>WOAB01000901.1:0-1200000 GCA_027886185.1 Rheum nobile | reverse complement strand
TTTAAATAAAAATTATGATATCTCGTATTATCAGTGTGTTTTATGTTTTGTATGAATGGTTAAGCCTTGGGTGGCTTCGGATGTGAAATCTGGCGGTAATACTTTCAAGGAAATATTTGGGGGTGTTACAGATTTGGTATCAGAGCCGATTTTTTTTACGATTTGGGTTTTAAAAACGTTTTATTAAAAAACGAAGATTTTATAAACCGTTTACTCGTTTTGAACTAAGAATATTTTTTTTTATTCGAAATTTTTTAATTTCTGAATAAACCTTACTTGACAAAATGTGTTGTTTTGAAATCTCTGCCATTCTAGTCGTGCCTTCTCTCCAGTCTGATATAGTAAGTTCGCTTCTATATTTAGAAAGACTAACTCTTTCTCGTCGCCCCGCAGGATATGGGCACAAACATCTCTCAACTGAGGAACCCGAAGGAAGCTGAGGTGGCCTTGCCATCTCCAGTTAGGCTCGAGTTCCCGGTTCCCCCGTCATGCTTTGAGGTCGGGGAACCCAATAGTCCATCCGAGGAGGTGAAGACCGTACTCGAGGAGTCGGTGGTGTTAGTGTCCGATAAGGTTCCCGAGACAGAGCCTGAAGCGGATCCTTGGGAGGACACTGAGGAAGAAGAGCCGGCGGAGTACACAAGAGGGTACTTCGATGAGGACTTCGAGGTCGAAGAGGTTCCTGATGAGGATCCCGAGGAGGACCCGGAAGAGGACCCTGAAGATGACCCGGAGGAGGACCAGAGGAGGACCCCGAGGAGGACCTGGAGGGGCAGGGCTATGAGTCTGATAGCTTGGCGCACTCACTGGTGAACTGCGAGGATCCGGGGATATAATTCATCTTCCCGAGTCCGACATCGCCACTTGAGAGGGAGTATTCGCCATTGTCTCCTGCCACTTGGGAGACACTTAGTGCTGAAGGTACAACCAGGAGGAGGAGTGGGCCGCGGGATGCATTTGAGGGCTCACAATTTATTCCTACTCCGAGGAGGCCAGTGATGAGTCCTAACTCGCGACAGGTGCTTCGCTAGAGTCAGATGGCTTCCTCTGAAGCGCGTCGCCAGGTGGACGAGGCGGTTGAGCATGCTCGTGGGAGGGCAAGGCCGTGGGAGTCGATGGGTACACCGAGGGTGGTCTCGACCCAGCAGGCCAGGCCAAGGCCCCAAATGTTGGAGGAACGACTAGAGGAGTGCTCGAACGCCCTGTACGACATGGAGGAGAGGACATACAAGACTGATCTCGGTCTCTCCCGAATGCTTGAGGACGTCCACGAGCTCCAGGAGTATATTCGCCAGGCTAGGTTGCTACTCGACCCACAGTATGAGGTGAACAGGGCAAACTTCTAACCAGGGTTTCTGGAGGAGTTTTGATACTCACCAGGATCCGATAGGACTGTATCGAGTGTTCCCGCACCTAGGGAAAGGCCGAGGGCACCGAGCCCGAGAGATGAGCCGTGTGCTCCAGGGCCGAGTAGGGCAAGGAGTCCGACACCAGACCCCGATGATAGACCCCGTGCTAAGAAGCAGTGCATGAGGGCTTCCTATTATAGGAGTCTTTTCGAGGCACCATGATGGGGGCCGGTGTTAAGTTTAGCGTTTTTCTTTTCTAGTATTTCGGTTGTTTCGTTTTGATAGCATTGTATTCTCCAAGCAATTTTGCCTTGTCGCTTGGAAGAATTTTCCCATGTAACCCTTTCAAACTCAGTTTCAGTTCATCAATGAAGGTTTACCAGTTGATCTATTCCGAGTCAATTTTATACGTTATGCATGTTGAGATGATATTAATGTTGCAAAATACTTGGAATTTGATCGGTAAACAGATGGTGAACACAAGGAACACCATTCGTGCTGGTGCTGGGCCAAGCAACAACCCTAGACTGAATGTGGGGAATACCGCGAATCCATTGGATGAGAACGAGTCTGTTTCTCACAACAATCCAGTGGGCAACGACCAAGTTCCGGTCAACGCTCCAGTTATTTTCGATGCTGCGGCAATTGAGGCTATTCGGGGGATTGTGATGCAAGCAGTCACCGATATTATGCGACCAATCGCGCCTCAGGCACAAGGTGTGCCAATTCCTCCTGTGATTCCTAGATTCGAGGAGCCAGCTGTTCATGTACCCCATGAGGATGTGCTCAGGAACAGAGACAATTATGGTCGAGCACTGAAGGCCATTAGCTCAATGAGGCCTGACAGCTATGATGGGAAGGGAGAGCCAGTCAGAGTGACATATTGGTTCTCGCACATGGAACGACTGCTCAGAAACGTCGAGTGCACTGAAGCAGAGAAGGTACACATTGCTTCCCTTCAACTAAAGGAGGTGGCTAGTGAATGGTGGGAAGGCACCGGTCTAGCTGATCACCCTGGGTTGAACTGGGGAATGTTTAAGGCAAAGATGACTGATCGATTCTTTTCCCGAGCTATGAGGAAAGAGAAGCATACGGAGTTTCTCTATCCGAAGACGGATGGATTGAAAGTGACTGAGCTTGCGGCCAAGTTCAATCACCTGTTGCAATACGCTGGACCAGAAGTGTCCAGTGATGAGCAGAAAATCTGCATTTCCCTGAGTGGATGAATCCGGACATTAAGCCACTGATGGTACGTCACGGATGCTCTACTCTGGAGCAGTACGTGGATGCAGCTTATAAGTTGGAGGTGACTCTGGAGGAGTCGATGAAAAAGCGCAATCTCTAGAGACCGGCACAGAGCCAGCCTCAGGCAAGTGGGTTCAAGCGACCCGCGCCACCGTCAAACTTTGCCAAGTCTGGCCGGGCAATAACGGAGATGACTCATGGAGGGTCTACGCAACGTTCAGGTCAGGGCAAGAATCTGATCCAGTGCTACAACTGTGGTATACCCGGGCACAAGAGCAATGAGTGTCCGAAGCAGAGGAAGACGTGTTTTGGCTGCGGGAAAGAGGGACACTTGCATACATTTTGTCCGCAGAGGAGACAAAAAGGAGCTGAGTCACAACAAGGGTCCGTTAGTCATAACAACCGACCCCGATTCAGACCAGTGGAGGCTCCTAGTCCTTCGACGCAGACAACTGCGCAGAACAAGGGGAAAGCCCCAACTGCTTCAGCAGGTCAAGGTTAGCGACTCTACGAGATGCGTGAGGCTGATGGACCAAATGCTCCTACTGCTCAAGGTACTCTATACCTCTATTCTACTTCTGTGTGTATACTTTTTGATTCAGGTGCTACTCATTCTTTCATCTCAGAAGGTTGCGTAAGTAAGCTAGGTTTAGTATGCAATGAGGCTTGTGAGCCTTTCGTAGTCAATCTTCCCAATGGTGAACATTTAGTAGGATCCAAGCGTCTATCGGAATTTCCGATTACCATTCAGGGTAGAAAGTTTGAAGCAGATTTGATCTGTATAGCCATGGCTCCATACGACGTTATTCTCAGTATGGATTGGCTGACGCGTCATGGAGCAGTGATCGATTTCAGTTCAAGGACTGTGACAGTTTCATCCGGGGGCCAGTTTGTATACAAGTTCAAGGGTCGAAATGACGCTGATAACGGCAAGCTCATCAATGCGATGGCTGCGTATAAGCTACTTCGACAAGGATGTATTGGGTACCTGTGCTATCTGGATAAACCCAAGAAGGATGAGCCGTCAGTTCTTGATATTCCGGTCATTCGCGAATTTCCGGATGTCTTTCCGACGGAGATTCCCGGTTTACCCCCGAATTGTAACGTGGAGTTTACCATTGATCTCGAGCCTGGTACCGCGCCAATCTCCAAGGAACCGTACCGGATGGCTCCAGTTGAGATGCAAGAGTTGAAGAAACAACTCGAGGACCTTCTTGAGAAAGGATATATAACGCCGAGTGCATCACCTTGGGGCGCTCTGGTTTTGTTTGTCAAAAAGAAGGATGGATCGTTCCGACTTTGTATCGACTATCGAGAGTTGAATAAAGTTACGATCAAGAATAAGTATCCGTTGCCGAGGATTGATGATATGTTGGATCAATTACAAGGAGCAAAAGTCTTTTCCAAGATCGATCTGAGATCTGGTTACCATCAGCTCAGGATTCATGAGGAAGACATTCCGAGGACTGCTTTCCGGACGAGGTATGGCCACTATGAGTTCGTAGTCATGCCATTTGGCCTTACCAATGCTCCGGCGGTCTTCATGGATCTGATGCATCGATGTTTCCACCAATACCTGGATAAGTTCATGGTGGTCTTCATCGACAATATTTTGATCTATTCCTCGAGTGAGGAGGCTCATGAGGAACATCTTCGGATCACCTTGTCAGTCCTTAGACAGAATGAGCTGTATGCAAAGTTGTCTAAGTGTGACTTCTGGATCAAAGAAGTGACTTTCTTAGGCCATGTGATCAATGAGGATGGGGTTATGGTTGATCCCCAGAAGATTGAAGCGGTAGCCGACTGGAAGCGGCCTCAGAATGTGAAGGAGGTGCGCAATTTCTTAGGACTCGCTGGATATTATAGACGGTTCGTGGAGGGATTTTCTAAGATCGCTCTACCTATGACCGGTTTGCTCCGCAAAGTCCACAAGAAGTTTGTCTGGGATGACAAGTGCGAGGCCAGTTTTCAAAAGTTGAAGAAGTGTCTGACCTCCGCACCAGTGTTAGCGCTACCAGAAGGAACTGATGGTTATGTGGTCTATAGTGATGCTTCAAAGCATGGGTTAGGATGTGTATTGATGCAGAAAGGAAAAGTTATTGCATACGCATCTCGACAATTGAAAACCTATGAGGCAAACTACCCGACGCATGATTTGGAGTTAGCAGCTGTAGTATTTGCGTTGAAGATTTGGAGGCACTATCTCTACGGTGTGAGGTGCCAAGTCTTCACCAATCATAAGAGTCTCAAGTACGTGTTCACTCAGAAGGAGTTGAATATGAGACAACGTCGCTGGTTGGAGCTACTCAAAGACTACGACATCGAGTTGCTGTATCATCCGGGCAAGGCTAATGTAGTATCCGATGCATTGAGCAGGAAGACGCCGCACGAGACTGTAGTGGCTCTACTCACTGCTCAGACCAAGCTGAACCAAGGGTTGTGCGAGATTGAAGTCTTGTACAATCAGTGTCGAAAATACCTGAGTATGCTAGAGATTCAGGCTACGCTATTTGATCAAATAAGGGAAAAGCAGGTTGACGACGTGGTCTTGGTAAAGCTAAGCAGTGAAGTGATGGACAGGAAAGCTCCCGGATTCGTGATTCAGGAGGATGGATCACTCTGGTTTCAGGACCAGATTTGTGTGCATGACGTTGATGGTCTTTGCCAGTTGGTGATGAAGGAGGCCCATTCGTCAGCTTATTCTGTACATCCAGGCTCTAATAAGATGTACAAGGACCTCAGGAAGAAGTTCTGGTGGCCCAACATGAAGTGGGATGTAGCGGAATTTGTGGCGAAATGCTTGACCTGTCAGAATGTCAAGATAGAACACCGTAGACCAGGTGGTGAATTGCTACCTCTTCCAGTGCCAGAGTGGAAATGGGAGGATATCGCTATGGATTTCGTCACAGGGATGCCAAAGACTCAGAGTCAAAAGGATGCGATATGGGTAATCATTGACAGGCTCACGAAGAGTGCTCACTTCGTGTCTATCAAGTCAACATGGGGAACCCAGAAGCTATCGGTAGTGTTCCTACATGAGATTGTCCGTTTGCATGGTACACCAAACACCATTGTATCGGATCGTGATGGTCGATTCATGTCGAGATTCTGGAAGGAACTCCACAAGGCCATGGGAACCGAGTTGAGGTTCAGTACTGCGTTTCATCCTCAGACGGATGAACAGTCTGAGAGGACCATCCAGACATTGGAAGATATGCTGAGAGCTTGCGTACTTGATCGTCCGACTAGCTGGGAGAACAACCTAAGTCTGATTGAGTTCACGTACAACAATAGCTGGCATGCTACCATTAAGATGGCTCCATTCGAGGCTTTGTACGGTCGGAAGTGCAGATCTCCGATTTGTTGGGATGAGAATGCCGACAAGGTTCTGCTCAGACCAGAGTTAGTCGAAAGGACTGCCTCGGACATTGCGTTGATCAGACAGAGGATGTTGACATCTCAGAGTCGACAAAAGTCTTACGTAGATCTGAAACGCAGGAATGTCGAGTTCGAGGTTGGTGACAAGGTGTTTGTCAGGGTGTCGCCATCCAAGGGAGTGTTCAGGTTCGGCAAGCATAGGAAGCTTAACCCTCGCTACGTGGGACCGTTTGAGATCCTTGACAGGGTGGGGTCTCTAGCATATCGTTTGGCATTGCCGCCATCGGCACATCCAGTGCATAACGTGTTCCACGTATCCTTGTTGAGAAAGTACGTGCCAGATGCGTCTCATGTGCTGAGTTATGAAGACATCGAGATTCAGGCAAATGGTACCTACGAGGAGATACATGTGCGTATTCTAGAACGTCGCGAGATATATATAATAGCGTTGTTTCTAGCAGTATATACAACCTATTATAATATCACTTTTTAATCGTATCATTTATAAAATCTGTTCTAAAACGAAAACAATAGTTCATCCCAATTTAATTAACAATTAAACAATTGATAATTAATGGAAACACGGAATGATAAGCAAGAGTGAACCGCCACTTGCCTTAGTCTAGACGAACGATTGAGCGACGACGGGTTTCTAGGTCCGGAACGGGAACAGAAGTCGGATTACAGATTCCTACGACAACGACCCATAACGAAACCCTAGGTTAGATTCGACAATAAAATGATACGAATCTAAGAAAGAACGAACGAAATCGAAAGGACGAAAATCCCGCCCGAGACCGGATCGTCCAAGGCCACGATCGCGACTGCCAAGGCAATCCGCGGTCGCGGCTCGGATTCCGCGGTCGCGGACGTCGAGGACAGCATCCGCGAGCTTCGAGGACAGCGGCCGCGGATGCGGCCGACCTTGTCACTGCTGCGGTCGCGGCAGATCATGTCCGCGGTCGCGGCCATGAACTCCGGCGACTCTAAAGGGAGAAAACCTCACCGGCGACGATGCGAGGGGGCTCGATTCGCGAGGGCTTCGACTCCAACCTTCCTTGCGCCTCCTAAGCACCACTCCAAGGCCACCACGATGACTGACGAGTGCTCCGGCGACACTTCGAGAATTTCGGCGAGAGCTCGAATTCTAGCGACGAAGGAAAAACGAGAGAGCAAGAGGTGAGGAGATCAGATATTTGAGTGCCAAAACCTTCCCAATCTGACCTCCTTTTATAGCCCAAAGGAGGAGCCCTCCCCGCCCAGATCAACGGTGAAACAAAGGATCAACGGCGGGCGCGAACGACGACGAGGAAGACGAAGCGACGTTGGCGTGTCTGCATTTTCCGCGGTCGCGGAATATTCCTGTGCCCAGCTCTTCTGAGAGCCATTTTTCCGCAGTCGCGGAAATGCTGCCGCGGTCGCGGCAGAAGCATTTTCGCGTCTTTTTGCCCGGAAAGGGTTTGGCATGGGTTTAAACCCCAGAATTTATATATTTGTACCCAAACAAATATTCTAAGCCCCGAAAATACGTCGAATGTAATTATACCACTCAGGGAAAAATTACAGAGATCAGACATGCTACAGAAAATCCAAATTTCTCCGAAAGCGACACGATTACAGAACGAGGGTTGGGAAAATTACCCAAATACCCTTACTAAAAATGAGGGGTATTACATCACTTCCCCCTAAAAAAAATGGTTTCGACCCCGAAACTAGGCTGAAAAAAGATCGGGAAAACGACTAAGCATATCCTCTTCAGTCTCCTAGGTTTCCCAAGTAACCTCTTCAGATCCAGCCTTGGACCAAAGAATCTGTACCAATGGTACTACCTTGTTCCGCAATTGCTTCTCACGACATTCGAGAATACGCACAGGTATCTCCTCGTAGGTACCATTTGCCTGAATCTCGATGTCTTCATAACTCAGCACATGAGACGCATCTGGCACATACTTTCTCAACAAGGATACGTGGAACACGTTATGCACTGGATGTGCCGACGGTGGCAATGCCAAACGATATGCTAGAGACCCCACCCTGTCAAGGATCTCAAACGGTACCACGTAGCGAGGGTTAAGCTTCCCACGCTTGCCGAACCTGAACACTCCCTTGGATGGCGACACCCTGACAAACACCTTGTCACCAACCTCGAACTCGACATTCATACGTTTCAGATCTGCGTAAGACTTTTGTCGACTCTGAGTTATCAACATCCTCTGTCTGATCAACGCAATGTCCGAGGCAGTCCTTTCGACTAACTCTGGTCCGAGCAGAACCTTGTCGGCATTCTCATCCCAACAAATTGGAGATCTGCACTTCCGACCATACAAAGCCTCGAATGGAGCCATCTTAATGGTAGCATGCCAGCTATTGTTGTACGTGAACTCAATCAGACTTAGGTTGTTCTCCCAGCTAGTCGGACGATCAAGTACACAAGCTCTCAGCATATCTTCCAATGTCTGGATGGTCCTCTCAGACTGTCCATCCGTCTGAGGATGAAACGCAGTACTGAACCTCAACTCGGTTCCCATGGCCTTGTGGAGTTCCTTCAAGAATCTCGACATGAATCGACCATCACGATCCAATGCAATGGTCTTTGGTGTACCATGCAAACGGACAATATCGTGTAGGAACACTACCGATAGCTTCTGGGTTTCCCATGTTGACTTGATAGCCACAAAGTGAGCACTCTTCGTGAACCTCTTCGACCTCGAAGTCCTCATCGAAGTACCCTCCTTGTACTCCGCCGACTCTTCTTCCTCAGTGTCCTCCCAAGGATCCGCTTCAGGCTCTGCCTCGGGAACCTTATCGGACACTAACACTACCGACTCCTCGAGTACGGTCTTCACCTCCTCGGGTGGACTACTGGGTTCCCCGACCTCAAAGCATGACGGGGGAACCGGGAACTCGAGCCTAACTGAAGATGGCGAGGCCACCTCAGCTTCCTCCGGGTTCCTCAGTTGAGAGATGTTTGCGCCCATATCCTGCGGGGTGACGAGAAAGAGTTAGTCTTTCTAAATATAGAAGTGAACTTACTATATTAGACTGGAGAGAAGGCACGACTAGAATGGCAGAGATTTCAAAACAACACATTTTGTCAAGTAAGGTTTATTCAGAAATTCAAAATTTTCGAATAAACAAAAAAATATTCTTAGTTCAAAACGAGTAAACGGTTTATAAAATCTTCATTTTTTAATAAAACGTTTTTAAAACCCAACCCGTAAAACAAAAATCGGCTCTGATACCAAATCTGTAACACCCCCAAATATTTCCTTGAAAGTATTACCGCCAGTGACCTCAGATTTCACATCCGAAGCCACCCAAGGCTTAACCATTCATACAATAGAAATACAGAATATGTTTAATATAGTGGAAGTCTTTTAAATAAATAACATAAGGGTCTTGATCGAAGCGATCACCCGCCTAGGATCTTCAACCTGGATAAAACTCTTAAAAACTTCATCTTCCTTCATCGTCGGTTCTAGCCTTCACGGAACGGAAGTCTACCTGATGTGCCGTATGAGACGGATGACACCAGCCAACCATGCAAGGGAAAATAACCGGTTGGTTAGTCTAATGAAATACTATGCAAGGGTAAAACATAAAGGTTCTAAGGTAGTCGTATTAGGTTAGACCCATCGCTTCTCGAATGAAAGGCGATGATGATAGTAAACCTCAATACTTCTACGGAAGGATACAAAACAGAAAGATCAAGAGAAGACTCCTAAAGATCGAGTCTTATCGGAAACGTATGAAGAGAAGACTCCAAGAGATTGAGTCTTAACGGAAAGTATGACAAGTGTTCAGGAAAGTTATAATTTCACACAAGCGTTTAAAAAGACTTGACCATTTGGATCCACGACCAACCTCACCGCATAATGCGAGTTCAGATTTGGAAGGAGGACTTACTCTAATCGAAGTCCGGGAGGTTTCCACGTTGTACTCCTCGCCCGAGGGTATATTAATTATGTGCATAATCGCACTTATCTTATTTAATTCCAAAACACACAATTACGTTATAAGCTTTTAAGATATATCATCTCATCGCGAGAGATATCGAAGGGAATAAATCCCGAATATCGGCACCAGTTGTGTGCACCTACCCTGAGTAAGGGTATAGTCATGACCAGAGAGAGTACTAGGGAAAAATCCTCCTAGTACCAGTTATAATGAAACGACTAGACATCGCAAGGTACATAGCGTTCCTACGAATACTCGTTCTAACTAAACAGTTAAAATCACACAATAGTCCACATCAATACCATTATGGCAATAATATATATATATAATAGCGTTGTTTCTAGCAATATATACAAACTATTATAATATCACTTTTTAATCGTATCATTTATAAAATCTGTTCCCAAACGAAAACAATAGTTCATCCCAATTTAATTAACAATTAAACAATTGATAATTAATGGAAACATGGAATGATAAGCAAGAGCGAACCGCCACTTGCCTTAGTCTAGAGGAACGGATGACCCTTCGGATCTATGAAGTCTTTGTGCAAGAATTGCTCGAAATGTTGGCGAAATGGTCCGATCTCCAAAGGTGAAGAACAAGGCAACTTCGGCTCTTTTTAGGGTTTTTGGGGGTGATTGGTGGAACGATTGAATGGAGGTGGAATTGCGATGGATAAGTACTTTCTTATGTGTGGATTTGACGCACCAAACACAAGGAAGCAACCTAGAGGGATCGGAGATACTACACACTTCAATCTCTCAAGGGAATTCACTCGATCTTACGCACGAGTGAGGAACAAAAGGAAAGAACTTTGAAACTGTAATTCTCTTGATTTCCATCTGATCAAAAACGTCCCAAAACAAATGCCAAGGAGTTTGCCTAAGTAACCTAACAACCAGTTACTAAAACAATTAAAAGAAAATCACTAAAAAGAAAGCACTAAGCTAGCATGTGCCCACTAATCAAAACACAAGTAATGGGCAGTTTAGGGAATTTAAATTAAGTCTAAAAATGTTTAATCACCAAAGAAAATAATCGGAAATAATTCGGAAAGTGCAAATGGCTTCAATTCTTCATGTGGGCTATTAACCCGGGTGTGGTGTGGCCGGCGCCGAGATTTGCGGAGAGGCTGCAATGCATGGACCCGGGCTGGGCGCGGTTTGGCTTGGCACTCCCTGAGCCAAAGGACCTCCCTTGAGCTGGTGGTGAGGTAGGTCAGCTCGGGCTCGAGTGATTGAGCCAGATGTGGGCTCGTGCCTATACCCCTCCTCACGCGCGGCCGTGAAACTAGGGTTTGACCTAGGGCTCGGCAAAAGTTGACTTGGCTCGGCACCAAGGGCTCCAATGGTCTGAGGTGACTCTGGAGGAGCTGTGGGAGTCTTGGTGGCCGAGAGAATTGGACATGTGCCGAGAGGAACCTCCATGTGGCTTGGCGAGCCATTAGGGTTTGCCGGCGCACTTTTAGGGTTTGGCCGGGTGGCCTTCGCCTTGGTCTTGGACATTGGCTCCTCTTGCATGGTATGCACCCCACTAGCCATGAGCATATTCATATCAGGAACGATTGAGCGACGACGGAACGGGAACGGAAGTCGGATTACAGATTCCTACGACAACGACCCATATCGAAACCCTAGGTTAGATTCGACAATAAAATGATACGCATCTAAGAAAGAATGAACAAAATCGAAAGGACAAAAGTCCCGCCCGAGACCGGATCGTCCAAGGCCACGATCGCAATTGCCAAGGCAATCCGCATGGGATTCCGCGGTCGCGGGCATCGAGGACAGCGTCCGTGGACGCGGCCAACCTTGTCACTGCCGCGGTCACGGCAGTTCATGTCCGCGGTCGTGGCCATGAAGTCCGGCGACTCTAAAGGGAGAAAATCTCACCGCCCACGATGCGAGGGGGCTCGATTCGCGAGGGCTTCGACTCCAACCTTCCTTGCGCCTCCTAAGCACCACTCCAAGGCCACCATGATGACTGGCGAGAGCTCCAGCGACACTTTGAGAATTCCGGCGAGAGCTCGAACTCCGGTGACGAAGGAAAAACGAGAGAGCAAGAGGTGAGGAGATCAGATATTTGGGTGCCAAAACCTTCCCAATCTGACCTCCTTTTATAGCCCAAAGGAGGAGCCCTCCCCGCCCAGATCAACGGTGAAACAGAGGATCAACGGCGGCAGGTGCTTCGCCAGAGTCAGATGGCTACACCGATGGGTACACCGAGTTGGTCCCGACCCAGCAGGCCAGACCAAGGCCTAAAATGTTGGAGGAACGACTGGAGGAGTGGTCGAATGCCCTGTACGACATGGAGGAGAGGACATACGAGACTGAGCTCGGTCTCTCCCGAATGCTTGAGGACATCCACGAGCTCCAGGAGTATATTCGCCAGGCTAGGTTGCTACTCGACCCACAGTATGAGGTGAACAGGGCAGACTTCCAACCAGGGTTTCTGGAGGAGGTTTGCTACTCACCAGGATCCTCGAAAGGTGCCATGGAAGTAGTGTTCCCAAAAGCTCTACGACACTCATTGGCATCCTCAATCAACAACTTCCCAAATGAGGCTCTAAGGGCACAAAGCTCACCCTCTCGGATACGGAAAACATCATCCCAAGAATGTCTCGCAAGGTCACCCAAAGTGGCATACGCCGGTAAGATAGGACTAAGGAGGGTCTCGGGTGCATGCAAAGACAAAGAAATGGAAATAATAAAATTGTGAGCATGACAAGGAGAGGGAAGCATATACCTCGGAGACAAGATGTTGGCAATCTTGTCTCGGTCCTTCTTGTGCCGGTCATCAATAGGCAAAGGCTCCACAAAGGCCGGCCTATGGACATGGCGCCGGCCAAGAGAGATGTGAGCCGCATGGTGGGCGTGGAGGGAGAGCTTCTTGTATGGGGAAGGGATGAGGCGCCGACCTCCTTGGTAAATGGGCAATAGTGAGGCCCCGAGCGGCAAAGATGGCACCAGCCAAGGCGGGAGCAAGGTCACGCCTATGGTGGGGCGGCCAAAGGGAGGCCCCAAGGGAAAACAAAGCTGCCGATCAAGAGGGGCCGGTGGAAACAGGCAGCGACGAGCCAAAAGAAGTTCCGGGGAATGGCCGAAGAGGGAGGCCTCTACTTGGGTGTGAGGCGCCGATGGCAACAATGGCGCCGGCCATGGTGGTGACAAGGTGCAGCCCTCCGTTGGTGGTGCAGCCATAGGGTGCCGGCCTCCATGTTGGTGGGCCGATGATGAGCCCCCAATAGGCGACAAGGGGTCGCTCGCGGCAAGATAGGACTAAAGAGGGTCTCAGGTGCATGCAAAGACAAATAAATGGAAATAATAAAATTGTGAGCATGACAAGGAGAGGGAAGCATATACCTCGGAGACAAGATGTTGGCAATCTTGTCTCAGTCCTTCTTGTGCCGGTCATCAAAAGGCAAAGGCTCCACAAAGGCCGGCCTATGGACATGGCGCCGACCAAGAGAGATGTGAGCCGCATGGTGGGCGTGGAGGGAGAGCTTCTTGTGTGGGGAAGGGATGAGGCGCCTGCCTCCTTGGTAAATGGGCAATGGTGAGGCCTCGAGCGGAAAAGAGGGCGCCAGCCAAGGCGGGAGCAAGGCCACGCCTATGGTGGGGCGGCCAAAGGGAGGCCCCAAGGGAAAACAAAGCCGTTGGTCAGGAGGGGCCGGTGGAAACAGGCATCGACGAGCCAAAAGAAGCTTTGGGGAGTGGCCGAAGAGAGAGGCCTCTACTTGGGTGTGAGGCACCGAGGGCAACAATGGCACTGGCCATGGTGGTGACAAGGTGCAGCCCTCCGTTGGTGGTGCAGCCATGGGGCGCCAGCCTCCATGTTGGTGGGCCGATGGTGAGCCCCCAATAGGCGACAAGGGGTCGCTCGCGGCAATGGGTGGCGGCCAATCAATTTGTGGCTGAGGCAATGGCTCGTCCAGCCGAGTGGGCAACAAGGCACCGCGGCATGGCATCAAGGGGAAGGTGGAGGCCGCGCTAGGGGTGAGCATGCTCGGCGGTGGTAGAGACCCGATGGCCGCGAGGTGGGCATTGGCGGCGCGTGTCTCCTCGGTGGCGCTGGCGGGCTGCCGGTCATGAGGCACATCCTCGGTGTCATCTGGCGGACACCGGCCCGGTGGCGGCCGAGCGTCAAGAAGCGGGCCGGGCTTCTCACATGCCGAGGCCTCAAGGTGGCGGTCAGTCGGGGTACACAAGGAGGCATCGGGAAGGAAGGGCACCGTGGGGAGTGGTGCCACGGCCGGAGTAGGCGGCGGGGGAGTCGTGGGGATGATGGCCATAGTGGGCCCCATGGCGGCCAGCCGGTGAATGCGGGCCTCCGCCATGACATGCTCCGCT
The DNA here is from genome assembly GCA_027886185.1 of Rheum nobile. Classification (NCBI taxonomy): domain Eukaryota; kingdom Viridiplantae; phylum Streptophyta; class Magnoliopsida; order Caryophyllales; family Polygonaceae; genus Rheum; species Rheum nobile. The sequence goes on along the minus strand of WOAB01000901.1, from coordinate 1,185,719 downwards.
CGGCGCCATTCGACCTCGGCGAGGGCCTCGTTGATCCGGGCGTCGATGGCCTCGATACGCTCCCTCTCTCGACGGCGGGCTGCACGCAAGGCCTCGGCATTGGCCTCCGCGCAGCGGGAGGCAACGTCCTTGGCGCGATCCTCTTCGGCTAGCCTAGCCGCAAGGGACTCTTAGGCGCGATCATATCCTCGGTGGCTCACATCCACCCAAGCCTCTTCGTCAAAGGTCTCGAGATACTCTCCATAGGGGTGGGGAGGCGGCAGCCAATCCGGGTCACGACGGTCTAGTGGGAGTCGGGGCTGGCCTTGGGTACGATCAGAGCTGGCCAAGAGGCGCCGATCGTATTGGTGCCGGCTAGTGTGGCCATTGCCGCGGAGGCTAGCGCGGGGAGGTGGCAGCCAATGTGGGTCACGACGGTCAAGCGATTGTCGGGGCTGGCCCCGGGCGTGGTCATACCCCCGGGGGTACTCATCCGCCCAAGCCTCATCTTCAAGTATATCGGGATACTCTCCATACGGGCCCTCCTCTTCATAACCGCCAAAGGACTCCATGCCGAACTTGGTGAAAGTATGATCATAGTGGCGGCTGACCGTGTAGGCGGCTGCGGGCCTAAGGGTGCGATCATATCCTCGGTGGCACACATCCGCCCAAACCTCATCTTCAAAGGTCTCTTCTAAGTCGCCATAGGCGCCGTCCTCGTCATAGTCTCTAAAGGACTCCATGTCGAACTCGGGGAAACTATGAGCATATTGGCGGCGACCCTCGTAGCCGGCTGCGGGCCTAGGGGCGGCGCATGAATAAGAGCCTTCATACAAGACCGTGGGGTAATGATCTTGGCTTCGTGGGCGCCGGCCCGATTGCGGTCGAGGAGGATAAGACCAATATGGCTCGTCCATGATGACTCACCTAGCACAAGCAAGAGGCAACCCAAGTAAAGAGTCCCAAGCAAACAAAGCAATGCATACTTAACACAAAATGAATACCTTAGGCCTATGACAATCTAATCCAAGTAATACAATCAAGAAGGCAAGCAAATCAATGATCTGGGCAACCAAGGTGAACACACTAAGAATGCAAGAGCAAGCTAAGCCTAGGCAATCAAGTAATGCAACAAGGGAGGGTCAAATAAAGGAGCAAAGCCGTGTAGGTGGCATGGTGTTTGAGGGACGAAATGGTCAAGAGAAGTGAAGGACTTGTGTTTGGAAGAGGCCCGACCACTATGCAAAGTATACACAATTGACGGACACACACTTGGATCGTGAGGCAACTAGATGGATCAAGAGAAAGATGAGACCGCAATGTGTGTCATGAATGGTAGGTTCTTGTGGCAAGTGGACTTAGAAGAATATGGAAGGAGAGCTTGGTGGACATTATTGCCAAAGTGAAGTGGGCTTGCCCACGTTTTTGGTTGTGGTGGCCCAACCGAGACTTGAGAAGATTTGAGGGCAATTGCCTTTTTCTTGGCCCTTTGTGATTTTTTTTTGGCTTTTTTCGTTGATGTATGTGTCTAGACAAGTGGTTTGTTTTGTGTCTTTGACTTGTATTGAAGAAGGTGGGCCACACTTTGAATTGTCTTGGGCGGCAACAAGGGTGAAAGAGAGAGAGAAAGACAATGCCTTTTTTTGTTGATGTTGGGCAAGTCTTAGAAGAGGGACAGAAGTTGATGGGGTTTGCCACTTTGGTGCTACCAATTTCAAAACCCACAAAAGAGGGCTGCAATCTCTTGGACCAATACTAGTCAACAAAGGAATCAAGTGTGTAAGACATACCCAAAATGTCCAAACAAAGCATAGTGGAAGGTAAGGGTTCTTTTGGCCTTTGCTTCTTTGGGAGGAAGCTTCTTCAAGCTTAGGAATGGGAGGTATGAACTCGGAAATGGGGGTGGAAGTAAGGTGGGCGGCAGTAGAGTGGTGGAGGGGGCAGCAAGGTGGCGGAAGTGGTGGTCCGGTCGCCGGAGGTGGTGGAGGTCGCCGGAAAGTGAAATTTTTGTGTTTTTTTGGGCTATTTTTTGGGAGGGGAATAAAGGCAACTAAAATAACCTCTAAACTAGCATGGAAACAAGAAAAAAAGGCATGGAAACAAGAAAAAAAAACTGAGCATGCAAAACTAAACACAAGACATGAAGAAACAAGAAAAAAATTCATGCTAGCAAGCAAGGAAATGAGCAAAAACACATGGTCAACATGAGAACAACAAGAGAACACATACAAGCTACGGAAATAAGCATAAAAAATGAATTTGAGAGAGGAGAAAGGGGAGTTAGCTTGGGCTTTGGCTCTTGATACCAATTGATGAGAATCAAGGTCACCAATGGGACCTTTATTCTCTATGAGGGCTAGATCGTGTCCAAGCTTGCTTCCTTCTCCTTCCTATGCTTGTTGGAGCTTCAAAGTGAGCTTGAGAGGTGGCGTGGGCCAAGGGAAAATGAGGGAACCGAGGGGCTGCCGAGAGAGGGCCAAGCCGGCGGCTCTTGGTTTCACGGCCAAGGGAACCTCCCTTAGAGGCTCCTTGGTTACGACGAACTTGGTTCCAAAGATGTGATTGATTTGCTTTGTGGGAAGATGATATTGAGGGAAAGATATGTGAGATTGAAGACTTGGGTTGAAGAGATAGTGGCGGCCTAGGGGAGATATACTCTTATCCAAGGCTTTGGCCACTCTTTAATTCTTCAACTAAATGAACAAGGAAGCCAAAGTTGGCTTTAAATAGTCATGGCATCAAGCCAACAAGGGAAAGCTTCTAATGGGTCTTAGTGAGTTGAAGCCCATGTGCAAATGGCTCTTCACACTCACTAAGGCAAGACTAGACTAATGAAACTAAATAACCAACAATACAAAGCGGATAAAAGCCATAAGGCTTGGATATAGACGTGCATATAAATGCCTTGGAATCGAAGCATTATCGATGCTTGAGTGTTGTGGCATTGATGCACCGGCGTCTTGGTGGTCAAGGCCTTGACTCCTTGTTGATGGGTGGTTGGCACTCATCATAAAGTGTGGAGTCTAGTACCCCTAACCAAAGGATAGGATTGTCATAGGCACAAAGTGGGTCTTCAGGATCAAGCTTGATTACAAAGGGCAAGAAGAAAAGAACAAAGTCAGACTAGTCATGAAGGGCTATAACCACCAGGAGGGCATAGATTATGATGAGACATTTGCTCCAGCTGCAAGGTCAGAAGCTATCCGTTTGTTAATTGCTTATGTTACTCACAATGGTTTCAAGTTGTAACAGATGGATGTCAAGACCGCCTTCCTAAAATGAAATATCAAGGAAGAGATCTTTGTCAATCAAACACATGGTTTTGAAGATTCTTGTCACCCAGATCACATACACATCCTAGACAGAGCATTGTATGCCTTGAGACAAGCTCCTAGAGATTGGTATGAAAGGCTATCACAATTCCTTTTGTCCAATGGATATGTACGTGGTAAGGTTGACAAGACTCCGTTCCTATGAAAGGAAGGGAAACATACTCCAGTGGTACATGTCTATGTTAATGATATCATATTAGTTCAACACATCCAAGCTTAGTGAAGAGTTTCACGACTCTCATGGAAAGTGAGTACGAAATGAGCATGGTGGGGGAACTGAAATTCTTCCTTGGAATTCAAGTTGAACGATGAGATTTCTCACATAGTTTAATTTAATTACACGATGAGATTTCCAAGCTTCAATTTTAATTGTTACCAACACAAATTTGAGGTGTAGTTGTCAAATTGCTGCTAGTTAGTTTTGACTGAAGCAAAGCAATTCAAAAACCTGCTAAACAAAACGAGTTATTAGCCAACCTTGAGATCCACCAAGTTTATCAAGGGCAGTAATGAATCGTCCATGAAGCTCCGACGACCAATATTTCTTATGCTTCTTTGTTTCTTCGGGCCATGCGACGCCACCGATAATGCCATTGCCTTGTCCTCTACTCTGTCTTCTCTCATCGAACTGGAAAGAGTTGGTTTGTTCCGGTCGACGACGAGAATTTTATGCACAATTAATGCCATTATAAAGTTCAGTGGTCGATTCAGTAGTTCAATATCTTAAACTGAGAGAAAAAAACAAAACAAAAAACTATCTAACAATAGACGCTTCACCGAATTAAGTTTGAGAAATGAGGTTTGACCGAAGAACAATTGCAGATCGCATCCAGGTCTTCTTATCATCATCGACAAGGAATGTAATTTTCGATCCTGCCCATGGACTCTCGTTTAAATCACACGCTGCCTAAACTTGCTATATTTCGCTCTTACCTACTTCCTCACTCAACCTCCCAATAGCTAATCAACACACTAAACACAACAATGTGTTTGTTAGAAAACCTAACAGATCATCGCTGAAATCAAGAACAAAGAGGATTTTGTGGAGAAAAAAATCTCTTTCACAATACAAAATTAATTTTCACAAGACAAAAACACTCCAAGAAAACACAAATCAAAGTGCAAACACACTCATCAACAACGGTAATAGATATATAATTGAAAACCAACAATTTGGATAACATAATCGGACATGAAACTGAAAAAATTGAGATCTAGAGAAGAAGTGTAATACCCCGGATTTGTAATCCTTTATAAGGATTAGAGTGCTACCCATGTGAACAAGAGTTATTCCTTTTTAGGGTTCAAGTGAGGACAAAGAATTATAAAGTTAAGCATGCTATGGCGAAAGTAATACCAGGATGGGTGACCTCGTAGGAAGTCCTCAGGTTGGCATGGACTAGCGCTTCTAAGGCCTCGGGTCTTACATATGGTATAAGAGCCGACTATGGGTTGTGAGTGGGTTTGGTCCGGTGGACGGTCGCTCAATCCAGAGGGCGGTCTTTTGGGCCTTGACGAGGTCTTCAAGGGTTTAAGTGGGGGTGATTGTAATACCCCGTATTTGTAATCCTTTATAAGGATTAGAGTGTACCCATCCATGTCAACAAGAGCTCTTTCTTTTCAAGGTTCAAGTGAGGACAAAAAACTCTAAAATTAAGAGTGCTAAGGCGGGAGTAGTATCAGGATGGATGACTTCTTGAAAAATTTCCGGAATGGCATAGACTAGCGCTTCTAAGGCCTCGAGCCTTACAAATAGGGTTGGAGAAAGAAGATAGAAATAATAGATATACCGAGAAGAAGATCGAAGAAAATGAAACTGAAAGAGAATGGGATGAGAATTGTAAATTGAAGTCGCTTGTATACACAAGGAGGACAACGCTCAGCATATCAACAATGCATGTGCAAGGATTCCAAAACATGGTGGGAGTAGTAGGGAAGAAATGAAGAGAAGCATTTGAAATGGAAAATACCATGCCGTGGAGTAGTGGTGATGTTAAGAAACAATTTTATTTTAATTAGGTCAAGATAATGGGCAAATGTCACTATAAAAATTTGCCAGATGTCAACATAATAATTAACAAAGTGGCTAATTTTTTTGTACAAACTTGCCTATAAAATTTAAGGGTTAGAGAGATATAGTTAATATATGTATCTATGAGTAGAGAAAAAATAATACTATACTATCATAATTTTTTTTATTCTTTTCATGAATTTAAAATACCCAAATAACAATTTTAAAGTCCAATGATCCTAAAACTGAAATCATTGGACATTTTTCAATTGTTTACTATATTTGTTATTTGAAGTACGAATAAACTTGGCACATGTAATACACTTTTTCTGGTGAAGAAGAGTCAGAGCACCCCGATACTATATTCAAATATAGAAAGGACTACACATGAATTAAGTGTGGGCAGTCCTCCCCCTAACATCATCTAAAATAATAACAGGGACATTTACAGGAGGGTCCTCCAACACATGCAAACCAACAGGAAAAAAGAAAGCAAGAGAAGCAATAAAACATGCAGCCATATTAGCTTCGATGTAAATATGACAAAACTGGATATTCCAGTCCCTTTAAGAAATCCTTGGCAGCGAATTACCAAGCCATAGAGTGGATGGCATCCAACAATTGGCTTACCAAGCAGGCCAACGGCAAGCAACGAATCCGTCTCCAAGTAGACCTTGCGAAAACCGTTCTCCCACACTAACTTCAACCCATGATAAATACCCCACAATTCTGCCGTAGGCAGAGCACCTCCCAATATGATACACGAAACCATCAACCCAACGACCATCGCAAGCACGGATAATACCACCAGCAGCCACACGAGCATGACTACCAACTGTCCCATCCGTATTTACTTTCACCCAACCCACCATTTGTCGATTCCAAGACACACAAACATCCAACTTATCTCTTATCACCCCATGGTACCCCACCATACTATCAACAACCTTATACTTTGGTCTGCCTAACAATGAATAATCCCTTATTCCCCTCAAAAGCGGTATTTTCGAACACCCTATCATTCCGCCATCGCCACAACCACCACAATGCATTAGAGAAAATGGATGCCCAACTCACCCCCTCGATAAAGCAATGGGTAGACAGCAGATTCTCACGAAACCACACAACAAAATTGGAACCAAAGAATTCATTATACACAACAGGGAAAGAAATAAGACCCCACACCTCATGTGCAGCGGCAACTCCAGAACAAATGGTCAGTCGATTCCATCTCATCCAGACAAGAAGAGCAGGACCCGTCATTGAGCATATACATACGTACGCACCCTTTCCTTTGCAGACCAACCAAACAAAAGTAGGACTCTCTTAACAACAGGGAGCCACCAAATTACCCGGAAAAGAACCGAATCCATCTCACAAAAGTTGCGTTGACCCGTGACCAGATAATAGGCACTCCGAACTGAATTAACCCCATCCACAGCAAGCGCCCATCCCAGGGTATCATCTGAATACAGTGATTCATCATTAGCAATCGCTACAAGCCTTGACAGCACCTCCACCGGAAGAAATGGTACCCAAAACGAGTTAAATGAGACCTCCCTGAGCAACGTACATCAAGCAAAGCATAGTCCATGAGCCAGACGTCCCTCTAGAACCTGACTGAAATACCATCCCCGACAACCCACCGTGTTCCTCTAGTGATCACATCGCTCATCCCTTTACGGATACTCCTCCAAATGTGTGACGATGCAACCACCTCAATGCCCGAACGAAGGCTTGTTCTTCTCAGTAAGAAACCTCCAGCTTAATTACCCCACCAACACAAGGTTAAGAGACCTCATGGATCGTAATCCAACAACTTCCATAGACTTAGAACGAAACACAATCGGCCATGCCACTGTATGCATCTTTTGTTGACCCTTCCAACTTCCCCAAATAAAATTGCACGTCAATCTATCAATTTTCGTACAAAAAGATTCAGGCAGCTTAGTAGTAGCCATTGAATAGAACGGATTTAGCAAGTAGGACCTGACCCGCAAAACCAAGATATTGACCCTTCTAGCTAGCCAATTTAGCATTCATCTTTTCAATAAGGGGATTAAAAACCTCTTTGGATACCCGAGAGTGAATAATGGGAACCCCGAGGTACTTTCTAATATCCGTAGTGTTGGAATCTTAAGCGTGGTGAACTTAAGAGTCCATGACCTCCTCAGTTTTGATGGTTACAAACCTCCAAGGATTAACGCATGAACTAAGTGTTATATGAACAAAGTACATGACACGTCAGAAGGAATTGAACGTTATCGAGTTCAGTAGAGTGATCGAGACAATGTGAAGTATACACATGAGAGAAGTCTTGGACGCTGAAGCTAGACAGCTAGCACAACGGCTACATCTTGGTCAAACAAGAGACAAGTGCAGATGACATTGGAGCTCAACATGGCTTGGGAAGAACACCTGATGGAGACATTAGGTGGTTCTGATCAAGGCAAAACCAGAAGAAAACAAACGACAACAATCTTGAGAGGAGAAGAAAGGAAGAGGACAAGGATTGTTTAGCGCATACACAGAAAAGCAGTCTTGTCCCTTTGCCGCTTTGGGAAAGTCTTGGACACTCATCACTGTATTTCAAGGTTAAAACACACAACAAAGTTAAACCATATGGTTATCATTTCTCCAATAACATATCATTTCAATACAATCCTCATTCATACGTCAACACCAAATTAGATAATAACAATACATCACAAAACAACTAAACAAAAGTATGCTCAAGACACAACAACTAACTCGACAATCATAATTAAGATTCAATCTACTATATATCTACTAAAGCATAACCCATCTAAGGCACATGGCACCCCCAAAATAAACTCACCCTTTTTTTTTCACGTGGCATCCTGCCATTGTTTTCACCACGTGACAATTTATCCATTTTTTGATTTTCTTTTAAATATCAATATAATCAATTTGGGTAATACAAGATCTGTAGAATTTTGGGTAATACAAGATCTGTAGAATAAAGGCAGCATTGAATTATTTGCAATCATATTTCTTTGCAAAAAAATTATGCAATAAACCCGCAAAATTCAATTCTTTTCAGATTTGCTTCCAAAATATGCAATAAAACTGCTGTGCAATCACATTCCTTGTACCAAAAAAAAATATTTCCTTCAAAAATTTACCACAAAATACATCATGCATGTTGTATCGTTAGAGTTACGTCTAAGGGAACAAAGCCTTTGTTCTCACAGAAGGTGCAGCGGAATAATATAGCAAGAAAGATAAGGAACAAACTCACGATGTATAGTGGAAACCCTAATTAGCTAACTAGCTAATCAAAGAAAAACCACTACCTTCAAGCTTCTCGCTTGAGAGGATTTTGAAGGGTCTACTTGTCTTATTGATTTCTTGTTTGATTACACTTGTAGCACGAACTCAACCCTCAAAGACTCACAAACAACTTCACTCTCTTTTTCTTCTCAAATTGCTCTCAGTTCGTCGTCGTTGATTGGTACATAGAAATGAATCCACACTCCTATTAAATACACCACGACTAAAACCTAATCGTAACAAGAAAAAATCTTTCTAAACTTGGTAACAAGAAGATCTACAATGATTTGAAGAATATTATTTTAACCGCTTACATTATCTAAGAAAGGAATTCCTAAGATAATATAATCGGCTAAAGATAACAATCTTCTCTCTCAAAATATCATTATCTTAGGAAAGATTTCCTAAGATAACGCATTCGGCTTCTCTCTCCATATCTTCTCATTCGGCGAGATCCTTCCAGCCGAAATCTCTTATCCTTGACCGCGTGATCTTCCATGATAGTTTCCATAATCTTCACGCTGGATATCTTCCAATCCATTCGCAGCTTGATTGGTGTTCGTCACTGATGTTCCTTGAGAGGTAAAAAAGCATGTGGAGATCGCTTTGTTCCCTCTGTACTCCTTTGCTGCAATGGTTCCCTGTGACAACTGTTTTGTTCCTGAAACACTTAGTTACCAGATTAGTTGAATGTTTGTTATCATCAAAACCTAAAGAATTCAACAAATTCCCCCTTTTTGATGGTGAAAAACATCCTTGACAATAAAACATATATGAGATAAAGACAGTTGTATAGAGAAAGGTCCACACTTGGACACAATAGTTCCCCCTTAGTCTAGCAACATATGAAACCATGTTCTGTTCCCCCTCAACCAAAGCTACTTGTCGTTTTCCCCCTTTTGGCATCATTAAAAACATCAGTAAAGAGTAAGAGAAAATGAGCACAGCAAGATAGACAAACAACCCCTTGTTCATTAAAGTAAAACAACCAACTTAAACACCGTGCAAACACAAACAAAATATGCAAAATAACCAAACATGATCAACATGCCACTCAGGGAAAACACACAAGTCAGAAACAAAGAAAATCAAACTAAGAGGGATAGATGTGCTAGGGAACAAGAGAGGAGTAGGAAGGCGGGAAAACGATTCAGACACCACTGGGACCGGCCGATGGAGCCGATGAGTGGAGGGTAATCAGCGTGCGCACGTCCGCCATGAGAAGCCTTTGCTGTTCAGCCAGATTAGTCACTGCCCGACATAGGCTGCTCAGTTCCTTCCCCAAATCAGATTTTTCCTTCTGTTCCCCCTCAGAGACAGCTTCCTTAGAATCCTCATGCACTTCAGAGAGGACAGGCACACTTCCCACTTTAACCCATCCTTCTCCTTCTTGAAGAACGAACTGCATCTTGTACAGATTGCTGATATCCAAAGGATGGGAAAAGACGCTCGATTCCGCTGACGAGTTGTACACCTTGTGATACTCCAAATTTTTCTTGACAACTCTATGGAACGGAAGAGCATGCAGGTCTGTGTTCCTGGCGTGTGCCATATGCTGCATCATTATCCTTGGGAGACAAATTGGCTCCTTCTTCAGGAGCAGAGAAATAAGGACCACATCCAGAATAAGCAATTTATTGCGCTCCTATCCCCTTGGGGTAACATTGCAGATGAGATAGTGGATTAACACCTTGTTTATCGCTGACATGTCTGAAGTGTCAAAGCCCCCAGACTCTGGTGGATCCAGAACACCTGCCACAGCACGAACTGCCTCTTTGTAGGGAAAGTCCTTAGGCCAGCGGCCTTTAGGGTACCCCTCGTAGCCTTCATGAGGGACCCCCAGAGCAACACCCAACTCAATACTTGAGAACATGTGGACAGTTTCTCCTATCTTGTAACTCCCCAGAACAGCATGGGGTCTGACCTCAATAACGAAAGTAGAATAGAACTCCCTCAACAAAGCTTCATCAACCTCTTCTTCCTGGACAAACAGATGACCCCATTTATGGGCACTCAACACCAGACATACCTCCTCCAATGCATTCTCCTTGAGGAACTCAAGGTCAACCAGCAACTCCTTAACCACGGACTTGTGACCTACGTCCTTGACATCGTCAGCCGCCTCCTTTGCCTTGGACTTGGCAAGATGACGCCTTTGGCTTTGGCATACTGGAGCTGTAGAGACCTTAGTCTTTTTGGCTTTGAGCCCAGAGAGGGATTCCGACTCCTCATCAGAGCTGAGAGAGATTGCCTTGGCTTCTTGCCTCTGAGCGCGAATTTTTTGCTTTTTGGAGCATCCCATCTTGACCCTTCCAGAGGACTTAGAGACCTTAGGGGGGACATTCACCTCAGCATCCTCAGACAGTTCGTTGGCTAAACTGTGGACAACCCCTTGAATTTTCTGCTTGAGCGCAACATGCTCCCCTGATGGTGTGGCCGTGGCGGCTTCTCCCATAAATTCCTCAGTCTCCTCTTCAATCTGGGTAGGATGGGTGGAGAGGATTAGACCTCCTCTCTTTCATTTGAGGAGACGGTAGTTGGAGCGGCCGAGGATGGTTAGGGTTAGGGTTTTGAGGAGCGGGTTGAGGAGTAGGAGAAGGTGGGGCTGTGTATGGGACCATGATGAGTTTGTCAGGTGTTGGTGATGGGGGATGGGTGACTTTGATGGCTACTTGAGGGGACGATGGTGTGTTTGAGGAGGAGGGAAGGGACTGAGTGATGGCGGCTAGGAGGGCTGGGTCAGTTCCCATTGCCGAGAGTTTGGTTAGGAGGGTTTTGAGGTCTTCGGCGGCGGCAGCAGAGAGGTTGGAGTGAGAGGCCATCTTGAGAGGTAGGAGATTAGGGAGGACAAGAGAGGGTGATAGCAGGCGATGAAGTAGGTAAGTGAATAGTAAGAGGAGATTACCTTGAGAGTCGAGATATATAGCCACCACGAGATCTTTTCAGTTGCCAAATATAACTTCAAATCTTATCAGTTTCCAAAGGATGATTATCAATATCTTCACCTTCCCAAAATAATCCTTCAGAATCTCGTCCAGATTCAGCCAGACTTAACCATGAGGCCCATTTAGTTTCTCGGCCATCAAATCAGCCCTAATTGCTCAACACATCCCAACGGCAGGCGCATGCCATAACTCCCTGTCACATCAATCCACTCACAGCTGTAAGCCTCAGAGAGACGAGTCGTTTTCCCACCAAACCAAAAAGGTAGTAATATGTGATGTTGAGGGATAGTTACCAGAGAGGGTATGATAGAGGCTTAAGTCGTGATGCCTAATCAAAATAATCCTTAACAACCTAAACTAGTAGAATAGGCAAGCAAGGGTCGAATCCCACAGGGAGGTAGTAATCTTTCTAGGTGCACAAGTTGTATGCCAAAGGTAACAAAGGGGGGAATTGATTGATTTGTTGTGAACAAGCAAACAAGGGAAACAAAAGCAAAGAGTTTGTAATCACTTGGGGAAAAACACTTATCCAAACAAATATCCACCATTCATTTGATAGGTTGATCCTAGATTATCTCTAATTCCTTCCTATGAATGTTCCTATTCCTTTTCTTAAGTTATAAATAGGACAAATAGACCCTGAGAATACTAACTATCAAACAAACAGGAAAACCTCCATGATTCAATTCAATAGCAGCAATGAGCACAGGAATTTAGATAGATACATGCAAGTGTAGCAAATGGTCATACAATTGCATGAAATTAATTCTCTCTACAATAAACCAGTCCAAAGAGTTCTTAGAATATTGTAGTTGCTACTCATGAATTAGGTAACTCAAACAGTAATTACCAAACCCTAGCAATAGACAATTACTAATAACAACTAGTTGCGTCCAACAAGCAAAATCAGTAAGAATCAATGGGATGAAGCACAAGAGAATCAATACATTCAAAGGAAAAGAAAGAGAATTATAACCTCACAACCATTATTCAAACGAAGGCTTCAGTTGTCGGACTAAGCAAAGGTGCTTAGTTCTTCATAGTCTTGAAACGATAAAACTCAAAGGGAAAGAATGCTGAATGGGAACAACGATAATGAAAAAACTTGATAATGAAAAGCTGCTATGGAACTAGGTTAAATCACCTAGAAACCAAACCTAAAGTGAAAAGATACTAAATTTAATCTTAAACGGAATTAAACGAAAGTAAACGAAATAAAAACATTAAAAGAAAACGAAAATAACATAAAGTAACTTCGGACGAGATTTGCCGCACGGCTCGCTGATACACATTTCCGCGATCGCGGATGAATTTCCGCGGTCGCGGAAAATTCCAATTCTGATTGCTTTGCTCTCGACTTATCCGCGATCAGCCTTCTTGCTCGCCCGCGGTCGCGGATTCTCCTCTGCTGCTTTGTGTGGCTTCTTTCTTCGATCTTCCTTCGGTCTTCTCAAGTGGTTTTCTTCTCTTCTTCTTGATGTCATCGTTTAAGCTCCTCCAAACCACCATATCCACACTTCTTCTACTCAACTCTATTCTCCATAGTTATGCTCTAAACATCTCCAAATGTACCCCAAAACACCGGTAACAACTCCTAGATATGCACTACAAAGTAGCGCTGATCAGGGTACAAAGAACAGCACACGAAAAACATATGACATTTTTGATAATTTTTAATCATGCATGAGAGGCTCCCAGATGTGGATGATTAGAGGGGCTCATAGGAAGCATCAAGCATGATGGCTAGGGTAAGCTATAGAGTCAACAATCATTTGGGCTTATAATGAGGGAACAATGCATCAAGTTGACTCTTTTGGGCCGAAAGAAAGCTGATTAATGTGTTATTGTGATAGCATAGATGATCATGCAAGAAATTCAACACATAAGTGAAGCAAAAGCACAGATTTAAGCCAGTTGTTCATTTTATAACCAAGAGGATGAATGCAGATCAAGACATGATGAATAAACTTTCACACTTTACCATGTAATTTAGCCAATCATCGAGGGAACATATCAGATAGACAAAGTAAGGGAAGACCATACCAGGTTTCTTACGGAACTATACGAAGGGTTCCCTATTTCGTGCCTTGGTGAAGATGTTAGCGATTTGAGCCTTTACCCGCAGAAATCCATGGACACTAACCCTTCCTCCACACAACCACGAAAGAAGATATGTCTTGTCTCAATATGCCAGGTACCTGAGTGTTACACAAGAGACACAGAGAAATTAGTGCACGTAACCACAAGCTTTTCCCTTACCTTTGATCACCAGGTTGTTGAGTCCCAAGAAGCCTGTAGAAGTGAGATGAGACATACTGTGTTCCCTGTCAGGTAACAAACAAGTACAATCAAAATACCGGGAACTTTCCTCTCTTCAGCCTGCATAGAACGAGTTAGTTTTTGCGAACCCAGCCAAGCTTAGGCTTTCTGGGTGTGGGAGCAACATATTTGATTTTTGGAGGTTTAGCATTCACTTTCTCCCTAGCAGTGCGAGCAAGTTCCTCATTGTGTTGCTTCAGGAGGCACTCATGTTTGTAGTGGCCAGAGTGCCTAGAATACCAATAGACCCTTTGACACTTTAGATCGACATACTTGCTCTGTCCAGGCCATATTGTTTTGTTAGCAATCCTAGAATGAAAATCAATATTATTGGACTTACCGCTTTGAGATTACTTCAACCAATTCGCATGAGCCTTCTGTCCATGGTACCAAGCCTTGTTCCCATTTGTCGAATTTGAACAGTCTTTGCTATTGTTCCCTCTCGATGAACTTTCCCCTTTTTCTTGCACTGGTTGTTTTCCTTCGACTTTAGTGCTTTTGGACTTGGTGCCATCACCAGGAAGCTTAGGTTGATAACCAATTCCAAAGCGAGGTGCTTCCTTCTTTTCTGTTTTCTTTTCATTCTTGGCTGCAACAAACACAATACTTTTTGGCTTGTCCTTCTGTTCCTCACTGAGTTTAGATAGATCAGTAGACAGTTTTGCATGCCTAGTTTTAACATTAATGACTCGGACTCAAGTGAGGAGACAAAGGATTCTAGAGACATGATCTTCTCAGTGAGTTTAGGACACTCAATGCATGGACTTGAAGAAAAGGATGAAACTTTCTCAAGTTTGAGCACTTTGTCTGCCCAACCTTTATTTTCTTCGATCAAACATGAGATCGATTCATCCTTTTCCTCAATTTGCTCACTGAAAAGACTATTCTCATGAACAAGTTTCTTAATGAAGGAAATTAAGCTTTCTTTTGACTTACTTTTCAAGTTTGAGACGAGATCAGATTCAGTTACCTCATCCTTGTGCAGACCGCCTTTTGGTTCATCGGTGTCTTCTACAGCCATTAAGCAGACATCCCTAGAGTGTGGTGATTCTTTGTCATCTGAGTCTGAATCACCCCAGGTTGCGACCATTGCTTGCTTCCCTTCATGAGCCAAAGGAAGACCTGTCTTTTTCTTGAAGCAGTTTCTGGCGAGATGTCCCTTGTTTTGACAGTGGTAACAACTGACATCCTTCATGTGTCTGTTCCCTTCAGAGGAACTCAACGTGTCCTTGTTTCGAGACCATATCTTCTTCATGGCTCTAGTGATGAGAGCAATATCTTCATCACCATCCTCATCTTCATCTTCGACTTGAGATAAGTCAAAGGCACGTTCCACCTTTAAGGCAATGCTTTTAGCCTTCTCTTCTCCTTTCTTGTTCATCTTGTGGTTGTAGACAGACGCGTTGCTTTCAAGCTTCGCGACAACCTCTTCCATAGTGAGAGTCTTGACATCAGTCTGGGAGTAGAGAGCGAGAGCGATCGCATCCCACTGAGAGTTGAGGCCTTGCATGAAATGGTGAGTAAGCTTCCAGTCTGGCATTTCTTCATCAAGGAACTCTAGTTGACCTACGATCCCCTGGAACGTGGAGTAGAATTCCTAAATGTGTTCATCCTTTCCCTGAGATATTTGATCGTACTCCTTCATCAAGGAAAGAATCCTATTTTTCTTAGCATCTTCATTTCCATGATGGAGGCGTTTTAGAGCATCCCAGATCTCCTTGGCAGTCTTGTAGCCAATGATTTTCTTGAGATCAGAGTGGAGCAAAGCCATGTGAAGGATCTTCTTAGCTCTGCTGTTCTTCTCCAGCTTCTTCCAGTCCTCATCAGTGTAGTCAACCCTTGGCTTCGGCTTTATAGCATCTTTATCATTAAGGATAGCTATGGGGCCAACTTCAATGATTCTCCATATCTGTCCATCGAGGGAACAAATATGGGACTCGATTTGTTCCACCCACCAATCATACTCTCCGGCCTTCAGAATCGGAGGCTTCCAAAATGAATCTCCAATAGCATTGCTTGACGAAATCTTTCATGCAAAGTCTATAACGAAAACAATCTAGGGCACCAGACTCTGATACCAATTGTTAGATCGTTAGAGTTACGTTTGAGGAAACAAAGGCTTTGTTCCCACAAAAGGTGCGGTGGAATAATATAGCAAGAAAGATAAGGAACGAACTCACGATGTATAGTGGAAACCCTAATTAGCCAACTAGCTAATCAAAGAAAATCCACTACCTTCAAGCTTCTCGCTTGAGAGGATTTTGAAGCGTCTACTTGTCTTATTGATTTCTTGTTCGATTACACTTGTAGCATGGACTCCAAACCCTAGACTTCCCACCTAGATTTGAAACTTTCTTCTACAACGGTGAATACGAACTCAACCCGACGCACAAACAACTTCACTCTCTTTTTCTTCTCAAATTGCTCTCAGTTCGTCGTCGTTGATTGGTACATAGAAATGAATCCATACTCCTATTAAATACACCACGACTAAAACCTAAGCGTAACAAGATAAAATCTTTCTAAACTTGGCAACAAGAAGATCTACAATGATTTGAAGAATATTATTTTAATCGCTTACATTATCTAAGGAAGGAATTCCTAAGATAATATAATCGGCTAAAGATAACAATCTTCTCTCTCCAAATATCATTATCTTAGGAAAGATTTTCTAAGATAACGCATTCAGCTTCTCTCTCCATATCTTCTCATTCGGCGAGATCCTTTTAGCCGAAATCTCTTATTCTTGACCGTGTGATCTTCCATGATAGTTTACATAATCTTCACGCTGGATATCTTCCAATCCATTCACATCTTGATTGGTGTTCGTCACTGATGTTCCTTGAGAGGTAACAAAGCACGTGGAGATCGCTTTGTTCCCTCTGCACTCCTTTGCTACAATGGTTCCATGTGACAACTGTTTTGTTCCTAAAACACTTAGTTACCAGATTAGTTGAATGTTTAGCCAAATGGTAAGATTTTATTGAAGGTTGGGAAAAAGGCCCAACGTCCTATTTACATACACTAATACACAAGGCAAACGACAAACAACTAAAGAAAACACAATAACAAACATGCAACACAACAAGCAAACAGAAAAAGCAAGCAAGAACAACAGGAAAACAAGAAAACCAGAAACCAGCAACAAAAACCAAACAACACAACCGAGACAAAACAAAAAGGCAAGCTAAAAACAATAAGACCGAAAGCAAAAAGTTTAGAGTCCAAGCCTCCTTCTCATTGCACGACCTCTTCTCCCATTCATAGGCAGCTTGATCTGAATTCTGAGCTTGCAAGTCTTGATGATATCAGCAGCCACTGTACCCACATTCACAGTCTTTCCATTAAAAATTACATCATTCCTAAGTTTCCAAGTGAAGTAGATGATAGCCATGAAAGACATCAGCTTAGTTAGGAAAATGTTGTTGTTTCTTTTGTCACAAGCAGAAAACCAATTCCACCAAGAAAGAAGGTCTTGTTTCCTTACTTGAATCCCTTGCCATGCCAGCACAACATCGGTAACATTTATAACAACAGGGCAATCAAACCAAAGATGGCTTTCATCTTCAGAATTACCCAGGCAGAGAGCACACCTCGGATTAGCCACCATGCCCTATCTATGTAGTTTAGCAGCAGTAGGCAGTCTCCTTAATGTGGCAAGCCAGCATATAAAACTCCATTTCCTAGCCTGTATACCCTTCCAAATCACCTTACACCAGGGAATGCTGTGCTCTCTGGGCCTCAATACAGAATACAGTCCAACTGAGTTCATCATCCCATTATTCCTTATAATAATAGGGTGATCTAGAGGGTATTGTAAATGCTTGATCTGATCTCTAATCTTCATGAGATTCCTCCAAAGCCATGAGCAAGTTGAAGGAAGATTTACAGTCCAAAGGTCTCTACCCTTGGTAATATTTTGCTTGACCCAATTGGTCCATAAATTGTCTCTTCCTCTGTGCAGATCAAACATCAATCTGGCCAACAGTGTTTTATTCCATGACAGAAGTTCCTTGAAGTTAAGACCACCACTATCATAATCCTGGCAGACTCTATTCCAAGCCACTAAATTCCTGCCATAACCAAGGTTCCCAGACCACAAATAAGATCTGCATAGGCTCTCAATTCTTCTTATTACCTTCTTAGGGATGGGAATAATTTGCATCCAAAAGGAAAGGACCCCTTCTAACACTGCTCTGATCACTTGAGCTCTCCCTGCATAGGATATGTTTCTTGCACTTCTACTCAGTAAAACTTGTTTCAATCTATCATAAAGAGGCCTACATTCATCAGCTTTAAGTTTCTTAGAATGAAGAGGGATTCCAAGATACTTAACTGGGAAATAGCCCTGAGCAAATCCAAGGAAGTCTGCACACTCCTGCCTTCTCCCTGCATTTAATCCTCCAAAGAAAACTTTAGACTTCAAATTATTAGCAATTAAGCCAGACTCATGAGCAAAATCAACAAGGCAATCCTTGATAATCCTCAGAGAGTACATATTTGGTTTGCAAAAAATCATGAGGTCATCAGCAAAGGCAATACTGACCAACTTGAGCTGCTTGCATTTAGGGTGATAGCCAAAGCCTCTAGCTTGGCTAGCCTTAGTCAGTTTCCTAGCAAACATCTCCATAATCAGAACAAAAAGAAAAGGGGATAGAGGGTCACCTTGTCTCAATCCTCTACCACCTTTAAAGAATCATTTGGCTTCCCCATTGATCATAATAGAGTAGGAAGGGGTAGTGACACATTCCATAATCCGTCCAATGAGTTGCCTAGGGAAGTTCAGGTAGATAAGAGCATCATGGAGATACTTCCAACTCACACAATCATAAGCTTTCTGAAGGTCAATTTGCATCAAGCATCTTGGTGATATATCCCTACTATCATAGCCTCTGATGATCTCTTATGCCACTGCAATATTATGGGCAATAGATCGCCCAGGAACAAATGCACCTTGGTTGATAGAAACAATACTGTCTAAGTAAGGCCTCATCCTTCCAATAAGGATTTTGGAGATAATTTTCAGTATTGTATTACAACACGAGATAGGCCTGAAATCTTTAATCAGAAAAGGGTTATGACAGGGCTAAAGTCGTGATGCCTATCAAATAAATCCCAAAATACCTACTAAGTAGTATAGTAAGCAAGACAAGGTCGATCTCACAGAGAGTCAGGTTATCAATTTGTGCAATTCGTTATTACCAACTAGGAACTAGGGGGGGTTTGTTTGTGTTTCGTAACAAGCAATAAGAAAGCAAATAAACAGTCCGCAAATAATGGTTGTAAATAATAAGGGAAAAAGCGCCACACTCAACAGAGATCCATACAACAATAGATAGGTCGATCACGGAATTCTATCAATCTCAAGTTCTCAACTTTCCTATAGTTGTTCTTATCCCGATCTTAGATAACTATTAGTTCTACCAGCCCTAATAGTACTTATTACTAAATCAAATCCGAAAACCTTCAGAACTCAATAAAGAAATAGCATTCAACCAAGGATTAACAAGACACATGCAATAGAAACAACCAGTTACTATAAGCATGCAATTAACTCTCTCTCACAATTATGCGCTCGGATCCCCTATACGCACAATCGTGTTCGCTACTAGATATGCAACCCGAACCCGGAATCACAAGTCCTAGCAATTAGGAAGATATCAATAAACCTAGGTGATCAATCTAGATAAATCAACATAGACCAATAAACAATCAAGCACAAGAGAATTAATCCAACTAGATAGGAAAACGAACAAGAGTAGAAAACTCACAACCAATCAATTGTTGGCTTCAAACTGTCAAGTGCAACAATGGAGGTTTAGTTCTCCATTAGGGTTTGTGTGAAAAACGTAGAAAGGTGGCAACTAGGGTTAGAGAATAGATGATCCTCTAAAAGAGTCTTAAACGTAACTTAAATACTAAAGTAATAATTCAGAAATAAAGAAAAGAAAAATAACAAACTTGGAAATAAAGTTTCGGAAATAAAATAAAACGGGAATAAGAAAACTCGTAAAAGACTTTCAGCGCGTCTCCACCGCGGGTACGGTGGCTCCACCGCCGGGTGCGGCCATTTAACAGAAACTCCAGTTCTCTGACGACCTCGCCGCGGGTGCGGTGAGGCTGCCGCTGGGTGCGGCCATTATCCAGTAGCTTGTCTTCTTTCTGCTCCTTCCACCGCTGGCGGCGGTGGCCTTCGGCGCGGGTGCGGCAAGGCTCCAGAACGTCTCCTCGTCTATGGCTCTTCCTTGCGATCTCTCGCACCGCTCCTCAACTCGTCTCTTCACTCCTTTGGCGTCTTTCCTTGGTGGCTTCCTTCTTCGGTGTCTCCTAGATATCCAAAATCACTCAAACACCTCCATAAACACTAAACTTCGCCTCCAAACGCCTTGCACATGAATGTGCCTAGATCTACCCAAATGGCACCAATAAACCCTCTAAAGACTCTTACTTAAGCCCTACAAAGTAGTGCTTATCAGGTTATCAACCTTAGGAATAAGGCTAACAAAGGTAGCATTAGTTTCTCTGAGAAGTCTGCCTCTACTAAAGAAATCCTGGACAACAGCTATAACATCAAGACCCACTATCTCCCAACCATTTTTGAAGAAGAAACTGCCAAAACCATCTGGGCCAGGGGATTTCAGATTTCCAATATCAAAAGTAGCCTTCCTAATCTCATCTCCTCTAGGCAGTAAGCAAAGGCTAGCATGCTGATTGTTCTCAATTTTGGCTCCATTATAAGCATCAAAGTTTGCATTTATTGTCATCACTTCAGAGCCAAAAAGGTTAATATAGAAGTTCAGAATTTCAGTTTCAATAGCTGAATCAGTATCAATTACCTGACCTGAAGCATCTTTTAATGTGAAAATGCTGCATTTAGCTTTCCTTACTTTGATTCCATTGTAAAAAATAGGAGAAGTTTCATCCCCTAACTTGATCCAATCCACCTTAGCTCTCTGTGCAATAAAACTCTGTAGTTGATTCATCCTCAATGTAAGATTATCTTTAGCCTCAGTAACTTCCTTCTGTTTGGTGACACAACTGAAATCAGACTACAGCTCATCATTTGCCTTCTTTAATTTTTCAACACAATCTTCCACCATCAATTCAAGGTGCCTGAAATGACCTTTCTGCCAACTCTTCAAAGCTACCTTAGTTCTTTTCAATTTAGTAGCCAACACAAATTGAGGATTACCATTTAAAGTTCCATGCCAAGCTTGTCTAATCAGATCTAAGTAATCATGTTCCTCAGTCCAGAAATTCCTGAATTTGAAGGGAATTCTTTTGAACCCAGGGTTAGGATTAGCAAGAAGAATAGCTGGAGAGTGATCAGAGATGCTTGGGTCAGCAAAAAAGACTCTGGAATTGGGAAAGCAGTTGTCCCAAATTTGGTTAGTGAGCACTCTATCGAGCTTACAAGCAATCCTGTCATGACCATCTTGTTGATTGCTCCATGTATACTGTACTCCAGAAAATATGTGATCCCTAAGTTGAGATTGATCAAAAACCTGAACCAGCTCTTCAGTGCATTGGAAAGTATTTCCTTTGAAAGACAACTTCTCTGCAGAATGAAGCAAACAATTGAAGTCACCCAAGACAGCCCAGGGATCACCAACCCCTTTAGCAATATTAATTAGCTCATTCCACAGAGAGACTCTTCCCATTTTAGCATTAAAAGAATAGACAAATGTGACTAATAAGACAGTTTGACCATCTCTGCTACTCACTTTGCAATGAACCATCTGAGGAGAAGAGATAAGAGGAATCACACTAAGCATCATAGGGTCCCAAGTAATCCACATCCTACCTCTGAGATTCAAGGAGCTATTAGTAATATACTTCCAGTTCTTCATCAAACGATTAGAGAAAAGCACTTCCTTCTCAGTAGGAATTTTTGTTTCAAGCAACCCTACCAGATTGAGCTTATTCTTGTGAATAAAGTCCCTCACAAAGTGAGTTCTAGGGGAAGAACAACATCCCCTAGTATTCCAGCTGCCAATATTCAATTCAATCATTTCTGCTGTGGAGATGAGCTGCTACAACTCATGCTAGGAATAGTTTGTTTCCTGTTTACCTGGTCATTAGTTATCATAGTTGCTTGGTTAGTTAGATCCTGTAAAACAGCATTCTTGTAAGATTTAGGCTCATTGTTGCAATTATTTTCATCAAGCCTTCTATGCTGTGTCTTAGACTTAGTCATATCTCTCTCCAGGTCAACAACATTAGATCCAGTCAAAGCTCCTCTACAATTATTCTCATCCTGCAAACTTTGCTGATCTAAAGTAGTCATTTCCTCAGTTAATCGTTGAGTAGAAGAGGAGATCCCTAAGCTGCACTTATTCTCAACAGGCATCCCCTTCTGATTTTTAGCCACCCACTCAAACTTCTTGTCACTAACATCCTTTTTATTCTCTTTAGTTTTCTGATTATATTTCTGTTTATTAGCTTCACAGATTCCAGTGGAATGTCCAAAGACACCACAGTAAGAGCATGTCCACGACAGCCATTCATACCAGATTCGTAGAGTATAAACTGTACCATCAAGCCCTTTGAGCTGGATCACTGGTTTCATCGTATCCTTCACACTGACTAGAATCAGGAGACGAGCATATGAGATATTGTTCTTTGTTGCCGTAAACTGATCCATACAAATTGGAATGCCTATCATGCTGCCAATGATGCTAAGCATTCTACCTGAGCATAGAAGAGGATCAATATCTCGTAATTGGATCCATGCCGGGACTTTCTCAAACGAAGACCAAGCAATGGGAGTCCCTGATTTCCATTCCATCAGCGCCAGTGGTGTAGAATCTTGGATTAGCCAGGGCCCCTGGTCTATCACCCAATCCAGGTGTTCTTTGTTCTGAAATCTAAAGATCCAAATACCATTTCTACGGACTTCGAATTCTGGATGAGCAAATTCCCAATTTTGCTTCACAAATTCTCCCATAGCCTCAGCCGTAACATTCAGACCAATAATACCTCCAATCAGAGTAAATCTCCATTTCATCACTTCTGATTGAACATCGCTTAGTTGAAATTCATACAAGTCTTTATTAGGAACATCTATGATATCCAGTTTGAACCCTAGGTGCTTCGATCTAACTTTCGGAACATCAGAAGTAGGACTCGCAGACAAATTGTTACGAGGAGCAATACTGTGAATCTCCATAACCGAATCCTCCTCTTGAATGTCGTTACCGATCTCTTCAACCTGAATCGAATTTGCTCTAGGCGTAGTCGAAGGATTGTTTTGGACATTCAATCGATTCGATCCGATCTGGACACGCTGGGTCTTCTTTGCTACCGGAATTCCAAGTCTTCCTTGCTTAATAGCCTGTCTAGTTGTCACGCCCCCTCCCGGAGCAGCCGGAGGAGCCATCGGCGACAGATCTGCCATGGTCGTTGAAGACGTGGTGGAGAAGCTATCGCCTAGCTAGCAGAGAGCGGGAGTCGGTTAACTCTATGGTCAGAGAAGTTGTTTAGAGCAGTTAAGATCTTATTTAGCCTAGGGAAGTTTTCTAGTGATAGATTAGTTGAATGTTTGTTACCATCAAAACCTAAGGAATTCAACACTGCCAAAATAGCAGCCACATGAATCTACAATATTCCATTCTCTACAGATTTGCTTCCAAAATTTGCAATAAACGTGCAATGCAATCACATTCCTTGTACCAAAAAAATTATTTCTTTCCAAAATTTACCACAAAATACATCCTGCCAAAATAGCAGCAACATAAATCTGCAATATTCAATTCTCTGCAGATTTGGTTCCAAAATATGCAATAAACCTGTTGTGCAATCACATTCCCTATACCAAAAAAAATATTTATTTCCAAAATTTAGCACAAAATACATCTTGCCAAAATAGCAGCCACATAAATCTGCAATATTCAATTTCTAGCAGATTTTCTTTAGAAATCTGCAATAAGCGTGCAGTGCAATCAGATTCCCTGTACCAAACAAATTATTTCTTTCCAAAATTTACCACAAAATACATCCTGCCAAAATAACAGCAACATAATCTGCAATAATCAATTCGTTGTAGATTTGCTTCCAAAATCTACAATAACTCTGTTGTGCAATCACATTCCCTTTACCAAAAAATTATTTGCTTCCAAAAATGAGGAACATGTTGTGCACTTGTAGGTATACTATACCAAAAAACAGGATTTGCTTCCAAATTCTGCAATAAACATGATGTGCAATTGCACTTATACTATACGAAAATAATTATTTGCTTCCAAAAACTAAATCAACTTGTTGTGCAATTGCAAGATCTGCACAATTAAAAACAAAATAATAAAGGCAACATTCAATCTATCTTCCAAAAACTAAATCACCATATTTTTCAAAATTAAACACAAGAGAATAAATGGTGCCTTTTTGGACGATCTGTAATAAAATCCAATCTATTTTGTGGTTATAAAACTAGACCCCTCCCACAATTGTAGTAGAACCAACCGTGCACAGAACTAAACTGCTTAGAGAAACACCATTTGAGTGATTTATCAGGTATTTACCTCTTTCTACTATTTATTTTTTCCAATTTGATTGTTAGTTTAAATTGATTGATAGTTTTTAATTCCATAAAGTAAACAAAATCTGTAATTAAATAAACTACATCTACCATTTTTAATTCCACAATCGAAGTTTTTAATTCCACAATCGAAGTTCAACTACCAATTTTTTTTACTTTTTAATTATATAAACTACACCTATGGATTGATACTTTTTAATTCCACAATCGATGTTTTTAATTACATAAACTGCACCTACCGATTCCACAATTGAAACAATTTTTTCTCTATTGTCTTCTCTGTGATATCTCTAATTTGGGTAAGTTATCATATTGTGGTAAAAGTTAGTAAGACGTGTTAGTTTTCAGCATGGTTAAAATAATTTTTGGCTAATATTATTATTATGAAACTTCTAGAGTAAGCCTATTTTTCCTTGTTTTTATTTCTTTTCTTTTCTTTGGATAACCACCTATTTTTGCATGCCTTCCACCTATGTGCTTACGTGTCAACAAGCTAGCACCTCTCTTTTGCATGCCTTCCACCTATGTGCTTATGTGTCAACAAGCTAGCACCTCTCTTTTGCATGCCTTCCACCTATGTTCTTATGTGTCAACAAGCTAGCATATCTCTTTTGCATGCCTTCCACCTATGTTCTTATGTGGCAACATGCTAGAAAGCCATCATTTCTTAGGCATACACTTGTCAAGTATAGGTGTGTACACATGGCTACCACCTTAACTAAACCTAGATTGTTTACCTATATATACCCTTAAATCTACTCTAGCTAGTACACTTTTCTTCTTCTTATTCCCTCGGAAAATAAAATACCGAAGCAATCCTTCATTGGGTAGTCCCTTGCACAGTCAAGGTACTTGAGTGTATCCCGCGATAACTGCAAACGATTCTTGTTAGAGTTTCAAGAATTCCAGGCAAGTTTCTTTGACTTGCTCGGTTGCTAGATTAGTTTGGTGCCTCGTCATGTCCTCTTTTGTGTTGGTAGGTGAAGTGATGATGCATGTTGTGGTGCCTTGCTTACCTTTAGTTGGTAATTAAGTGTTCGATAAGCTTGTATATTTCTAAATATGCTAATATCCGAAAGCTATATATTAAGTATACATATATTATATGAATGGGGGAACATTATGTATGTGCGTTCCCATTATTAGCTAAAGCCATTGTTGGGGGGAACATTATGTTGTGTGTTCCCGTTATGAGCTAAGTAGGGGCAATTATGCTACGCGTCCCAAGGGGGAACATTATGCTGAGCGTTCCCAAATGGTGAATTCCAACGAGCGGGATTTACCCCTCTTAGGTTGCGACTTAAGGGGAAGAAGTGATACCATCTTCTTATTACTATTAGTATTATATTAGCTTATGCACTTAGTAATACTTTGGGCTATATCAAGTGGTTGTTTGATAACAGGTTTGATAATGTTGTTATACTTGTATGTTGCCTTGCTCTTCTGTCTATGCCTTATATGCTTTCACTTGAGAATGCCTAGCTGGGTATCTTACTAGTTTAGTGATTGACCCGTTGTGGCTGACTCTATTTGACATCCAAGTATTAGCGCTGCATAAACATAGGAACGACATGATGGGATTGGTGACCACCGACGTTGATTAGATAGCTCTCTGGGTCTTATTCTTTTCATGTCAAGTAGACCATGTCATTTTTTGCGTTGGTTGTAAACTTTGTTATGCATATTATATATCAGCAACTTGTCCTTTTCATCTATAAACATATGTGGTTAATTATCTATATTGGTGTTTTGACATAGTACTTATTTACATACTCTAGCCTTGTGGATTCTGGATGGGACTCACGACGTTGTGACACCCTGGCTTGGGGTGTTACAGAAGTTGGTATTAGAGCCATAGGTTAATATTGTTGGATTGGGTTTAGGGTTAGCAACTTCGGTAGCCAATTCCCATGTCGTTTATGCAAGTAAACTTGCTTCTTTAATCGTTATATACACTTATCGTTAATAATTACACAGTGGTACAACTATGGCACATAGAGGTACAGGAAAAGGACGACCTCGTAGAGTTGTTAGCCATGGAGAGGCTGATATGCCCCCACCTGTTGTGGAGACTGATGATCAAGACTCTGTTGCAAGTCAAGTGGCACATGTTGTTGGTGCGCAAGGTATGAGAGTATCATAGGGTGTTCCACCTGGTACGCCTGTAGGACAACAAGGAGTTGTACCTCCGGCTTTGGATGTTGCTGGAATTCAGGTCATGACAAAAACCATGATAACTCAAGCCGTTCAAGCTGCACTGAATGAGACACAACAGATTCCACAACAGGCACCACCACCACAACCAGACGCGCAACCCCAACCGCCTCTTCAGCAACCTGAGCCGAAAGAAACATGATTTGATCGGTACCTTACTGAGTTACAAAAGATGAAGCCACCAACATTTGATAGCACTGGAGACCTAGACGACTAGTTGGCTGAGCTCGAGATTTTGCTTGAGGGTATGAGGTGCCCTGAACAAAAGAGGGTGGAGATTAGGAGATAGTACAATACTTACTGAAAGAAAACGCTGCCAAATGGTGGAGGGTCTCCAAACCTGAGGGACGTGTTGTCCTTTGGGAAGAATTCAAAAACATGCTTGAAGAAGAATATTGTCGAGCACCCGTTCGTAGAGCTAGGGTGAGAGAGTTATTTGCTCTTCAACCGTAGGATATTTCAGTGGCTCAGTCAATTCGACAATACAAGAAAGAACTATGCCATGTGTCCCATTTGATTGACAACGAAGAGGAAAAGATCTGTCATTTTGAGGCACGACTAAAGTCGGAAGTACGAAAGTATGTTTTGGGATTTCAGTGCAATACCTTGAGGGAGTACCAAGATAAGGCCTTGGCATTTAAGATGGCGTCTTCAACCAAGGATCCGGATCAGAGTAACAAGAGACAAAGGACTTAATCAACCCCTCCAGGTACATAGGACCATACATTTAAGAAGCCCAATTTTATACCAACACCGTCTGGAAGGTCGCATCTACCTTCGAGGAATGACCGTACGAGAATGTCCTAACAATCTAGGATGGTTACATAGGGTAGATGTTGTTTTAACTACAAGAGCCCCTATCATCTAAAAATGAGTGTTCTAAGCCCCCTTCAAAGTGCTTTAATTGTGGTCGAGATGGCCATATTGCTCTTTACTATCGCCAGATGTTGATCCATCTCAAGCCTCATTGCCAACCCCGGGAGGCACATGTCATTAGTATAGGCAGGCGCCGACACAATCACATCTACAGACTTCGGGAACAACTCGGGGTGGAGGTCCACACAGAGTGTTTGAGATGAGAAGGGCTGACAACGATGTGCTCTAAGCCTCTTAGCATACTTTTTGATACTGGGGTTACCCATTCCTTTATTTCTGATGAATGTGTTGAAAGGCTTGGCCTTAGTTGCATTAATGATTGCCAACCTTTTTTTGTGGGTATGCCTGATGGAAGTAAGATAGTTGGGAACCGTGAGCTTAGAAATTGTCCGATCCATATAGGTGATCAAGATTGGGCATGTGATTATCTAGTTATGGCCTTACACCATGATGATGTCATTCTGGGCATGGATTGGTTGGTAAGGTACCAAGCAGTAATGGATATTAGGGATCATACAGTTACAGTTACCACAGACGACGAAACCAAGCATGTATTTAGAGGCCGACAACTGAACGAGTCTGCAAAGTTGATCAATGCCATGGAAGCAACCAAGTTATTGAATCAGGGTTGCATTGGGTATTGGTGCTATGTGTTGCGTGAGGAAAGTTCAAAGCCAAAGATAGTTGATATACCCATCGTTCAAGAATATACTGATGTATTTTCTGATGAGTTGCCTGGATTGCCACCACACCGCAAAGTTGATTTTACTATTGATGTGGATCCTGGGACAACTCCAGTTTCAAGAGCACCAAATAGGATGGCACCTGTGGAAATGCAAGAGCTAAAGAAGCAGTTAGAGGAATTGGCTGAGAATAGATATATTCGGCCAAGTGCGTCACCTTGGGGAGCACCTGTCTTGTTTATAAAGAAGAAGGATGGTTCCATTCGACTATGCATAGACTATAGAGAATTAAATAAGGTTACAGTGAAGAACAAGTATCCGCTTGCTCGTATTGACGACTTGTTGGATCAGCTTCATGGTGCCTCTGTCCTCTCTAAGATCGATTTGAGGTCAGGTTATCATCAGTTGAGGATTAAGGATGAAGATATACCCAAGACTTCTTTCCGAACGAGGTATGGACATTATGAGTTTGTGGTAATGCCTTTTGGTTTAACTAATGCCCCTGCAGTCTTCATGGAGTTGATGAATCGTGTGTTTATAGAGTATTTGGATCAATTTGTTGTGGTCTTTATCACTGATATTCTAATATACTCTCGAAGTTAGGAAGAACATGCCAAACATTTAAGATTGGTTTTGGGCTGACTTAGACTGCACCAACTATATGCCAAGCTCTCCAAGTGTGATTTCTGGATGCCGGAAGTCACTTTTCTTGGCCATGTCATCTCAGTAGAGGGTGTCAAGGTTGACCCTCAAAAGATTGAAGCGGTCTCTACATGGCAGACTCCGAAGAATGTGAATGAAGTTAGGAGTTTTCTTGGTTTGGCAGGGTACTACAGAAGGTTCGTGGAAGGGTTTTCTCGTATTGCCCAACCATTGACTAATCTACTATGCAAGACTAAGAAGTTTGAGCGGGATGACTCTTGTATGAGAAGTTTTGAGGAGCTCAAGAAGAGATTGACAATTGCACCAATTTTGACTTTACCTCAGGGTACTGATGGATTTGCTGTGTATAGTGACGCTTCTAGGCAAGGCTTGGGATGTGTATTGATGCAACATGGACGAGTTATTACATATGATTCCCGCCAACTGAAAACTCTTGAGGCTAATTATCCAACACACGACCTATAGCTTGCAGCGGTCATTTTTGCACTAAAGATTTGGCGTCACTACCTTTATGGGGTTACTTGCCAAATATATACTGATCACAAGAGTTTGAAGTACCTCTTTATGTAGAAGGAGTTGAATATGAGACAACGAAGATGGTTGGAGTAGATTAAAGATTATGATCTTGAGATTTTATATCATCCTGGGAAAGCTAATGTGGTAGCTGACGCATTAAGCAGGAAGTTGGTGCAGGAGCAAATACTCTCTCGGATAACGGTACAACCGGCTCTACAACAAGACTTGATCCAAAATGGCATCGAAATTTGGTTGTCGGGAACTCAAGGACAATTAAATATGCTAGAAGTTCAATCTTCATTGTTGGAATCTATCCAGCAAGGGCAGTGTAAGGATCCATTGTTGGTTCGAATCCGAGAGGAGGTGCTTCAAGGGAAAGCACCAGGATTTCTAGTGTAGGAGGATGGATTTTTAAGGTTTAAGAATCACCTTTGTGTCCCAATTGATGGAGATTTGAGAAAGACTATTATGGCAGAGGCTCACGCAACCCCTTACTTTGTGCATCCTGGAACAAGTAAGATGTACAAAGACCTCAAACGACTTTATTGGTGGCCCAACATGAGAAATGACGTTATAGAGTTTGTTTCAAAGTGTTGACTTGTCAGCAGGTAAAAATTGAGCACCAGAGGCCAACATGAATGATTCAACCACTCCCAATTCCTGAGTGGAAGTGGGAAGATATCTCCATGGACTTTGTTACCAGACTACCAAAAACTAGGAAGGGCATGGATGCCATTTGGGTGATCGTTGACCGGTTGACAAAGTCAGCTCATTTCCTCAGGATTCGAGAGACTTGGGGTCCTGAGAAGCTATCAGAGAAATTGTGAAATTGCATGGTGCCCCAAGAACAATAGTGTCTGATCGGGATGGTCGTTTTGTTTTGAGATTTTGGAAGTCGATTCATGCAGCACTTGGAACCCAACTAAATTTCAGCACCGCCTATCATCCTCAGATAGATGGTCAATCTGAGAGGACTATTCAAACATTAGAGGACATGTTATGGGCTTATGCACTTGACTGGAAAGCTGATTGGGAAGCTCAATTACCGTTAGCAGAGTTTGCATATAACGGATGGCACCATATGAGGCGTTGTATGGTCGACATTGTCGTTCACCAATTTGTTGGGATGATAGAGAAGATTCCATCGGGATTGAGCCTGACATGCTTCAGGAGACGAAAGAAAATATCAAGTTGATTCAAGAGAGATTATTGACTGCACAAAGTCATCAAAAGTCGTATGCCGACAAACGACGATGTCTTTTGGAGTTTAAAGTTGGTGATCATGTGCTAGTCAAAGTGTCACCAACTAGAGGAGTCTTTCGCTTTGGGAAAAGGGGAAAACTGAGCCTCAGATTTATTGGTCCTTTTGAGATCTTAGAGAGAGTTGGCAAGCTCGCTTATCGATTGGCCTTACCGCCATCATTGAGTAGAGTGCATAACATTTTCCATGTTTCTCAATTGCGGAAATATGTTGCTGATTCTAGTCATATAATCAGTTATAATGAGATTGAGATAGTTGATGATGTCACTTATGAAGAGCATCCAGTGACGATCTTAGAGCGTCGAACAAAACAATTGAGGATGAAAGTGGTACCTTTGGTAAAGGTACAATGGTCGTGCCATGGAGTTGAAGAAGCTACACGGGAGACTGAGATGAGCATGCGAGAGCGTTATCTAGAGCTATTTCCGTCCTAGTTTCGAGGACGAAACTCTTTTTAAGGGGAGAGGTATGTAATATCTCTAATTTGGGTAAGTTATCATAATGCGGTAAAAGTTAGTAAGACGTGTTAGTTTTTAGCATGATTAAAATATTTTTTAGCTATTATATTATTATTATGAAACTTCTAGAGTAAGCCTCTTTTTCCTTGTTTTTATTTTTTTCTTTTCTTTGGATAACCACCTATTTTTGCATGCCTTCCACCCATGTTCTTATATGTCAACAAGCTAGCACCTCTCTTTTGCATGCCTTCCACCTATGTGCTTATGTGTCAACAAGCTAGCACCTCTCTTTTGCATGCCTTCCACCTATCTTCTTATGTGTCAACAAGCTAGCATATCTCTTTTGCATGCCTTCCACCTATGTTCTTATATGGCAACATGCTAGAAAGCCACCATTTCTTAGGCATACACTTGTCAAGTATAGGTGTGTACACATGGCTACCACCTTAACTAAACCTAGATTGTTTACCTATATATACCCCTAAATCTACTATAGCTAGTACACTTTTCTTCTTCTTGTTCCCTCGGAAAATAAAATACTGAAGCAATCCTTCATTGGGTCGTCCCTTGCACAGTCAAGGTACTTGAGTGTATCCCGGGATAACTGTAAATGGTTCTTGTTAGAGTTTCAAGAATTTTAGGCAAGTTTCTTTGACTTGGTCGGTTGCTAGATTAGTTTGGTGCCTCATCATGTGCTCTTTTGTGTTGTTAGGTGAAGTGATGATGTATGTTGTGTTGCCTTGCTTACCTTTAGTTGGTAATTAAGTGTTCGATAAACTTGTATATTTCTAAATATGCTAATATCCGAAAGCTATATATTAAGTATACATATATTATATGAATGGGGGAACATTATGTATATGCGTTCCCATTATTAGCTAAAGCCATTGTTGGGGGAACATTATGTTGTGCGTTCCCGTTATGAGCTAAGTAGGGGCAATTATGTTGCACGCCCCAAGGGGGAACATTATGCTGAGCGTTCCCAAATGGTGAATTCCAACGAGCGGGATTTACCCCTCTTAGGTTGCGACTTAAGGGGAAGAAGTGATACCATCTTCTTATTACAATTAGTATTATATTAGCTTATGCACTTAGTAGTACTTTGGGCTATATCAAGTGGTTGTTTGATAACAGGTTTGATAATGTTGTTATACTTGTATGTTGCCTTGCTCTTCTGTCTATGCCTTATATGCTTTCACTTGAGAATGCCTAATTGGGTATCATACTAGTTTAGTGTTTGACCCGTTATGGCTGACTCTATTTAACATCCAGGTATTAGCGCTGCACAGACATAGGAACGACATGATGGGATTGGTGACCACTGACGTTGATTAGATAGCTCTCTGGGTCTTGTTCTTTTCATGTCAAGTAGACCATGTCGTTTTTTGCGTTGGTTGTAAACTTTGTTATGCATATTATATATCAACAACTTGTCCTTTTCATCTATAAACATATGTGGTTAATTATCTATATTGGCGTTTTGACATAGTACTTATTTACATACTCTAGCCTTATGGATTCTGGGTGGGACTCACGGCGATGTGACACCCTGGCTTGGGGTGTTACAGAAGTTGGTATTAGAGCCATAGGTTAATATTGTTGGATTGGGTTTAGGGTTAGCAACGTCGGTAGCCAATTCCCATGTCGTCTATGCAGGTAAACTTGCTTCTTTAATCGTTTATAGAAGCAAGTTGTTATCCGTGGAGAGGCTGATATGCCCCCACCTATTGTGGAGACTGATGATCAAGACTCTATTGCATGTCAAGTGGCACCTGTTGTATGGTGTGCAAGGTATGAGAGTATCGCAGGGTGTTCCACCCGGTACGCCTGTAGGACAACAAGGAGTTGTACCTCCGGCTTTGGATGTTGCTGGAATTCAGGTCATGATACAGATTCCACAACAGGCACCACCACCACAACCAGTCGCCCAACCCCAACCGCCTCTTTAGCAACCTGAGTCGAAAGAAACAGGATTTGATCAGTACCTTACTGAGTTACAAAAGATGAAGCCACCAACATTCGATAGCACTGGAGACCTAGATGACTGGTTGGCTGAGCTCGAGATTTTGCTTGAGGGTATGAGGTGCCCTGAACAAAAGAGGGTAGAGATTAGGAGATAGTACAATACTTACTGAAAGAAAACGCTGCCAAATGGTGGAGGGTCTTCAAACATGAGAGACGTGTTGTCCTTTGGGAAGAATTCAAAAACATGCTTGAAGAAGAATACTATCCAGCACCCGTTCATAGAGCTAGGGTGAGAGAGTTATTTGCTCTTCAACTGTAGGATATTTCAGTGGCTCAATCAATTCGACAATACAAGAAAGAACTATGCCATGTGTCCCATTTGATTGACAACGAGGAGGAAAAGATCTGTCATTTTGAGGCTCGATTAAAGCCAGAAGTACGAAACTATGTTTTGGGATTTCAGTGCAATACCTTGAGGGAGTACCAAGATAAGGTGATGTGACCATGGGCCCCATCAAGGCTAGAGACTCATCACATGACCCCAAGCTAGCTCCCAAGGCCAGCTTGCGCCACCCGGCGTCACTCAAGAGGGGATTTCTACACTTCTGTGAGCCAACTGCATCTCCACTCGGCACACCTAGTGCCAAACTTCAAGATTTTCCATATCAAGAGGTGTGGCCAAGTTTCATGTCAGTTGGAGGAGAATGGCTCGGTGATGGCCCTGACATTCCCCCGGTGTCGGGCACCCGATTAAGGTTTTCAGCTTTGCCCAGGCCAACCACCAAGAATCCAAGTTCTGTCTCGGGCATTCCTCAACAAATGCCTAAAAATGATTGTCTGCCAAATTAGGGGTCATTTCAAGCACGAATGCCTAGAGATCTCAACGGCCTTACCAAGAGCGTCGAGCACACTAGGGTGGCTAGTTCACATCTCCTGGCTCGAGCCATTTTCCAGCGCACTCAAGGGGGTCCAATAGGCGCATATGGACCTAAGGAAGGCCTGGACCAAGTTGGGCTTGAAAGGCACGAGAGGATCTCTCAATGGCTCAATGACTCCACCGTTGCCGCCCACTGTGACGTCAAGACAACCAAGGTGATAGGCGTTGTCGTGACACCTAAACAAAATAATCCTAAACAAACCTAACTAATGTAGTCTGGTAAGCAAGGGTTGAATCCCACAGAGAATCAAGTTATATTTCATGTTTGCAAAATTATTCACCAATTGATAACAAAGACAAAGGGGGGGGGGGGGTTTGAATGAAACTAACTAAGAAAACGATAAATAAAATATAGAAAGCTTGGCTAGACAAATATCCACCTTTAGTTTGGTTGATCGATCATTGATTACTCCTAGTCCTCAATACTCATGAATGTCCTAATCCCTGTTCTGAATTAGTTACCAGTCTAGATAACCCTAACTATCAAATAACCTAGAAGACCTTCTAGATTGAATCTAACAGCAGCAATGAATTCAGGAATAGATAGGTACATGCAAGTGTAGCAACCAGTCATACAATTACATGCAATTAATTCTCTACACAAACTAAGGGATTTCGATTCTCAACCAGTATCCTCTAATCCTTAGTAGTATGATCAATAACAATCTCAACAGGTTGTATAGAAAAGGGGAACCAATATCATAATACTAATTTCTCTAGGTTGTCAGACTAGAGGGAACTACTATTAACAATCTAATTGATGTCCTAATCAACAAATCAAGGGGAATCGATATATGATCAATGAGATTAAGCACGAGAGAGAATTAATACAATCATAGAAAGAGTAAAGGAATAATCTCAATATCAAATTCAAACCAAGGCTTCAATTGTCTAGCCAAAAACACCAAACAAAACAAAGAACTAAACTAAGAAAGGGAAAAACAATACTGAATGGAAAACTAGGTCTAATGTGATCCGAATATGATGAATGGAGGTTGTGAGAATTAGGTTAAATAAAGTTAACCTAAATCCCAAGATCACAAACCTCATCTACAAGGAAATAAAATATAATATTCGAATTAAATAAAATAAAGAAAAAAAAGAAAAGGAAAAAGAAAACAAAAGTTCGGAAATCTCCACGGGCTGTCTCCCGTGTGGCCGCGATCGCGGCCAAGAGGCCGCGGTCGCGGCCTTCTCTCTTCAACATCGCGACACTTCCGTAAAAATGCCATAATTTTTGATTCCCAATTCGGATCGCGCTCATATTTTGAGTACTTGCAGTAGACTTCAAGATCTAACTCCTCGAATTGGAATCACTCCATTTGGACATCTGAGTAAAGATAACGAATCAATTTAATTCAGCACCTTGTTCTTCTACTCTCGTGTGGACTCTCTCCTTGGTTCTTCTTCGTCTCCTCAGTGGTCAACTCCTCTTCCTCTGGATATCTTCAATTTGCTTCTCCAGACCACCAAATCCACACTTCTTCTCTCCAACTCCCTATTCCACAATTGTGCTCTAAATCCATCCAAATGGCGCCTCAAACCTGGTAATAACCCCTAGAAATGCACTATAAAATAGCACTGATCACAAGGCTAGGTGTGTGGGCTCCTACTTCTGATTTTGGGCTGGGATTTGGTCCATTTTGTGAGGCCCATTTAGGTTGTTTTCTGCCTATAAAATCCGTTTCACCCTACTTGTTCAAGGGTTGGCGAATATTGAGTTCAAACTCTCTCTTATTTTGGTGTCATTAAGTTTTCAAGTAATTTCCAGAATTTTGTTCATGTTCTTTGTTTGTTCTTGTGGCCATATCAAGAACTCGAGTGATTCCCTTTGGTGGACATATCCAAAGGCTTCATTCAAACCGAATCCAAGGAGTTGTTGGTGGACATATCCAACATCACACCCGATTCAACCTCTTCTCGACTTGGTGGCCATATCCAAGCCAAGGGGAGTCTTTCCAAGTTCAAGTGTGGATTCATTTGGACTGTGGATTGCTTATCTTGTTCGTGCATCATCCATCCCAAGGAGATTCAACCGCTTCATCTCCTCCTCCACAGAATTCAACACAAAAGCAAGCCAAGGAAGGTGTTGTCGTCCAAACTTCCCCACTCTCTAGCTTCGATCTCGACTTCACTTCAAGAACTGTCATACAAGGATCCGAGGGGACACATCATAAGGCCTTGGCATTTAAGATGGAGTCTTCAACCAAGGATCCGGATCAGAGTAACAAGAGACAAAGGACTCAATCAGCCCTTCCAGGTACATGGGACCATACATTTAAGAAGCCCAATTTTACACCAACACCGTCTACCTCCGAGGAATGACCGTACGGGAATGTCCTAACAATCTAGGTTGGTTACAGAGGGTAGATGTTGTTTTAACTGCAAGAGCCCATATCATCTAAAAAATAAGTGTTCTAAGCCCCCTTCAAAGTGCTTTAATTGTGGTCAAGATGGCCATATTGCTCTTTACTATCGCCAGATGTTGATCCATCTCAAGCCTCATTGCCAACTGATAAGCGTTGTCGAGGCGCCTAAACAAAATAATCCTAAACAAACCTAAACAAGTAGCAAAGGCAAGCAAGGGTCGAATCCCACAGGGAGGAAGTAATCTTTCAGAGTGCAAAGTCGTATGTCAAAGGTAACAAAGGGGGGAATTGGTTGATTGTTGTGAAACAAGTAAACAAAGCAAAGTAAACAAAACAAAAGGTTGAAATCAATTGGGGAAAACACTTAGCCAAACAAATATCCACCATTCATATGATTGATTGGTCCTAGGTTATATCTATTCCTTCCTTTGATTATTCATGTCCCTATTCTGAATTAGTTACCAGTCCTACCAGTCCAGGCAACCCTAACTATTAAACAATCCCTACCAACCTTCAAGATTTAATTCAATAGCAGCAAGAAGCATAGGAATTAACCAGGATACATGCAATATCACGACCCGCAGTATTTAACATATAATCAAATCTCTTTCATAATAAACTAGTCCTACCAGTCCTAGAATATCATGGATGCTACAACAGATAAGGAATCTCAACCCGAAATATCCAAACCCTAGCAATAGACAATTACTAATATCAACTAGTTGGCCAAACCAGTAAAATCAATAAGAATCTATAAGAATATGCTCAAGAGAAAAGATATAATCCAAAGGAATAGGAAATAGAGTTATAACCTCACAATCATGAATCAAATGAAGGCTTCAATTGTCGGACTAAGCAAAGGGTGCTTAGTTCTTCATAGTTCAAAGGAAAACAATGCTGAATGGAAAAACTCGATGATTACTGAATGGTCTCGATGATGAATGGAGGCTATTGGAACTAGGTTTTAAATCAAACCTAAAACCAAAGATCACAAACATAATCTAAACGGAAACAAAATAACCTAAACGTAATAAAGAAATAAAAATAAACAACTGAAAAGGAAATTAACGTAAAAGTTCGGAAAGAACAACTTGTTCGCTGGCGTGCACTTCCGCGGTCACGGAAATATCAATTGTGCTCTCGAACAGCCTCGACGAAGGGATTTTCCACGGTCGCGGAAATAGAAAACTCTGGCACCGTGTCTTCGACTTTGCCGCGGTCGTCGTCCGCGGGCTGCTCCGATCGCGGCTGCTCCTTGTTTGCTCCATATGGCTTCTTCTCTTCCTTCTTCCTTCGGTCTTCACTTGTGGTCTACTCCTCGTCTTTTGGATGTCGTCATTTAAGCTCCTCCAAACCACCATATCCACACTTCTTCTCCTCAACTCCATACTCCACAGTTGTGCTCTAAACCCATACAAATGGCACCCAAAACACCGATAACAACTCCTAGATAAGCACTACAAAGTAGAGCTGATCAAACTCCCTCATGCTTAAACCTTGCTCATCCTCGAGTAAGCTAAAATAAAACCTACTCCTCCAATCAAATCTCCAAGGTTTCAGGAAGCACAGAAAAATCATCTCCACCAAGAATTGTACCTAAACATTAAACTCCACGGCACCAACACAATATGTACAGCACAACACATAATACAACACATGACTCAACACCATCCAAGCTTAAAGGAAAGCAGAGTACTTTCCCCAAGCTTATTCCGAACACCATAGAGTGGATAAAAATCTAATCCTAGCCTCCATCTATCTTCTTATCGCTCCAGAGTGACCTACCCTAAACCTCCTTATATCACCTCTTCTTATGTCATCACGCTAGGTAAAATGATGATTCCTAATAATCACTCTTCTTCTTTTCACTCATTTTGCCAAGGCGCCCTTTCGGGTGTTCACCAAGCCACTCATTTCATTTTTCAATAGATGGGCTCACATATACTCACATCACTCTTGACCAATTATTACCCCAACCTAATGCTGGTCCAAGCCACCTGCTTATTACCTAAGCCGCCCTTTCGGGTTTTCGACTTATCCCAGGATTT
This sequence comes from Rheum nobile, assembly GCA_027886185.1. Classification (NCBI taxonomy): domain Eukaryota; kingdom Viridiplantae; phylum Streptophyta; class Magnoliopsida; order Caryophyllales; family Polygonaceae; genus Rheum; species Rheum nobile. The sequence goes on along the minus strand of WOAB01000901.1, from coordinate 1,147,312 downwards.
TTCTTTTGCCTTTTATTCATTTTTTGGCTTTTTTCATTTTTTTTATTTTTCTCCTCAACGACATGGCAAGTAAAGAACCCTCCCCCATGCTTAAACATTGCATTGTCCTCAATGTAATGAAAGACAAAAAAGAATAAAGCACAGGGAAGGAAATAAAATAACTCACAAACGTCGCCGAGTTGGCTTAGACTTGGAAGTTGTTGCTGGCGGTAAAACCATATAAGCCCAGGTCTCTGGTGTTGCGGGGGCGTCTTCAAAATCAACTCAAACCGTGCAACCAACAAGAATCCACTAGAAAATGTAGTGGCATATCAAAGAATTCGGGGCTGCACGGCCTTCAATGAACACAAAAAATGGGCCCAGATGTAATCGTGTTGTGGGCCCTGGTGTTCCTCCTCCTCAGGTGTCGATTGTAGGGCCATCATCGTTGCTAAATAAATATGTGGGGATAATGTCTTTTCCTTCGCAACGATGTACACCGTCTCTCCATGGGAACTCGGACAGCTGGCCTTCGATAGAACTTTTTTTTTTCAAGTACATGGAGAAAGAGGACTTACATTGGTGATTCACACCGTCTTCAATTATGGTTCGGGCCTCCTTCCTACAGGTTAGTACAAATGCAAAAACAAAAACAACGCAAAACGAGACTAGGCAAAATAAAACAATGAAAACTAAGGATGTGGAATGAAAAGACAGAAAGGAATACATACCTCGGGTTGCCTTCCGGACAGCGCCTTAGTTATTGTCGTGGCTCGACATAGTGCTCTCCCACTCAACTTGGGTTGCGTACAGCAACTGAACTCCTGGGGTTTATATTAGGGGGATGCCTCTTTGTGTTATCTACGTTGAGCTTGATCCTCATTCTCCTGCACTTCATGATTGGTAGACCGTTGTTCACATCAATGATTGCACTAGCCATCTTCAAAAATGGACTACCCAACATCTCAAGGGTTGCATGTTTGTCCTGCCCCGTATCCAGCATGTAGAAATCCTCCACTTGAATCAAGGCCTCCTTCTTGTGCTTCTCCTTTGGCCTCTTCTTGATTTTTCCCAACGCCTTTAAAAATTATGCACAGCAAGGGATGTTGTTTGCCAGTTTGAACAAAGGAATGGTTGCCTCGCAGTTACTGAAGGTGTCAAATAGATCCTTGTCGTTATCCACCTTTCTGGTGTCCTTCAGAGCCTCGGGAAAGGGTGCGGGAGGCTTCAATGAACTGAGCGGGGCAAAATTGGGGCGCACATATGCATCGTAGGGGTCGTCGAGGCGAAGGAGTACTTCTGCAGCATTTCCGCGGTCGGGGATTGGTGGCCGTGGTCGCGGAAAATCGTCGAACAGGTCGATGTCTTCAACACTTTTTCCGCGGTCGCGGATTTCATGCCACGGTCGCATAAAATTCTCGACATGTCGCTCCTCTTCGTCCGTGCTTTTTCCGCGGTCGCGGAATTCTTGCCATGGTCGCGGATTAGCGCTGATTTCGTCTTGGTTCTCCGTGATCACTCCGCGGTCGTGGCCATCGTGTCCGCGGTCACGGATATCTCTCTGTCGTGCTCGACTAGCCTCCACCTCAACTCCACTCCTTTACGTCATGGCACATACGCTCTCCTTCTAGTTCACTACCGTTTGAGATGGTATTTGCATGGCCTCCCATTTACTCAACAATTGGGCGACGACTTGTCCAAATTGATTCTCCAAGTTCTGAACATTAGACCTCGTCTCGTGCTATTGTTGGACCACTGTTTCAATTTTTTTTTCCCATCGAGGTCACAGTGCTAGTCATAGTCGCTATGCTCTACATGATAGTGTTGAGTATGTCATTACCGGGCATAGGAGGGTTTTGATGATTTCCGTATCTCGGATTGTTGTGATCCCTCCACCCTGAGTTGTAGGCGTTCGAGTACGGTTCATATCTCGGCCTCTGCGGATCAAAACCTCTTGCAGCGTTTACTACAGCTGCATGTTCAGGAAGGGTTGGGCACTCGTCAGTAGGGTGCAGCAGATCATGATAGATTCTGCAGGGCTTAACTGGCCTTGCTGCACTTGAAGTTGGGTGATACCCCCTCTCTGGAGTAAATGCGTAGCACGGGTGTGGACCGTAAGATGGGTCATATCGCGGCTCTTGCCGGACTTGGGGAAATCTCTTCATCTCTGAACCAAGATCAAAAAAAGAAAAAGAAACAAAATCAGTAGCACGGGTGTGGACCGTAAGATAGGTCCACACAAAAGTTGACACACAAACAAACACCAAGAAAAATTAAAACTTGCCTCCCCGGCAACGGCGCCAATTTGATAAGCGTTGTCGAGACGCCTAAACAAAATAATCCTAAACAAACCTAAACAAGTAGCAAAGGCAAGCAAGGGTCGAATCCCACAGGGAGAAAGTAATCTTTCAGAGTGCAAAGTCGTATGTCAAAGGTAACAAAGGGGGGAATTGGTTGATTGTTGTGAAACAAGTAAACAAAACAAAAGGTTGAAATCAATTGGGGAAAACACTTAGCCAAACAAATATCCACCATTCATATGATTGATTGATCCTAGGTTATCTCTATTCCTTCCTTTGATTATTCTTGTACCTATTCTGAATTAGTTACCAGTCCTACCAGTCCAGGCAACCCTAAGTATTAAACAATCCCTACCAACCTTCAAGATTTAATTCAATAGCAGCAAGAAGCATAGGAATTAACAAGGATACATGCAACACCATGACCCGCAGTATTTAACATATAATCAAATCTCATTCATAATAAATTAGTCCTACCAGTCCTAGAATATCATGGATGCTACAACAGATAAGGAATCTCAACCCGAAATATCCAAATCCCAGCAATAGACAATTACTAATATCAACTAGTTGGCCAAACCAGTCAAATCAATAAGAATCAATAAGAATATGCTCAAGAGAAAAGATATAATGCAAAGGAATAGGAAATAGAGTTATAACCTCACAATCATGAATCAAATGAAAGCTTTAATTGTCGGACTAAGGAAAGGGTGCTTAGTTCTTTATAGTTCAAAGGAAAACAATGCTGAATGGAAAAACTCGATGATTACTGAATGGTCTCGATGATGAATGGAGGCTATTGGAACTAAGTTTTAAATCAAACCTAAAACCAAAGATCACAAACATAATCTAAACGGAAACAAAATAACCTAAACGGAATAAAGAAATAAAAATAAACAACTGAAAAGGAAATTAACGTAAAAGTTCGGAAAGAACAACTTGTTCGCTGGCGTGCACTTCCGCGGTCGCGGAATGAATTCCGCGGTCGCGGAAATATGAATTGTGCTCTCGAACAGCCTTGACGAAGGGATTTTCCGCGGTCGCGGAAAATGAAAACTCCGGTACCGTGTCTTTGACTTTTCCGTGGTCGTCGTCCGCGGGCTGATCCGGTCGCGGCTGCTCCTTGTTTGCTCCATATGGCTTCTTTTCTTCCTTCTTCCTTCGGTCTTTACTTGTGGTCTACTCCTCGTCTTTTGGATGTCGTCATTTAAGCTCCTCCAAACCACCATATCCACACTTCTTCTCCTCAACTCCATACTCCACAGTTGTGCTCTAAACCCATACAAATGGCACCCAAAACACCGGTAACAACTCCTAGATAAGCACTACAAAGTAGAGCTGATCACCAACCCCGGGAGGCACATGTCATCAGTATAGGCAGGCGCCGGCACAATCACATCTATAGACTTCGGGAACAACTCGAGGTGGAGGTCGTGGTAAAGGAGGTAGTACTTCTGGCACTGGAATAGCTCCACACAGAGTGTTTGAGATGAGAATGGTTGACGACGATGTGCTCTAAGCCTCTTAGCATACTTTTTGATACTGGGGTTACCCATTCCTTTATTTCTGATGAATGGGTTGAAAGGCTTGGCCTTAGTTGCATTAATGATTGCCAACCTTTTGTTATGGGTATGCCTGATGGAAGTAAGATAGTTGGGAACCGTGAGCTTAGGAATTGTCCGATCCGTATAGGTGATCGGGATTGGGCATGTGATTTTCTAGTTATGGCCTTACACCATGATGATGTCATTCTGGGCATGGATTGGTTGGTAAGGTACCAAGCAGTAATGGATATTAGGGATCATACAGTTATGGTTACCACAGATAACGGAACCAAGCATGTATTTAGAGGCCGACAACTGAACGAGTCTGCAAAGTTGATCAATGCCATGGAAGCAACCAAGTTATTGAATCAGGGTTGCATTGGGTATTGGTGCTATGTGTTGCGTGAGGAAAGTTCAAAGCCGAAGATAGTTGATATACCCGTCGTGCAAGAATATACTGATGTATTTCCTGAGGAGTTGCTTGGATTGCCACCACACCGCGAAGTTGATTTTACTATTGATGTAGAGCCTGGGATAACGCCAGTTTCAAGAGCACCAAATAGGATGGCGTCTGTGGAAATGCAGGAGCTAAAGAAGCAGTTAGAGGAATTGGCTGAGAAAGGATATATTCGACCAAGTGCATCACCTTGGGGAGCACCTGTGATGCAGGGATTAGCCGCGAGTGCCCGATCTTGACGCCAAGGACTCGATAGAAGATGAAGATGGAAGAGATGAAACAACACAAGGTTAGAAAACTGAAAACGAACAAGATAAACAAAAGGGATATATGGAGAACCGAATTGAATAGAGGCAAGACCCTTGGAGCCCTAAGATGTCTCCCAAGAACCAAAACCAAATATCAACCAACCCTTCCTTCTACAACCTCACACAACAATGGACGAATCCAAGGAGCACGAGGAGGAGGCGAGTGAGGCCTACGCACACCAATCTTATGGAGGAAATTGACACAACGCAAGGCAACCAAGCTAGCTCGAATCAGCACTTGAGAAGCACTCCCATGGAGCTCTCAATCTTCATTGTGCTTAAAGAAACATTCATATCATCAAAGTCTCGTGAAGAAGACAACAAAAGTGACTTAAATACTACCTAGAGTCAAAGGCAAAACAAGCCCACAAAGGCTTACACAAAGGCCTCTAAAAATAGTCTTAAAATACACATAACATAGCAAGAAAGCAAGACCCTAGGTGGCTCCCACGTGAAGGCTCTTCCCAACCAAGAAAAATCCATTCTGAGGGGGTGCACGGTTTGTGAACAACCATGCACGGTTTGTCACAAATCATGCACTCTATCTGAGAGAAAATATTGGGTTCTGATGGGGTTCACGATTTGTGACAAACCGTGCACCAAACCGTGCACTCCTCCTGAGGGCAATTTTGTGGCTCGTCTTCCTCCCTCATCGCATGGCTTGGCTCGGAAGGTCACCAAGGTCCTTAGCATGGGTTCGGTGAAGTCCTCGATGAGGGTGAGCTCCCTTGAGATGTGGAGGCTTGCCAAGTTCTCGAGCTCCTCTTGCATGCGCTTGGCTTGAGCTCTTGTGCGTGGACCATCTTCTCTCGTGGGCGCCTTGGATGAGACCTCGGATGCTCCCGCATCAAATTGGTATCAGAGCTCCGGTGAGACGCCGAGCCACCTCCTCTACCTCAGCCGACCATCCTTGGTTAGCTCTTTGAGTCTTTCTTTCCATTTTCTTCTTTGTGTTCTTCTTGTTCTTCTTTGTGTTCTTCTTCGTGTTCTTCTTGCTTTGTTGTTTTTTAGTTTGTTATTGCTTGTGCTTGTGAATGTGTGAACTTGTTGCCACCACCTATTTGTCACCATCAACAAGCCACCATCACCTCCTAAAATCGCCACCAACAAGCCACCATCACCTCCTAAAATTGCCACCAACAAGCCACCACCACCACCACCTTTCAGCCACCACCCAACCACCACCTAAACCCCTACAAGCTGCACGAAATTCCAGCCCCAAAAACCCTCACCAACTCCCTAAGACCCTCACCAACTCTAGCCCCAAAAATCCCACCAACTCTTGTACTAACCTATGATCTACTAGTCATATCATCTTTGCTTCAAAAGTCAAGAAAAGAAAGAAAAGAGTAGAAGCCATATATATTGCTATTGTTTCACGTTTTAATTAAAAAAAATCAGAAAAGAAAGAAAAGAAAAACAAAAACAAAAGCCAAAAAAGAAGAAGAGAAAAGGCTTGTTCTTGTTCTTGCATGAAGACCTTGATTGTTGTTGATCATATGTTGTTATCTTCAAGTGTTTGTTGACCTCTGCAAGCCCCATCACAAGCTTGATATCCTACAAGACCTTGATTGCCTAAACACATTCCATATCATTGGCAACTTGATCATGTGTTCATGAGTATTGGTAAAACAAGCTAGGAGTGACATTGCTTTGTTGAGTCTTCTAAACACATTTCCTTTGTGTCTTCATTGTGTGTCCTTGTTGTGACTTCTTTCTTGTTATTTTGAGTCCCAATTGTGTGCCTTCTTTTGAGTCTATTTCCGAGCTTAAACACATATCTTAGCTCAACCAAATTGAACTGCCATTATCTAAGTCCAAGAGCTACTCACATTGGTTTGTGTTGTCTAAGTTCACCAATGCTTATATGAAGTTTTTGTCCCTCTCAAGGCAGCTCCACACTCCATAAGCTTGCATCGACATCAACAAGAGAGTGAGCGATCAAACACACGAGAGTAAACACTTGTGAGGATGTTTGATTTCACTAACTCTAACTTGTTTCTTGGAGTTTGTTGATCATGTCTTATACAGGGAGAACACCACATGGAGGGTCTGGCACCGTGCCACCCGGGTTGTTCAACATGCTTAAGGCAATGTCGGACAACCTTGCTCTCTTGGCCAACCGGATGGTGTAATTGGAGACAAGAGTGCCTCCACCTCCCCGGGTTAGGGCACGTGACATCATGTGTGTCATGTGTGAAGGAAGAGGCCACTTAGCCGATATTTTTCCTAACCAATACTACACTTACAAGGACAAAGGGTTCCTTGAGAGTGATGTCTTGGTTACTAAAGAAGAGCCTAAGGACGAGGATGTTCTTGCTACTGAACCAATGGCCAAAGGAGAAGGGATTGAGCCAAAGGAAAAACAAAAGGACGTTGTAGAAACACCTCCTTCACCTACAAGGATCAAGCATCGACCCACTATTGCGCATAGCTCCCCAAACTCTTTGGCTACTCCTTGGATGGATGCAATACCTATGGTTCCCTCGTACTTACCATGCCATGGATGTTAAGCCTTCCAAGGAAACACATTTTCGCCTTGAAAAGGAGAAGACACATCAAAGGGAAGTATCACTTGTCTCTACTTTTCGTATTCCTTTCCCTTTGCTTGAATATGAATATTTTCCTAGGGGAAGAGAATCTCATGTGCTTAAATCTATTTTTGATTGTACAACTAGGTACTCATGCATACACCAAAGTTCTCTTGCTCAATACATGTCATGTGGGATGCATATATTTCATATTATCATTCTTCACAATCATGTGTGTTATGTTGTTAGTTGCACTCCTAAGCTTGTACATAGAACTAGGAAGAAAAGTGGAATAGTGTGTGCATGCATGCTTGGATATCATGTAGTCATTGGAAGATTTATGCTTAAATTCTTACAATTGTGTGAACATGCTAGAGGGCCTTATTTTTCCATTGTTGTTATGACTAAGGCCTCTAAGAAAGTTGAATTCATTGCATGCCCTAAACTTCATAATGCACCTTACGTGACTAACCCTTTTATGGACCAAGTTGTGGAGTTGTATGGAGTTTCTAGTGCTTTGATTTCAGGTCAAGAAGTGAGGCATATGATCTACTCGAAGCTGAAATTCAGAGAAGTGTCCTTTGAACCAGGAGATCAAGACGTCCCACATGTGGCTGAATTGGTTCACCCCTTGCAGAAGGAAGACGAAGACATGGACATGCTTGATTCGAGGTCGAATCCTTTCCAAGAAGGGGAGAATGATGCGGGAGCATCCGAGGTCTCATCCAAGGCGCCCACGAGAGAAGATGGTCCACGCACAAGAGCTCAAGCCAAGCAAGAGGAGCTCGAGAACTTGGCAAGCCTCCACGTCTCAAGGGAGCCCACCCTCGTCGAGGACTTTACCGAACCCATGCTAAGGACCTTGGTGACCTTCCGAGCCAAGCCAAGCGCGGAAGAATGAAGGCCACAAGAAGCCCCTGACTCGGCCTACAAACTCGGCCGGGTCCAGGCCGAGTTCTCCTCAGTTGTTGCGGCCCCTGACTCGGCCTACAAACTCGGCTGGGTCCAGGCCGAGTTCTCCTCAGTTGTTGCGGCCCCTGACTTGGCCCCTGACTCGGCCTACAAACTCGACCGGGTCCAGGCCGAGTTCTCCTCAGTTGTTGGCCAAAGTTATGGGCTGAGAAGGGCTTCATGTGAGGCCACCTAGGGTCCTGCTTCCTTGTTTTTTTAAGTGTATTTTAAGTGCCTTTTGTGTGGGCCTTTGTGGGCTTGTTTGGCCTTTGACTTAGGGTAGTATTTAAGGCCACTTTGTTGTCTTCTTTAAAAACTTTTGGCTGAAAAACAATGTTGCTTTGCACATGAAAATAGAGAGCTCCATGGGAGTGCTTCTCAAGTGTTGATTCGAGCTAGCTTGGTTGCCTTGCGTTGTGTCAATTTCCTCCATAAGATTGGTGCGCGTAGGCCTCACTCGCCTCCTCCTCGTGCTCCTTGGATTCGTCCATTGTTGTGTGAGGTAGTAGAAGGAAGGGTTGGTTGATATTTGGTTTTGGTTCTTGGGAGACATCTTAGGGTTTCAAGGGTCTTGCCTCTATTCAATTCGGTTCTCCCTATATCCCTTTTGTTTATCTTGTTCGTTTTCAGTTTTCTAACCTTGTGTTGTTTCATCTCTTCCATCTTCATCTTCTATCGAGTCCTTGGCGTCAAGATCGGGCACTCACGGCTAATCCCCGCATCAACTTGTCTTTTTTATAAAGAAGAAGGATGGTTCCATTCGACTATGCATAGACTATAGAGAATTAAATAAGGTTACAGTGAAGAACAAGTATCCGCTTGCTCGTATTGACGACTTGTTGGATCAGCTTCATGGTGCTTCTGTCCTCTCTAAGATCGATTTGAGGTCAGGTTATCATCAGTTGAGGATTAAGGATGAAGATATACCCAAGACTGCTTTCCGAACGAGGTATAGACATTATGAGTTTATGGTAATGCCTTTTGGTTTAACTAATGCCCCTGCAGTCTTCATGGAGTTGATGAATCGTGTGTTTATAGAGTATTTGGATCAATTTGTTGTGGTCTTTATCGCTGATATTTTGATATACTCTCGAAGTTAGGAAGAACATGCCAAACATTTAAGATTGGTTTTGGGCTGACTTAGATTGCACCAACTATATGCCAAGCTCTCCAAGTGTGATTTCTGGATGCCGAAAGTCACTTTTCTTGGCCATGTCATCTCAGTAGAGGGTGTCAAGGTTGACCCTCAAAATATTGAAGCGGTCTCTACATGGCAGACTCTGAAGAATGTGAATGAAGTTAGGAGTTTTCTTGGTTTGGCAGGGTACTACAGAAGGTTCGTGGAAGGGTTTTCTCGTATTGCCCAACCATTGAGTAATCTACTACGCAAGACTAAGAAGTTTGAGTGGGATGACTCTTGTATGAGAAGTTTTGAGGAGCTCAAGAAGAGATTGACAATTGCACCAATTTTGACTTTACCTCAGGGTACTGATGGATTTTCTGTGTATAGTGACGCTTCTAGTTATTACATATGCTTCCCACCAACTGAAAACTCATGAGGCTAATTATCCAACACACGACCTATAGCTTGCATCGGTCATTTTTGCACTAAAGATTTGGCGTCACTACCTTTATGGGGTTACTTGCCAAATATATACCGATCACAAGAGTTTAAAGTACCTCTTTACGTAGAAGGAGTTGAATATGAGACAGCAAAGATGGTTGGAGTAGATTAAAGATTATGATCTTGAGATTTTATATCATCCTGGGAAAGCTAATGTGGTAGCTGACGCATTAAGCAGGAAGTCGGTGTAGGAGCAAATACTCTCTCGGATAACGGTACAACCGGCTCTACAACAAGACTTGATCCGAAATGGCATCGAAATTTGGTTGTCGGGAACTCAAGGACAATTAAATATGTTAGAAGTTCAATCTTCATTGTTGGAATCTATCCAGCAAGGGTAGTGTAAGGATCCATTGTTGGTTCGAATCCGAGAGGAGGTGCTTCAAGAGAAAGCACCAGGATTTCTAGTGCATGAGGATGGATTTTTAAGGTTTAAGAATCACCTTTGTGTCCCAATTGATGGAGATTTGAGAAAGACTATTATGGCAGAGGCTCACGCAACCCCTTACTTTGTGCATCCTGGAACAAGTAAGATGTACAAAGACCTCAAACAACTTTATTGGTGGCCCAACATGAGAACTGACGTTATAGAGTTGGTTTCAAAGTGTTGACTTGTCAGCAGGTAAAAATTGAGCACCAGAGGCCAACATGAATGCTTCAACCACTCCCAATTCCTGAGTGGAAGTGGGAAGATATCTCCATGGACTTTGTTACCAGACTACCAAAAACTAGGAAGGGCATGGATGCCATTTGGGTGATCGTTGACCGGTTGACAAAGTCAGCTCATTTCCTCGGGATTCGAGAGACTTGGGGTCCTGAGAAGCTATCAGAGAAATTGTGAAATTGCATGGTGCCCCAAGAACAATAGTGTCTGATCGGGATGGTCGTTTTGTTTTGAGATTTTGGAAGTCGATTCATGCAGCACTTGGAACCCAACTAAATTTCAGCACCGCCTATCATCCTCAGATAGATGGTCAATCTGAGAGGACTATTTAAACATTAGAGGACATGTTGTGGGCTTGTGCACTTGACTGGAAAGCTGATTGGGAAGCTCAATTACCGTTAGCAGAGTTTGCATATAACAGATGGCACCATATGAGGCGTTGTATGGTCGACATTGCCGTTCACCAATTTGTTGGGATGATAGAGCAGATTCCATCGGGATTGAGCCCGACATGCTTCAGGAGACGAAAGAAAATATCAAGTTGATTCGAGAGAGATTATTGACTGTACAAAGTCGTCAAATATCATATACCGACAAACGACGATGTTTTTTGGAGTTTAAAGTTGGTGATCATGTGCTAGTCAAAGTGTCACCAACTAGAAGAGTCTTTCGCTTTGGGAAAAAAGGAAAACTGAGCCTCATATTTATTGGTCCTTTTGAGATCTTAGAGAGTTGGCAAGCTCGCTTATCGATTGTCCTTACCTCCATCATTGAGTAGAGTGCATAACGTTTTCCATGTATCTCAATTGCGGAAATATGTTGCTGATTCTAGTCATATAATCAGTTATTATGAGATTGAGATAGTTGATAATGTCACTTATGAAGAGAATCTAGTGGCGATCCTAGAGCGTCGAACAAAACAATTGAGGATGAAAGTGGTACCTGTTTTGGGGCGAAAAGATCAGACGACCTAAATCGCCTTAGATGGGGTAACGAGTCGATCGGGTAATAGAAATCAATCCAAACCAAACAGATAATCAACAAATAAAGAATAGATACGAAATAGCAAGGTAATTTTATTGATCTATTGATGATTGAATGAGATCGAAGTACAACTTATCCTTGGAGGACAAAAGATTGGATCCTGTTTGATCTGTGATTCTGTGACTCGACCGGTGGTGACTGAGCGATATTCTGAGGAGACTGAGCCAGACTGGGTGCACTCTCAAGTTCTTTTTGGAGCAAGTTCTCGAATGCAGGATGTAGACGTGTGTGTCCATTACTTGCCTTATCGTGATCTATATATGGTAATTGTCATCTTGTGTCCGTTACTTCATCGTTTGCAATATTTCTTATTAATTTTGGGCGAGATCTTCGGGATTTGCTCTTGATTGCCAACATTATCTCTGTGTTTAATGCCATAGCCGTTGCCATCGATTCGAGCATTTAATGTGTTGGGCGAGATTTTCGGAATTGGTCGGATCCTATGCGTCTAAGGAATGTTCGACGCCTCCTCCTGGTTTCTCTTGGCTTTCGACTCCGTTTAGATCTTGGCCCAACTTGCTCGTTTGATCCTCTTGGAGAATGATGGGCCCAACAATAGCCCCAAGTTGTTTTGGGCTCAAGGCTGCTATAGGGTGGAGTCCAAACGACTTCCCCTCGCACGATCTCCACCTTCCGATTTTGGCACGTCAGACGAGGGCTACGTGGCAGTGATCGTGCGGCACGATGGGACATTTCTGCAACCTGTCGTCTCCCTCCATAAATTCGAATCAGCCTTCTGACGATTTGACTTCATCTTCTTCCTTTGTTTCTTCATCTGGTAGGTCTCTTTAGGTTTTTCAACAATTGCTCTTCGATTTCCTCCTCTCTCCGTTTTGTAAATGGTCTTCAGCGAGTCTTCTGAGTCGTCTACTACTCGCTCGAACTCAAGCAAGAACGAGGTTCCCCCCCTTTTCATTTTGAAGGAGGCAGACGCTCTGACGGGGACTTTGTCGGAGGCGGAGTTGGAGCAGATCCTCCAAGTCGGAGGCTTTCCTCCTGAGACGGTCGCGAGGCTGCCGCATCTGGACGAGAGGGCCGACGCTCGCTACGAGGGATGGGTTTGTTTTTACGCTTACCCGTTTAGGGTTGGCCATAAGTTTCCTTTCTCCCCCCTTGTTAGGGACTTCTTAGCGACTCTGGCGCTTGTGCCGTGTCAAATCATGCCACAAGCGTGGCGAATTCTTAGGGTTCTGGACTTGTTGAATGTTCAGTCTGGGGCCGATTTTAACTTCGACGCCCTGTGGTACAACTACTCGCTGGGGTCGAAGAGTTCTTCTCGCGTCCAGTTGCGTATTCGCCCGGGTCGGAAGCCTCTGGTGCTCACTTTGGACGTAAACGACCGCGGTTGGGGTCGAAGTTTTTCTTTGTCGAGCGTTCGTCTCTGGAGAAGGGGGGTGATTGTTCGTTCTTGTTGTCGGAGTGGCGAGTCGAGAGTATGTGTTCGACCTCTCTCTGCCTGCTTTACGTGTTTTAACCCCTTGCTTAACTTTTCTTTTTTGTAGTTCCTGAGGCTGAAGAATTGGAGGCGAATAATCAGTCAGAAGGCCTGACGAAGATCATCCTTAGCATCCCTGCGTCGGAGCGGAAATTTGTAAACGTCAACTTATTGTCGACTTCTCCCACTACTCAGGACGTCATGTCGACTGTTTCATCTTCTCGGGTTAAGTGTGAGTTTTGATTGTGACACTTGTATATCTTTTTTATTTTATCGTATGCTTGTGATTCATGTATTGTCTATCGTGTCAGCATCCCCGACTGGTCGGTCGAGTGCCCTTTTGAAGGGAGTGTCTGGGAAGGGCCTGATTGAGCAAAGGATGGCGGCGGCGAGGGCCTCGTCGAGTAAATCGACGCCAGCAGGGTCATCGCTGCCGGCCAAAGTTGGCTCGAAAAGAAAGGCAGGCGCTTCTTCCGGCGACGTGATGGCGGTGGAGACTTCAAAGAAGAAGGGGATGGCTTCTCGTGGAGTCGAGAAGATCGACGCGGTCGGTCGATCGATTGCCGACCTTTTCCATGCCCAGGACCCGACTTTGAAGTCTGAAGTCGATGAAGTCTCTCCCCTGGACTGTATTGGTGAAGCGGGATGTTCTGCGTGGAGGGTAAGTCGTCTTGACGTGTCTTTTTTGTTTTTCTTTCTCGCAGCCGGATGAAACTTTGACTGGTTTATTTTCTTCTAGACTTTTCAGTACCTCTTGGGGGCATATTCTGGTGTCAAAGTAATGGTCGCTAAGGCCGAGGATAGGGCTGCTAGGTCAAAGTCCGACCTTGCATCTTTGAAGACCAAGTTGGAAGGAGCTGAGAGCCGTTGTAGGGAGGCTGAGCGCCGCTTTGTCAGGGAGTTGAAGAATTGCCAAGATGACTTGGACGCATGTCGGAGAGAGCTTAGCGAGACTCAATCGGGTGTCGAAGAGAAGGTGAAGCAAGCTCGGATCGAGGCTGGTCGGATCGCAGGCGACGTAGGGGACCTGGGACTTGAAGGCGGAGAAGGAGACCATAGAGACCCTGTTCATCTCCCCATGTTCTGATCGATCGTGTAAATGTAGTGTAAGCGCTTTTGTTTGTGACTGGATCCAGTGTGTATGTTGATGTCGTCCTGTACTTAGGTTTGCAAGGAAAATGTCCTTACTTGATGTAAATGCTCAGTTTTAAGAAATAGAGTCATGCTTGCGGCAACAGGTAATGTACGATAGGTGAAAGGACGTTAGTGTTTTACCTTACTAGTTCAGAAGTGGTATAACTTTAGGTGTGTCGCGTTCCAACTTCTCGGGATTGGTCGTCCGTCTTTGTCTTCTAATTGGTACGCTCCTTGTCCGACTACTTCTTTGACTAGGTAGGGTCCTTCCCAATGGGGTGCGAGCTTTCCGTCGGTCGGATTCTTGGTGTTCTGGAATGTTTTTCTGAGGACCCAATTTCCAACTTTGAAGACTTTGGCTCGGACGTTCTTGTTGTAACTTCTTGCGACCTGTTGTTGGAACCTGACCATTCTAATCCTGGCTTTTTCTCTAGTCTCATCTGTTGTGTCCAAGTTGTGTGCTAGTTCGACGTCGTTCTATTCGTTCGTCTGAAGGCTATAACGAGCAGTTGGAACCAATAGCTCGGCGGGGATGACTGCTTCGCTTCCGTAGACGAGTGAAAATGGCGACTGTCCGGTCGCGTTCTTTGGAGTGGTCTTGTCGGACCAGAGAATGAATGGGAGTTCGTCTGCCCATTTGCCTTTAGCCCTTGTGAGGCGTTTCTTGAGGTTGTTGATGATGATTTTGTTGCTGGACTCAGCTTGTCCGTTGGATTGTGGATACCGAGGGGTGGAGGTGACCAATTTGATGTTCCATTGGTCGCAAAAGGATCGAGTCTTATGACTAATGAACTGGGAGCCATTGTCGTATACGATTTCTGATGGGACGCCAAATCTGCACAAGATATTGCGTTTTATAAATGAAATGACGTGTTGATCTTTTACCTCTCGGTAGGCTTCAGCTTCGATCCATTTAGAAAAGTAATCTGTCATGGCAAGGAAGAAGACTCGTTGACCCGACGCAGATGGGAGTTTCCCGACGATGTCCATTCCCCATCTCATGAAGGGCCACAACGCTAGAGTCCGATGGAGGAGTTTCGAGGGTTGATGAGGAACGGGTGCGTGTCGTTGACAGGCGTCACACTTCTTGGTGTACTCCATTGCGTCTCTATTCATTGTGGGCCAGTAGTATCCGTTTCGCAAGGCTTTTCCCGAGAGGCTTCGTCCGCCGGTATGGTTTCCACATTCTCCTTCATGTAATGATTGTAAGATACGTCCTACTTCTGGAGTCTTCAGCCTTTTTGCTCATGTTTTGTCGTTGGGTAGGATGCCGTGTCTTAGCCATTTGATGTAAGGTAGTGTCCAGTCGTCATGAGCGCTGACGATGTCTTCTTCTGGTCGATCGCCTATCTCCATCGTGACAAGTTCCTCTAATGGTATGATCGACTCCTTGGGTGTTTCCGGGACAGTTGGTGTCATGACGTGTGCCAATGGGATGTTCGGAAATTCCTTTGGATCCAGGACAGACCCCAGATTGGCTAGTGCGTCAGCTTGAGAGTTAAGATCTCTGGGTACCTGTCTGATGTCGAACGTTTGGAATTGGTCGATCATTTTCTTGGCCACTCCCAGGTAAGCTATCATCCTGACGTCCTTTGCATTGTACGACCCTTGTATTTGGTTTACGACTAAGAGGGAGTCGCAAATGACTTCAATTTCCTGGACTCCTAGGTCATGGGCCAGGATGAGCCCAAATATAAGTGCTTCGTATTCAGCTTTGTTGTTGGCCGCATCCCATTCGCATCTCACGGATTGGGCTATCTTGTCCCCTTGTGGCGATTTCAGCACGACCCCTAGCCCCAATCCTCTGGCGTTCGACGCACCATCTGTGTGGAGCTCCCATTTACCTGTTTCCCCCGTTGCGAGTAACTGTGTTGCTTCCTTGGTGGCTTATTGCTCTAGGGTCGGGCTGAAGTCTACCACAAAGTCAGCCAGGGCTTGCGACTTGATCGCTGTTCTAGGCTCGTACTCGATGTCATAGCCGCTGAGGTGTATGGCCCACTTGGCCATTCGTCCTGTGAACTCAGGTTTCCTCATGATTGCTCTCATGGGATGATTAGTGCGGACAATTATAGTATGGGATTCATAATATGGTTTGAGTTTATTCGATGCCATTACCAGTGATAGTACAAGTTTTTCTAGCGACGAGTACCTTGTTTCTGCTGGCAGTAACGTTCGACTGACATAGTATATCGGCGATTGCTTGCCATCCTCTTCTTTGACCAGTACTACGCTTACGACGGACTCCGATACTGCTAGATATAGCAATAGTGGCTCGTCGTCCTTGGGTTTGGTTAGCAACATGAGACTAGCAAGGTATTTCTTTAGGTCTTGAAATGCACCTTCGTGCTCTTCCGTCCACTGAAAGGATTTGTTCTTCTTGAGAGCGTCGTGAAAGGGTTTGCACTTGTCGGATGACTTCGAGATGAATCTGTTCAGAGATGTTATCCGACCTGTCAATTTTTGCACGTCCTTGACGCATCGGGGGGGATCAGAGGTTGATGAGGGCCTTGACCTGTTCTGGGCTGGCTTCTATTCCTCTTTGCGTCACCATGTACCCCAAGAACTTTCCTGACGACACCCCGAAAGAGCATTTCATAGGATTTAATTTCATGGTATATCTTTTTAGTACCTCGAAGCTGTTGCAAAGGTAGTCGATATGATCTTCCTTCTTTTTTGATTTGACCAGCAAGTCGTCTATGTAAACTTTCATCGTGTCCCCGATCTGGTCTTTAAACATCTTGTTGACCAATCGTTGATAAGTAGCCCCTGCATTTTTTTGTCTGAAGGGCATTACTTTGTAACAATAGATACCTTGGCTTGTGATGAATGTCGTTTTCTCTTGGTCCTCGGGTTCCATGAGGATTTGATTGTAGCCGCTGAACGCGTCCATGAAGGTTAACATTTCGTGTCCTGCCGTTGCGTCAACCATGGCGTCGATGTGAGGAAGTGGGAATGAGTCTTTAGGGCAGGCTTTGTTGAGGTCGGTGAAGTCGATGCAGACTCTCCATTTGCCATTAATCTTTTGGACTACGACCATGTTGGCCAGCCACTCGGGGTAGTTGACTTCCCTTATTTTTCCTGTTTCCAACAAGCTCTTGACTTCGTCGTCGACGATCTTGTTTCGCTCTGGGGTGAAGTTCCTGCGCTTTTGCTTTACAGGGGGGTGAGATGGATCTACGTTCAACTTATGAGTAATAATGTTTGGAGATATACCGACCATGTCTTCATGTGACCACGCAAAATAATCAATATTGGATCTGAGAAAATCAAGAATTTGTTGTCTGGTCGAGTCGTCCAGGTCCGGCCCGACCCTTACCGTTTGGTTTGGCTTTGAAGGATCTAATACGATCTCGTCGAGTTTTTCCATTTCTGGTTCGACGTATCGATTAGGTCCTTCACCGCTCTGTGATTGCTATGCAACCCTATGCTCGATGGCGCTCTTCATGGAGGCGACGTAGCATTCCTTGGCTGCCCTCTGGTCTCCCTTGATTTCTTGGACTCCCCACTTGGTAGGGAACTTGATGATTTGGTGGTATGTCGAGGGTACCGCCTTCATAGCGTGTATCCAGGGCCTGCCAAGAATGCAATTATAGGGAGACGGACAATCTAGGACTAGAAATTTCACATGTTGGTTGACTCCTCCGGCGTACGTTATGAGAACGATTTCGCCGATAGTGTGTTTAACTTCGCCACTGAATCCGACTAGTGGAGTCGATTTCTTGATCAGGTCGTCCTCACCCAGACCCATCCCTTTGAGGGCGTCGAAGTTCAAGAGATTGGTCGAACTTCTTGTATCGATTAGTACTCTACGTATCAAACAGTTTCCGATAGATAAAGAGATTACCAGACCATCGTGATGGCTTTCCGATCCGTCGGCATCGGATTCGTCGAACGTGACCGTCGGGAGATCGGAGACACCTTGTTTGGTCTGAACTCCGGCGTTTCGGGCTTCCACATACGTCTGAACCACCTGAAATAGTATTGACAATTTTTGTGTGGACAAGAGACGGAGGTTTGTCTTGTTTTACCTGATCTCGTCGCTCCATGGTGGCTTTGGCTCGTTTCGAGATTACTTCACGCAGGAGCCCCTGCGCGAGCAACCTAGCGACCTCTTTACGCAAGGCGATGCACTCATCCGTCGAGTGACCGTGGTCACCGTGGAATTCGCACCATCGGCTCATGTCCTTTTTGACGTCTAATCGGTCGCTCTTTCGGGGCCATCTTACCTCTTTTCCATATTTGTCGAAACTCTTGACGATCTCCGACACGGAAACATTGAAGTTGTAAGATTGAACCCTGGGAGGCAACGTCGAACCATCTCTCCAGTCTTGAGACCTGTCTTGGAAAGAGTTTACCTGATTTTGCTCATTTTGATTACAAGGATAGGGGTGTTGGCGTCTGTCACGACGGTTGTCGGAGGAGGATTTGCAATCGGATTGGTCAGGTCCATGGGAGGCTTTTCGTGACTCACGATCTTCTTCCAAACGTACCTCGGCCATGGTTTTGGCTTGGACATCTTCGAAGCTTCTGCATGGGTACTTGGTGATCTCGTTGTAGAGGTTGTTGTCTTTGATCAAACCTTGGCGGAAGGCTTCGATGGAGGTGGTGACGTCGCAATAGGGGATCGCAATTTTTTCCTTATTGTACCTGTTAAGATAGCTTCGGAGAGGTTCATTATACCTTTGGGTGATTCGATAGAGGTCACTCGATTGTCTTTCGAGCTTCCGACTGCTAGCAAATTGGATCTTGAAGGAATTGATCAAGTCTGCGAACGATGCGATCACTCCCCTCAGTATATCCGGGATGCCGTACGCTCGGAGGGGTCAGTTCGACGCCATCCATGTTAAGGCGCGTCTGGACGCTGCTATGGACGGGCATCCGCATGGATCCAGAAGCCATTGATTGTACCTGCGACTTAAGAAACTCATTTTCACGGGTTAGTTGTGCAATTTCGGCCTCGGATTGGGTGGATAAGGTAGCCAAGGCTTCGGTCTTTTGTCGTTGCTGGGCAAGTTCCTCTTGTAGGGAAGTCATTTTTTGGGCAAGCTCTTGGAATTGGGTTGGGGTAGGATTTTCGATCGTGTTTCCTTGAGCTTGGGTGTCGTCTTTGAGGCGTGGCTCCTCAGTACCGGTAGGTGGGTTAATAGTCATGGTTGGAAGGTTTTGAGATGGTGATCGGCAAGTTGCCCCACGGTGGGCGCCAAATTGTTTTGGGGCGAAAAGATCAGACGAACTAAATCGCCTTAGACGGGGTAACGAGTCGATCGGGTAATAGAAATCAATCCAAACCAAACAGACAATCAACAAATAAAGAATAGATACGAAATAGCAAGGTAATTTTATTGATCTATTGATAATTGAATCAGATCGAAGTATAACTTATCCTTGGAGGACAAAAGATCGGATCCTGTTTGATCTGTGATTCTGTGACTCGACCGGTGGTGACTGAGCGATATTCCGAGGAGACTGAGCCAGACTGGGTGCACTCTCAAGTTCTTTTGGAGCAAGTTCTCGAATGCAGGATGTAGACGTGTGTGTCCATTACTTGCCTTATCGTGATCTATATATGGTAATTGTCATCTTGTGTCCGTTACTTCATCGTTTGCAATATTTCTTATTAATTCTGGGCGAGATCTTCGGGATTTGCTCTTGATTGCCAACATTATCTCTGTGTTTAATGCCATAGCCGTTGCCATCGATTCGAGCATTTAATGTGTTGGGTGAGATTTTCGGAATTGGTCGGATCCTACGCGTCTGAGGAATGTTCGACGCCTCCTCCTGGTTTCTCTTGGCTTCCGACTCCGTTTGGATCTTGGCCCAACTTGCTCGTTTGATCCTCTTGGAGAATGATGGGCCCAACAGTACCTTTGGTAAAGGTACAATGGTCGTGCCATGGAGTTGAAGAAGCTACATGGGAGACTGAGATGAGCATGTGAGAGCGTTATCCAGAGCTATTTTCGTCCTAGTTTCGAGGACGAAACACTTTTTAAGGGGAGAGGTATGTAATATCTCTAATTTGGGTAAGTTATCATAATGCGGTAAAAGTTAGTAAGACGTGTTAGTTTTCAGCATGATTAAAATAATTTTTAGCTATTATATTATTATTATGAAACTTCTAGAGTAAGCCTCTTTTTCCTTGTTTTTATTTTTTTCTTTTCTTTAGATAACCACCTATTTTTGCATGCCTTCCACCCATGTTCTTATGTGTCAACAAGCTAGCATCTCTCTTTTGCATGCCTTCCACCTATGTACTTATGTGTCAACAAGCTAGCACCTCTCTTTTGCATGCCTTCCACCTATGTACTTATGTGTCAATAAGCTAGCACCTCTCTTTTGCATGCCTTCCACCTATGTGCTTATGTGTCAACAAGCTAGCCCCTCTCTTTTGCACGCCTTCCACCTATGTTCTTATGTGTCAACAAGCTAGCCCCTCTCTTTTGCATGCCTTCCACTTATGTTCTTATGTGGCAACATGCTAGAAAGCCACCATTTCTTAGGCATACACTTGTCAAGTATAGGTGTGTACACATGGCTACCACCTTAACTAAACCTAGATTGTTTACCTATATATACCCCTAAATCTACTCTAGCTAGTACACTTTTCTTCTTGTTGTTCCCTCGAAAAATACAATACCGAAGCAATCCTTGATTGGGTCGTCTCCTGCACAGTCAAGGTACTTGAGTGTATCCCGGGATAACTGCAAACGGTTCTTGTTAGAGTTTCAAGAATTTCAGGCAAGTTTCTTTGACTTGCTCGGTTGCTAGATTAGTTTGGTGCCTCATCATGTGCTCTTTTGTGTTGGTAGGTGAAGTGATGATGCATGTTGTGATGCCTTGCTTACCTTTAGTTGGTAATTAAGTGTTCGATAAGCTTGTATATTTCTAAGTATGCTAATATACGAAAGCTATATATTAAGTATACATATATTATATGATTGGGGAAACATTATGTATGTGCGTTCTCATTATAAGCTAAAGCCATGGTTGGGGGAACATTATGTTGTGCGTTCCCATTATGAGCTAAGTAGGGGCAATTATGTTGTGCGCCCCAAGGGGGAACATTATGTTGAGCGTTCCCAAACGGTGAATTCCAACGAGCGGGGTTTAGCCCTCTTAGGTTTCAACTTAAGGGGAAGAAGTGGTACCATCTTCTTATTACTATTAGTATTATATTAGCTTATGCACTTAGTAGTACTTTGGGCTATATCAAGTGGTTGTTTGATAACAGGTTTGATAATGTTGTTATACTTGTAAGTTGCCTTGCTCTTGTGTCTATGCCTTACATGCTTTCACTTGAGAATGCTTAGCTGGGTATCTTACTAGTTTAGTGACTGACCCGTTGTGGTTGGCTCTATTTGACATCCAGGTATTAGCGCTGCACAAACACAGAAACGACATGATGGGATTAGTGACCACCAACGTTGATTAGATAGCTCTCTGGGTCTTGTTCTTTTCATGTCAAGTAGACCATGTCGTTTTTCGCGTTGGTTGTAAACTTTTTTATGCATATTATATATCAGCGACTTGTCCTTTTCATCTATTGACATATGTGGTTAATTATCTATATTGGCGTTTTGACATAGTACTTATTTACGTACTCTAGCCATGTGGATTCTGGGTGGGATTCACGGTGCTGTGACACCCTAGCTTGGGGTGTTACAGTCTCTACTATTTTTTTGTACTTTTTTTCTATACTGTTTTGTTAACAAAAAATTAATCTACAGATTTGCTCTACTTATTTTTTATGTCTTTCAATTTTGTTGTCTTATTAGAATGTTACTCCACTGATTTTTGAACTGTTTATTTCTCTATTGTTTATACTCTTAATTCGAATTTCCAATGTGCATTTATGTTTTTTCTATATTGTTTTGTAGCTATGTCAAAAGAAATACAAGAAATAAAGGACATCTCATCTAGCCGCGGTACCTATACGCTGAAGGTTCATGTAATTCGTTTATTTAAGGTTCCAAAGAAAGAAGATCCTACGTAATACGGTACAACATAAATTATACTAATGGATGAAAATGTATTGTTTATACTGTTAATATTATATTTTTAGTAGAGGGAGGATCAAATGAGCACAAGCTTTAAAGTAAGCATTGAGCATTTACTGTAGCCGTCCACGTGTCTCCATCCAACGGCTAGGAATGTTCCATCATTTAACAACAAAACCGTACACGGAGGGGCATTTTCATCCTTTTGGCCTTCATTTGTTCTGTTGTCTCCCTCTCTTCGCTCCCGTCTCTCTTGGCGAAGAAGTTCTACCGGAATCGCCATTGAAGGAGTTCTTCGTTCTCGCTCCTTACGGTTGTTTTCTTGCTCGATTTCGCCTTGTTCAATCTATTCACGCTTTGGGATTGATTCTATGGATTTTGGTAAGTTAATTTTGCTTATTTATGTTCTATGGTTTCTAGGGTTTCAGAATTTCTTTGCAGTTTATTCAACTTAGATTCGTCTTTCATTTTGACAATTTTGAGAATCATAGTATTCAATTGATTCAGTGTGGCGTTTCTATTGTGTTCTTTGACAGATTTGTCTTCACCTTTTCATAGTTAGGTTTTGCTCTCTTCAATGTACGGTTTTTCATATTTTGTGTTTTGCTTGTTTGCAGTCGTCTTTTCTGATACTTTTCCATTGATTGCTCGTGTGAACTCGGTTTATTTTGTTTGTTGTGTGTTGTGCATTGTGTTATTGTGTTATCTCCATTGTTGTATTTGATTGTGCACGATTCTTTTAAACCTCCACATAATATCATTGAACCTCAATTATTGTATGTGCTTTATGTTTGCAGTGCCTGGAAGTGTTTATGTTGGTGCTAGTGGTAGTGTATCCCTTGGTCAGAGTTCCCCTAGTTCATATCCAAGTGATTTTGACACTGAGATGTCTTCCGACTTATCTGTTGCCCGTCTATCTCAAGGTGGTTCTTTGTACCACATTCCAATCTGTGGTGATGCTCTGAAACCAGTTGTTGGTATGCTGTTTGGGTCATTGGAGGAAGTTGTTGAATTTTACAAGGCATATGCACTGGAATGTGGCTTTGTTGTTAGGCTTGGTGGATCACACATGGCAGGCAGTGTGGTTGCATTGAAGTACTTGCATTGCACTAGACAAGGTTTTAAAACTGGCCAGAACAACACAAAACGCATGTGACGACGTCCTTCTAACAGAGTTGGTTATAAGGCGAAACTCACCCTTACTTTTGCCGGTAATCAGGGCTACAAAGTAACAGCTTTTGAAGATCGCCACACACGAGAAATGGTTGTTGGTAAGGATAAACAGTTTATGAAGTCTATGAGGAAGTTGGACTTTGGACATAAGAAGTTTGTCATGGATTGTGAGAAAGCGCACATCGGTCCAGTCAGGTCGCATAGAATATTCAAGGAACTTGTTGGCGGCTACTCCCAAGTCGGTGCTTCTGCTGTTGACTTCAAGAACTACCGACGAGATATGTTGGCTTATATTGGTGGTTCCGATGCTTAGATGACGATCAACCGTTTGTTCAACAAAAAAGAACTTTGCCCTGCCTTCTTTTTTTAGTACGACGTTGATTCTTGTGATCGTTTGACGCGTTTATTTTGGGCTGATCCCGTGTCTCGCAATAACTTCTCTCTCTTTGGTGACGTTGTATCGTTTGATGCTACATACCGAACCAATAGGTTATTGGCTATCTTTCTTCAATACATTTTCCCTTTTTTCTTTTACACTGTAACTATCCTTGCATTTACTACTCTGTTTTTGATTCTTTAACTGTTAGTTTATTGAATGAACCTGTTAGTTAGATTGTATGAACCTCTCTGTTGAAACTGATGAACCTAGTTTGCAAACCTGATGAACCTAGTTTGCAAACCTGATGAACCTAGTCTAACTTTTTTCTCCCTTGTAGTTGTATATTCATTCTAACGAACCTCTTTGTCTACTTATGAATCCTCCTTTCATTGCTCTTTTTATTACAGATTATTCTAGTGTTTTATCACTTTTTACTTATGCATCATTGGCTTTGTTTACATTTCTTCCATATAGGTACAATCTGATTTTCATACCATTCACCGGCCTAGACCATCACAAGTCTAGTGTTACTTTTGCGGCTAGTTTAATTTTCAAGGAAGATGTTGGATCATATGTTTGGTTGTTGGAGAAATTCAAGGCAGCTATGGTGCACGAGCCAAAGGTTATAGTGATAGACCAAGACCAGTCCATGAAGTCCGCTATTGAACAAGTTTTCCCACGGTCGCGCCACAGGCTTTGTATGTGGCACATCATGCAAAAAGTGCCCGCAAAGACCAAGTACGACACTGCCGCTGGTTCAGAATTTAGGGCTAGGTTGGACAACATTGTCTGGACCCATGACCTTTCACCTGCAGAGTTTGAGTCACAGTGGACTGCGTTGCTTGATGAATTCCCATTGGTGAAGCAGAGGTGGTTTGATGACATGTTTGCAATCCGACATTTTTGGATCCCAGCCTACTTTAAGGATGTCATGTTTGGCGGTTTGCTTAGGACTACTTCTGTTTCCGAATCTGCAAACATTTACTTTGGTCACTTCACTGACAGATATTATCACCTAGTTGAGTTGGTGATGCACTTTGACATTACCTTGGACACGCAGAGACACAAGTAGGCGAAGCTGAACTTTGATTCTTCGACTATGCGTCCAGATCTTAAGACACATTTAAGATTGGAGAAGAATGCGTCTGAGGTGTACACGCTCCAATTTTCAAACTTGTTCAGGATCAGATTTTGGAATGTTGTTTATCATGCTTTATGGTGAGCATGTCTGATGTTAATGGTACAAAATTCTATGGTGTAAAGGATTGATTATCCAAGATGTTCACAGTCGAGCAGTCAGCTAAAGGTGGGGGTTTTTATGCAGCTGTCATATGTTTCAAAGGATTGGTCTGCCTTGTTGTCATCTCATATTTGTGTTCAGGAACCTCGAGTTTGATAGGATTCCGGAAAGGTATGTCCTTGCCCGTTGGACCAAGGATGCCACTATTACACCGGTGTTCACTATCGACGACACCATTGTCACTCAGTGTGCGGCCCTTGAAGAGCGTGAGGCGGTCATGAATGAGTTGATTTCTGACTTTTATAGTTGTGTGGGGCTATTGGATGACAAGTCGGACCTCATGAAACAGTTTTCGATTCTGCTTAAGGAGAAAAAGGCGGCTCTGTTGTCTGCGAGTGGTGCTTCGTCTAGTTCTGGTCCGTCGAACCTTGAGCAATTACAGTCTTATGCTGGAGTTGAAGTCCCTTCAGTTGTTAATGTGCTACCACCAGAGCAAGCTAAGAACAAAGGAAGCGGCTCGCGTATCCGGAGTGGAAGAGAAATTTCTATTGCTTCCAGCCGTGCAGGGCAAAGGCGTTGTGGCAGATGCAACAAGTATGCCACTCACAATAGTCGCACTTGCACTGAAGTGCTTGATTCTTAGTACTCTTTAGTATTTTTTCATTTCATCTTTATTTTGCTTTGGATTAGTTATTTTTATTACGTTTGCAGAATTTTTAAAATTTTGGAAACGAGTACCTGCTATTCAATGAGTTTAGTCACAAAATTTCTTTTTAAACACAAAACGAGTACCTGCTCGATTTTTGAAGTGTATAACCTATTCTATATCTGATGAACCTGTTACTTATACTCGATGAACCTGTTAGTTGTACATGATGAACCTAATTGTTATAATTCATGAACCCAATGCTTGTACAGAGTACACCCATGACTAACTGTGGCTACACGTCAAAATCAATGAACCTGCACGACAAAATTAATGAACCTGCAAGACAACACCAATGAACATGCAAGACAAAATCGATGAACCTGTTTGTTATAGTCGATGAACCTAGTAACTTAGATGAACATACTTCCTAGCTTCTATGAACCCATATTCACTTTTTCATTTTTAGGGTACTTGAATGACAAAAGTTATTGAACTTTGAACTATTCAATGAGTTTTGAAGTGTATAACCTATTCTATATCTGATGAACCTGTTACTTATACTCGATGAACCTGTTAGTTATACATGATGAACCTAATTGTTATAATTCATGAACCCAATGCTTGTACAGAGTACACCCTTGACTAACTGTGGCTACAAGTCAAAATCAATGAACCTGCACGACAAAATTAATGAACCTACAAGACAACACCAATGAACCTGCAAGACAAAATCGATGAACCTGTTTGTTATAGTCGATGAACCTAGTAACTTAGATGAACATACTTTCTAGCTTCTATGAACCCATATTCACTTTTTCATTTTAGGATACTTGAGTGACAAAAGTTATTGAACTTTGAACTATTCAATGAGTTTTGAAGTGTATAACCTATTCTATATCTGATGAACATGTTACTTATACTCGATGAACCTGTTAGTTGTACATGATGAACCTAATTGTTATAATTCATGAACCCAATGCTTGTAGAGAGTACACCCATGACTAACTGTGGCTACAAGTCAAAATCAATGAACATGCACGACAAAATTAATGAACCTGCAAGACAACACCAATGAACCTGCAAGACAAAATCGATGAACCTGTTTGTTATAGTCGATGAACCTAGTAACTTAGATGAACATACTTTCTAACTTCTATGAACCCATATTCACTTTTTCATTTTTAGGGTACTTGAATGACAAAAGTTATTGAACTTTGAACTATTCAATGAGTTTTAAAGTGTATAACCTATTCTATATCTGATGAACTTGTTACTTATACTCGATGAACCTGTTAGTTGTACATGATGAACCTAATTGTTATAATTCATGAACCCAATGCTTGTAGAGAGTACACCCATGACTAATTGTGGCTACAAGTCAAAATCAATGAACCTGCACGACAAAATTAATGAACCTGCAAGACAACATCAATGAACCTGCAAGGCAAAATCAATGAACCTGTTTGTTATAGTCGATGAACCTAGTAACTTAGATGAACATACTTTCTAGCTTCTATGAACCCGTATTCACTTTTTCATTTTTAGGATACTTGAATGACAAAAGTTATTGAACTTTGAACTATTCAATGAGTTTTGAAGTGTATAACCTATTCTATATCTGATGAACATGTTACTTATACTCGATGAACCTGTTAGTTGTACATGATGAACCTAATTGTTATAATTCATGAACCCAATGCTTGTACAGAGTACACCCATGACTAACTGTGGCTACAAGTCAAAATCAATGAACGTGCACGACAAAATTAATGAACCTATAAGACAACACCAATGAACCTGCAAGACAAAATCGATGAACCTGCTATTATATTGAAGTCTACATCATCTTCATCCTAATTAGTCAATCAATCACGTGATTAGTCCTACCTGCTAGTATCATTCTAACCAAGTCTGAAATCCTAAATTTTCACAATCCACACAAGCAAACTAGTATCATTCTAACCAAAATGCTAACAATCATCCAATGTTCATTCAAATGGTCCTTCAGGGTTTTCTCTAATGGTCTGAAGTGTCTTGTCCTTGATTTCATTAGCTTCCGAGGTGATGATGGTATGGACATATTTGATTATTAGTTCTTCAATGGCCTTCTTCTTGTTTTTGTTGTTCATCTGGTCCTCCCAGTTGTCATTCGGCATCCCCATGTACTTCTCCATATGTCGCATGGCATACACCCCAGAGCTTTGATCTTGTGCACAGTCAGATTGGCATGGAAGAGGAATCAACTGCGCCTTAGCCTGTGCAATTTTGAGGTCGTTTGCTCTTTTGATCAAGTGATTCTGGCGGAGGTAAATTGCAGTCATCGATACCTGCACACAACAAATGAATCTTTCACCAAACAAAAAAAAATGTTCAAAACAACACAATTTCATACACTCTTGTACACTTACAATCTTCTGAATAGCTGGTTGATAGAGGCCCATATCACTGTTGTTTGGCGTACTGTCGAGCACATGTATGCATTTACACTTAATGTTCATGGTAATGACAAAGTAACGGTCATTGTGGACTATGACAGGTACAACAACCTATAATAATGCCTTCATTTAGTGACCTTTGAAATTTACTCCAAAAGAATTATCAACCAAAAAAAACAGACAAGCTCAGACTAGTAATAATTA
Source organism: Rheum nobile (assembly GCA_027886185.1). NCBI lineage: Eukaryota > Viridiplantae > Streptophyta > Magnoliopsida > Caryophyllales > Polygonaceae > Rheum > Rheum nobile. Next base: position 1,119,267 of record WOAB01000901.1, on the reverse strand, counting down.
TACCATGTCTACGTCCTTTATTTTTCGTCCATGTACCTCACCCACGGCGAAGTTGAAGTTCTTGATGAACTCTCCTAAATGATCTTTCAAGTTGACATTCTGTTTCAGCATTTCATAATTTTTTGTTAGCATACACCAATTATATATACAAGCTAAAAATTGCACAGAGAAACTGTTGAACCTTGATGTAGAATATCAAAGTTCTCTAACTCCATTGATGTCTTTCTCAATATCAAAGTTCTCTAACTCCTCTGAGCCGATAAGCACCTCATTGTCCTTCTGTGCATCAGGCACTTCATGTTCTTCATCCATGTCTTTGTCAATATCAAAGTTCTCTAACTCCTCTGAACTGATAAGCTTGAAGGAAGGAATTGTCAAATCCGGTGTCTTTGTGGCCTTCCTCCTTGTTTTTGGTGTTGCGGGTGTTGGTTCCTTGTCCTTACTCCCAACCATTGTCTCTTGCCCAGCGCCCTCTGTCCCATGCATTGCTTGCTCTGTGTTCTCCATAACAGAAACAGACCCTTGTCCTTTTTCTACCATGCCTCCTTCACTTACAGTGTTTAGTTGCTCACTGTCATTACCTAACCCATCCTCCTTCTCTTTCTCCACCTCTGCAACTTGCTCTCTTACCTCTTCTTTGTCTCCCAGCACCTCAGTGTACTGATTCATAATATTGTTTACATCCTCCCAAGTTTGTGTGGAATCCATACTTTGGTTTGCTTTAGAAGTTGAAGCTCCAGCTTGTGAGAATTTGATCTTTTCTTTAGAAGCATCAGCCTTCTCAACTTGTCTCAAGCATTCTATAAGTTGTGGATCACTCCAGAATGGGTGATCAGCATCATTCCATATCTTCTCGAACTCACTTTGTTCCTCTTCCTCGGCTTTTTTCTTCCCAATCAGCGTCTGTGCTGTCTTAATCATGCTTCTGACCTTGGGCTCCTCGTTGAACTCAGTAGGTAAATTTTCTACCATGTCTGTCAGTTTCAACATTTCTGTTGCTACTACAAATTGTTGGATTGTAAAGTTATTCAACCACTCCTGCATACAAGAAAACGATTTTAAGTGGTAAATAGATGAAATAAAAAACAAAAATAGCATACAATACCATGACACACGAAGGAAATCAAGCTAAACCACTTATATTTGTGCTTCTTGATATAATTAGTAAGAAAAAAGGTCAAATTTGAAGCTCATGAACCTGTTTGCCTAACTCCATGAACCAGAGATTGATTTTACATTTACCATGAATGAAATTCATGGTAAATGTACTACCCTACATTATATCACCGGCATCATACATTATTATTCAGTTTAATGAACCTTATACTATTTATTCATGCACCTCTTGATCATTTTTCATGTATTACTCATAATTACATGAACAGGCAAGTCAATTCCCATTGAACCTTGGTCTATACATGAATGAACCTTAACTTGTAAACTCATGAACCTTGATCTTTAAACTGATGAACCCACTATACTATTTTTTTAACTTGAAGTTTCATTATTTTTTCTTGGTTTTTACATTGAACCCCCACTATGTGTGATGCATGAACTACAATGTCTAAAGTCATGCAGCTAATTGTGTAACCGGATGACCCCTCAATACAATTTCTGAACCTTAATGTATATATAAATGAACCTCAATCTATAACCTAATGAACCTTGATGTTTAAACTGATGAACCCACTATACTATTTTTTGAACTTCAAGCTTGATGTTTATCTGTAGCTTGTTATTCATGAATCCGTGTTCTTTCCTCTCCTTTGTTGGTCTTGGTTGTTGCAGTGTTCCTAGTCCAAAGCCACCAAACTTCATCTCCCTGCTCTCCCTTTCCTCCAAAATCTCGTCAGTCCATCCTAGGAAGACGGGTGTATTGTTTGGGTTTGTATTTGCAAAGACAGATACACTGTCTAAATACAACAATTGCATAGAAGAACAGAATAATATTACTACACACAAACATGTAACATAATACACAGTAGAAGATGTTTTTTTTGTAATTAAATAAGAGTTGTTTACCACAAGGAAGATGATGGGCCCTCTGTAGAACCTCTCTTTCTTCCCCTTCCATTCATTTGTTGTTTGAGGCAAGACACTCATTACAAGCTCACACCAGTTGTATCCCTTTATGTCTTCAACGTCACTGATCATCATGTGTTGAGGAATAGTGCCCTTTTTGTTGCTTTCCACAAGCATCGACATGAACAACACGATGAACAACCTTTTGAACCATACTTTTGATGTGCACCCTTTGAGTTTTGTTGCCACATGACTTGGCCTGATTTGGTTGATATTGTCAAAATACTCTTTCCATTCTTTTATAATGGCGTTGTCAGCAGCCTATTTGCCTCTCCTTTCTACCTTTCTCTGCCCTCTAGGGATCTCTAGCACTCTCTGGACTTCCTTCTCTATCACTTTTATGGTGATTCCATCCACCATCTTCATCTCACATTTGATCTCATTGTAGTTTTCGAGGATCCAGAAAGTCAGGCAATGAGGCACCCCTTTAATCTTTAAATGCAGCATGCTTTCAAACCCCATCTCTCTAATCCACACCTTTGCTTGTGCCTTCATTTGTTCAAGGATACTTTCCAGTGCGTTAACAAACGCTTTTGGCACATTTCTTGTGTTCAACCACTTGTACTGTGATCCATTCTTTTCTGTTTTGATTTTTAGGTGTGCAGGAACTGTTTTCAGATTGTTGTTCTTCTTTGTTTTTCTCTCCTTCTCCTTTTTTCCTTTGTAATTACTAGCTTCATTTGTCCTATTTCCTTGACTACGACCCACTTTTCTTTCTTCCTTTTCTTGGCAGTGTCTTCCTCGTCAACCTCCATTATTCGCTTGCCCTTGTCTTTCTTACCTTTAATATCTTTGGTCTTTGGTTTTTTCCTCAAACTCTCTTCAAGATCCTCTTCACTCAAACTTTGTATTTCATTTTCTGCATCTGGCTGAACTGCAGCCCTGGACCCAGTGTTTGGTCTCCTTGGTTGACTATCATCACAACTGTCTGATGATGTAGTGTCTTTGTTCTCTTCAGAAGATGTTGTGTCATGCCCTAAATGTTGTTGAGCTACAACTGTTGACCTAGTGTTTGGTCTTGTGGTGGGTGTTTCCTCAAAAATTTCTGATGTACTGATCTTGGTCTTTTCCTTTGAACTCACGCTTTCCTCCTCTTGTACTTCCTTACCCTTCCCTTGTACTTTTGAACTCACTCTGTCGGTTGTTATTCCCTTTCTTTTTGTGCTCTTTGACTCTGTGATTTGTAGGCTTTCCTCAGTGTCTTTGGATGTGTTACTCTTCTCTTTCTCCTCTGAACCCAGTTTTGTTTGAACCATTGGTGTTGTGTTGACCAGTATTGTCACATTTTCATCAGTGGCTTTTAATTCCTTCTCTGCAGAAGCTGATATCTCTCCAGTTGTTTGTTGACAAACGTCAGGTGCGTTGTCAATTGCTTGAGAAGGTTGTTCATCTTCAGTTGTTGTTTGTGTGCATTGCTTCTTTGCTGGTGGTTCTTCTTCTTGTGAACTTTGAACCTTTGAAGCCTTGGAAACTGTCTGTCTCACTCTTTTTTGTCTCACCATTTTCTGTCTAGGCTTTCGTGTTTTGTTTGCAGTCTGGTTTGATCTCTTTCGAGGTTGGTTTGTCTTTCTCCTTGAAACGAGAGACTTCTTAGCAGACACTCTTGTTGTTGGTGCAAGTTGCTCACTCTCAGTACTTTCATAGTCTATCTCTATGTCTTTGTATGTCGGACCTTTGTATTTGGAGTTTCGTCGTGATTGACCGGTAGATCATGTTAAGAGAAACAGCACAATTGTAAGATCAACCTCAGACTATGAATTAAACTCTAAAAAATGAACCTCATACACAACAAATGAACCTAAGTATCCAAATCTGTAACTTCAAGATCTGTTCAATCCAGGCATGAACTCCCGGAAAATCAAATCAACCTCCAACACATAAAATGAACCCCATCAAATGAGTTCCAACTCAAGTAGGGAAAGCATAATGAACCTAAGTTTTATATAACACATGCATGAACTCCGGAAAAAGCAAATGAACCTCCAACTCATAAGATGAACCTCATGAAATGAGTTCCAACTCAGTTAAACCTAAATTGTGTATAACAAAGGCATGAACTCTGGAAGAAGGAAATGAACCTCCAACTCATAAAATGAACCTCATGAAATGAGTTGCAACTCAGTTAAACCTAAATTGTCTATAACAAAGGCATGAACTCTGGAAGAAGGAAATGAACCTCCAACTCATAAAATGAACCTCATGAAATGAATGCAACTCGGGTAAACCTAAATTGTCTATAACACATGCATGAACTCTGGAAGAAGGAAATGAACCTCCAACTCATAAAATGAACCTCATAAAATGAGTTCCAACTCAGTTAAACCTAAATTGTGTATAACAAAGGCATGAACTCTGGAAGAAGGAAATGAACCTCGAACTCATAAATGAACCTCATGAAATGAGTTCCAACTCAGTTAAACCTAAATTGTCTATAACAAAGGCATGAACTCTGGAAGAAGGAAATGAACCTCCAACTCATAAATGAACCTCATGAAATGAGTTCCAACTCAGTTAAACCACAATTGTCTATAACAAAGGCATGAACTCTGGAAGAAGGAAATGAACCTCCAACTCATAAATGAACCTCATGAAATGAGTTCCAACTCAGTTAAACCTAAATTATCTATAACAAAGGCATGAACTCTGGAAGAAGGAAATGAACCTCCAACTCATAAAATGAACCTCATGAAATGAATGCAACTCAGGTAAACCTAAATTGTCTATAACACAGGCATGTACTCTGGAAGAAGGAAATGAACCTCCAACTCATAAAATGAACCTCATGAAATGAATGCAACTCAGGTAAACACATACTTGAACTCTGGTAAAAGCAAATGAACCCCCAACTCATAAATGAACCTCAAGTAAACCTAATTTTTTTATAACAAAGGAATGAAATCTGGAAGAATCAAATGAAGCTCCAACTCACAAAATTAACATCAGGAAACGAACATACAATTCAGGCAAGGAAAACAAAATCACAATAGTACTGAAGAAACCCTAACTTCGAGGTCTGTGTTTCAAATGGTGCAACAACAGTTAACAAACTGTCGAAACCTTCAATTTTGAGTAATCTAGGTGTTTTCGTGAAATCAAAACCCTAAATCTGATATCCGTACCTCCAAATTCGTCCTCGCTGTAATCTGTTTCGCTCCTCATATCGTAAGATTATTTTTTACGTTGTTGTGGCTTGTAATTTTGTTAGTTCTGAGCTTCGTCTTCGATCGATTTCCTCGTTTGCAGGTTTCGTCTTCGATCGATTGCTAGTTCTGAACTTGGTCTCTTCGACTTCTCCTCTTCGAGTTCTGTGGATAGTTCGTCTGAGCGCGTTTGATTCGTTTTTGGGGGGGTTTTACAAGGGAGGGGCAAATGTGTAATAACGTATTAATTTTAAATGGAATTTGAAAATTTCCACCGCGTCCATTATCTTGTGCTCGCTTGCTTTTTTTTTCTTTTTTCTTGTTCTTCAATCTGGACCGTCTATAGGCTCCATCCTACGGTGGAGGTTTGTTCTTAGTGTTTATCTTAAGCCCCAATTTCATCCGAACGGCCCTCATTTTTAGTATTTATAAAATTTCGTGCCTAATATTGTCATACAATTGAGATCTATTCATTATTATATTTCTTACTTTTCCAGGTGATAAAATCCATGGGGTCATTAAGGAAGTTTTTGTGGGCAACTTATCAATATTAAAGGAAGAAAGTGCTTATTTTATTTCAAAATTTGGAGTTGCCCTTTATGATATATCTTTTAAATTCACTTGTCATAAGTACAAGGTCATATTTTATCGCAATACTACAATTAAGCCAATTTGATCAATTTTTGTTCCTATTCATGGATTCAATTTTGCTGAATTTGATAAAATCCTCGACGAGTCATTGGATCAATGTTATCTTTATGGTTAGAATATTTATAATATTTCATATGAAATGTTTTTAACTGTAAGTGTTTCATTAGTGTTATTATTACATTTGAAACATATTACTAATTCTTTTATATATATTATGTATGTAGATGTTATTAGTCTATTGGTTGCAATTGGTGATAAAATTGTTACCTTTACTAACCGCAATGAGAAAGAGGATAAAAGGATCAATCTTTAGTTAGTGGATACAAGGTATTTTATATTCTGCTTTCATAGTATACGACTGATTTGCACCTTTTATATTCTGTTTTATATATATTTAAATGTACATTATCTACATGTGTGTTTAAATTTAATTAATATTTATCACTAACAGTTATAACTAATATCATATTCCTACAATGCAATAACTATATTATATAATTTTTCTAGGAATAATGTCATCAACTGTACACTATAGGATGATTATGTTGAATTATGCCGTCCATTTATTTGTGCTTCACCTCAGAATATGGTCGTTGTTATCATTCAGTTTGTAAAGCTAGGGAAATGGAATAATACACCTAATGTTTCAAATGATTGTTATAGCACAAGGCTCTATTTTGATGATGAAAGTATTGGTGAGATTTCTGAATTCAAGCAAAGGTATATTATTCGTATTCTAAGAAATAAATTTTAATACACACTGTTTATATCAATAACAATTACTTTGTACTAAGCTATCTTAAAATGTAGTATTTCAAAAAACGACTGATCAAAAGGTGGTCAGAATTTGTACAAGTCAACTAACAAGTGAGTCGTCATACTCTCAAGCCGATCTTTTCTTAAATGTGAATGCTAGAAAAATATTGGGTGAGATTTACGAACATCTTCATGATTATGGAACGGTTAGTTGTCTACTTTAAATTTATTGTATTACTATGGCTACTTCTATTATTATTTTTACATTTAATAATATTGAGGTATTTATTAGTATTTAATATTTGCAATAGGTACTCCAAGAGTCCAAGCTATTACACTTGCGACCATCGATCATATTGAAAATTCATATGGCTGGTACTAAAGTTCTTGCAAATGTTGTAAAAGCAAGGGGCAACCCCAAGAAGAAAAGTTTTGGTGCAAAAAATGTGAAACCTTGGTGAACTATGCAGTCCCTAGGTAATTTTTAGCTAATATATTGATTATATTGTTTATTGAGAATTTTAAAATTGTTATTTTTTTTGTACAAATTTAGTGTTCAAGTAAGTGTCATTGATGGATCTGGTACTACTCAATTCACTATATTTGATACGGAAGTTGCTCGATTTTTGAAGAAAAGTGTTGTAAGCATTATCGAGTCAACAGATAATGTAAATTAATATTATTAAATTCATTATATATCATTTTCATTTACTAAATGTATATAACATTCACTTTTATACTAAAAAAATTTAGACAAATTAAAATTAATTTTTGTTCATTATATTTTTTCAAGATTAGGACATTAGTAAGATTCTGAATGATTTAAACGTTTTGTTAAACAAAAAAATTTTGTTTAGAGTTCTCATTTCACAATTCAACATTAGTCGAATTCCATCACCTTCGGCATATACAGTGACAAACATGACCGACGAGTCAAGTTTGATTGAAAAGTTTGAGCAATTCTCCAAAGAATCTGAGGTATGCACTCCACTAGGAGCTGAATTATTAAATTATCAATTGTAAAAATTATTTGTACAGTTACTTATGAATGTTTACTATTTGTGTTATTTATAGGATAACCTGGAATCCTACACCCTAGACAACGATGTTATGTCAAAAGTATCCTCAAATGAAATGGTGATCCCTCGTAAGCGTGACTATATAAGCATTGATGAATAGGAGAGTCCTAAATCTGATGATGATCCTAAATCTGATCATGGGGATCATTCAACTACCAAGAAGAAGATTATACTTAAGAAAGTGAAGAAGGAGAAGATTGATTATTAAAACAACTTCGTCGTTATTAGACTATTTTAGAATTTTGCTATTCTTCATTGCATTCAGTTCAGTGACTCTTTAAATTTTGTTTGATGTTACTAATTTCCTTCAACTTATTATTAGTACTTAAATTTGAAAGAATTTTTTAGTTTGAATAGTTTCTTCATTTTAACTTATGTTTGGTTATCGAGTATTACACATGATTGTTATGTTTTGGGAATTTTGGAAGGGGAAAGTTAGAAGAAGGGGACAGGAGAGAGGAGAGAAAAGAGTGTAGAGGAGAAAGGTGGTAGGCAAGTAGTTATATATTGGTCATTCTCTTTAGTAACAATTTTAAAAAATCTTTGAAATTAAATTATCAAAATTACAAAATGTTAAAGAAGAACTATATTTAAGTGTTTGTTTGGTTTAGGATACAAATCTGTTTATAAACAACTTGATTATCTTCTTTGTATACATAAATCTGTTTCTTTATGTACACGATTTTGTTAGGCAAGTAGTTTATGTTTGATTATCTTCTTTATGTACACAAGCTGCAAAATAGGAATCTATTAAAAAAATGAAATATGTATATAAAATTTTTAAGTGTTTTTTTTGCTACAGACACAAATGTTTATAAACAACTTTAAATGAAATAAATATTTTATTTTGATTAACTTCTTTATGTGAACAAGCTGCAAAATAGTACTTTAATGGATATGTAAACAATTTGTAATGGTCTATTTGCTTATAAAAAACCTTTAATGAAAATAATGTTTTTGTTTGAGGACTATAAATGATTTCATATTTACTAAATATTTGTTTGAGGACTATAAATGATTTCACAAGCTGTAAAATAGGACCATAAATGTTTGTTTGGTTATAGGACTATAAATGTTTTTGTTTGAGGACTATAAATGATTTCATAATCTGTAAAATATGACTATAATCTGCGCCTCCTTTTGTTTGTCCATATGTTGCATCTCTGCTGGAGTGGATCTGGCCATCGCCATTTGAAGGATAGAAGTTGCGGTAGCCTCTTTTTCTTTTTCTTTGGCTGTTGGTGGAAGTGCTTTTGGAAGGTCTTGCCGACGGGTGCGCTTGCCCTTTCACATGTGTGATCTGTCCTTGTTTCTTCCCTACCTTTCGTTTCCTTGATGCTTTATGTTTGTTGGCTTTAATTTTTCTAGGAACACCGATTATGGGTCGAAGACTCTGGTGAAAGTGGTGTACTCTTATCCTGAACAATCTATCTATTTGACTACTATCAAGAAAATTGCCTACGAACCCTTGGTTTTATACACTGATGAGGTGACCCTTCCTATTATGAACTATGCTTCATCTGAAAACTCCTCTGAAACTTATAGAACTATTATGATCTCTAGCTTTTTTAAGCTTTTAGATCAGAGCCACTTTTGTTCTTGGACTAATTGTTGTTCCTTTGGTTCTTTTGGTGTTGGCTGGATTCTGATCTATTATGAAGACCTCTTTATGTACTTGGTGCAGTGTTGTCTTCTTTACAATTACCTTGATCACTATAACTTTGATTTATATCTCCCTGTTATTACCTTGACATGGGATGATCTCTTGGAAGAGATTTTGAACTGTTGGTTTAGATTTTCTTTTTACTGGATGGAACCTTCACTCCCTAACCCACAAGCATTATTTTCTGATTGTGTGAAATTTTTTGAGTTGCAGCAGAAGTTTTCCTGTAAGTGCTACTTCTCACTGCCCACTTATAGCTCTACTAAGTGTGATAACTTGTTCATCCTTTGGACTGTTGTTATCTTTTTGACTCTCAACTTCAGAACTTCGACCCTTGATTCTTTAAACAGTTTAAAACCTCAAGTTCCTCTTGAGACTCACAGTCTCCCTTCTCTGAACAAACCTACTATTGATATAGATTTGTACCTCTCTAAATTTTCTTTTGTTTGGAAGAACTTGAACTATTACTTGGCTTTTTTCCAGTGTTTGACTAATTTTTTGTGGCTATGTTATTATCCTAATACTTTCACTTTTATCTTGATTAATGAAGGGAGATATTTGTTTCTCCTTTTTTGCCTCTTGATCAATTTGAATACTAACAATTATGGTTTTGTGTTGAGTGTTTTTTGCCCTTTTCTACATTTCCATGATTTTCTTTTGTTTGACCCTATGCTTCCTTACTTTCCCCACCAAATTTTGGAGCTTGACTACCCTAAGGATTTTATTAAACTTTTTAACTCTCATGAGCTGAAACCTGGAGGTGGAACTCAAACAAAAGCAGACTGGAACTCTTACACTTTGGATAAAAATGATCTCATGAAAATTTCCCATTTGAACAATCTTTATTGGAGGCTCACTTTGGTGAATAACCTTCACTTGAACAAACTGTGTTGGAGGCTCACTTTGGTGAATACCCTTCACTTGAACAAACTGTGCTGGATCGACTGGCTTAGAACACAACAGAATGGCATATGGAGAAATTTAGAAGAAAAGACTACACATGGGAACTATGTTTATTTTTTGCTTAATAGCATGATTCTTATTACCAGGATAATAGCTACCCCCAAATGTAACAGTGTAAAGATTCAGATTGCTTTGTGCTACTGGATTTTTTATTCTATCTTCTATCAGTTATTCCTGCATACTGACCCTCAACATCATCAAGCTACTCAACATCTCAGTTATTGTGGCCATATCAATTTCTAATGCCTTAACTTTCCTGGACAATTTGGTAATCGAGACTACACCTTGTTGTGTATTTACCTCAGGAATATTGAAGACAAATATTGGAATATGGATTTGAATCAGGTAAGTAATCCTTGCCTTAGAAATAGGATTGTTTGGATTGGTTTTCTAGGACCATCCTAACTATCAACAATGGAGATCAAAATCAGAACAAGGATCCAAGGAACCATAGAGAAATGAAATCAAAAATGAACAATCAAACCATGAACAAAATTCTTTGGAGCTTTAACTCCACGAACAATCTGTATCTGAACCAGTTGTGCTGTCTACATACTCATTATGTTTTGTATAGCTCAAATGTGACCATTATTTGGATGGTTATATTGCTTTCTTTGCAGCTTCTCACCTTTGAAAAATTTGTCCCTTTCAGGACTTTGAACCTTGCTCTTGTTAACAGAAATTTGCCTAATTTGAGCAGAATTTGTTACTTGATGTGTACTTTTGAGCTCTCTAAATACGAACAAATAAACAGAACCCAAGTTGGTAATGTCAAAATCAAAACAACAAATGCCTTTGAAAGGGTCTTTACTGTTCGGGTGTCCAAGCTGTGGATTGCTAAGTACTTTAGGATTTGGCCATCCTTAAACAGTTTTAGATACTTCAACAGAAAAGTTCTGTCTTTCATAAAAGTCATTAGACAACAACAAGCCAAGGACTCCTATCCTAAAGACTAACACAAAAGAACTTATAAGAAGACCCCTAAATGTCTTTGGATATGGGGCAATGTCAAATTGGTTTTTTTATGAAGATTACAACATGGAATTGTCGTGGGATTGAAAAAAAAACAATGTGGATGGATGTTGATTCTTTTTGTAAGATTGAACGCATTCAATTACTAGCTCTGTTTGAAACAAGAACGAATAAGGAACCCAGTGAAAATTTTTGGAAGAAAGCTGGCTTCGATCAATTTCACTTTGTCCCAGCTATCGGCTTCTCGGGCAGTATCTGTGTTATGTGGAAATCTTATCAACTCACGAATGAAATCCTTGAAGTTGACCAACTAAACTCACGTTTTGTGAGCATTAAATACAATTTTTTTTGTACAAACATTACAACCCTGCTTATTCTTACGTATGCACCTCCCAATGAAACGGACAAAAATGAATTTTGGGATACCATTATTCGCTTTATCAAAAATAGTGCTTATCCTTGTATAGTTATGAGAGATTTTAATGAGATTCAAGACCATACTGAAAAAATGGGTGGCTTAATCCCACCACTGACAAAATTCACTAGATTAAAATATTTCAAAGATGAATGTGAATTAATGTATATCACTTTTACATGGAATACTTTTACTTGGCGAAAAAACAAAACCGAAATAAATAACATCTATGAAAAACTGGATAGAGTTCTGGTTCACCACCAAATACTACAATGGTATCCTGACATATGTACCAAAAATTATGCTTTTACTAGCTCTGATCACTGTCCTACTTCAATTGATCTTGCTTCTGCAACTAATTTCAAAAATCAACCCTTCAAATTCGAAAAAATATGGATGACAAGAAAGGATTTCAGAAATGTTGTTAAACAAGCCTGGAGGACAAATTATCATGGATCAATGATGTTCGATCTCATTTCCAAAACAAAGCTATTAAAAAACACGCAAAAAGTTGGAATAAAAACACCTTTGGTAATGTTTTTACCCAACTAAATAATTTAGAAAAACAATTGTCTGACATCCAAATTGAAATTTGCACAAATGCTAACAATAATCTAATATAGAAACAAATAAGGCTTATTGAAAAAAAGGAAAATCTCCTTAGTTTCCAAAAGATTTTCTGGAACCAAATAGCAAAAGTTAAACATATTAACTTCGTGGATACAAATGCTAGCTATTTTCATAAAATAGCTAGTGGCCGAAGAAATAGAAAAATTATAAAAGAAATTATAACACAAGAAGGAACTAAGATAATTGGAGAAGAAAATATCAGAAATGATTTTATTAAAAGATTTAAAAGCGAAGTAATGAATGAAGGTCTCTTACGGGAAAATTTTGATTTAATTCAAGATGAAATCACCTCTGAAGATAATGAAAACCTAGTTCGAAATGTCTCAAATGATGAAATTAAAAGGTTGTTTTTGATATTGGTTCAGATAAATCACCTGGACCAGATGGAATGACAACGGATTTTTACCAAAAATATTGGGATATTGTGGGACCCTCGATTACTCAAGCAGTGAAAAGTTTTTTTCTTTCTGGAAAATTACTCAAACAAATTAACCATACATTCATATCTCTGATCCCAAAATGTGATAACCCTAATTCAACAAACCAATATAGGCCTATAAGTCTGTGTTCTACAATTTATAAAATTATATCAAAAATTTTGACAACAAGATTAAAAAAAACCATGGAAAAACTAATTCACCCATTACAAGGAGCTTTTATTGCAAATAGAGCTATACAAGACAATATTTTAATTGCACATGAAATATTTCATTCTTTTAAAGCAAAACAAGGAAAGGAAGGTTTTATAGCCAGTAAACTAGATATGGAAAAAGCCTATGATAGAATTGAATGGAATTTCATTCTTAAAACTATGGAAAAGTTTAGCTTTCACCAAAATATCATTAATTGGATCAAAGAATGCATTACAATGGTCTACTTCTCGGTTCTTGTTAATAATGGCCCGACGGAGATCTTCACACCAACTAGAGGACTACGACAGGGAGACCCCCTATCTCCGTTACTATTTAATTTAGGATCGGAAATCCTAGCCCGAAAACTACAAGAAGCAACTACTAGACCGCGAAAACCAATTGGTTTCCAAATTTGTAGACAAGGAACACAGATTCCTTTTTTGGCATTCGCGGATGACATCTTGATTTTCTCAAAAGCAACTCTAGAAAATTGTAAGGAAATTAAGGATAATGTGGATGATTACTACAAAATATTTGGACAAAAAGTTAATTTCAATAAATCAATTTTTCAGGTAACAAAGAAAGTTACAAGCACCAAAAAATTGCTAATCCAAGGAATTCTTACAATCACAAACATGACCACACTTGAAAAATATTTGAGATGTCGTATCATTAATGGTAGAGTTAACTCAAATACATTTGCTGACCTTTTAACAAGCACATAAAAACAATTAACAAAATGGAAAGCTAACTCTTTATCCCAAGCAGGAAGAACAACATTGATTAAGACCAATCTTGCTTCTAGACCAAACTACTTAATGCAAAGATTTATGCTTCCTACAAATACTCATAATGAACTTGACAAATTAAACAGAACCTTTTTCTGGAACAAAGATCCAGCATATAAATTCCTTATATGATGGGAAAAAATTTGCAAACCTACATAACAAGGAGGCCTAGGACTACGAAAATCAAAATTACTATGGAAAATCATGACAGAACCGGATAATTGTTGGGTTAAAATTATAAATGAAAAATATCTAAAAACACAGCACATTCTACACTATGAAAAAAGAGGCATATGCTCTTGGCAGTGGTCCAAAATGATCAAAATCTTGAATGATTTCAAAAAGGGACTCATCTGGCAAGTCGGAAATGGGAGAACAATAAAATTCTGGACTGATAATTGGTTATCAAAAAGTCCATTAAACAACATAATCAACACACAACAAATTCAGAACATGGATGCCTTGGTTGCAGATTACATTCTTCCAAACAAGACATGGAACAAAGAAAATATTACTCAACATGTACCAAGTGATATAGCTAAACAAATCACATCCATACCAATCCCAATAAATAACATTAAAGATAGGATGTACTGGGAAGCCAGTAAAAACGGCTGGTTCTCTACAAAATCTATGATGAACATGATTAATGAAAATAAACGATATACAACACATGATTCCTCTTGGATATGGAAACTGGACACTTACCCTAAGGTTAAAAATTTTCTTTGGAAAATCATTAAAAATGGACTCTCATCAAAAGCAAGACTAGCTGAAAAAGGAGCCTCAATTCCTCCAGGCTGTATTCGTTGTAGGGCACAGTTTGAAGATACTAACCATATCTTATTCTTCTGTAACTATACTATGAAAACAATTGAAAAAATTAATATCCATACTCATGGGATTATCAAATCACTTAACATTGGAAATAAAAAAACATACGAACTAATTGAGAAAATTCGACAAAAAAACTGATAAAAACAGTTTGTAGAGCTACTTATTTCCTGGTGGAGAATATGGTTCTACCGAAACCAACAAAGTTTTGGAAGGACGAACAATGGCATAGACCGGTAGACCCTATTAAGGATGTACCAACTTACATAAAAAACCAAATTCACAATTGGAAACAAACAAAGAAATGGAACCCAGACTATTTGAGTATAGATCAAATACAAAAAAAAATATCAATACAAATAGAAGACGACCAAAAAAGAAGTGGAAAAAACCACCAGATACCATCATAAAAATAAATACCGATGGATCCAATAAGACGAATGGAGAATCTAGTTATGGATATATCATCCGAAATAGCAAAGGAGAACCCTTATTCATCTTTGGTGAAAAGTGCGGATTATCAACCCCACTAAAAACAGAAATCATTGCGTTCAGGAATGCTTCGTTTAAAGCTTGTGAATTAGGCTTTAACAACATCCAAATTGAATGCGATAACCTTACAATTGTAAATGTTCTAAACAAAATTTGGCATTGTCCTTGGGATATTGAAATTTTAATTTCTAATATCCTTTGTATTTTACAATTGTTTTCTTCAGTGCAGATTTTCCACGTCTTCCGAGAAACTAACATTGTTACGGACTACATTGCGAAGTTGGCGCAGTGAAGTCCCTTGGAAGACTTTAGAGATAATTTAGAACTTGTAGTTCTCATCCGCAAGGATGCTATAGACTGAGAAACCGTACTTTCTATGGTTTCCTGTCTAATTTTTACCTTATCAAAAAAAATGGTTCGATATTCATGCATAATCCACTACCTTAAACTTACACTATAACACGTAAACGCTCACAAATAACTTGTCTCAATGAAGTTTAATGCTAGGCACACCCTTCTTCAGTAATCAAACGTTCATCCTAATTTTTTCCGAAATTACCAAAATAGCCCGTCTTTCCAAACCTTCACAAAAACGCATAAATGCACATAACTTGACATGTATGAATCCAAATCAAAATCCGTAAAATTCTCCATACTCATAAAAGAATTTATCACCTTATGAACAGTCTCAACTTCATAAAATTTACCAAAACTACCCAAAATATCAGGAAGTGTACTAAATGCCCCCGAATCTCATTCGACCCACCTCCAAACTCCAAAATTTATCAACCAAAGTATTCGAAGGCATCAATTAACCTCTATTTAATAGCCAATTGCCAATGAAAACCAAATTTACAAAGTTAGGGTTTAAGGAATTGGGGGAAAACTTTACCAACACAAATTGGGGGGAATTGGAGGTGTAAGGAGCTTGGTGGGGTTCCAAGGGTGGCTACACCGGGCTGGGAGGTGGTGGACGAGCACTTGCGACTGTCGGAAGGGACGGACCCATAGCTAGGCATGGAGGAGGGATGTGCAGACGAGCTATACAGTGGAAGTGAGTAGGAGGGCTTCTCCGGCGAGCGGTGGCGGCTCCTCCGTCAGTCAAGAGCTTGGTTGAGCAAGGGTTGGACAATGGATTTGTGTTTTTTTGGGGTATTCAGCTGGGAGATATTGAAGAAGAGAGAGAAGAGATGGGAAGGAAAGAGGAGAGAGGAGGGTTTTGACAAAGTGGGTATATTTTATAAAAGAGTGTATAATATAAAAGTAGGGGTATAAGTGAAATTAGTTATCCATGAATTAATTTTATGAAGATAATCCATTAATCATATGGAAATAAATGTAAGGATTTGATAATCGAAAATTATCGTACACGTAAGAACTTAAGCCAAATAGAATGAAAACCGATCAAATTCGACATCTCGAAATTTCCCAAGTATTACATTTTTTTATCTATGTAAAAACATGTTATCTCACGTCCGTACCTTAAAGACCGTCCGCACGTGATCTTTTTCGACGTTGGGAAAAAATAAGGTGAGGATGAAGGCTTAGAAGAGGAGTGAGGACGCTCCAAGACCGTCAGATTAGGAAATAGAGCGCCCATATCAGCCAAGAAAAGAATTCAGAAAAATTCGGTTACAATTCGGCACGGCCGAATTTTTCACGAAAAAAAACACGTCCTGCGTGCACACTTATTTTGGTCTGTATGAACACATACGTTGTTTCGCATAAACACACACGTTGTTTCCGTATACACACGTAGGTTATTTTCGTTAGTTTTCATACATATGCACACATGTTATTTCGTACGTGTTTTGCGTCATTTTTGCATGCACAATGATATTATTTTCATGTGCACACATGTACACCTACGTTGATTCACGTGCACACATGCCTGTTTCATATGCACCCATAGCATATTGTGCATTACGGCTGGGATAAATCTTGTGCATGTCTTAGAGATTTTTTAAAGCTTTAGGGTATTTTTGTCTTTTTGACCTGAAATACTTCTTCCCCAAAAGAAGCTCCGGTTCTCCTTTCTTTTCCACAACTCGAGCTTTTGTTTGATTTCCCATGGTCGTCGATTGTTTTTATCCCCATCTGGTTTGGTGATAATCAATTCATCCTTGTTCGTGGTTATGCTTGTAGATCCTTCTATGGTTGAAATCAAATTCTGCTCCCTTGCTTTGTTTTGTGAAAAATTTTCGAGTTCATGTATGTGTTCGTTCTTGGTTATTCTTCCATAGTTAAAATCGAATTTTCCCTATTCCTATTCACTTTTCCCTCGTTTTCATCTGGTCTTGTTAAATCGATTCTTTCCAAAAATGACATGGATGGTTTAATTTTGTATGTATATGCTCTTGTTTGTCTTATAAGGACCTTGATATTTTCAACCAAATTCACGGTGAAGGCAAATCAGGGACATGCTAGTATTGATGGGAGACCATCAAAGAACGCCAAATGAAGGCATACGAAATTCAAGGGAAATACAATTATTAAATGAAAAAAGAGCATACATTGACATTATCCTTGGGAGATAAACTAAGAAATAAAATTCAAGTATAAATGATAGCTAGTGTATAGCTGCAAAGGTAATTGATACATCCAAGTGAAATGAAAATGACTAATTCTAGAATACCTGTAAAATTGATGCCAAATTTTTTGAAAGACATGTCGATTTGGTTTTAGGGATCTAGAAGCATAAGGTCAATAAGAGTATATCCATATCACAACCATGTAAGTGCATATTATTAACTTAGTTTATTTTTGACATTTCCTTAGACTTTTGACATGAAGAATATGAGAAGCTCATGAAAACGACATTAAATCAATGGAACATAGTGAGCTTACTATGAACCTTAACATTATGTTATATGAACCTTTGATGATTATATATGAACATTGACACATAACATATGAACCCCTAGTTTATTTTTATGATGCACAATGTACCCAAAAAAATATGAAGTTTTCAAAAAAAAAAAGTATGAACCTTAGATGACTATAAATGAACTTTGAAACATAACATGTGAACCCCTAGTTTATATATATGGTGCGAGGAGTATGGAAAAGAAGATGAAGTTACAAAAGAATAAGTATAAATCTTAGATGACTATATATGAATATTGACATGTTTGATATGAACCCTTAGCATTTCTATGTTTCCTAGAGTGTTTTTGTGTTAAAAGAATAAGTGTTAACCTAGATAACTATATATGAAGCTTGACATTATTATATATGAGCCTTGAAACATAACATATGAACCCCCTTATTTATTTATATGGTGCATAAAGTATGGAAACAAGACGAAGTATTCAAAAGAATAAGTATGAACCTTAAATGACTATATATAAAAATTGACATGTAACATATGAAACACTAACGCTTATATGGATCCTAGAGTATGGAAAAGAAAATGAAGTGTTAAGAAAAATAAGTATGAACTTAGATAACTATATATAAACATTAACTATATATGAATTGAGACATCACAAACACAATATCTAGCTAATCATGGATTCAAAATCACATCCATGTGTACCAATACATTGATCTATCATTTGAGCTAATAGATTTTGAGAAAATCAAATATTTGGATATGTTAACCCTAGTCTTTTCTATGTTGCACTAAAGATGGAAAATAAACATAATCATTTTTCAAAAGACTAAATAGAAACCTTAGAGGACTCATATCAAACATTTAAACGTAATATATGAACCCGTAGTGTTCTATCACTTATTTCAAAATTCAGTCAAAACTTAAGAAAACTAATATTAGAGAATGACTATGATCTACATCGATCATTTGAAAAGCCTCAAGATGTTCTATCAAATGATGTACCTAATAGGAAAAAGTAGTATATAAAGCCAAGAGGTATGAAGTGTATGTTTTAGTCATTGGGCTTTCATTTCAACTTAATTTAATGCTTAATCAAAATGAAAAACTTGTGCAAGATTAAGTAGCATAATGGTGCAAGTAATATTAGCTAAGACATTTATTAAGATGTTTAATGCTACAAAAATCTAGAAATTATTATTTCCAAATTAATTATATTTATATTACTTTTGACTATAAAATGTTAACTAAAACATTACATTGCTGCATTCACTCCAGTTTAAACTTCAAATTGAGACCACAATACCACTGCTTGGCTTTCTCGACCCTCATAATCCGACTAAGATTTTATACAATCTATTCTAAATGAGTAAATTGTTCTAGGTTGAACAAAAAGCAAGAAATCTTCAAATTTACATTACCTCAAATCATGAAGTATACATTATCACAATTGACATCACAAACATGTCAAATATGTGATTAAAAGCACACCCATATAGCTATGCTTTCTTCACACTAAACAAAGAAGACACTTCATATCCCCAATGTTTGGTCATTCATATTTTAACTTTCATCTCAGGGAAAGATCTTAAAAAGAGATGCAAGGGTAATTTTGGGAAAAGTCGGACTTTTGAGTTTATTTACGAAAATACCATTTAAACGAGCGCACTTCTGAAGCTTTTAATTGTATATGTGCTTAATCTCGTTCTTCCATCTCGCTAATCTGATGACTGTAGACACTTCGTATTTACACTATAGGAATATTATGAACCGAAACTGCCTCTTATCACATAAATGAATATTAATGCACACATAGTTAAAAATACCTACACATATAGATGAAAAGATATGCATACATGAACACATAGATGAAATGCACACATGAATTTTCTTATATATGCACATCTATTCTATTTCATATGCACATGTACTTAATATTTTATGCATGCGTGGGTTCTTTTATAATATGCACAAGTTGTTTATTTTGTATGCACACATAAGTGCACATAGTATATAAACACGAGTTCTTCTATATATGCACATATATGTTATTTCATATGTGCACATAGTTTATTCTAAGCATGTATTGTTTTATTATATATATGTACATGTACCCTATTTCATATCACACGTACATAGGTTATTTCAAAATCATATATGTTATTCCAATGCACACATGAGTATATGCATACATGATTTATTTTATATGCACACGCAGAGTACATGATATGCACACGTAGGTTATTTCAAATGTGCACATAGTATACAATATATATACACACATAGTTAGTCTATATGAAACACATATCTTAAATGCTAGTTCCAATGTATATATGATTATTTAAAATGAACACATTGTTTATTTTATCTGCGTACATGGTTTGTTTTATATGAACACACAAGTCAATGAATACAATAGCCTAAAATAACAATTCTCAAAGCACACATGGTATACTTCATACGCGCTAACACTTTATTTCATACACACACATCACTTTTTATGCACGCATACTATAAAGCACCCCTTTCTAAGTCGATTTAGCAAAATACTGTAAATATTTTCAAAACATTTTGATAAAATGTATCATATATAGTTGGGTGAATTAGTTGTTTTGGTAGAATGGTTGCATAACAAAACAGAATCCATAGATTATTAGGATTTTTAATGCTATTATAACTTGTTATTTCTCATTGTTGGAGTTGTTGTTCATCCTTTTTGTTTGATGAGAGATATGTTGGAATCACTGTTGAAATCACCTCAAAAACTGCTAAAAATCATCGTTGAGTTGGAGCGGAGGGACGTTCTGTGTAACACCCCCAAATTTGGGGTATCACAGCCATGAATTCTACCCAAAACCCATCAGGCAATGGAAAACAAATGAAATATCAGCGATAATGAAAGCAACTAAAAGACTTGAACTTAATAAAACCCATGAAAAAATATGCAATAAGGATCACAATTATGAATTAAACAATTACGAATTAAATGTCAACAAAAAAGGTTAACTAGATTCAATAACAATATCATATTATACAACGGAATACGAAAGGAAGCCCCATAGTCTAATCTAGCACCACCATCACTTTCAACTCCTCCACGTCGCTATCAAATTGTACAAGCTGAAAATTTGTAACCGAAAACCAATGGAACCCACAGAAAACCCTAGAGTAACATGGGTTAATAATTGGAATCTTAGCAATGAACCCGCAATCAAATCACAAATCCAAAAGCTAAACAAATAAAATTATAAAAAAAGTTTAATCAAAGCTTAAACATACATCAGAGAAGATTACTAAGATAACCAAACGAACACAGCGGAATCACGACTTAGTAACAACACACAAAATAACACACATACACACACACAACAGAACACAACACTCGCATGCACAGATAACACACCTAACACACAACACATATACACCGATTGTCCAACCACAATAATGTCATACATACAAGCAACATATGTTCTGCCATGAGAGGCTAAACCAAAATCCTAACACATTATGTGCCACAAAGACACATAAAAAAGTAATCAGGGAAAACATTCGCACATTTTAGCTAAGTCACAAAACAACACATGAATTGCATATAGAATCCAGAAATGCAATCGTCATGAAGGCCAAGCCAAGGCAATCAACTAAATAAGTCTTGGGAGACTTACCTCAAAACCAAGCAAACAATATCCAATAACGGGCGATCGTCGGTCATAACCCGGTCTAAACAAACCATAGAAGTACAACACCACAAATCAGCAAAAACCATTGAAAATACACTTATAAATGAAAACCCCCAATTTTCAAAATCTGATAGTCAACTTGTAAAATACAAAAACTAGATCAAACGACTTCCAAAATTCCTCACATTTTACCCAAAGATAGCCTTCAATGTTACGAACCCAATGCCTCAAGAATCACCTTAATCGGACTTCAAACGAAAAAGATATTGCAAATACACTCCACTGTTATACCATAGTTTCCAGATTCGAACCTTAACTCGATTTTGCATACAAAACCGTAGCCTAACGTTCCCCAAAAATCATAAAATTCAATATACAGAAACTAGGCTTCAAGAAGAGTCTATCAATAAATCATACACCCAATTCCAATATAAACTTACTTTATAATGAATTTCCAAAGTATATATCGTTCTATCCAGTTTTTCCTGAATACCGAGAATCACTCATAGATTTTTATCTCCTTCGATACAGATCCAAATAGCGTGAAATTTTACAGGCACGCTCCCAACTATGTCACCTATCATACATAAATTTAAGAGATGTGAGTTAGGGTTTGAGAGTGAAAGAGATGTAAGGAGGACCGAGCGAGGACGCTTGCATACTTTTGGGAGTTTCGACGCTTTTAAGCGACTTAACCTGGATTTTCAATCTCCGACATAAAAAATCATCGAGGTTCTCTTAATTTCAAACGCACGTCCAAAATGCTCCCGACACTTTCTCAAAGCGTCGAAGCTAAAGCGTCTCAAAATAGTGTGTTTTCTAGTAGTGGTGGCATATTTGTAATACATATGAAAACTGACCCAAATTTACCAACCAATATATGTTTACTTTTACCCACAATCTACTACAACACTTTGTATCAGCTTTTTGTTATCTTTTTTGGAAAAAGTGCCAACTTTTTATAGAATATGCTAGCATTTTCATTTTTTTGGTAGAATGTAATATAGCCTTTTCTTTTTGTCCTCTCTTGTCTTCAATTGAATTTTTGGTACTTTTCTTGTGCCCAATTTTTATATTTATTTTATTTCTAAACAATGCGCTAATATACCTAGGTTCAAAATAATATATTACAGGTTCACAAACTTTATACTAGAGGTTCAAATACTTTACACTATAGGTTTACAAACTAATTTTTTATTAAGGTTCACAAACCTTATATATGCTAGAGATTCACAATCTTATACTTAGGTTCATTATGCGTTATTAAAATGCATGTTTACTCTATTTATTTATGTGAACCTTTAATATATTAAGTACGAACCCTTATTGTACTGCATATGAACCTCTAGTATACTGACTATGAACCTCAAACATAGTTTATAACTATTAACAATGCACCTTTTTCCATTTAGTATGCACATCATCAAATGTGAACTTTTAGTATATTAAGTATCAACCTTGAGTAACTAAATATGAATATTGGTCTATGTAGTTCATATGTACAACTTTGATCACGTTCATGTTCGAAATTATTTTTCATTGGTCTATGGGTTTCATATGTTACATGTAAAATGTTCATGTAAAGTCATATAAGGTTCATATTTGTTCTTCTAAAAACACTACATCTTATATATATATATATATATATATATATATATATGATGCGGATCTGGTGAGAACTCTTCTTAAAATGTGAACTTCTCTTAAAATGCAAACTGGTGCATAAGTCTGTGCAATAAGGTGCACAAGGGGGAGAAAGTGCACAATACACTTGCAATCTCATGCACACATATTTGGGTGCACAATTGTGCACTACGTTGGTGCACAAGTGGTCTCTCTCGTTGACCCATCGGAGCTCCGGTGTTGACCATCGTTGACCAGCCGTTGACCGACCCTTGCTCGGTCAGTGCACTAGCTTGTGTACCACTTTGGATGTGCACTGTGTTATGAATATATGTGCACCATGTTGGAAATAATTGTGCACCATTTAAATAAAATACAAGTGTACAATTAAATAAAATACAAGTGTACCATGTCATAAATAAATGTGCATCACGTTATAAGCAATTGTGCACCACAGTTCATGTGTTTGTGCACTGAGAAGGTTCATGTGTTTGTGCATTCCATTGTATTTAAAAAAATTACAAGTGCACTACTCAATAAAAATCGGGTGCACAATTCAACATATTATGGTGAACATTTCAACAACCTTTGGTGCAGAAACTTGTACAACTTGGTGCACAAACATTGTGCACTGCTATTGTACTTAAAAAAAGAAGTGCACTACTCAATAAAATTTTGGTCCACAACTTTATTTTGGTGCACTTTCCAATAGATTTTGGTGCACAAACTCGTACAACTTGGTGCACAAACATTGTGCACTGCTATTATATTTTTTTAAAAACAAGTGCACTACTCAATTAAATTCTAGTGCACAACTTTACATATTTTGATGCACTTTTTAATAGACTTTGATGCACAAACTTGTACAACTTGGTGTACGGAACTTGTGCATGAGTTCACGTTTTAAGAAAAGTTTTCATTTTAAGAACAGTTCTCACCAGATTCGTTTACTATATATATTGTGTACTATATATGAACCTTTCGTTTAATACATATGAACTTATAATGTACTAACTTGAACCTCAAACATAGTTTAAAGTCATATAAGGTTCATAGTTGTTTGATGAACAACATCTTAGTTTCTATATTGTGCATCATAAAAATAAACTGGAGTTCATATTAGAGCATTCAAAAGTTTGCTAGAAACCCAATTCGTAAATTTTAAAGTAGATTAAACAAAAAGTATATAAAGCTACTTATGTCTTATAAAGACTTGTCACTCGGGTTAAGCCAAGTATGTATCGTGTGGTTTATAAGTTGAATCAGGTTTGTGTTGTTAGAGGTCAAACACACATTTAGTTCGGGTCATATTTTGACACCGTGTAAGATGCAATGTTGAGTTGACCTTCCCATTAATAATCGGGTAACCGAGATATTTATCTAGTGATATCATGTTTGCAATTGTAAGGATTCCTTGTATTTGTTGTTTTCGTATGGTCGAAACTTTCTTTGTTACTTGAAAGGCCGATTTATGGAAATTTACACATTGTCCTGATATAAGACAATAATCGTCGATTATTTTCTTGATTTCCTTACAGTTTTCCTATTTTGCTTTAGAGAATATCATAATATCATCCGCAAGGCCAGGAAGGGGATATTTGTTCCATTTTTAGTGATTTGGAACCCTAGGGGTTTTATAGGTCGATCTGTAGTTTTTTGTATTTTTCTAGCAAGTATTTCTGCCCCAAGGATGAAGAGAAAATGTGAGAGTGGGTCACCTTGTCTCAGTCCTCTTTCTGGCAAGAATATTTCAGTAGGTCCATTATTCATGAGTACCGAGAAGGATACAGAGGATATGCATTCTTTTATCCAGTTAATAAAGGTTGAGCAGAATCCAAATTTCATCATGACCTCAATAATAAAGTTCTATTCAATTCGGTCATACGCCTTTTCCATGTCAAGTTTGATTGCAATGAATCCTTCAGAACCCTTTTTAGATTTGAAGGAATGGAAAAGTTCATGGGCTATTAGAATATTGTCTTGAATCGATCTGTTCGAAACAAAAGCTCCTTGAAGGGGATGAGTTATTTTTTCCATTTTATTTTAAGCCATTCTGTTAGAGTTTTCGAGATGATTTTGTAAATGATTGAGCATAGGCTAATTGGTCTGTAGTGATTGGTTGAGCTTGGGTTGTCACATTTGGCTATTAACGTAATGAAGGTATGATTGATTTGTTTCAGGATTTTTTCGGAGATGAAAAAACTTGTCACTGCTTGGATGACAGAGGGACCTACAATGTCCCAATATTTTTGGCAAAATTCAACTGTCATGCCATCAGGACCAGGAGATTTATCCTAGCCAATAGCAAAGGTGGATTTCTTGATCTCTTCATTTGTTACTGGTTGGGTGAGTTCTTTGTTGTCATCAAGGGTAATCTCAGTTTGAATGAGTTCTAGATGTTCTTTAAGAACATTTTGGTTAATCGGTGTGCTTTTGAAATGCTTTATAAAGTCATTACGTATTTCATTTCTAATCTTTTCCTCCCCAATTATAATGGTTCCTTCATTTGTTCGGATTTGTTTGATAATTTTTCTATTTCTCTTACCAGTAGTTATTTTATGGAAATAGCTGGCATTTGTGTCATTAAATTTGATATATATAGTTTTCGCTCTTTGGTTTCAAAAGATCTTTTGGAAAGTGAGTAGATTTTCTTTTTTTATGATGAGTCTAGTATGCTTAATAGCCAGGGTTCTATTGGCATTAATGGCAATAATTTTTTGTATTTTTGTGAGTTCTTCTTCAATGTTGTTGAGTTGTGTAAATAGGTTTCCGAAGGTTTTTTGTTCCACTGTTTGGCTAGTTTTTTAACTATTAGTGTTTTTTTGGTAAGGTCGTACATCCTAGATCCATGAAAGCATGATCTCCAGGTCTGTTTAACCACATTTCTAAAGTCGTGTCTGGTCATCCATACTTTTTCAAACTTAAAAGGTTGATTTTTAAAGTGGGTAGGTGTAGCAAGTTCAATTGAGATCGGGCAGTGGTCCGAGGCTGTAAAAGCATGGTTTTTAGTGCAAAGGACTGGATACCATTGCAGTATTTGATGTTATACTAGGGTCCTGTCTAGTTTTTCATAGGTATTATTTATTTCGGTTTTATTTTTTCGCCATGTGAATGTGTTTCCTTGTGTCGGGATATCTATGAGTTCACAATATTTTTTTATATTAAGTATTCTATTGAATTTGGTTGGATGTGTTTGCGCTCCTCCACTTTTTTCAGTATGATCTTGTATCTCGTTCAGATCCCTATGAGGATATAGGGGAGTGTGCAATTAATAAAAAAAGGCACATATTTCATTCCATAAAGAGATTTTGTTTGCTTCAGTTGGTGGTGCATATGCTATGATAATCATGAGTTTATTTTTTGTTATCGTGTTCGTATATTTTAAACATGAAAATCTAGAGCTGATATGTTCTATTTCAATAATTTCATTGGGCAGTTAGTATGTTTTCCACATAATACGCAGGCCTCTTGAGAAGCCAAATGCCGGTGTAAAATGAAATTCATCAAACCCGGCTTTTTTCCAGATGCGTTCATTCAGTTGTTTTGCTGTTCTTGTTTCAAGTATCGCACATAGTTGAATTTTTTCGATTTTACAAGAGGGTTCAATATCTGCCCACATGTTTTTCCTACCTAAACCTCTATAGTTCCAGACATATATTTTCATAAAAAATGATCAAAAATGAAGAAATGTGGCATGCTTCTTTCTGTCCAAAGGCACAAGATTCTTGCAATAGGGGAGACATACCCGTTATTTGAGATAACACGTATTTTCCTTGCATTACCATATTTGTTCATATTTTCCTTCCAGTCAGTAGTTGCATATCTGTTATCAATGTTATTCATATGGTAGTGGTTCAAATATTTTATGTTCTTGTGAATAAATTTGTTCAGGTAGGAAGTTTTCATAAGTTGTAGAAAGCAAAGGAGATTCTCGATTAAAGGGTTCATGTAGATATTCAATTCAATCGAGTACATAACATAAAAGAAGTTGTACAAAGGTTCAAGGTAGCAGAATTTAAATTCCGCAATCCAGCCGAGCCAGGCACTAAGAAGTGAGTGAATACACATTCTGTTGGTGATGATTTGGTTAGTTCCAAGTTTAGGTGTGGAGTGCATTTGGCAGTATTTTGTAAAGATCGCCATCTTATGATCATCGCATGAAGGCCGGTTCCAAATGCCAAGGAGCAAGCCAAGGGGGTCAAGTCTACTAAGCTAGTGATGCTGACTGCAGAAGAAGAAAGGCAGACAAACACCAGACAAACCAGAAGAGAAAACACACAGGAAAAAAGAACAGAAACATAGAAGAAAGAGAGCAAAATGAGGAGAAAGAAACAAGCTCATAGACAACATACAAGGGTAAATTAATTTCAAGTTTAGAGGGTTATAATTCTGAGGAATTAAATTATTGTGTTCCCTCCAGAGATCAAATAAATTCACCAAAGGGAGCCACTCACTGAAAAAATTCTAAGGTAGATCAATAAGACTAAACTTACCTGAGCAGGGAAGTCTAATCCTGGATTCAAATTTTCTTGTTCCATTTGTTGTCTTTTTAGTGTTAGGGTCCGTGTTCCATTGACTCATACAGCTCCAATGGGTGTGTCTCCTGCCATAGAAACCCAAGGAGGAGTGAAAGTAAACAATCAAAAGGAAAAAATCATTTATAGGCTTATCAAGGTAATAGAAATAAAATAAGATCATGTTATCCTTTTCAGTGTTTATAATGTAATTGTTGAGAGAGTGCATTTCGAGATAATAATCATAGTTCAAGCAAGTTACTCCATTCAGAAACTGATCCATACAATCAGTGAAGAACAACAACAACATAGGGAGAAACTTGGACAACAAAAGAAAAAACATAAAAGACAACAAGATCAAAGAGGGATTCATGCTAAAGTTCAAGTTTTTGCATATGAAGTGCCAAAAGTGCCTATATCCATGATTGATCTTGTTCATCATCATAATCACATTTTCATCTTCTTGTGTCCCTTCAGGATGGAGGAAGCGGTCAATGGTCAGCTTTCCTTTACCCTTAGAAGAAGAAATGGAGGCAACAATTTTCGGTAAAATGGGTTCAGAAGAGGGTTCAAAATAGAAATACCCTTAGATTTTTTCAGAGTAGATGGGTTCACAAGAGGCTTGCTCGACTTTCCATTATCCTTCCCAGTAATGCAAACAGGCTCAGAGCTGAGAGCTTATTTCATCGTTTTAATCCCACTATCCATTAAGAGGGATAAGGAAAGAGGATGATAATTTTCACAGACAAGAGATTCTGAATAAAGCACAACAATAAATGAGAGATTTAGAGATTTGTAAGTGGTGGTTGTAGTAGTGCCGAGTGGTGTGAGATTTTCAGAAGCAGTATTCAAGTATTTATAATTGTTCGGATGGTCAACTATCATACCCAAAACCTTATTCAAGCAGAAAAGGGAAAGAATAGACCTATTTTTCCGGAGATTGTTGTCAAGGTTACTGTTGGTGCTGGAGTTGGTGAATCTACTCGGATCCATCTTCACGAGAGTGCAAGGAGAGCAATAGAGCCCAAAGAACCACGGAACAAAGAAGTTGCTAAAAGGAAAGGATATAAGGCCAAACTGGCAGAACTGCAGCGTTGTTGGCCTCTGAAGAAGGACAACGCCATCACAGGGAAACTTCCTCCACCTGCCCCCAAATCTCCATCGATCTTTCCTCTTTTCTTAAGCCGAGACGCCTCAGCTTTCACGGGATTTGCTATGTGATATTGCAGGGCGAATTGACTTCGTCTGTGAATTTTAGCCCTTGTGAATCGAGATTTCCTTTGATTTTGTGGATCAATATTGTGGTGTGCTTCACTTCTATCTGATGAGTATACAGGAAGCCACATATCAGAGAGATGAGGTCGAGCTGATCGTATTTAGGGATCTCGGTTGTTTGAGCACGGGGGGTGGCGGCATTAGTGGGCAGAGTGAGGGGGATGGTTAGGGTTTTTGAGAGAGTGAGCATTTTCTTTTTCTTTTTTTTCTTTCCATGTTAGAAGAGGAGTATATTTAGAGGTACGGTGGAGCTCACCTCTTTTTCCTAGGCTGTAGGCGGTCGCCTGCTCACTCAAGCACCTTTTATTTGAGGCGTTTTTCAGATTTTTCGTTAGAATAAAAGCAAAATAATTTTTTTAAAAAGAACGGTTGTAAATTCAAATATTTTGTGATTTTTACTTGTTAGAATCAAATTTTGAGCTTGACCTAGAAAATCATTTACGCTTTTGAGTTATCATATTTCACACATTTTCTTAACTCCAAGTGTTCTCTCTTACGTCTTACGTCACCTCTTTTTTTATGTATCTCCAATCCACCTTTCTTCTTCTCCAAAATTTAAAGTTTAGTTGAGTTATGAATGAATGAACACAACTCCATGTACGAACGGTCCTTCCGGTGCAAACCGTGTTAACGTACAAATGGAGGTTTACAATCCTATGTGATGTGGTGCACAAGGGTAGCGTGGTGAACATTTTAGTGTAATGTGGTGCACAAATGTGCACCACTATATTGGTCTTCGACATTGACCCACCATCCTTTGACGTTGATCATCGTTAACCGATCAGTTCACCAGAGTTACATATAATTATGCACCGTTTTTTAATGTGCACCAGGTTACAACAAAATGTGCACTGAGATGGATGTGTATCATGTTGCAATAAAATGTGCACTGAGATGGATGTGAACCATGCTATAACAAAATGTGCATCGGATTGCAAATAAGTGTGTACCAGTGTAATGATGTGCATAATGTTACAAATAATGTGCACCGAGATTGTTATGCACCATGTTACAACAAAATGGGCAATGAGACGGATGTGCACAATGTTGCAATAAAATGTGCACTAATATGGATGTACACCATGTTATAACAAAATGTGCACGAGATTACAAATAAGTATGCAACCGTGTAAGAATGTGCATCATGTTACAAATAAATGTGCACCGAGATTGTTGTGCACCATGTTACAACAAAATGTGCATTGAGACGGATATGCATCATGTTGTAATAAAATGTGAATTGATATGAATGAGAACCATGGTATAATAAAATGTGCACTGGGTTACACAAAAAAGTGCATCAGAGTTGGATGTGCACCGGTGTTGACTAAATTGTGCACCTTCGTTCGCCACGACAACAACCATTCGCATTTGATTAGCCCCAATGAACATAGAATATGCATATAATATGATTCTAGGTTACCTATCTTATGATATTGCATTGGCGTAAATTTATTTGTTCCATGAAATAACATGAATTTAAAAACAAAAAAATAAATATTTAACAAAAAGGATCGCCTTAATCCAAAAGGTGTCGCTTTTTGCCTCTCGCTTAACACCTAGACAATGGGACCCTATCAACTTTGTTCTCCTAACGCATTTTTTCACTAAAAGCATGTGCAATGGTAATTTTTTTAGCTAGTTTTTTAACAACTTTTTCAGTTTTCTCTCTCATCCACATCATCTTAAAAATTCGTTATACTTTTTCTCCACATTAACACTGGCTTTTTTATTATAAGTTTATTTACCCATTAACTATTTAAATACATAATATAATATAAAAGCTTCAATTTTTTTAAGATATTAATTAAAAGATATACTATGTTAATATGATATAATATTTATTAGAAAAATAAAAAAAATTGAATATTTTGAATTTGTAGATTATATTTTAAGTTTTCAATATTATTTACATGTATATTTTGTGTACCTAAATTTATAGAATAACTATACAATTAATGTTTAAAGCTTGAAATTAAAATACAACGCAAACAACACTTGACTTTATTTAAATATGAAAATACATAAAAACTAGAACATGAAATTCTAGCAACACAAGCAAATACATAAAAAATCGAGTACAAACAAAATCATACATAAACTTACTAATTTCTAACTCAACCATGCCAGAACTTCTACAATATGTTCCCAACCCAATAATCTTTTAGTTGTTGGTATGTATTCCTATTTCGGAGCTGCACTCGAGTTGTTGTGTAATTCGTCATGAAGTTGGTGGATTAGTGAACTATGTGTTGTCACTAGCACTTAATTATTCAAAATGAGATACATCATAATTCAAATTATATGTATCTCGTTCATCCTCCACTATTATATTGTGGAATATTATGCACACTCTCATTATCTTTACGATGAGTTCAATGTCTCAAACAAGTGTTGGGTTCTTCACTCTTGCAAATCGAGCTTACAAAACTCCAAAAGCTCGTTCCACATCCTTACAGTGCGCCTCTTGATAACGAGAAAAACATTTTGTTTTATCTCCTTGTGAAAGTCGAATTGAAGGTACAAATGTCGCCTTACCGTCAATGAGATAATATTCTAATATATATTTATTTTATGTGTAACTCTATTATATTAAAATTTAATATCTAATGTATTCTAATATATAATTTTGCATATGTATTGTGTCGTAACAAATTAATTTCATGTTTAACTTAATTAACTTTCATGTCTCATGTCATCTAGTATATTAATTATTATATTTTGTATAATATGTAAAATAATGTATTTATAAGCAATACTAAAATCATGTTTATTGAAATATGTTGTTTATCATAAATAATTTAAAACATTATATGATAAATATATACAAAGTGGGTGCCTAACTGCCTATGAATTGCTAAAAATAAATAACGAGCTGAAATTGGGTTAAATGGCTAAAAAAATCAAACCCAAACATGATAATTGTGAGTCACCCATTACCCATCATCCAACGACTAACCCTTTGTTTGGAAGTGGGTATTTGAAGGGGAAAAGGAGGATGAGAAAGGAAGGAAAATTCATAGATGTATTTGACTGAATTATTGAAAGAGATTTGAGAGTAAACCGGGAGAAAGGAAGAGAAAATAAGCTAAGGATTTGAAGATAAATCAATCCCTTCAATTTGGGTGGAATTTGGAGGACTTCCTTTTTTTTTAACAATACTAAAAAAGGAAAAAGTAAAATCATACTCATCCAATTCATTTTTTTCTTTTACTTTCCCCCACTTCCCAAACAACATTTTTAAAATTCTACCATTTCCTTTACATCCTAGCCAAACAACATTTATTTAAAATTTTGTCTTTTCTTTCCTATCATTTCTCTACCCTCTTTTACTATCCCTTCCCTCCCTTTTAATAAACCTTTAGCCAAACAGAGGGTAAAAGGAAACTGTAAAAGGAGTCAAAGCGTGACACTTGGCATAAGGGATGCTTAGTACCCACAATTCAAACATTGTGCTTTGTGTTTATTTTGATTGAAACGGCGTTGTTTTACGACTTTTGAACGAGAAAAAAAAAAGCAAACAAACACGCCTTTACTCACTGATAACAGGAATTTGTCGTGCTAATTCCAGCTATGCAAAATATCCAAACAAACCTTAAACCGTAGTCCTAGGTAAGTAAAGGTCGAATCCACAGGGAGACATATTCTATCTTTATATGCAATTTATATGTCAATCCAAAGTAACCAAAAGGGGGGTTTTGTATGTTTCAGTAAATCTAAGCATGCAAAGACAAACAAACTAAAGATGATGAATTCAGTAATGGGGAAAATAGCTCAGTCAAACAACATCCACTATTCGTATGACAAGTTGATCCTAGATACTCATTCAATATCTCATGCAATGGAAATTCCAATTCCTTTTCAGATATAACTCATAGCACAATCAGATACTATTAACACTAACTAATTAAACAACCATGAAACTATCAAGATTCAGTTTAATAGCAGCGTTAAGAATAGGAATATAGTTGGATACAATTCTAGCATAAAACAACCAGCTTTTATCCTAGAATGTAAATCAGTTCTCTTCTGCATAAGACTAGCACAACCAGATACTAGTACGATGCAGTTGCTACTCTGAAATAGATATGCTCAACCAGTAACAATCTAGATCTAGCAATCAATCAATACAAACAAACCCTAGTTGCGCAGGCTAGAGATTATCAATATTAATCATAAGCAATCAAGCAAGAGAATAGATAAAATCCATGCAATAGATAAGGAACGAGAATCTCACAACTGAATCAAAACGAAAGCTTCAGCGTCTGACTAAGCAAGAGTGGCTTAGTTCTTCATAGCAAAGTATGTAGAAAGGAAAAAGATGAAATTAGGGTTCGAGAGGGAACAAGCCTTCCCTCTAACCTTAAATACTAAAGATAATAAGATCTCCAAAATTAAATTAAAACAAAATAATAAAAATACTTAATAATAATAAAATAACGAAATAAGGAAATAAAAGCCTGGGTCACTTCTGACGGCGGCGGCGGTCGTCGTAAGCCTGGCGGCGGTCGCCGCTAAGATTTCTTCGGTTCAACTCCTGCGACACTTCCGTAAAAATGCCATAACTTTTGATTCCCAACTCGGATTGCGCTCATATTTTGAGGACTTGTAGTAGACGTCAAGATCTAACTCCTTGAATTGGAATCACTCCATTTGGACATATGAGTAGAGAGAACGAACCAATTGAATTCAGCATATTGTTCTTCTACTCTCGTGTGGACTCTCTCCTTGGTTCTTCTTCGTCTCCTCAGTGGTCAACTCCTCTTCCTCTGGATATCTTCAATTTGCTTCTCCAGACCACCAAATCCACACTTGTGCACTAAATCCATCCAAACGGCACCTCAAACCTGGTAACAACCCCTAGAAATGCACTACAAAATAGTGCCGATCAAATCCCCCATGCTTAAACCTTGCTCGTCCTCGAGTAAGCTAAAGTAAACCTACTCTTTCAATCAATCTCCAAGGTCTCAGGAAGCATATAAAAATCAATCCATCTACGAATCACACCTAACAATAAACTTCAGGCACCAATACAATAATCACAGCACAACATAACACAACGCCAATCAACACCACACACAATCAAGCTAAAAGGAAAGCAGAGTACTTCCCCCAAGCTTATCTCAAACACCATAGAGTGAATCAAATCTAATCCTATCTCCCTTCTAACTTCTTATCGTTCCAGAGTGCCCTACCCGAATCCTCCTTATATCACCTCTTCTTATGTCGCCAAGCCAGCAAAAATGATGATTCCTATAAATCACTCTTCTTCTTTTCACTCATTTTGCCAAGGCGCCCTTTCGGGTTTTCACCAAGTCACTCATTTCATTTTTTAATAGATGGGCTCACAATATACTCACATCACTCTTGACCAATTATTACCCCAGCCTAATGCTGGTCCAAGCCACCTGCTTATTACCTAGGCCGCCTTTTTAGGTTTTTGACCTATCCCAGGATTTCAATTTTTGCCTTTTTTCAAATTTTTGGCTCTTTTTCATTTTTTTCTTTTTCCTCAACGACGCAGCAAGTACAGAATCCTCCCCCGTGCTTAAACATTGCATTGTCCTCAATGTAATGAAAGACAAAAAGAATAAAGTACAGGGAAGACAAAGAATGGACTCACAAACGTCGCCAAGCTGCTTGGACACTGAAGGTGTCGCTGGCGGTCTTCACAAGAAATGCCCAGGTCTCTAGTGTTGGACGGGTGTCTTCATCTCAACTCTACCGTGCAACCATATGAAACCATTGTAAGGTGTGGTGGTCATTAAGGAAATCAGGGTTGCACGGCCTTCAACTCCATCAACTCCTACCATGCAACCAAAAGGAACCACTCTGGTGAATAGTGGTATAACAAGTATGGCGGGGTTGCATGGCCTTCAACGAACACAAAAATGGGGCCCAGATGTAAT
The DNA here is from genome assembly GCA_027886185.1 of Rheum nobile. NCBI lineage: Eukaryota > Viridiplantae > Streptophyta > Magnoliopsida > Caryophyllales > Polygonaceae > Rheum > Rheum nobile. The sequence continues at coordinate 1,084,336 of WOAB01000901.1, read as the reverse complement.
CGTGGTGTGGGCCCTATTGTTCTTCCTCCTCATCTGCCAATTGTAGGGTCATCATCGTTGTCAAATACAAAGTTGGGTTAATGTCTCCTCCTTGACAACATGATGCGCACCATCTCTCCATGGGAAACTCAGACAGCTGGCCTCCGGTGGAACTTTTTTTTTTTTTTGTTCCCCGTTTAAGGTTTTTTCGGGAAGTTTTTTTTTTTTTTTACCTGAGAAATGGCGGCGGTCGCCGTAAGGAGGGCAGCGGTCGCCGTAATTAAATGGCGGTCGCTGCCATTTGCCGTAGCGAAGCATTCGAAAGTGGGATTGGCGGCGGTCGTCGTAAGTTTGGCAGCGGTCGCCGCCTCTCCTTCTTCGCTTTTTTTTTCACACTTCCTGTAGGTTAGTTCGACACAAAACTACAAAAACTACAAAAGTAAAAAAAAATCAAAGGAAAATAAACTAAGGGAAGGAAAAGAAAGTACCTAACATCGGGTTGCCTCCCGAGAAGCGCCTTGTTTACTGTCGTGGCTCGACATCCTACTCAATCCTCCTCAACTCGGGTTTGTCCTAGCACTTGAACTCCTGAGATCTATATCAGGGGGATGTCTCTTTGTATACTCCCTGTAGAGCTTTTCCCTCATGCTTGTGTACTTCATGATGGTTGGACCGTTGTTCATATCTATGAATGCACTTGACATCTTCAGAAATGGCCTACCCAACATCTCAGGGCCTGCATGTTTGTTCTGCCCCGCATCCAGCATGTAAAAATTCGCCACCTAAATCAAGTCCTCCTTCTTGTGCTTCCCCTTTGGTTTCTTCTTGATATTGTCCAGCGCCCGTAAAAATTCTGTGCAGCGAGGGATACTGTTTGTCAATGTGACCAAAGGAACGGTTTCTGCACACTTACGAAAGGCCTCATAGATTTCATTGTTGTTCTTCAACCTTCGAGTATCTTGTAATGCCTCAGGGAAGGGTGCAACGGGGTGTAGCGCAATGAGCGGGGAGGAGTTTAGACGCACATACTCATCATAGGCAGCCTCGAGAGGGTCGGGGGCTGCCGAGGCATTTTCGAGAGGAACGAGCATCGCAGGATCGTTTTCGCGATCGCGGTTCTCCTCCTCTTGGTCGCTGAATTCCTCCAGTCCCAAAAAATACTCTTCTTCAGAAAGCACAACGCGGACCAAAATATCGTCTGGAATACCCATCTCCTCAGTGGGTGAACCGAGGTCGAGGTATACCTCCCGCGGTCTTGGGTTCTCTTCTGCAGATATCTCACTGTATTCTGCACCCGTCTCACAAATCTGTTCTTCCCTTTCAGCTAAGGGGGTGACATGCAGCTGCTCAGTACTTTGTAGGGTCATCGAGAAGACATTCTCTTCCTGGTGCACCACTGGGTGAGATAGTGGTTCTGCCGACGTCATGGCCTCCATTCTGCTCATTGCTTGCACCAATTGCTCTGTCTGCCTCTCAGAGTTCTGGATATAGGACTTCATTTGTTGTTCAAGTTGGATCGTGCTCTGATTGAGAGATCGAACCATGTCCTCCAATGACATGGAGGGACTTGGATTGTGCCCCATCTGATTCTCCAAGGTCCGGAATAAATCTGCAGTAGACTGTGAGACATAGTAATCTGGATTGGACACTGGTGGGCTATGCTCGTAGGCTGGATAGTACTGCGGTGGAGTACCCTACTGATAGAACGAATGTGGTCCCGGGTAAAACTCCTGGTAATCATGACCATAAGGGGGATAATGTTGGTGCCCATAACTCGAATTGGGGTGATCTCTCCACCCTGGAGTGTATGCGTATGAGTATGGGTCATATTGCGGCTCCTGATGGAAGTGGGGAAATCTATCCATCTCTGTAACAAAATCAAAAAGGAAAAACAAAAATCAATAGCACGGGTGTGGACCGTAAGATAGGTCCACACAATAGTTGACACACAAATCGCACACAAAATAGATTATTGCCTCCCCGACAACGGCGCCAATTTGATAACAGGAATTTGTCGTGCTAATTCCAGCTATGCAAAATATCCAAACAAATCTTAAACCGTAGTCCTAGGTAAGTAAAGGTCGAATCCACAGGGAGACATATTCTATCTTTATATGCAATTTATATGTCAATCCAAAGTAACCAAAAGGGGGGTTTTGTATGTTTCAGTAAATCTAAGCATGCAAAGACAAACAAACTAAAGATGATGAATTCAGTAATGGGGAAAATAGCTCAGTCAAACAACATCCACTATTCGTATGACAAGTTGATCCTAGATACTCATTCAATATCTCATGCAATGGAAATTCCAATTCCTTTTCAGATATAACTAATAGCACAACCAGATACTATTAGCACTAACTAATTAAACAACCATGAAATTATCAAGATTCAGTTTAATAGCAGCGTTAAGAATAGGAATATAGTTGGATATAATTCTAGCATAAAACAACCAGCTTTTATCCTAGAATGTAAATCAGTTCTCTTCTGCATAAGACTAGCATAACCAGATACTAGTATGATGCAGTTGCTACTCTGAAATAGATATGCTCAACCAGTAACAATCTAGATCTAGTAATCAATCAATAGAAACAAACCCTAGTTGCGCAGGCTAGAGATTATCAATATTAATCATAAGCAATCAAGCAAGAAAATAGATAAAATCCATGCAATAGATAAGGAACGAGAATCTCACAACTGAATCAAAATGAAGATTCAGCGTCTGACTAAGCAAGAGTGGCTTAGTTCTTCATAGCAAAGTACGTAGAAAGGGAAAAGATGAAATTAGGGTTCGAGAGGGAACAAGCCTTTCCTCTAACCTTAAATACTAAAGATAATAAGATCTCCAAAATTAAATTAAAACGAAATAATAAAAATACTTAATAATAATAAAATAACGAAATAAGGAAATAAAATCCCAGGTCACTTCTGATGGCGGCGGCGGTCGCCGTAAGCCTGGCGGCGGTCGCCGCTGAGATTTCTTCGGTTCAGCTCTTGCGACACTTCTGTAACAATGCCATAACTTTTGATTCTCAACTCGGATTGCGCTCATATTTTGATGAATTGTAGTAGACTTCAAGATCTAACTCCTCGAATTGGAATCACTCCATTTGGACATCTGAGTAGAGAGAACGAACCAATTAAATTCAGCACATTGTTCTTCTACTCTCGTGTGGACTCTCTCCTTGGTTCTTCTTCGTCTCCTCAGTGGTCAACTCCTCTTCCTCTGGATATCTTCAATTTGCTTCTACAGACCACCAAATCCACACTTCTCCTCTCTAACTCGATAATCCACAATTGTGCACTAAATCCATCCAAATAGCACCTCAAACCTGGTAACAACCCCTAGAAATACACTATAAAATAGTGCCGATCACTCACCATGTTTTTTTAGCTGCATCTCAGCACACGACTCTGACATTGGTTTTTTAGCTATTTAGTATTGTAGATACCATTTTATCAAGGAATAATGACTCTAAGTAATATCAACTATCAGCCTTAAACCAAAAATAATACGAACTTTAAAAATTGTAAAAGCATATCCAAACTATGTCAATATTAACCAAAAATGGTATGGACATATTTTCCGGTGAATTTTCCGACGGGTTTGCTGATATGGAGTCGGAAAAATGAGTTGTCATATTTCTGTTTAATACATCAAATTACACCTCATTTATATAATAAAAAACTAAAAGAAAAATACATAAACCAATATCAGTAATTCGCATCTTACAACAACACGAACAAAAGAAAACCGGTCATATTTTTTGACAGATCACTTTTTAAACAAACCAGTCATTATTATACAAATAAAGTGTAATTTAATGAGTAATTTGTTTTTGACAAATTACATTTTCGGCTCCATCTCAGCATTTTACGTTAGAAAATTCACTGGAAAAATATGCTCATACCATTTTTTGTTTATATTGTCATAGTTTAGGTATGTTTTTATAATTTTTAAAGTTCGTATTATTTTTGGTTCAAAGGTGATAGTTGGTATTATTTAGAGTCATTTTTCCTTTTATCAACCACTAACCGGCTCACAACATGGAAAACAATTTACTCTCACACGAGGGTAGAGCTACCTTGATTAAATCTGATTTGGCTGCTAAGCCAAGTTATATTATGCAAAGTTTCATGCTATCATCCTACATCCATAAAGAACTAGATACTCTTGATAGAAACTTTTTATGGAATAAAGATTCATCTTATAAACCCTTAATAAACTAGGATAAAATATGTAAAAACAAAGAAAATGGAGGCAATGGTATTAGAAAGACACAAGATATGAATACATTACAAATGAAACTACTGTGGAAAATTTTGGCTGAACCAAACAATATTTGGGTCAAAATAATCACAGAAAAATATCTCAAAGATATCACTATCCTCCATTACTGTAAAAAGGGGAACCACTCTTGGCAATGGGCACAACTACTCAAACAAAGAAAGAAATTCACTACTGGCCTTCAATGACTTGTTGGAGATGGAAATTCTATTAACTTCTAGATTGACAATTGGATATCAAATATTAACCTCAAAAATAACACCCTACCACTTATAACTACCAACAATGCTATTAAGGTAAGTGAATTTATTAAAAATGATAAAAACATGAGACCAAACCAAATTAGAAAAAATACTCAATCCAATTGTTGTAAACACAATTCTTGATATACATATCCCACTGCATCCTATTCCTGATAGAATGTATTGGGCTCCTAGTAGGAATGGCTGGTTTTCTACAAAATCTGCATTCGAACTAATCACTAAACAACAAACACCCTCCAATAAAAATCTTGCTTGGATTTGGAAATTGGACACATACCTAATGGTACAAAACTCATTTGGAAAATCTGTCATGATGGTTTACCCACCAAACAAAGATTAGCCATGAAGCATGTTCATGTCCTTCTAGCATGTGACTCTTACGATAACCCTCTGGAAGATATTAATCATTTCCTTACACAATGCCCCTTTACACTCAAAACACATCAAAAAACAAAATGCAAACATAGAAACCATAGTCAGAAACTTAGATATTACAAATAAAAAACCAATAGATATTTTGATTGAATTATCCTCTCTCCTCAATAAACATGAATTCATTTGCCTCATCACTTCCTGGTGGAGAATTTGGATTAACAAAAATCAACCCATCTTTAATTTTGATCCTAGCATTCGAATTAAGGACCTTTCTCAATACATCACCACACTAATAAAAAACTGGAATAAAACTAAAACCTTCGAGAGTGATGAAATGCCCCATTTAAAGAGGAAACCGCATCCATTTAGGAAAACAAAATTCCTGAAATGGAAAAAACCAAATCAAAATTTTTACAAAATTAAATTTTGATGGCTCAAAACTAGCTAGTGGTGACGCTGGCATGGGTTTCATCATTCGAAATGATAAAGCAGAAGTTATTCATATGGAAAGCAAACGATGCGGACATAATAACATTCTCATGACTGAAACACTAGCCTTAAAAAATAGCATTAACCATGCCAAGATCCTAAATATCCAAAAACTTCAAATTGAGGGTGACAATCTTTGCCCTATAAATTCTATTAAGGGCATTTGGGATTGTCCCTGGGAGATTGAGATGGTTGTTGCTGACATTCTGGTCGACATTCATTCCTTCCAGGAGGTTCATTTTAGACACATTTTTCGGGAGGTGAACCAGGCTGCTGATCGCATTGCTAAACTCAGCTTTTCACCACTTGTGTCTAACCTAAGTCTTGATTCAGAACTTCGTGTTCTCATCCGCAAGGATGCTCTAGGCTGGTCTTCGCATCGTATCTAAGACCAGACTAATTCTTTCCTCATAAAAAAAAAGCTTATTTGAAAATTTCACGTATTTTTTTGGGTTGTTTAAGCTATTAGGGTCTGTTTGAATTGCTAAAAATAAATAACGAGCTGAAATTGGGTTAAATGGCTAAAAAAATCAAACCCAAACATGATAATTGTGAGTCAACCATTACCCATCATCCAACGACTAACCCTTTGTTTGGAAGTGGGTATTTGAAGGGGAAAAGGAGGATGAGAAAGGAAGGAAAATTCATAGATGTGTTTGACTGAATTATTGAAAGAGATTTGAGAATAAACCGGGAGAAAGGAAGAGAAAATAAGATAAGGATTTGAAGATAAATCAATCCCTTCAATTTGGGTGGAATTTGGAGGACTTCCTTTTTTTTTAACAATACTAAAAAAGGAAAAAGTAAAATCATACTCATCCAATTCATTTTTTCTTTTACTTTCCCCCACTTCCCAAACAACATTTTTAAAATTCTACCATTTCCTTTACATCCTAGCCAAACAACATTTATTTAAAATTTTGTCTTTTCTTTCCTATCATTTCTCTACCCTCTTTTACTATCCCTTCCCTCCCTTTTAATAAACCTTTAGCCAAACAGAGGGTAAAAGGAAACTGCAAAAGGAGTCAAAGCGTGACACTTGGCATAAGGGATGCTTAGTACCCACAATTCGAACATTGTGCTTTGTGTTTATTTTGATTGAAACGGCGTTGTTTTACGACTTTTGAACGAGAAAAAGAAGAAGCAAACAAACACGCCTTTACTCACTGATAACAGGAATTTGTCGTGCTAATTCCAGCTATGCAAAATATCCAAACAAACCTTAAACCGTAGTCCTAGGTAAGTAAAGGTCGAATCCATAGGGAGACATATTCTATCTTTATATGCAATTTATATGTCAATCCAAAGTAACCAAAAGGGGGGTTTTGTATGTTTCAGTAAATCTAAGCATGCAAAGACAAACAAACTAAAGATGATGAATTCAGTAATGGGGAAAATAGCTCAGTCAAACAACATCCACTATTCGTATGACAAGTTGATCCTAGATACTCATTCAATATCTCATGCAATGGAAATTCCAATTCCTTTTCAGATATAACTAATAGCACAATCAGATACTATTAGCACTAACTAATTAAACAACCATGAAACTATCAAGATTCAGTTTAATAGCAGCGTTAAGAATAGGAATATAGTTGGATACAATTCTAGCATAAAACAACCAGCTTTTATCCTAGAATGTAAATCAGTTCTCTTCTGCATAAGACTAGCACAACCAGATACTAGTACGATGCAGTTGCTACTCTGAAATAGATATGCTCAACCAGTAACAATCTAGATCTAGCAATCAATCAATACAAACAAACCCTAGTTGCGCAGGCTAGAGATTATCAATATTAATAATAAGCAATCAAGTAAGAGAATAGATAAAATCCATGCAATAGATAAGGAACTAGAATCTCACAACTGAATCAAAACGAAAGCTTCAGCGTCTGACTAAGCAAGAGTGGCTTAGTTCTTCATAGCAAAGTATGTAGAAAGGAAAAAGATGAAATTAGGGTTCGAGAGGGAACAAGCCTTCCCTCTAACCTTAAATACTAAAGATAATAAGATCTCCAAAATTAAATTAAAACGAAATAATAAAAATACTTAATAATAATAAAATAACGAAATAAGGAAATAAAAGCCTGGGTCACTTCTGACGGCGGCGGCGGTCGTCGTAAGCCTGGCGGCGGTCGCCGCTAAGATTTCTTCGGTTCAGCTCCTGCGACACTTCCGTAAAAATGCCATAACTTTTGATTCCCAACTCGGATTACGCTCATATTTTGAGGACTTGTAGTAGACGTCAAGATCTAACTCCTCGAATTGGAATCACTCCATTTGGACATATGAGTAGAGAGAACGAACCAATTGAATTCAGCATATTGTTCTTCTACTCTCGTGTGGACTCTCTCCTTGGTTCTTCTTCGTCTCCTCAATGGTCAACTCCTCTTCCTCTGGATATCTTCAATTTGCTTCTCCAGACCACCAAATCCACACTTGTGCACTAAATCCATCCAAACGGCACCTCAAACCTAGTAACAACCCCTAGAAATGCACTACGAAATAGTGCCGATCAAATCCCCCATGCTTAAACCTTGCTCGTCCTCGAGTAAGCTAAAGTAAACCTACTCTTCCAATCAATCTCCAAGGTCTCAGGAAGCATATAAAAATCAATCCCTCTACGAATCACACCTAACAATAAACTTCAGGCACCAATACAATAATCACAGCACAACATAACACAACGCCAATCAACACCACACACAATCAAGCTAAAAGGAAAGCAGAGTACTTCCCCCAAGCTTATCTCAAACACCATAGAGTGAATCAAATCTAATCCTATCTCCCTTCTAACTTCTTATCGTTCCAGAGTGCCCTACCCGAATCCTCCTTATATCACCTCTTCTTATGTCGCCAAGCCAGCAAAAATGATGATTCCTATAAATCACTCTTCTTCTTTTCACTCATTTTGCCAAGGCGCCCTTTCGGGTTTTCACCAAGTCACTCATTTCATTTTTTAATAGATGGGCTCACAATATACTCACATAACTCTTGACCAATTATTACCCCAGCCTAATGCTGGTCCAAGCCACCTGCTTATTACCTAGGCCGCCTTTTCAGGTTTTCGACCTATCCCAGGATTTCAATTTTTGCCTTTTTTCAAATTTTTGGCTCTTTTTCATTTTTTTCTTTTTCCTCAACGACGCAGCAAGTACAGAATCCTCCCCCGTGCTTAAACATTGCATTGTCCTCAATGTAATGAAAGACAAAAAGAATAAAGTACAGGGAAGACAAAGAATGGACTCACAAACGTCGCCAAGTTGCTTGGACACTGAAGGTGTCGCTGGCGGTCTTCACAAGAAATGCCCAGGTCTCTAGTGTTGGACGGGTGTCTTCATCTCAACTCTACCGTGCAACCATATGAAACCATTGTAAGGTGTGGTGGTCATTAAGGAAATTAGGGTTGCACGGCCTTCAACTCCATCAACTCCTACCATGCAACCAAAAGGAACCACTCTGGTGAATAGTGGTATAACAAGTATGGCGGGGTTGCATGGCCTTCAACGAACACAAAAATGGGGCCCAGATGTAATCGTGGTGTGGGCCCTATTGTTCTTCCTCCTCATCTGCCAATTGTAGGGTCATCATCGTTGTCAAATACAAAGTTGGGTTAATGTCTCCTCCTTGACAATATGATGTGCACCATCTCTCCATGGGAAACTCAGACAGCTGGCCTCCGATGGAACTTTTTTTTTTTTTTTGTTCCCCGTTTAAGGTTTTTTCGGGAAGTTTTTTTTTTTACCTGAGAAATGGCGGCGGTCGCCGTAAGGAGGGCAGCGGTCGCCGTAATTAAATGGCGGTCGCTGCCATTTGCCGTAGCGAAGCATTCGAAAGTGGGATTGGCGGCGGTCGTCGTAAGTTTGGCGGCGGTCGCCGCCTCTCCTTCTTCGCTTTTTTTTTCACACTTCCTGCAGGTTAGTTCGACACAAAACTACAAAAACTACAAAAGTAAAAAAAATCAAAGGAAAATAAACTAAGGGAAGGAAAAGAAAGTACCTAACATCGGGTTGCCTCCCGAGAAGCGCCTTGTTTACTGTCGTGGCTCGACATCCTACTCAATCCTCCTCAACTCGGGTTTGTCCTAGCACTTGAACTCCTGAGATCTATATCAGGGGGATGTCTCTTTGTATACTCCCTGTAGAGCTTTTCTCTCATGCTTGTGTACTTCATGATGGTTGGACCGTTGTTCATATCTATGAATGCACTTGACATCTTCAGAAATGGCCTACCCAACATCTCAGGGCCTGCATGTTTGTTCTGCCCCGCATCCAGCATGTAAAAATTCGCCACCTAAATCAAGTCCTCCTTCTTGTGCTTCCCCTTTGGTTTCTTCTTGATATTGTCCAGCGCCCGTAAAAATTCTGTGCAGCGAGGGATACTGTTTGTCAATGTGACCAAAGGAACGGTTTCTGCACAGTTACGAAAGGCCTCATAGATTTCATTGTTGTTCTTCAACCTTCGAGTATCTTGTAATGCCTCAGGGAAGGGTGCAACGGGGTGTAGCGCAATGAGCGGGGAGGAGTTTAGACGCACATACTCATCATAGGCAGCCTCGAGAGGGCCGGGGGCTGCCGAGGCATTTTCGAGAGGAACGAGCATCGCAGGATCGTTTTCGCGATCGCGGTTCTCCTCCTCTTGGTCGCTGAATTCCTCCAGTCCCAAAAAATACTCTTCTTCAGAAAGCACAACGCGGACCAAAATATCGTCTGGAATACCCATCTCCTCAGTGGGTGAACCGAGGTTGAGGTATACCTCCCGCGGTCTTGGGTTCTCTTCTGCAGATATCTCACTGTATTCTGCACCCGTCTCACAAATCTGTTCTTCCCTTTCAGCTAAGGGGGTGACATGCAGCTGCTCAGTACTTTGTAGGGTCATCGAGAAGACATTCTCTTCTTGGTGCACCACTGGGTGAGATAGTGGTTCTGCCGACGTCATGGCCTCCATTCTGCTCATTGCTTGCACCAATTGCTCTGTCTGCCTCTCAGAGTTCTGGATATAGGACTTCATTTGTTGTTCAAGTTGGATCGTGCTCTGATTGAGAGATCGAACCATGTCCTCCAATGACATGGAGGGACTTGGATTGTGCCCCATCTGATTCTCCAAGGTCCGGAATAAATCTGCAGTAGACTGTGAGACATAGTAATCTGGATTGGACACTGGTGGGCTATGCTCATAGGCTGGATAGTACTGCGGTGGAGTACCCTACTGATAGAACGAATGTGGTCCCGGGTAAAACTCCTGGTAATCATGACCATAAGGGGGATAATGTTGGTGCCCATAACTCGAATTGGGGTGATCTCTCCACCCTGGAGTGTATGCGTATGAGTATGGGTCATATTGCGGCTCCTGATGGAAGTGGGGAAATCTATCCATCTCTGTAACAAAATCAAAAAGGAAAAACAAAAATCAATAGCACGGGTGTGGACCGTAAGATAGGTCCACACAATAGTTGACACACAAATCGCACACAAAATAGATTATTGCCTCCCCGACAACGGCGCCAATTTGATAACAGGAATTTGTCGTGCTAATTCCAGCTATGCAAAATATCCAAACAAATCTTAAACCGTAGTCCTAGGTAAGTAAAGGTCGAATCCACATGGAGACATATTCTATCTTTATATGCAATTTATATGTCAATCCAAAGTAACCAAAAGGGGGGTTTTGTATGTTTCAGTAAATCTAAGCATGCAAAGACAAACAAACTAAAGATGATGAATTCAGTAATGGGGAAAATAGCTCAGTCAAACAACATCCACTATTCGTATGACAAGTTGATCCTAGATACTCATTCAATATCTCATGCAATGGAAATTCCAATTCCTTTTCAGATATAACTAATAGCACAACCAGATACTATTAGCACTAACTAATTAAACAACCATGAAACTATCAAGATTCAGTTTAATAGCAGCGTTAAGAATAGGAATATAGTTGGATACAATTCTAGCATAAAACAACCAGCTTTTATCCTAGAATGTAAATCAGTTCTCTTCTGCATAAGACTAGCATAACCAGATACTAGTATGATGCAGTTGCTACTCTGAAATAGATATGCTCAACCAGTAACAATCTAGATCTAGCCATCAATCAATAGAAACAAACCCTAGTTGCGCAGGCTAGAGATTATCAATATTAATCATAAGCAATCAAGCAAGAAAATAGATAAAATCCATGCAATAGATAAGGAACGAGAATCTCACAACTGAATCAAAACGAAAGCTTCAGCGTCTGACTAAGCAAGAGTGGTTTAGTTCTTCATAGCAAAGTACGTAGAAAGGGAAAAGATGAAATTAGGGTTCGAGAGGGAACAAGCTTTTCCTCTAACCTTAAATACTAAAGATAATAAGATCTCCAAAATTAAATTAAAACGAAATAATAAAAATACTTAATAATAATAAAATAACGAAATAAGGAAATAAAATCCCAGGTCACTTCTGACGGCGGCGGCGGTCGCCGTAAGCCTGGCGGCGGTCGCCGCTGAGATTTCTTCGGTTCAGCTCCTGCGACACTTCTGTAACAATGCCATAACTTTTGATTCTCAACTCGGATTGCGCTCATATTTTGATGAATTGTAGTAGACTTCAAGATCTAACTCCTCGAATTGGAATCACTCCATTTGGACATCTGAGTAGAGAGAACGAACCAATTAAATTCAGCACATTGTTCTTCTACTCTCGTGTGGACTCTCTCCTTGGTTCTTCTTCGTCTCCTCAGTGGTCAACTCCTCTTCCTCTGGATATCTTCAATTTGCTTCTACAGACCACCAAATCCACACTTCTCCTCTCTAACTCGATAATCCACAGTTGTGCACTAAATCCATCCAAATAGCACCTCAAACCTGGTAACAACCCCTAGAAATGCACTACAAAATAGTGCCGATCACTCACCATGTTTTTTTAGCTGCATCTCAGCACACGACTCTGACATTGGTTTTTTAGCTATTTAGTATTGTAGATACCATTTTATCAAGGAATAATGACTCTAAGTAATATCAACTATCAACCTTAAACCAAAAATAATACGAACTTTAAAAATTGTAAAAGCATATCCAAACTATGTCAATATTAACCAAAAATGGTATGGACATATTTTCCGGTGAATTTTCCGACGGGTTTGCTGATATGGAGTCGGAAAAATGAGTTGTCATATTTCTGTTTAATACATCAAATTACACCTCATTTATATAATAAAAAACTAAAAGAAAAATACATAAACCAATATCAGTAATTCGCATCTTACAACAACACGAACAAAAGAAAACCGGTCATATTTTTTGACAGATCACTTTTTAAACAAACCAGTCATTATTATACAAATAAAGTGTAATTTAATGAGTAATTTGTTTTTGACAAATTACATTTTCGGCTCCTCTCAGCATTTTACGTTAGAAAATTCACTGGAAAAATATGCTCATACCATTTTTGGTTTATATTGTCATAGTTTAGGTATGTTTTTATAATTTTTAAAGTTCGTATTATTTTTGGTTCAAAGGTGATAGTTGGTATTATTTAGAGTCATTTTTCCTTTTATCAACCACTAACCGGCTCACAACATGGAAAACAATTTACTCTCACACGAGGGTAGAGCTACCTTGATTAAATCTGATTTGGCTGCTAAGCCAAGTTATATTATGCAAAGTTTCATGCTATCATCCTACATCCATAAAGAACTAGATACTCTTGATAGAAACTTTTTATGGAATAAAGATTCATCTTATAAACCCTTAATAAACTAGGATAAAATATGTAAAAACAAAGAAAATGGAGGCAATGGTATTAGAAAGACACAAGATATGAATACATTACAAATGAAACTATTGTGGAAAATTTTGGTTGAACCAAACAATATTTGGGTCAAAATAATCACAGAAAAATATCTCAAAGATATCACTATCCTCCATTACTGTAAAAAGGGGAACCACTCTTGGCAATGGGCACAACTACTCAAACAAAGAAAGAAATTCACTACTGGCCTTCAATGACTTGTTGGAGATGGAAATTCTATTAACTTCTAGATTGACAATTGGATATCAAATATTAACCTCAAAAATAACACCCTACCACTTATAACTACCAACAATGCTATTAAGGTAAGTGAATTTATTAAAAATGATAAAACATGAGACCAAACCAAATTAGAAAAAATACTCAATCCAATTGTTGTAAACACAATTCTTGATATACATATCCCACTGCATCCTATTCCTGATAGAATGTATTGGGCTCCTAGTAGGAATGGCTGGTTTTCTACAAAATCTGCATTCGAACTAATCACTAAACAACAAACACCCTCCAATAAAAATCTTGCTTGGATTTGGAAATTTGACACATACCTAATGGTACAAAACTCATTTGGAAAATCTGTCATGATGGTTTACCCACCAAACAAAGATTAGCCATGAAGCATGTTCATGTCCTTCTAGCATGTGACTCTTACGATAACCCTCTGGAAGATATTAATCATTTCCTTACACAATGCCCCTTTACACTCAAAACACATCAAAAAACAAAATGCAAACATAGAAACCATAGTCAGAAACTTAGATATTACAAATAAAAAACCAATAGATATTTTGATTGAATTATCCTCTCTCCTCAATAAACATGAATTCATTTGCCTCATCACTTCCTGGTGGAGAATTTGGATTAACAAAAATCAACTCATCTTTAATTTTGATCCTAGCATTCGAATTAAGGACCTTTCTCAATACATCACCACACTAATAAAAAACTGGAATAAAACTAAAACCTTCGAGAGTGATGAAATGCCCCATTTAAAGAGGAAACCGCATCCATTTAGGAAAACAAAATTCCTGAAATGGGAAAAACCAAATCAAATTTTTTACAAAATTAAATTTTGATGGCTCAAAACTAGCTAGTGGTGAAGCTGGCATGGGTTTCATCATTCGAAATGATAAAGCAGAAGTTATTCATATGGAAAGCAAACGATGCGGACATAATAACATTCTCATGACTGAAACACTAGCCTTAAAAAATAGCATTAACCATGCCAAGATCCAAAATATCCAAAAACTTCAAATTGAGGGTGACAATCTTTGCCCTATAAATTCTATTAAGGGCATTTGGGATTGTCCCTGGGAGATTGAGATGGTTGTTGCTGACATTCTGGTCGACATTCATTCCTTCCAGGAGGTTTGTTTTAGACACATTTTTTGGGAGGTGAACCAGGCTGCTGATCGCATTGCTAAACTCAGCTTTTCACCACTTGTGTCTAACCTAAGTCTTGATTCAGAACTTCGTGTTCTCATCCGCAAGGATGCTCTAGGCTAGTCTTCGCATCGTATCTAAGACCAGACTAATTCTTTCCTCATAAAAAAAAAGCTTATTTGAAAATTTCACGTATTTTTTTGGGTTGTTTAAGCTATTAGGGTCTGTTTGAATGACCTAATATAATGCATTAAAATACATTATCTTGCATTAAATTACATTAAATCATCAATTTAATGCAAGATAATACATTTTAATACATTCTAAAAAGAATCCAAAGAGACCCTTACTCACATTCTCGTACAAAGAAAGTCTTATGCGATAGATGAAAAATCAGTTCATACATACGTTTGATGAGTGAATGGTTACACAATGAGCTCGGTGAAGAGATGAAGAATTAACAATGAGTCGAAGTTGATGAGTTAGTGTTTGTGATATCACTCATCTATGGACTATCACCTAATAAACTCTCCTTTGCCTTTAGTGTGTTATATTATATTAATGTCACTAATATATTTCAATGAAGTAATTTTTTTTGTTGAAATTCAATGAGGTAAATAGGTATGTCTTAACATTCTATTTATGAAAATTACTTTTTTAGATTACTAATTGTGATTATTTTCACTCTCATAAGGTGTGACACTCATCACATAGATGTACTACCTCGAGGTGGTTTTGACTTTAGTTTTTCCTTAAAATTTGTACTACGTAACCTCGTACATTTAAAGTAGTATTGAACTTGCTTTTTCTTTTACATAATAGTAAATCTCATTAATGTACCAAATACACGGAAGGGTCAACCAAAAAGATCGATGCATTCGTGCAAACAACCAAAGCAAGACAAAGCCATCAAGATTTTAAAAACCAAGCAAAAGGGAAACCTAAAAACACAAAAATATTTATCACAAGTAACAAGCAATCTAAATTCCATTGTTATATGAATTTTTTTCACTTTCTCATAGTATGTTTTACTTCAATTTGTTGACAATGTTACACAATTATCTTAATATATCTAATAAAAAAATTAGGAGTTTATAAGGAACAATGACATTCTGGCGAAGATGCCTAAGAAATGTTGCGATCTTTTTCTCATATAAAAGAAATGTTGTGTTTCATTATCAACATAATGTCACACTCACAAATGCATTTAGATCATGCACCATAATACATTATATTTATCTTGTATATAATATAATGCATTAGAATACGATATATATTATGGCGCGTGACCCAAACATACCGTAAGTGTGACATACTCCTTCATTTATAACACCTTTTTTTCTCCCCATCATCCTTTATTTTGTCAAGGCGTCAAAGGATGTTACATGGCACTATGAATAGAGGGAACTAAGTAGCATATGGCACGGTGTTGATGTAGCAACATACCAATCCAAAAGCCAGCCACAAATTGAAGTTGTTGTGGTCATGACACCCTTTCTAAATCTTTTCAAAGTATTCCTAAGGTCATGTTTATTAGTGAGACCTTTTATGAGGCTTTTAGCTTCTTTTTTTGGTTCAAGAGACCCATCAAAAAAATTTATTTTATTAGTGGGACTCCATAGGGTCTTATCAAACCTATTGAAAATTACAATTATACCATTTTATAATAAATTATCAATATATATCTTTTATATTAAAATATTACTTATTTATATTATTAAAAATAAAATTAATTAAATATATTTTAATTCAAAAGTTTTGTTATATTATTAAAACTATAAGCAAAATTGAAGCAAAAACACATTACATTAAAACAACTTAAACTAATGTAAATAACCGAACTTAACAACAAACATCATACGCGATACATGACTTAAATAATTAAAAAACAATATATAACACCGGAACAACTTAATTATCGTCAAATCGTTGCCAAATGTGTTCCTTCAAATCTTCCTTAAGTTGGCGGTGTATATTTTTGTCCCGAAGTCGAGTCGCCCTCGTGATGAAGTTGTTCATACTCAGTGGTCTATTGGTGGAGGATGTCCAATCCGGGTTATCCACTGATGTAGTCACTCCACTTACTCATTCACCGAATTATGGGATTTCATATCCATGATGAGTGTAAGAATCTCGCTCATCTTCTACGACCATATTATGTAGAATGATGCAATCCCTCATTATCTTTCCAAGCTTCACAAAATCCCAAGTGAGTGCTGGGTTACGAATTATTGCAAATCGAGATTGCAACACTCCAAATGCCATTTCCACGTCTTTACGAACATACTCTTGGTGTTGGGCAAACAACTTGGCTTTAGGGCCTTGAGGGAGCCGAATTGATTGGATAAATGTCGCCCAAGATGGGTAGATACCATGAGTGAGATAATATCCCATGTTGTATTCATGTCCATTAACCGTGAAATTAACGTTTGGAGCTCTACCTTGCAAAACGTCATCAAAAACAGGAGATCGATCAAGAACATTAATATCATTACACGTACCTGGTACCCCAAAAAATGCATGCTAGAACCATAGGTCATATGATGCAACAACCTCCAAAACAATTGTCGGATGTCCATGATCTCCACGGGCATATTGACCTTTCCATGCAGTTGGACAATTTTTCCACCCCTAATGCATACAATCGATACTATCCAACATTCCGGGAAAGCCACGAGACTCTCCCACGCTTAGAAGGCGTTGTGTGTCTGCTGTAGTTGGACGCCTGAGATACGCATCACCAAAAAGGTAATGATTCCATCAATAAAATGCTCCAAGCACTGCCTTGCGGTTCCTCCAAAAAGACGAAGATACTCATCACAAGCATCAGCGGCAGTTCCATAAGCCAACATATGCAGGGCATTACTACATTTTTGTAATGCAAATACACCAAGCCTACCCAATGCATTTGGTCTTTGTTGAAAGTACTCCATTCCATTCTCCAGCATTTCCACAATGCGCTTGAAAACTTCCTTGCGCATTCTGAACCTACGTCGGAATACATCATCTGGATAAGTTGGTTGGTCAGAGAAATAATCTTTGTAAATTTGTTCATAGCCTTGTTCTTGTCTCTTTCAATATAGGTTCGACAACGTCGCCTTCATGAACCTTCTGGTTGTGCAATGTTTGTGCGATGTTGAGCGCGTTCTTGAACTGCATCACACGCAAGAATAGCCTCTTGTAAAAGTGTTGTCAGCTCATCATCTTCAAAGCTATTGCTAGAAAGGAAAGGGTTTGAGTTTGAGGAGTTTGAGGATGAACTAGACATTTTTAGAGATTGAAGATTTTTTTTTGAAATTTGAGGAGTAAAAATAAACCCTTAGTTAGCCTCACTTATATAGATCTTTGAAAAGCTATCACATGTTATGTTTGCAGATTTTATAAATTGCTTTATCTGCTTAATTTAATACCACATGAATTGCTATAAAATACCAACCATAAAAGCATCTTTATGGGTTAGTCCAAAAAACAGAAAAGCATGGTACCACATGTTATGTTTGCAGAAGCAATAAATTGCTTTTTCTTCATGATTTAGGACCCCAAGAAAAGATATCAAATGCCAACCATAAAAGCATCTTTATGGGTTAGTCCAAAAAACATAAAAGCATAGTATCACATGCTATATTTGCAGAAGCAATAAATTGCTTTCTCTGCATGATTTAAGACCACAAGAAAAGATATCAAATGCCAACCATAAAAGCATCTTTATGGGTTAGTCCAAAAAACATAAAAGCATGGTATCACATGCTATGTTTGTAGAAGCAATAAATTGCTTTCTCTGCATGATTTAGGACCACAAGAAAAGATATCAAATGTCAACCATAAAAGCATCTTTATGGGTTAGTCCAAAAAACATAAAAGCATAGTATCACATGCTATCATACAGAAGCAATAAATTGCTTTCTCTGCATATATTCAAACATATCTGAAAAGCTATCAAATGCCAACCATAAAAGCATCTTTATGGGTTAGTCCAAAAAACATAAAAGCATGGTATCACATGCTATCATGCAGAAGCAATAAATTGCTTTCTCTTTATAATTTCAAACATATCTGAAAAGCTATCAAATGCCAACCATAAAAGCATATTTATGGGTTAGTCCAAAAAACATAAAAGCATGGTATCACATGTTATCATGCAGAAGCAATAAATTGCTTTCTCTGCATAATTTCAAACATATCTGAAAAGCTATCAAATGCCAACCATAAAAGCATCTTTATGGGTTAGTCCAAAAAATATAAAAGCATGGTATCATATGTTATCATGCAGAAGCAATAAATTGCTTTCTCTGCATGATTTAGTCCAAAAGTTACTTGTTGTCTTTTTAGATGAAATGACTTTGCAGAAGCTATCACATGGATCAATAAGAAAGAAGCCATCATTTACATAAACATGCATTACATTAAGTAAAGTGTTACAAGATTGAAAATGCATTACAATATTGAAATATGCATAACAAGATAGAAAGATACATAACAAGATTGAGACATGCATTACAAGATGAAACATGAATGCGGAAATAAAAACATGCAAGGCAAGAAATAAACACTACAAAGACATCTTCCTCATGAGTATATGGATAATACTTAAACACAAATTATTTTCATCAATGTTATCTTGAGAACCTCTTCTTTCGGTGGAAAATTAGGTTTCCCCATCAGATATTGGAGCATGTCCCACTTCTCAGTTCTCTCAATCACCAACGTTTGTTCCAACTCAATGTTTTTCATCTGAACACACGGTGCTTGCTTCTCCCTCTTATGTGTCTCCTTCATAATTTTCAATTCATGCACTTTGTCACACATGCTCAGTTTTTGTCTCACGAGCTCCTTAAATTCCTCATCATCTTCACCACAACTTGTGGATGCTAATATATTTTTTCCCTTTCTCTTAGCTGCCTTTATACCTTCTGGATGCTGAATAAAACCCCCAGTGAAAGCACTTGTCGGAGTATCTTGATTAGAAGTATCACCGTCCATATCAGACCTCAATCTTTTGGAGCCACTTCCGGAGCTTTGGTTCATCCTGTTGACCTGGTTCAAATAAGAATGACTCCATTTTGGCTCATTCCGAAGAGCTTCCCATGCATGCATATAAGAAAACCTCTTCCCCTCATGAGCGACATAAATCGCATGTGCCTTCTGCATAACATCATCCTCTGACTCCCCACTAGCTTTATCTCTAGAGGCTGCATCATATGCATAATTAAACTTAGAAACAACATGACTACACACATGCCATCTTTGCTTACAACTTTTTAGAGTTCGCTCGCTGGCAGTTGAACGTTTTCACTGGTTCCAGTAGGCTTGAACCCGCTTCTAGAATGAATCTGTCATTTGATTAGTGTTTGTTACGATGTCAGTACTGGTGTTGATGTACCCACTGATGAGGATCAAATCATCAGCCTCACTCCAGGGGCATTTCTTAGGTTTAGGGGTGCCACCAGCATCACTAGCACGACCACAACCACGACCACGACCGCTATGTTGAGTTTGATCAGATGAATCATCAAAATCTTCTGGTTGGGTGCTAAAAGCTTGGGATATTCATGAGTTGATATGCACCTCCAGTTGTGGCTTGATTTTGTGGATTTTGGGAGAGGAGATTCGTATAATACTACATATCATACGATTGTGACAAATCTTGAAAGTTGTTTGGGTAGCCACCTTGGTTTGGATTCATGATAAGATATAAGAAGAGAGGAATGAGAGATTGAGAAGAGATAAATGAGAGATTAAGAAGAGAGAATGAGTGAGGAATGTGTGAGTATTACAATGACCACTACATCTTATTTATAGGCAAATAAAAATTTAAGTTAGTACACATTTATAATGTTAAATTACAATAATCTTACCTACCATGAATCTTCCTTCCACCATAATTTAATATAAATAATTTTAGTTAGTACATATTTATAATTTTAAATTGCCATGATCTTACCTACCATGAATCTCCCACCATAATTTAATATGAATAATTTTAGTTAGTACACAATTATAATAATAATAAGATATATTTGGCTTTTAGATCAGAGGGTTAAAGTGAAGATGAAATCAAAGAAGATGACTGATTGCTTGAACCATTTCCATATAACAATGCCTAAGCCCAGGTGATGCGCCCCTGCCTTCCATGACCGCTACGGAGGAGGAGACCTCCATGAGCTTACAGTCCACAGGCCCCGTGACAAGGTCTCGTGCCAAGGCCATTTCCAAGGCCACATAGTCTCTGGTCGTGCGCCTACTCGCAAGCCAGGGCGCGCCTGAGACCGCGCCGCCACTTCGCCTCCTCACCACCATCAGCGGCCCAGAGGAGGTCCAGTCGGGCACCTTGCCCCCTGACCAAGGCACGACACTCCAGGAGCCCACACATGCCTAGCCCAGGCTCGCGCCCAGCCACAGCGCGTTGCGTCAATGGCCTCGTTGTCGCGTCGTCGCACCCACAGCGCCTCGCCAGCGTCTTCCTCGGCGCCTATCCTTTACTTAGCCATATTTTGCATTTAGAGGTTTATTGCCTAAGCTACACTTTCTATTTTTGGCGTTGCTATTTTTGGGACTTTCTATTATTAGAAAGTTCCCACTTTTGGCACTTTCTATTTTTAGGGCTTTCCATTTTTAGCACTTACTATTGTTAGACATTACTATTTTTAGAAAGTTCTATTTTTGGGCGTGTGCTCCACTCATGTCGAGTGGGCTAGCCCATTAGTGTGTGTCTCGGCCCATCCGAGCCTCACACCCCTTTATAAGGCCACTTCGGCCTCCCTTGTAAGCTTTACATCAATTTTTACCTAAGTCGAGAGCTTTGCCTCCTTCCTTAGGCCCGGCGTCACCCTATCTCTCATCTTCTCCCCTTTCACTCTGCCGCCGACGCTACGACACCACCCCTTTCTCTCGTCACTTCGAGCCCCTTTGCCACGTGACACTTCACGTCGTCGTTCGCCTAGTCCTGAGGCCCTCGACTGATGTGCGCCGAGTCCTTCATCTCATTAACGTGCCCGTTGCCGCGTCCTTCCGCACCTGTTGCCGCGTGTGAACTCCTACGCCCCCATCTCATAGTTTTCGTGCAAGACATCAAGGCTCTTCGCCAAGGATCCCATGGCAACCTCCGAGACGAGTGATTCAGTACAAGACCTAGATCCACCATTGGCAAGACAATTGGCCGCATTCGGAGACAAGGACGCATCACCAGGGATCAGGTTGAGAGGTCCCCTTGCATTCCGCAGGGTGTTATGGAAACTAAGGCCAAGGAATATGCACAGAAAGCACAGAAGGAGGCGAGGAAGACTGAGAAAGACTTAGAGAACGAGAATGTTGGTGCGGGTGTATACAGTAGTGACATCATGAAGCATTATATCTTGGCGGACGATGAATGGAAATTCGACATCATACCAGAAATCATCAAAGGGCACAATGTGGCCGACTTTTGTGATCCCGACATACTTCACATGCTAAAGGAGTTGGAGAGGGAGGACGGTATACGAATGGCTGACGAGGTTGAGGAGGAATTTGAGATGGACGTGGAGGATTTGATGCCAGAGAAGAAGGAAGCCTTGTCAGAGATTAGGAGGAAGAAGATCAAGCTCATCCAACAGCACAAGATCAAAAATCTACTGCAGAGAGCAGGCCGATTGTATCGAGGAAATTCGACAAGGATAAGCAGTTCACAGCTAAGAGAATAGGAATAGAGCTATCCAAGATCGGGTTGGACCTGCCAGCTGTAATCCTTCGGGCCAGGAGCCAATCACGGGGTAGAAAGAGGCAGAGGTCACCAGATGAAGGCATGGACATGGACAACGACAATGACAACAACAACTCCAACAAGAAGTTGAGAGCAAGGTCTAGGTCTAGGTCAATGTCTAGGCCACCGAGTAAAGTGGTTCTTGGAGAAGGACTCAACGCAGAAGATCAAGGCCATCAAGCTTGCCAATAAATCTGTCAAGAAGAGGAACAAGAGCGCCCACAAGGGAGAAGGTGATAGGGTTATTCCTAACCAAAAACCTAAACACTTGTTCTTGGGGAAGCGAGGGTCTGGAAAGACCGATAGGCATTGAGGTTGTCTCAAGTTTTCATGGCTTCTGCTCGCATGCATATCCTCCGCAGGTCATGCATTTGCTTATCTTTCAGTGACTTTTTATTTCCTCCAGTTTTATGTTGTTTTAGAAGTTATGAAGATGCTTGAATTATATAGATCTTTATGTCATACCATGGCTTTTTGTTTTCTTTGCTTGCAACTCTTTGGTGAGTTGAAAAAGTTTTGTTGTTGTTCCTTATTGTGTTATCATTAGTCATCTGTAATCATACTATCTTCATTACTATTTTTTTTTCTTGTTTGAGCCATTGAGTTGTTTCTCATCTCCAAAATTCCAACCTAGTGTTTCATTGTACTCTTTGTGGTTGAGCTTAGTGTTTTGATTCTCCACATGTTATAAAAATAGTCTGTTTATGGCTAACAAAATAGTGGCTTGTTGAGACGTTTTTTCTTCGTCTTCAATGACGAAATGATCAGCTTAGGCCCTTTTACTTAGGGTTTGTTTGGTTAAAGGTGTTTATTGTTTATAAGTTGTTTTTTTGTGAAAAAGTAGTTTTTGAAATTCGAAATTCGTGAGATATGGGAATTTGTGCAAGGTTGAAAAAACACTTTTTTGTTTATAAAGTGTTTATAAACACTCCGCCAAACGGAGCTGTAGTGCAAAATTAACCCAATTTTTAAGTAGGTGGTAAAAAAATAGTCCGGTCTTTTAAAAGGTAATAATATATCTCAAACTTTAAAGAGGGTAAAAATCTTCGCCCCATTTTCTGATATTTTTTCCATCAAATTAGATAATGGTGATTTGGCACCTTATTTCAAATCCACATTTACACTCCAAATAAAATAACGAGCTTCAACCTTTTAAAAAAACTGCCAATTTGCTGCTTTTTTTTAATAAGGAAAGAATTTTGAAGTACCCGATATAACAATGTCAGGTAGAAGGAGAGGCCGATAAATCGACGATCGGACAAACCGGAACGACAAGACTACAAACAAGCAAGGTAAATACAACAAAACAAAAAGAGCCTAAACGATCGAGAGAGAGGGACGAGTAAAGCACAATCGAAAGAATGCGCCACCGGAAACGGGTCAACCAGAAGAAATCCTAGGGAAGTGTTGAATGGACCACCATGACGTTGCCCCCTACCTAATGAGGGATCTTTAGGAGTCTCGATCATCATGACGTTGCCCCGCGGGATCTTCATGCATAAGCTAGGTAAACTCTAGCATGCATGGTTGGGCAAGGGGACGAGTAGCACATGCGAAGGAGTAGAAGAGGCAGAGTTTTATTGATTTGAGTGTTTTTATTGGTGTAGTGGGTTGGGTGAAAGATTTGGCAAGATGGAGAGAGTGGTGGGAGGAGCAAAACAATGGCGGGTGGCTGGCCGCATGAGGGGTTAAACTGTGGTTTAGGTGGCAATGGGAGCAAGTGGAGGAGTTGGATTTTGTATTAGGATTTCAGATCTGGGGGTTGGGTCTCAAGTCGCGGTAGTTGCGGGGAGGAATACGACGAAGCGTCAACGCTTAACGTTGTTATTGAAGTGGGCATAGGTGGTTCAAGGGTGGTTCGTCGACGACGTGGGGGGTTTTCCTCATGGATTGAGAGGTTCCTTTTGTTATTTTTAAGGGTATTTATCTTGTTTTTATGGGTTCTTGTAGAGAAGCCAAGAACAACTTGATATTGGTTTTAATGAGAGATTAATCATTGGTTTTAATGGAAGATTAATCCTTGGTTTTAATGGGAGATTGTCCCTTTAATTTTAGTGGGAGGTAATCCCTTGATATTGGGGGTTATTAAAGAGAAGAAAGATCTTCTCTCTAAGTCCCTTTGAATTTGATGTTATATGAGTGTAGTTGTTGTTGTCGTTGGGTGTAGTTGTAGTTGGTTGTTGTTGATGGTGATGGTGATGATTTTGGATTTGGTGTTTTAGTTATTGTTGTTGTTGATATTGTTGGAGATGGAGTTGTTTCTGAGTTTGGGTTTTTTTAGAGAGAGGAGAGAGTGTTTTTTGTCAATTTGTTTGAACAAAGAGGGGCGACACCCTCAATAGTTGTCAATATTTTGGCAATAAACTCTTAAAATTTCACAGATTTTGGCTGTAAAATTCAACTTCAAGCTCAACATATTAGTTGTCAAAATCTTCAATGTGGTAATGAAAAAAAATCTTCAACGTGAAAATAAATGATAAATTTATCAAAAAGGGTATAAAATAAAATGGAGGATATCATTGACTTGCACACACATCTCCCATTTTCAATTTCCAATGGATGATACGTGACTTGTGAAAATTTTTCTTTCTCCAACTTCATCCATCTCCTTCCATCTTCATCCATTTACATGTCGAACACCCTCAAACAAGCAAAAAACCGAAATTTCATCTCCATCCAGCTTCATCCATCTCTGCCAAATAGACACTAGACTAGGGCATTGTCGGACCCGAGTTGGATATGTGACATGCCTCACCCTAAAATGATGTCTATTTATTCGGGTCGGATCCAGGCTCGACCTTGATTTCCAGTTGGAAGTCTTGTTCGTGTCCTTCCGTATTCCTGGACCTGGAAAGTCCTCGGGTTCTGTATTTTTTATTTAAAAAATAGATATTTAGATTGATAATTGATTATTAATTAAAATTTATTATCGTACAAAGTGAAATGTACCTTATTAGCTTATTTCCAATATTGTCAGTTATAAGTTATATATACATATGTTACCAATCTTAAAAGAATCTATATATATGTATAATCTGCTTAAAATAAAGGACGGTAACCCTAGGTATGTATATTCTCCCATTTTCACAAGTGGGACGAGTTATATGCCCAGGTCTAGTCCTGACCCACTCTTACCGAAACAACAGTTTGATACAAAAGCAACTAAAGGGCGATTTGTTTATTGGGTTGGGCGCTCAACTTTGGGATTGGGAGGGGATGAGAAATCCCAACCCAAAATCCAACAATTAGTTAGTACAAATCTAAAATCATATCCATATCCCAGACCCAATTAAAGCTGATTTTGACCCCCCCCCCCCCCCCCCCCAAATCTTTGGGTTTGAATGGGAGGAAAGGAGAATGGTGAAGAAATGGGCATAAGGAATGTTTGGTAGAAATTGGATATCTTTTTGGGTTAAAGAATCGGGTTGTAGATAAGGAATTGGGTTGGAGATGTATATAATCGGGTAAAAAAATTGGGTATCAGGTTGGGATAAAGAATCATGTTGGAGATGATATTTTCCTTATTTTAATGATAGATTTTAGTTGAGTGTTTGCTTTTATATATGAAAATGATATTTAACCCACAAATCCTTATCCACTTTTCATACTCACTCAAACCCATAAAAATTGGTGGGGTTGGTGAACCCATATCTTGGAGATTTTGGGAATGGGCATGATACCCAAATTCCTTTAACCAAAAAAAATATACGGGGTTGAAATTTCTCAACTCCAAACCCCATTCCCAACTGATGACATCCAATTTGTTACACGTTTAGGACATGCATTTGTGTTTAGTCTAGGTTGTTTTATGCATTTTGTGTTGCATTTATAGCTAGTTGCATTGTTTTCTTTGTTATGGAGGTCTACACGAGAAAATGTGTATTTTTCGGTACTTGGGTGGATTTCTGGAGCTTTCTATGGATGTTGTTGGGACCTCGGATGTCGTCTGGAGGCTAACGGGACGAATCGTGAGGAATTTGGACCAGATTCGAGCTAAAATGCGAGTTGCGCAAGATACGTGGGAGGCTGTGTGTTTGGATTGAATTTACTTCAAGGGATCGTGCGTTTTGATCGAATTTCCTTCAAGGGGCCGTGCATTCCACCGCACGGTCGTGCATGCGGTGATTTCTCGCAATTTGCTTGTGCGTTTTGCCTGTGCGTTTTTTCACACGGCTGTGCGTTTTCGCCTACGAAGAATTTTGCCTGTGCACTTTGCATGTGCGTTTTTCGCACGGTCGTGCGGCTTCACACCTGTAGCATATTGGTCGTGCGCTTGGCCGTGAGTTTTCCGCACAGTCAAGGCACGAGCCGTGCGTTCTACCCGAATGACTTTCTTTTTAGAAACTTTTTATCCTATGTATAAATAATTTGTTTTAGGTTTTTAGATGGATATTTTGCCACTTTTTCTAATTCTCGATACCTGGTTGTTTGCCTCAATTGAAGATTTCAACTTTGGAGATTGTTCTACTAGATTCAAGACTAAGTTTCCCTTTCTCTTTAATCTTGTTTATGATTTTCATTGTTAATATGAATTCTTTGATTGTTTCCGCAATTATGTCTAGCTAATTTGCATATTTCTAGGGTTGGGGTGATCCCAACTATGCGTAGGTAGACTTGTTTGATATTTGCCTGAATAAAAATCTGAAACTTTGTTGATTCATTTTTAGTGTGCTTTATGCCCATATTAGCTTATGCGAATTGGATCCTATTACGGTTTGCAACCGAGAGGTAAAAACGTTAATCGGTAGTCAGATAGGGTTTGAGACCGAGAGATAATAACTTCTATTTGCGAGAGCATCTTAATATCTCTTGTGGATTAATAGCTATCATAGAAACCCTAAGATTAGGTTGGATTTAGCAAGTCACGAGAGTGGATGTTAATTCGGTTTGACCTTAGATTCTAAGTGCCCAAAGGGTCTAGATCTTGATTAGCAAGTCGAGAGAGTGGATGTTAATTGAATCTAGGCATATTTGCTATCATCCGAGAGGAATTAGTAATTCCCTAAAATAGTTACCTTCAGCAAAGACAGACTAAATTCAGACATTTATCTAGTTGAGTCTACTGAAGCATAGTTGCGGGGATCCCTTGCCTTGGAAACTTTCCCTCCATTGATTACAATCATCACTTGCATTTGTTTCTTAAATTTAGTTATTAGTTCAACGGAAAATTTCATCTTTTGGCTTAGCTTACCAGTCAAAGTTACAATCGATACTACATAGTCCTCGTTGGGAACGACACTTGAAAAGCTATAATTGAACCCATACGCTTGTGGGTTGGTTTTGTCCTATCACCAACCCTCCTTACAAAACACCAACTAACTTAATTTCATTCCAAAATACTAACCAAACACATAAATTCATCCATCACTTTTCAAATCCATACTTTTCCAATCCGATATCTCATTAACCTGATACCTAATTTTTACCAAACGCGGCGTAACATATTACAAAGGGACGACAATGATTGGACAATGGCCAAAACCACAAGTGCAAGTGCAGCTAACATATATACTAGCCAAGGGTTGGATGGATTCTGCTATTTAGTCTTTTAAAAAAACTAAAAAATGTGATGGTTTTTATAGGTCTAATATAATAAATAAGATTATAATAATGTCAAATTTTATAAAAAATCATTTAAACATGAAATCATTATTTTTTTATATAAAATTCAGGGTGGTGGCCAATCAAAAATAGAAAAAACTCTTCCCAACAATTTATAAGGTCATCTCGAAAATACTTACAGAAAGAATGAAACATATTCTTAAAAAACTTATCCATCCACTTCAAGGAGCCTTTGTGGCTGACCGAGCCACCCAAGAAAATATCCTAATTGCTCATGAGATCTTCCACTCTTTTTGTGCTAAGAAAGGAAAAGAAGTCTGGATGGCAATTAAACTCGATATGGAAAAAGCATATGACAAAATTGAATGAGAATTTATCCTTTCTGTCCTGGATAGATTTGGATTCTCACCCTGCTTTATTGCTTGGATCAAAGAATGTATTGAAACTGTCTCTTTCTCAGTTTTTTTTTGTAAATAATGGACCAACCGAATTATTCTACCCCAAAAGGGATTTAAGACAAGGGGATCCGCTTTCCCCCTTTCTTTTCATTTTGGGAGCGAAAGTACTAGCAAGAAAACTACAAAAAGAAGGTGATTGTAGTAACAACCAATTAGGGTTCAGAATCTCCCGCATGGGAACGAACATCATTTCCTTGTCTTTGTAGATGATATTCTTATCTTTGCAAACACAAATCAAACTGCCTGCTCAAAAGTTAAAAATATTATTGAAGACTAATGTTCCATCTCAGGACAATGTGTGAACTATCATAAATCTGATTTTCAAACAACTATGAATACACCAAGTAACATTAAAACTCAAATCCAATCTGTTTTAAATATAACCAGCACAACAAGTCTTGAAAAATATATGGGTTGCCCGATTATTAATGGGAAAGTTAATCGCAATACTTATCAAATCTAATCTTGCGGGTAAACCAAATGTTATAATGCAGTGCTTCATGTTACTAGCATCCATACATAAAGAAATGGATAGAATCAACAGAAACTTCCTATAGAATAAAGACTATAAGTATAAACCTTTAATAGGATAGGACATAAACACAATGGAGGTATCGGTATCCGAAAAACACAAGATATGAACATAGTTCTCCAAATGAAACTAATATGGAAAGTTTTTGTTAAACCAAATAATATCTATGTCAAAATTATAAAAGAAAAATACCTCAAAATCACCAATATTCTTCTATATTCCAAAAAATCTAACCACTCTTGGCAATGAACGCAACTTCTTAAAATTAGACCTGAATTCCAATAAGGGCTTCACTGGCTCATGGGTGATGGTACGTATATCAAATTTCGGACCGATAAATGGGCATATGGTTTGGATTTCAAATGAGAAGTTGCCCCAAACAATTATTAACAACTCACTAACCGTTAATGAATTCATAACTGTCAAGAAATGGGACCGAAACAAACTTGAACTTCTATTAAAAACAGATATTTTCAATCATATAATTGATATCCCTATTACTCAAAATTCTATCAAAGATAGACTCTATTGAACCCCTAATAAGAATGATTGGTTCTCTACGAAATCAGCTTTCGAACTAATAACGAAAGAAAACCAAAACTTTGACAACAACTTTGCTTGGAATTGAAAATTAGACACCTACCCTAAAGTAAAAAAAAATGGAAAATTTGTCATGACGGTCTACCAACTAAAGAAAGATTATTCCAAAAACATGTCCTTGTACCCATTGCCTTTGACTTATGTAAAATTACCTTTGAAGACCTAACACATCTACTCTTTCAATGCCCTTTTACTATCAACCAAATTAAACAACAAACCCCTATCATTAACAATGTGGTCTGCAACATTTATAAACAATAAAAAAACAAAGGATATTCTGATCGAAATCAAACCCCTTCTCACTAAAAAAGAATTTACTTGTCTTGCCACCACTTGGTGGGGAATATGGACATTTAGAAACCAAATTATTTTCAACTCTGCGGAGAAAATCAAAGATCTGACGCGCTATATTAAAACACTTATCAACAAGTGGGATCACACAAAGATCAAGGAAACTGATGAAATGATCAAACAGAAACCCCCGAATAACTCAACCTAGGGAAAAAATAAATATCAAATAGGAAAAACTAATAATGGGATTCCACAAAATTAATTTTGGTGAAGCTAAAAATATCAATAGAGAAGCTTGTACTGACTTTATTATTTGAAATAACAAAGATGAGACAATCCTTATGGAAAGAAACCGATGTGGTCACGCTACCGTCTTAATAACTGAAATAATGGCCTTAAGACATAGTATCATGGCGGTAAAAACACTTAATCTATCCAAACTAGAAATTGTAGGTGAAAATTTTGTCTTATCAACTCCTTAAAAGGCGTTTGGACTTGTCTCTGAGAAATTACGATGGCGGACACCGATATTCTAATCGACCTCCAATTTTTTCAGGAAGTTCATCTTAAACACATTTTCCGAGAGGTAAATCATACGACTGATAAAATTGCTAGACTCAACCTTTCACCCTCTATGTCCAATTTGAGAATTGATTCAAAACTCCGTGTTCTCGTATGCAATGATGCTCTAAATTAGCCTTATCGAACCTCCTAATTCTTTCCTTTATAAAAAAAACTCTCGAGTGATAAAAAAACTTAAAAATGATTTACATATGCTTCGTCTCAGAATGATTTCAGTTAAGAATGGGCATCCGGACCGGACACATACGGTCCGGTCCGGACCGGCGGACCGTAAACATTTTAATGTATGGACCGTGAACCGGACCGATACGGTCCGGATCGAGAAGACCGGATTTCATAATTTTCGACATTTAAATTGTTTGATTACGGTCTGGACCGAAAAAATTACACCAAAAAAGTATTTTTAATATTTTTTTAATTTTTACGGTTCGACCGATTTTGACCGTAAAAATTACGATCTAGACCAGACCGGACTGTAAGACCGAAAATGTAAAATTCCTTACCGTAGACCTGACTGTAAATTTACGGTCTGTCTACTTCCGTCCTTAATTTGAGTATTATTGATTCATGACAAATATACCTTTGAAAACTCGGCTTGAGAACTCCCGTGACTAGAGACCGACGAGAACTCGTTGCCCAACCTCCTCGTTCTTCTCCGGAAGCACCTCCATGGCAACCTTCGGGAGTTACAAAGTGAGTCCTCCCTCTGGTAGATGTTTAGTGTAGGGTTGAAGGATCCTGATCTGAGAAATGGTGGATTACAATCCAGTTTTTTGGTTATGTTTGAGAGTATAATAGCGCTTTTATAGGAAGTTTGATAGCGTAATTTGGAATTTTACTCAATCGTGGTTCCCGGTGATTGGGATAAGCATATTCAACCACAGATCTGAAAATTTTAGCTGAAGAGGGGTCATCCAAGCTGCAACTCACAACATGCCATTTAAATTTCTTTTTGTTTTTTGATCGTCAAATCAAGTTTGTAGCCTTTTTGTTTTTCCCTGCTGTTATGGTAAATTGAGGAGTTTAGATTGGTTCCAAAGGGTAAAGAAATTCACTGTACTGGACTTTAGAGTTATGTAATTCCAAGCATGATGGTTGATTTTGAGTACTTAAATGGGTGAAATTTGGTTCTGACAAGATTTAGGAATGCATGATACTGCGGATTACTCTTCATATACTATATGTTTTTAAATAGGGAATTGATCAATGGGATTGGGGTTTTGGAGTGGGAGTGAAGACTGAAGAGTGTCCACATACTCCAGCATATCAATGAATACCGACTTGATAGTCAAATTAAGTCAAGTTTTGAGAATAAGTCAATGGCAATAGAAAGCAAATTGGTGAAGAAGCTTTTAAGACAACAGAGTCCACGTTTTAGAAGCTCGAGTTTTACTTATTTATTCTTGTAAGTGTGCAAAATATTTTGATCTGCATTCTCCTTACTCTGTCCCTTTTACCAAACAAGTCCTATTATTTAGTCAATCTATGACTGAAGTTGTTTTGGGTGAACTATCACTCTTTGAATCTTATCCTAGCAACTGATGGAATTTGTAAGCATCCTCTTTTGATCCATACAACTTCCTTCTGTTCTCTATCCCAAGAGGAATTCTTTTGTTTCTGTCATTAGCAGATAAAGAAGCCATTCTTACATTAGGAGTATAGTGGTCTTTATAGGAAGACTGTCAGAGGCTTTTATAATCTATATTTAATATTGCTGCCTGAATAGATCAACTATGGGATTAGTTTTCGGAGGCTTTTTACATTTAAATCTGATAATAGAGATATTGAGCACATATGCTTCCCTAAGAACTGTGATTTCCATGTCTTATACTCTTTATGTATTCTATATGTGCAGCTTTGGCACTTTGCAAAGTGTAATGTTATATGAGCATACAATCCTCTTTCTCGATTCTTGGTTACTTTCACTTACCACTTGGTTTTGAAGACTAAGATGACTTGGCTACCAAAAACAGTTGTCCTCAGCTTCCTATGCTTTCACTGAATTGTAGATATGTTAGATTTTGCTGATCCTGCAATACTTGTATTGTACAGGATTCACGACCTTTCATAAAGAACATACTCCTCTTGGATTCTGAGGGCAAGAGGATTGCTGTCAAGTATTACTCTGATGACTGGCCTTCAAACAGTGCAAAGTTGGGTTTCGAAAAATCTGTTTTTACTAAAACCCTAAAGACAAATGCTAGAAGTGAAGGTATTAGCAAGAACATACCCCCTTTTTTGAGTCTCTTATGTGATCCCCCCTGAGTGACATGCAATATAGTATATCTAATATTGGAAGCCTTCACTTCAGTTTGCAGAAATTTCTAGGTCACTAAATTAGTTCCTATGAATATAGTTGTTATGTGTAAAGGACAAAACTTTGTGGGCTGATCTTGAGAATATTTGCAAGCTTGAACGAAAGATAATATGCATCAATTAATTAATTGATGAATTCTAATATTTGCCTCCGTTCTCTCCCTTTGTATACCAGCTGATATGTTTGGGGATTGGTGAATGTTGTGTTTGCTAGTTAAGAAATGTCACTTGACCATAACAGGCTGCTAAAATATTTTGCTATAGTGAGTCTTGATTGAATATAGCAGGATCAACCGTAAACCATAACACTCTTCTCATATCCTGGAACTAATATGCTACTAAGGTTTTTTCAGCCTCTCATTTAGAAAACTGAAGCGTATTAACATTTATTCCGGGTGCATATTACTATTTCTCTACTTTTCTTAACGTTACTGATTGTCTGGAATTTTACAGTGGATATAACTATGTTCGACAACAACGTTGTCGTCTATAAATTTAACCAAGACCTCCATTTCTTTGTCACTGGAGGTGATGACGAAAATGAGCTTATTCTGGATGCAGTCCTCAATGGCTTCTATGATGCAGTTGACATTCTCTTAAGGTAGAAATTTAGCTGCTGCTCATCTTTCCAACCCTTTGCTTCTCAGTTATCTAATATAGCATTAATATGGTTTCTTCAGGAACAAGGTCGACAAGTACGAGGCACTTGAAAACTTGGATCTCATTCTTTTATGCCTTGACGAGATTGTTGATGGAGGGTAAGTAGATACCTGTCAACTATCTGTGCTATGCATGTATTGTTTGTTAACGGTTAAATTTAGCTTATCTACTATATGCTTTAAACCAACACTTCATAGGTTCATGCTAGTGTGCCACTGCCTAAATATAAAAGAGTCATCATGTCCTTGTATTGTGGATATATATTATTCGATTTTGCTGATATGCAAACATACTCAAATGTGTTTGTTGGATAAGGGTTTTCATAAGAGATATCTGGAACATTCTTTGCTATCATTTCTCCGCGCTGCTTACTAGTGTTTATCTTTTGGTAGGATGGTTCTTGAAACAGATGCGAATGTCATTGCTGGGAAAGTAGCTTCAAACAACAGCTTAGATACTTCAGCACCTCTGTCTGAACAGGTTTGTACAAATTTTGAAAAGTCAAAGTAGCCTCTCCGAGGCACACACATCTTACTTATTGTTTGTCAAAATTACTTGCAAGTTTTTCATGTTAAAGGTAATCCCGGTTGCTAAGCCTGGTTTCTTCAATATGCAGACCATATCACAGGCATTGGCCATGGCACGGGAACATTTTACAAGGTCGCTGCTGAGCTGATGTGTCATGTACCAACACAGAAAATGCTGCATCGCCTCATTCAGTTTCTTGTGTAATAGTTTCAGTCAGTTGCCGGACGATATTCATTTTCCAGAGCAATTTTCCGGTGGATATAGTATTGAATGGAATAAAAATGAAATTAATTTTCTATCAGTCAGGAGAGACTCGAAATAACCGAGCAAGACGAATATTTTTTGGGGCCACTATGCCGTTACAGCAAGACATGATTTGAGTGGTTGTATAGATTGAGGGCAGTGCTTCAGAAAGAAGCAACGTGTTTATAAACATATGAATTGGTGGCCTTATTGAATCACAAAAACAAACTGACCAAGGAATATTAACTGCAAACCGTCAAAACTGTCATTTCTAGCTAACAATCTCTTCCCAGTAAATTATTTTTCTAATCTTCCGTTGCAGGATCATATAAGAAATTGCAGTCGAAATAGGTATTTTTTCCTTTACACAACTCTATATAGCATTTTTGTTCACAAGTAAGAATTAGGCCGGTGTTACAGATCTGCTTGAAAACCAGTATATAACATGTTTGTGAATAAAAGCTTACTTGTTCTCACGAAAGCTATAATCTATATGTCAAATTTTGAATGATGTTATTTGACTTGCACCAATAGCCATTGGTTTAACTTTAATTTTGTGGAGAATAGTTCCAGCTCGTCCATATAGGTTTTAGCTTGTAGATACGTGTTTAATATAAGGTTACGAGTCTTTTTGATGTATGTATCAGTTCCAATTTCATCGAACGTCCGCGATGAAGCTATATGATGTATAATGCAATTCAACATATGGATCATTCTTCACGTCTATGATTAGCAAACAAATGAGCAGAAAACACTTCAGGACTGATCGGGACTAGAGTCAGATTTCCTAACATTCCACAAAAACCACAGGAACAGCTCATCAATCTAAGAAATTTAAGTGTTCCTAAGATATTCATTCGGCACAGATAATCAAAGAAATCCTTTAGAGAAGGTGGGTTTCTTTCAATTGATAACCATGGCGTTACAAATGGCAGGCGGAAGGGAATTCTATAGCTGAGAACATGCAGAAAAATGGTAAAATTTGACAGCAGATGTCCTCCATACTACAAGTCTAGGAAGTGCTAGATGGAGGGGAAATTGTCATTTTGATCCCAAATGAACTGCCAAACATATGTAGGTATTATTTTTTTGATGCAATATGCAGGTACTGTTAACATTTTTTATATTGCACCTGTTTCATTTGTTCATCTCAAAACAAATTGCATGCTGATTAGAGAAAAGTAGGATTTGCAAATGTGATACTTATCTAGTCTGAAATAGAGGGTTGCACTAACACTAGCAAGAGAGAAAAACATCCAAGAGAGGGGGAACCCAAATAAGAGAAGGTAATCCGAGGTGATTCAGAGTAAGGGAATGCCAAGTCTGTGGGTAACTGATTTGAGGTCCATAGGAAGTTGTAGCATTCAGAAGAATATTAGGAAGTAGGTATAGAAGCAGGGAGTCGTGTATGCATTAAAAGAACATGAACTGACTTCTTAACAATAGGGAGGGACTGCAGATCTATCATTCACTATAGTGCAATAACCATAACTAGGAAGCAGTGAGAGGATCAGGTGAATTGTACAGGCTACCTATAACTATAAATGGATTTATGGAAAGCTTGTATAAAGTGGCATGCAAAAGAGAAGGTATGAGATAAATGACAGTATAAGGGGGTAAAGATGGTGATCAATGTTTGTCATACCAACTCCACCGTCGGTCTAGGATTGCCGGAAGCTAAAAAGAAGCCTACAAACTATGAATAATTTACTCAAGATGGTCGACGTGAAAGGTTTGCAAAGAGGGAGGAGAGCATCACACTCTGTTGGACTCCAAAGGAATGCTATACCAGTTTATAAGAAATGTTACTTAGAACTAACATTTGAACCTAGGTTCACGGATTCAACTGTGGGGCATAGAGACACCTAAACACGGAATCCATATCTGATCCTCGAAAACATTATGATATGACAAATATACAATATGCCACAAGAAAAAGCAAAGAGAAGCGATGAAAGCAATTTTCTTCAGCATAACTCAGCTAATTGATGACAGGAAGCAACCACAAAACATAACAAGAAAATAAGACATCACAAATACTTGAATCTGAAAGCAGATATCCAAGCTTCATATAGCACAGAGAGAGCAGCACGCAGGCACTAATTCTTCTCAAGAAAAAGACAGCATTCAGTCTTCAAAGGCTTAACAAGGGTCTAAAGACAGAAAACCCATACAGCATAACATTTCAAGAGGACTCGGCAACGGGTTGAGTCAATCCATGCTTCACAAGTAACTTACTCAACGAGTCGGGAGAGTGCACCTTATACTTGACCTTCCCAGCAGCGAGGAACACTTCAGCCAGCTCAAGCTTTTCAGAGGTAAGACTAGTGCTGTCCATGGTCTTGCTGAGAACCTTCAAAGCAAGCTGAACAGCTTCTTCCCTGCTGATATCATCCTTGTAGTCCTGCTTAAGCATGGACTGAGCAGCCTGGTTGTTGGCACCAACAGCGGCCGCTTTCCAACCACCATAGTTTCCACTTGGGTCACTCATGTAAAGCTGGAACCCATGATTCTTATCCCACCCAGCAAAAAGGAAAGAGACCCCAAAAGGGCGAAGACCCCCAAACTGGGTGTAGCCTTGCTTGGTGTCAGACAGGGACTGAACAAGCTGCTCGACAGGCATCGGCTCTTGGTAGGCGAATGTGTACCGCTGGGCTTGTAGCCGGGCGGTGTTGATGAGGATGTTGGCATCAGACATTATGCCAGCAACTGCACAGGCAACATGATCATCTATCTTGTACATCTTCTCGGTTGAGGTCGAAGTCTGAAGAAGCTTGGAAGTAACCTTCTTCTCACCAACCAAGACCACACCATCCTTGGACAGTATCCCTATAGCACTCCCTGCATTTCCAATGGCCTCCATAGCATACTCAACCTGGTAAAGACGACCTTCTGGAGAGAAGATGGTTGTACGGCTATCATACCTACGAGACATCTTGCAACAGCTGCAACAAAGCCGTTGGGGCATACCAAGCAAGGGCCAATTACACAGTAGAGTCAGAAAAACAACTTCCAAGAAAAATATACTCAGCATGAAAATTTGGGGGAAAATTACTCCAAAGTGGTAAATTTACAAGCAAAAACTCACATAGAATCAACAATTTTCGAGTTTCCACAGCTACATAAACCAGAATCCCACTAATTGAACACCGCTAAATAACCATTGCACGTAATAAGGACAGAAGTGTGCGATTTTCGGGAAGCAAGGACTATAATGGTTCATACAAGTTGGAAATCATCTATAAAAGCTATGGATTTAACACTGAGTAAGCATATTGCTGAATCCAATTACGATCTAAGAAAAGGAATAAATTCAATACTGCAAACGGGATTCTAAACCCTATCAGATCCGTGTAAAAGCCGATCAAATCCAATCCATACCTTGAAAGAGATCAATACGTAGGAAGAGAGAGAAATGCAAAGGAAATTCGAAATGGGAGAAAGACGGAAGGAGGATAAATGAAGAAACTCACCTGGAGTACGGTAAAATATCCCCTTCGTCGTCTACAACTGCAACTGAAGGAACAAGAGAAGAAGAGGAGATTTATGTATCGTAGGAAGAAAACTGAAGAGGGAAGTTTGCTTGGGAAAGAAGACGCCCGATTCCAATGCCCAGACATGTTCGGGCCACTCCGGCCCAATCATTTTGGGCTTAACCTTTCAACCCGAGAATTTTGCCCGCCCTGGCCCACCATTTTTCCTTTCCATTAATCAAGTCACAACACGTAAACAACCCCTGAAATTTATGAGAACGAAGGCTTATATGCAAACATGAAAACATAAATACGTATTACAAAATCCATGAATAAGGAGGAAAAAACGGTATGGATGTATTACATAAAAAAAAGGTATACTTACGTGTGTATAAATATTGTACTATGTATGCGTAAAATTTGTATTGTGTATGCATCAATTTATTCAAAAACGTGTGCTTATAAATTTTGTATTATGTGTGCATAAATTTTGTATTGTGTGTGCATCAATTCAATTGAAAAACGCATGTTCATAAATGTTATGCTATGGGTTCGTCGTTTTTTGACGTATTCATAAAATTTGTACTATGTGTTAATTGTTCTCACGCTCGCATATAAACGCCCGTTCTCGCCTTAATTAGACCATTTTGTACTATAAATTTATAAATATGAGGAGTGAGAACCGTTCTCAGCTATTGATTAAATGAAATTAAATGGACGGAATGGGAGGAAAGGACATTGAGGCAATTTTATAATTTTTTGCAACTTTAAACAAAAGATTCATTAGATAAAAGTTTATTCATGTGTCAAGCACATGACTCATTTGAATGAGTTGACCGATCTACATGGATTGTCTTCGGCGTTCACCACCCAATTTTAATTTGCTCAAGCCAACTTGCGTTTGGTTTAAAATTTTAAAATGCACATACGGTATAATCCAAATGTACAATATAAAAGCACATATAATTGTTCAGCGTTGACCGATCAAGATTTTCTTTTTCCTTCTTTTCGACCAACTTGTGTTTGTCTTAAAAATTCAAAATATACATACGATACATTTCAAATGCATATAGTGTACAATATAAAAGCACATATAGTTCAACTAATATATCCCCGACCAACTTATGTTTGTCTTTTAAAAAATCAAAATGCACATATGGTACAATCCAAATGCACATATTGTACAATAAAAAGCACATAGTGTATAATAAAAAACACATATAGTTCAATCAAGATTATTTTTTCCCCGACCAATTTGTGTTTGTCTTAAAAATTCAAAATGCACATAATGTATAATCCAAATGCACATAGTGTACACGTATAATTCAATCACAATTATTTTTTATTCGGCCATCTTATGTCAGCCTTTTTAAAATCAAAATGCACATACTGTACAGTCCAAATGCACATAGTGTACAATACAAAAGCACATGCAGTTTAAAATGATGCATATAAAGGATGTACATTTGGATATAAGTGGTTGTCATTTTGGAAATAACTAGATGTGCATTTTTAAATTATACGTACATTCAGGTTATACTATATGTGCATTTTTAAAAATATATGTGCATTTAGATTTATTTTGTATGTGCATTTGGTTATAACGAGATGTGCATTTGGATTTTTTAGAATATGCAATTGCATATAACTGGATGTGCATTTTATATATAATTAGATGTGCATTTGAATTTCATTAGATGTGCATTTGGATATAACTTGATGTGCATTTATGAAATACACATACATTTGAGTTATACTAGATTACCATTTTGACCAATATGTGCATTGGGATTTTAATTTGTATGTCCTCTTGGATATATGTTTGTATGTGCACTTGAGTTATACTATATGTGAAATATATATGCATTTGATTTTATGGGATGTTCAATTAAATCTAATGAATGTGCATTTTGAACTATATGTGCATTTGAATTTAATTGGATGTGCATTTATAAATGACTGAATGTGCAAATTTGCATTTTAGATATACACTTAGCAATGAATTGTAGTGGATACGCATTTTGAATTGTATTGTATGTGCATTTCGAATTATACTATTTGTATTCTTAATTTTACTATATGTGCACTTCAAATATATAAGGTAAACAAATAGGAAAAAAAACACCCAAGAAAAAAAAAACAAGAAACAAAACTTGGCCGAATTTACCAAATGTTACCAGTTCTCATATAAGGAAAGTTCTCTCCTAGGGGTGTTCTCATCCGAGATCCCTATATAAATATATGTGGATGCTAAATATACACCCGTTCTTTTGCTATTTATACACAAGAGGGCACGCGTATGCGTCGCATGAGCGTACCAAGGGAGCAACCAAAACATCCGCGTGCCTAAGCCAAATGTGTGTCATTAGAATACTTGAAAACATATCCGATAAGGCACGTGTACAAGACGCTTTCTTGCCCTGTACGTGTGCCTATAATTTTTTTATACAAAGGAACGCATATAGGACAGGCATGCGTCCGTTACGCGTGCCAAGATGCGTGCCTATATTGTAAAAGAATAAAAAATAATATAAATAAAAAACATTTTTTTAATATAAGCACATGTACAGGTCATGCACTCGTACTGTACACGTGTCTATGTTTTTTTAAAACAAAAGAGATAATACCAAGGATAAAAAGAGGTTTTTCAAAATTGAATACTATATACTATCACATTATTCGAATATCAAGTATAATGTAATCCTAACTTCTTCATCATATTATTTGAAAATCGGTTATATTAAGTATAATGTAATCTTGACTTCATTATCATATTATTCAAATATCTGTTATACTCAGTATAATATAATCCTAACTGCATTATCGTATTATTCGATATGTATATACTCAAATAATATGTTAATGAAGTTAAGATTATATTATGCTGAGTATAAACGATATTCAATAATACGGTAATGAAGTTAGTTTCCGTCTTGTACGTATGCCTATTTTTTTTTAAATATAGCCACGCGTAGAGATTTCCAAACCCCAATGCATGGAAACCTCAAGATTTGCAAACCTTATACTGTGTGTAAACACCGAGTGTCCATACCTTGGGATTTTTTTTGTTTTGGAAACCCTGGGGATCCTAAACCTCAAACCCTAGGGTATGAAAACCCTTGGATTTCCATACCATATATTGTATGCAAACCTTAGGATTTCCATATCTTATACTGTATGTAAACCCCTGCGTGTTCATACCCTAAGGTTTCTTGTTTTGGAAACCCTAGGGACCCTAAACCCCAAATTTACACACCCTTGGTTATGTAGGGTATTTAAACCCTAGGGTATAGAAACCCCAAAATTTCCATACCATATACTGTATGTAAACCCTTGAGTGTCCATACCCTAGAGGGTTTCTTGTTTTGAAAATCCTATGAACCCTAAACCCTACACCCTACATACCCTAAGATATGTAGGGTATCCAAAACTCAAGGTATGAAAACCCCATAATTTCCATACCCTCTAATGTATGTAGAGCCTCGGCTGTCCATACCTTGGGATTTCTTGTTTTGGAAACCCTGGGGACCCCAAACCCTACATACCATAGGGTTTCTAAACACCAGGGTATAGAAACCCTAGGATTTACATACCCTATACTGTATGTAAACCCTTGGGTGTCCATCCTTTGGGTTTCTTGTTTTGAAACGTAAATAACCGATGTTTGAATAATATGATAATGAAGTTAAGAATACATTCTACTTAGTATAACCAAAATTCAAATAATACGTTATGAAGTTAGAATTATATTATACTGAGTATATATGATCGATATTGAATAATACAATAATGAATTTAGGGTTACTTTGTACCTAGTAAAATTGATATTCGAATAATACGATAATAAAGTTCGGATTACATTATACTTAGTACAACTGATATTCGAAATAATGATAATGAAGTTAGGATAACATTATACTTAATATAATCGATATTCGAATAACACGAAATGAAGTTAGGATTACATTAAACTTAGTATAACCGATATTTGAATAATACGATAATGAAGTTAGGATTACATTATAGTACTTAGTATAACTAATATTTGAATAATACGAAATAAAATTAGCATTACATTATACTGAGTATATATGATCGATATTAAATAACATGATAATGAAGTTATGATTACATTATACCTAGTGTAACCGATATTTGAATAGTACGATAATGAAGTTAGAATAACATTATACTTGGTATAACCGATATTCGAATAATACGATAATGAAGTTAGAATTACATTATAGAGTGTATACAATAATTGAATAATACGATAATGAAGTTAGAATTACATGATATTGAGTAT
Organism: Rheum nobile; assembly: GCA_027886185.1. Lineage (NCBI taxonomy): Eukaryota > Viridiplantae > Streptophyta > Magnoliopsida > Caryophyllales > Polygonaceae > Rheum > Rheum nobile. Next base: position 1,042,483 of record WOAB01000901.1, on the reverse strand, counting down.
ATACGATAATTGAATAACATGATAAAGAAGTTAGGATTACATTATACTTAGAATAACCGATATTTAACCGTATAACCGATATTCGAATAATACAATATTGAAGTTAGGATTAAATTACACTGAGCACATACAATAATTGAATAATACGATAATAAAGTTAAGATTACATTATATTTAGTATAACCGATATCAGAATAATATGATAATGAAATTAAGAATACGTTATACTGAGTATATACAATATTGGATTATAAGATAATTAAGTTAGGATTACATTATAATTAGTATAACCGAAATTCGAATAATACGATAATGAAGTTTGGATTACATTATACTGAGTATATACAATATTAAATAATACGATAATGAAGTTAGGATTACATTATAGTACTTAGTATAACCGATGTTCGAATAATACGATAATAAAATTAGGATTACATTATAATGAGTATATACAATATCGGATAATATAATAATGAAGTTAGGATTACATCATACTTAGTATAACCAATATTCGAATATGGGATAGTATATAGTACGAGCGTTTGTCCTGTACACGTATATAAAAATTCAATATTTTTAGGATTTTTATTTTTTTAATTTTAAAATGTTTAAAGGAAAATTTTATGTTTTTTTAATTTAAATATAGGCACTCGTACAGGATGTGTGCCCGTCTGGTACGCTTGCACTTTTTATTATAATAAATCCATGCATAGAGGACAGGCACGCATCTTGTACGCATGCCTAATCGGATAGTTTTAAGGTATTCTAATGGAACATGTTTGCTTAGGCACATAGATACTGTGTGTGTCCCCTTGGTACACCCACGCGACGTGTACGCGTGCTCCTCTTGTGTATAAATAGCAAAGACATGTGTATTTAGCATTAACCTAAATATATTATACATGTACTCATTTTTTTTCATTTAATACTCCTTAGGTTCAAACTTTCTAGTCCTAACGGATATCCTGGCCTGCAAAGTTTCGTAAAAAGCCCGGCCTCAACATAAATTTATACATTATAAATTAGATATCAATGACGAGAACCCGCAACACCGGCGATCCTAGACTCCCTCCGATCTCCTTTCCGGTGCCATGCGAACATAGAAAAAGGCCAAAGGCGGGGTTTTGTCCCCCGTTTCACCTCCGACGCTCAAGTCAAATCTATCCAAATGTCAATGTGGGCTAGCGTTTCATAATGAATGAGAATAATAAAGGAGGCTAGGGTATTTCATAGAAGAATGCATCTCATCATCAATGTTAAAATGACTTTAAATAGTATTTCCCTTTCTTGGGGAACAATGAATATCCCTAATGGGCTTTATAGCAATTTAAACACCATTAATTGGTAATGATATTTAATAAAATTAAGGTATTAATTTTACCTCCACAAATGTCTCTCGGGTTCCTTAAGCATCAATCGTGGTTGAGGAAGTTGATTGTTATAATATTTCATTCGGATTGGGCTTACATGTAGCCTATCATTACTTTGCATAATGACTTGCACGCTCCGTGCTTTCTTGGCTCATTCTGGCTGGTCTTTGAGTCACTTTTGGGACCTTTTAACTTGTCAGATTGCTTTCCAATTCGCTCTATACAAAGGGTGCATCTGTGCACCCATAGGCTATTCTTGGACGTGTTTGTGCGCAATACCCGTAGGCTATTCTGGGGCGCGTTCGTGTGCAATGCCCCTAGGCTATTCTCTAAGTGTGCATTCTTGCACGATGCCCGAAGGCTTAATGGAAGCTCGTGCCCCTATGGCCCGAAGGCTTAATGACAACTTGTACCCCTATGGCCCGAAGGCTTAATGGAAGCTCGTGCCTTTTGTGTCACGATAGCTTGTTCCTTTTTGTATCACGACAGCCCGTGCCTTTTAATATTGCGACAACCTGTGACATTTAATATCACGGAAGCTTGTGTCATTTTGTATTACGACAACTTATGCCTTTTAATATTTCTGCATCATGTGCCTTTTAATATCGCGATAGCCTGTACCACTTAATATCACGGTAGTATGTGCCATATTATATCACGACAACTTGTCATAGAATGAAGATCGATGTCAACTCGTGCCCTTGTGACTCGTAGGCTAATAGAATGAAGATCGATGCCAACTCGTGCCCTTATGGCCATTGTTTCAAACAACATGTGATATGTTTTAAATAATATGATGTTTTATCATGAATTTTAGAGAAAGAGCTGAAAACTTAGATGTCGAGTTCTCTTTTGTTGGTCATTGTTGTTGTGAAACCATCTAATGAAAACTTAAGTTATCCCAGACCTTAATTCAATGATACGATTGTCGGTCTTTCAACTATCATTTGAATATCACTTCCAAGGGATTGACGATCTTTGTTGACAAGATCTATTATCTCGCTTTAATTAGCGATTTGCTCCCGAATTTGTACCAACATGATATAAACTTATAATAATCATTCAAATATTAAATCAATTTGTTCAAAATGCTCTTTTTTTGCAAAAAATAGAATATCTGACTTAAATAAAATAACACTAAAATTTTAATTTTACCGATTGGGTTGAATGGGGTTGGATGGACTTGAAACGCCATCCACAACGTCCAGTGTATTAATTACCTTCGGCCCAATAACCAAATTTTTTGACCCGTTAATTAATTGACATTCCGTTTTAGGTTACAAATAATCATGAAATTTCATGCATCCACTTTCAATTTGTGAAGTAGATTCACGTTCCGGAGCACCATTGCATATAATAAAAAACAAAACCTGCCTCAATTTGAATCAAATCACCAGAGAAAGGGCAAATTTTGATACCTCCACTTCCGCCATCTCCCTCTTTTATGGGTAAATGATGCCAAGTCACCCATTTAATGCTTGTTTATGGCGGAAGGGAAAAGTGGTTTCCTAGTATTTTCAAGACATCCCACATTGGAAAATAAGAGGTAAAATTATCTCCTTATATATACCTTCCATTGAAGGCCAAGTAGTGAGTTGGGAGAAGAGAGGCCCCAACGCGCGCTGTCGCCGCGGTCTGTGGCACGTGCATGGTGGGGATGAGTTTATTTTGCGGATAAAGGGCCAAATGAATTACGGATTAAAATTGACGATTGCTCTTCCGTAATCTTGTTTTTACTACAACGTCTTTACAACAAAGATTTTGTTTTGACTGAATTAAAACCAAATTGATGTTGTTTTAACGGTGGTCTGATCTTGTGATAAAGAAGAAGATTTTGGGATTTATTGTTTGATTTCGTGGTTAATGGCAAAGGAGCAGATCGAGGGATATTGTCTGTCTCATCTTCCCTATAAAAGGGTTACCTTTCTTTTCAGAAAACACACAGAAACAAAATCATCCCCCTTCTATGTTTTCTAATCACATCATCAAACTGCTCTTCTCTTACTGGTCTGAGTTCATGCGATCCCTTCTCTTCTTATCTGAAGTACACATGTTTGAGGAGCGTTGTGCTAACCTTGGGGGGCTTACGCCATCTCTGACTTGCACTAGTGTTCGAGCAATTTGCTTCTAAGGCAGTGCCTTGTACCACGACACAACAACGAGGCTAAGTCTACATCAATTATCGACCTACATTTCAATCTATGTTCGAAGTTCTTGTCCATGCGGTGATTCTCTACTTACATATTCTTTCCTTGTAATCACCTCTGACTAGTAAACTAATAGAAGGTCGGTATATGTTTTCAATTCTTTGGTCTGAAGGTTTGGAGTGCCAAATCCCTAGTGCGACGCTAGCCTGGGGAACATGCTACATAAGATTTTTGAACGTGGGGATCAAGAACGTGACGGTTTTGTCGGATCTAGTATGGGCCATGACGACGACATCGATGCCAACGAGGATGAGAGGTACAGTCTTGCGCTGAATAGGGGTTGGGACTTTGTTGCCCCTGCGCTTGATTGGACGAAAGACAAGCAGACCTGCATCACAAAGAGAAGCTCTACTTTGGAGAGATCGGAGGGGCGACGTGTGGTGCGATGGCGACGAAGGAAGGTCGATAACGACTTAGGGCTGCGATTTAGGGATGCAGAACGTTGACGACACCTCTTCGCGCTCGAGTCAGAGTGCTTGAAGTCGTTGTTCTTAGGATGTCCTAAGGTTGTGAACCAAATCTCTCGGAGGATCTTCAATGGTTGTTTGAAACATATATGGCTCGAGAGGGCTCTTTGTGGGCTCGACTGAGAGCTTGGAAAATAGAGCTCCTTCACGGGTTGCGCTCTCTTGGTTTGTAACCCACCGATGTTGGAGTTTTTGTCGTCAATTTTGTTTCCCACAGATGACGCCAATTATGATAGCATAATTTTGTACTATAATGAATTATATATCGACGAATCCATCTCATCATCAATGTTAAAAGAACCTTAAACATCAATCTCTTTCTTGGGAAACAATTGATATCTTAATTGAATTTTAATGGACTTTTGACCTTTATAGCAATTTAAATACCATTAATCAATGTTATTCGTAGTATTGACTAGCAACATTTAAAAATATAAAATTATTTTATAAAATGAGAAGTAAACAATACATAAAGATATTTGAATATTTAAATGAATCAAGGGTAAATTCGGTTGTGAGATGTATATCGCAGCCATTTCCGTTTGCGTTTTGCCGTTGTTTGTCTCACCCCACTATCAAAATTTAGTTAGCATTCATTTTCGTTTGCGTGTATCTTATTTTTGCGACTTGTTATTTAAATTTTTTTTTGTGAAATTCAAGTCTATTTGAACATCGAATAACGTTCCTTAAATAATAAAAAAAAAGAAATTGTATAGAAGCCAAATTCTCCGACTTTTATGGTTTATCTAATTACCAACCAGCTTGTATTTTATCCTGAAATGTGGAATGAGTGGTAACGGAAATAGACCGTTTAATTAATTTGTCAACACATGCATGTCAAATATTGATTATTTTAGTAGGACAAAATTAATAATGAAGAGATGGAGAGGAAACATATAACTCCATGGTTATGTTTCGTTGGAGTTTTGCACCCTCTAAACTCCTTATGTACACGTATATAAAAGTATAGTATAGTATTTGTTTCCTGATCTGATCGAGATGAACGTACGAATTGCATATATGCAAATAAAATGAAGATTAATGAATTTTATGAAAGGCCTAATTATATTATAGGTTGAATTGAACTAGCTAGCATTTGCCTTTCCCGCCGGTGATGAAAGAACACGGGGAGCTAGTGGACGGCGGCTTACTTCCCCTTGGCAGCGATTCCAGCAACACCGCTGCGTACTCCCGGAGCCATTGGCGGACGGCGTCGTCTCCCTGTAACGGTCTTATGGCTTCTCCGACTTGCACCCTGCTGCTTAGAACAATGCACGCCGCCAATAAGATCATAACCACGACACGTGTTCTCGTCACGTTTGGCATGATTTTGCGTCGATCTCTTGGTTGAAGCGCAGCGAACAAATTAGAGGCCACGTACGATAATTTATATATCTGAAGATCGAATTAAAGTTCTTGTGTTGTTGTGTTGGGTGTGGATGTTTAATTTGTATTATGCCGTGTGTGTATATATATATAATGCATGGTTAAAGAGTCTTATGAATGCGATGATGAAAATTGACACTCGCGTATGAAAATTTTCAAGGGTTGACTGTCAATTGTGATTTTTTAATGAAAATTCCAAGGTTTTGTGTTGGCTGAGACCACTTCAATGTATATTCTATGTTTTGACTTGGTAATTGGTCATCGATCAAACCAACCACACGGAATACTTGAGCAGGCACGTCATCGTATATACACTATTATTATTTTAATTCAAAGCGAAACATTAATTATTATTTTCAAATTTAACAATTTCAATTTATTAATTGCCAGAATCAATCATAAAATTAACTTAAATCTGTCTGATCTGACCTAACATGATATGGAGTACAAGTAACATGATATGGAGTACAATTTATGTTATACTATCTTGACTCATACAAGAGACTGAAATTACGATCATCAATCAGGAGCTTATATATGGTTTCAATGTAGCTAGCAAGCAGCTTCACCTACACTGACTCACGGTTATACTATTGTATAATTGAATAAAAATGTTGGAGTATATTGCATGATTGTAATACGAAATCGTGATATATATTACTGATTTTTTAATCATGATTTATATTACTGTATTAGCTCTACTTTGTAGCAATTATTGTAAATTGATAAGAGTATGTAGTGCTATTTTGAATTGATATATTCGAATTTTAATAAACAAAATCTGATATCCATATATCTAACGAGTCCGTTTCAGGTACATTTCGCTATTAACGTATAAAATAAGAAGCTCTAGCAACCATTGGAAGGGTGAAACCGACGAAGGAGATTAAACGTTGAGAAAAAAAAAGGGGGCGTGCGTCCTTTTTGTCTCATTTAATGACAATTTTGTAAATAAACTGAAAATGGCCAACTTTTTCCAAAAAAAGCCCATGCGTCCCAACTCTTTCTTCATCCCAAAGACACTCCCAAATCTGAAAAAATCGACATTGAAGATGTGGTGAAATCCTCCGTTCGAGTGTTAAAACCTCTAGCTCGATCCATTAGTCTTCATCATCTCAAATAGCAAAACCGTTTTTTCTAGAGAATTAAATCCCTCAATCTCCATAACCAAGTAAAAGTAGTCATGCTCAAGTACAACTTGAAGAAGAATCATTGCTGAAATTCTAATGAATGGCGATGATATGGATTAACAAATTGAATGTGGCTATTCTCTTCTATGATAAATCTGAAGCTCATTTTGATATACGATTTTGGAATCAGACATTCAAGAAGGAGGAGTTAGAGTGCACACAACATGTTTGTAGAAATGCCTCTAAGACCAAAATATACTAGAGTCATGTGTTAAATGTTCAAACAACTGATTTTGTCATAGCCTGTTAGCTCAAAATGGTAGAGCAATGTGTTGATACACATGATGTGAGTTCGAATCCCACATAGGCTACGTATTGTGCTGATGAAAACTCTTAGTTTAAGTTAGGTTCACATGTATCATGTTTAAGTTCATATATATTCACTTAATGTTCATATTTATTTGTCTGAAAACATTCGTATCCTTTTTCATTCTTTCTGTAACATATGTTCATCCTTTGTGTGTAAATGTTCACATATATTATTTTGAGTACCTTCGTGTTTGATTTATTTTACCGTGGTTATAGAAACACTTGGGGTTCATATGATACAAGTTAATGTTCATATATAACCATCTAATGTTTATACTTACTCTTGTCAATTCTTCATACGCAATTCACACACACCTTAATGTTCATATGTTACATGTCAATGTTCATGTATAACCATCTAATGTTCATACTTACTTTTATTAATTCTTCATACCCAATTTCCACACCTCTAATGTTCACATGCTACATGTCGATGTTCATTTATAATCATTTAAGGTTCCTATTTATTTATTGAGAACTTGATCTTGTTTTTTCATACTCTAGAGACAATAGAAACTTATGAGTTCATATATAACATGTCAATGTTCATATATAGTAATCTAATGTTCATACTTATTCTTCTAAAAACCTCACATAATTTTTCATATTTCGTGAACCATATAAATAAACTAGGTATTCATAAGTTAAGTAACTTAAGTTTCAATGTTCGTATATAGTCATATAAGGTTCATATATTATAACATCAAGGTTCATATTAAGTGTAGTGTAGTTTAGTTTGTTTTGTTGCCTGTATCATGACTTCCTCCTATGTTTTGTGACATTTGTCTATAGAATTGTAAAACAAACCGGGTTATTCATCATTGAGGGCATTTCATCATGTGCAGCTCACAATTTCTCTCTTAAACATTCCATCGAGCAGTTTGCGAGCATGTCTCAACTCAACCCCTATAATCAAAATCAAGCTTCTCAATCCAGAAATTAACCATCTATACCAACAAATTGGTCCACCTATATGAAAATCCTAGCAACCAAAACCATTTATAGACAGAAAGAGAAAGCAAAGATGAGTTTCAAAACGACAAAGTGGTTGACATGGAAATCGAATTTGAAAAATAAGGGCGTGGATTTGTATAATGACATAGTCAATGTTAGTGCACTTGAGAAGGTTGGATTGCTTCTCTATAGAGCGTAGGTGAGAAGTAATTCGCGAAGAGCTCAAATCAGGTCCGCCGCAACCATTTGAGACGAAGCTTTGAGGAAGAAAGCTGATGCGCCTGTGAGAAGACATTAAACGCGGCAATGACCAAAATACCCCCGCTTTAATTAAATCTTGTTTTATCATGGCCGTTAGATGAGCTTGATCATACGGCAAGCAACGCTTTGTAGATTGTCCAACAAGGCACGTTTGGGCTTGATCCTAAATCTATATCTAACAACTAATTCCATCATATCACTTAATAGGAATGAAAGGGAACAAATTGCTATACAACTTTATCTAGCGGTGTACAAAATTAGCCCGGATCGGGGTATTCCAGTTCGGTCCGCGGTTCATCCTTTTTAAGATTTTGGTTTCCGGTCCGGACCGAATGGACTGTTTTTTTTTTGTATTAGTTTCCCATAATAATATTAAAAATTATTTTCTATTATAAAAATAAACTAATAACAAAATATATTGTCCAATATTACAAACATTAGTTATAAAAATAGAAAAAATAATTAAATTTTGATTGATATACAAATTGAAAAAAAATATTTACCTATCTATTCCGGTCCAAGACCGGACAGGACCGAATCATATCGATCCGTTCTTCGGTCCAAGAACCGTAAAAATTTTGGTTCATCAGGCCAAACTGGACGGAAAAAACGATCTGGTCCGGTCTGGTCTAGACCGGATGCACACCGCTAACTTTATCATATCAATCAATTCAAAAGGTAAAATAATTAATTTGATAATAAACGATTATACTTGACATAGCTAATATACTGACACAGAAAATATATTAATTGAAGATATACAAAAAAGATCAGATTTAATTTTGAATAACATAACGTGAAGATTACATGCGAGTGTGAAAACATGTATACATAGGCTCCGTTCGGCAAAACTTTTTTTGAGATTAACGGAGCTTGATTTTCTTTTTAATCTAGTTAATGAGTGTTCGGTAAATGTCAATCTAGCTTAGGGAGCTTATAGTAGATTAATGTAGCTTAATTTTTTTCATTTTTTTAATGTGACCCCCCCTAGATTGTTGAAGATTAACAAGCTGAATTTTACATTTATCTCATTTCAACTTGTAATTATACCAAACACCAACTATAATTTTTAAATAATTAAGCTAATAAATTCAGCTACAGCTCCAGCTAGTCATTCAGCTTCAACTCCAGTTTCAGCTACTTATTCAACTCCAACTCCCATTTCAGCTGAATTTATCGAACAGAGCCAGAGTAAAAAATATATATATATATATATATATATCCATATATAGTGTGTATTTTCATTGAAAATGTGTGTTCATTTATTTTGTACTATGTGTGTATCATTTTATTAAAAAAGGGAAATTTATGTTGGTGCCACTGAGTTTAAGGTTATTCCTGTTGGTGCCCCAACAATTAAGCTTTTTCCGGTTGGTGCCCCTAAGGTTTGGGTTTGTTTGCTCCGTAACCAATTTTTTTCATGTTTGTACCATTTCAGTTAAAATTGATTAAATCCAAGTCCACCATTGTGTTCTTCGCCCTCAAATTTGTAAGATTTGACTCCTAAAATACCTAAATTCATGTCCGAACCATGTCGATTTGAATTCTGAAGCAACAACCCGTTTCCGACCTTAAGAATTCAAATCGGAATGGTTCGAGTATGGATTTGATTGTTTTAGGAGTCGAATCCTACTAAGTTGAGGTCAATAAACATAATGATGAGCTTCGATTTGATCAATTCGAACCGAAATAATACGGATATGAAAAATTTCGGTTACAAAGCGAATAAACCAAAACCTTAGGGGTACCAATTGAAAATAACTTAATCGTGAGACATCAACATGAATAATCCTAAATTTAGGGGCACCAAGAAGAATTTTCCTTAAAAAATGTGTGTGCATCAATCTATTTTGTACTTTTTGTGGATGTATTTTATACTATATGTGCATTATTTGCCAATATTTGCCAATATTTGCATTAATCTATATTTCTATATAGGGAACGATTGTCGTAAAAATCGTCCCTATGGAGAGAATGTTAGAATAGTTTTCCACCATCAGATTTGAATTTGTATGGTCTAGATTTGTTGCTTTTGCCATGCGTGTTTTGTGAGGAATTGAAGATAAAGTGACACAGTGACAAACTTGAAAATTTTGGCAAGTTATATAAAAATTGGCCCATCGGAGAAAAATGCCTATCAAAGCTCTAATCAAACCTTTTCCTTTCATTTAAATGAGTTGACCGGGGTCTCCGTTATTGATCGTCTGATCTCCTCCATTGACCAACGATTTTTTTCCACATCTAGCTTGTGTTTTGTTTTTAATAATTTCAAATGCACATAGTATATTCTCAAAATGCACATATAGTTCAATTGAGACTTTTATCCTCTGCACAACTTGTGTTTGTCTTAGAAGTTTAAAATGCACATACGGTACACTCCATATGCACATAATATACTCTTCAAATGAACGTATAGTTCAATCGATACTTATACTCCCAAGCAACTTGTGTTTATCTTAGAAATTCAAATGCACATACGATACATTCCAAATGCACATAGTGTACGTACACTCCGAATTCCCATAGTGTACAATTCAAAAGCACATATAGTTTAACCGAGTCTGTTGCCCCCAACCAACTTGTGTTTGTCTAGAAATTCAAATGCACACAGTGTACACTCCAAATACACATAGTGTACAATACAAATGTATATATAGTTCAAGTAAGACATTTACCTCCAACTAACTTGTGTTTGTCTTGGAAATGCACAGAATGAACATTCCAAAAACACATAGTGTACACTCCAAATTCACATAGTGTACAATACAAAAGCACATTTGGCTTATATGTGCATTTGGGCTATGCTAGATGTGCCTTTTTTTACTATATGTCAATATGAAGTTATTGTGTATGTGAATTTGGTTATAAGGTAATATGCACTTGAATTTTATAAGATGTGCAAGTGGATATGATTTGATATGCATTTGTATATAATAATTGTGCATTTAAATTTAATTGGATGTGCATTTGGATGTAACTTAATGCGTTTTTTATGAACTATACGTATGTTTGAATTAGGCAAAATTACATGAAATCACCCGTTATATAGGACTATTTGACTACAACCACCTTTTATACAACCTATTTACAACCCCTGCTAAAATCAGTTCCGTTAACAATCAAACACCTCCACCCCAAATCCGTCCAATTCTCCGTCACCCCCTAATTTTTATGTCTTGTCCGGTTTATTTTGGTGAGTTGAGACTAGCCTTTATGTTTTTTACTGAATCGGTTTTCCTAGATTTGTTAATAAAACTAATTTAGGAGAACCACTTTTCCCAAAATTTAGCAAACAAACGAATTTCAAATCAGAAATTAAGATTCTAATAAACCAAATTGGATCAGCGACAACTGATTGATTGATTTTTTGGTTTGTTGATGCGAACGTTCTCATTGTTTGGTCCAAATGAGGGTTTCAATTTTGTCCTTTTTGAATTTGAATGAGATCATCTATGTACATATTTATTCACCTCTTTCAACCAACAATCAAATGGGGAGAGATGAGGATGATCGTCTACTCTGACAATACGGCAGGGGGAGTTTCTGGCGACAAAGGCGACGAATCGAGATCCGGCGATGAAGCCGACGACTTGATATCTGACGATGAAGTCAACGACTCGACATCTGGAGATGGTGATAGATGTGGCAATGAAAACGACGATGATGGTTTGAGAATGCTTTTGGACCGAGATCTGGCAAGAAAATGCGGCGGTGACAACTATGGCTCGAGCTCCTTCAATGGAGGCTTGTAAGAGAAAAAGAAATAATTCCCTAAACCGGCTAAGTAAAACGTATCTGCTAAATAGCAAATCTGGCCAAACACCGGTAATTTTTTCAAAAAAACAGGGGTAGTTTGGTAATTTCATCCTTCCTAACAACAAGATTTGAAGGATTTGAAGGATTTGAAGGATTTGGGATGAAGGGGGTTGATTTTTAACATAATTGAGTTTAGGGGTGGCTTTAAATAATTAGCTATATAAGGGGTGGTTGTAGTCAAATATTCCTATATAACGTGTGGTTTCATACAATTTCGCCTTTGAATTATATTGTACGTGCATTTGAACATAACTGTGCATTTCAAATGACAGGATGTGCATTTGTACATTTTGGTTGTGCATTTCACAATGAATTGTGTACTCTATATGCATTTCAAAATGTATTATATGTGCATTTGGAAGATATAAGGTAAACTCACGCGTGGACGTCTCACCTAAGCGCCCCCTTCATATTTTTATATGTCATAATTCTCTCTCTTACATGTTAAGTCTTAATTCTCTCTCTTACATGTCATCCAATTAATGATGTCACTTAGGCATATTTATTTGGCCAATTACTCTTTCACCCTTCATATTTTTTGATATTTACTTATACTCTTTATAACGACTTTCCAAATTTTATATTTATACAAATTGTCTTATTTATATATATACTATCATCTCAAAGATTCATTACAAGATATCATATGAAATATATAAAAACTATATTGACAATATATAATTTACGAGATATAAAATAAATAAATAAACTACAAAATATATATCTTGAAAGATAAAGAAAAAATTAGATACATTTCTTTTTATCAATTCTTATATTGAATAAAAATATACAAATTATATTTAATTTAATTATACTAAATTCGTATGCCATATATAAGATATATTTGATTTATTGTTTGTTTCTTGACTTATATTTTATTTTTTACACATTTGTTCATCAAAATTATTTTTATCATATGTATAATATATTTTCAAACGATTTTGTATGATAAGAAATATATTTTATTACAATAACACTACCAATATTTTATACGTCATTAAAGTTTTATATATAAATGATCAGCGCTACTTTGTAGGGTTTAACTAGGAGTTGTTACCGGAGTTTTGGGTGCCATTTGGATGTGTTTAGAGCATAAGTTGGGAGAATGAAGTTTTGGAGAAGAAGTGCTGATTTGGTGGTTTGAAGAGCTTAAATGAAGACTTAAGAAGATGGAGGAGAAAACCACAAGAGAAGACCATGAGAGGAGCTGAAGAACGCTGCAGAAGACTTTCCGCGGTCGCGAAAATACCCGCCGCGGTCGCAAAAAAAGGAAGAAACAACGAAGCCACAGAAAGTCTTCCGCGGTCGTGGAAATCTCTTCGTGGTCGCGGATACTGTTCACACACGGGTCCGAAGATTTCGTTTCGTCCGAACTTTGTTTTATTTTATTTCTTTTCTTTCCGTTAGTTTATTTTTATTTCCTTTTAGATGTTATTTGTTATCTTTTTAGTATTAGGTTTTGCTAGGTTTATAACCTAGTTAGCATTGGCAGCCTTTTTATCATTCATTCTAGTTTATTCATTATCGTTCAGTTTTTCCCTTTGAGTTTTGTGCTTTGAAGACTATGAAGAACTAAGCAACTTTTGCTTAGTCCAACGATTGAAGTCTTTGTTTGTATTTGGTTGTGAGATTATAACTCTATTTCTTTTCCTTTGATTGTATCTTTTCTCATTGAGCTTAATCCCATTGATTCTTGCTGATTTGACTGGCCTGATCAACTAGTTGATATTAGTAATTGTCTATTGCTAGGGTTTGGATATTTCTGGTTGAAATCCCTTATCTTGTGTAGCAAACATGATATTCTAGGACTGGTTGGACTAGTTTATTGTGAAGAGAATTGATTACATGTTAAATGCTGACGGGTTGTTTAGTGTTGCATGTATCCTGGTTAATTCCTATGCTTACTGCTGCTGTTAGATTAAATCTTGATGGTTTCTTGATTGTTTAATAGTTAGGGTTACCAAGACTGGTTGAACTGATAACTATTTCAGAATAGGGACATGAATATTCATAGGAAGAAATTGAGATAATCTAGGATCAACCAATCAAATGAATGATGGATATTTGTCTAGCTAAGTTACTTCTCACCCATAGATTACACCTTTTGCTTTGATTTACTTTATTGCATTGAAACAAACCAAAACCCCCCCTTTGTTACCTTTGGCATACAACCTGTTGCACTTAGAAAGATTGCTACCTTCCTGTGGGATTCGACCCTTATTTGCCTACTATACTTAGTTAGGTTGTTGATGATTACTTTGATTAGACATAACGACTTTAGCCTCGTTAATAAACAACATAATTAATGACTCCCATATTTTTTAAACATATTAAGATAACTGAATTTTGAAAATATTGTATTTACGTAACATTCAATAATATGTTATACAATTTATGATAAAATATTTCTTTTTATTTTTTTCAAACTCGCGCACAACATGTGAACAAATGCTAGTTTTGTATTAAATTTGTTATTTAAGCACTATATATTTTTAGGTTCTTATGTATATATAGGGCACTCGGGTGAGAACCGATAGTCCGACACCCCTGTGAAACAGTGATAACCACCATGCTCGCAACATGTTGTAGTGATGTCGCCATCACTAACACGTGTTAGTGATGACGTCATCACTGCCACGTGTTAGTGACATCGTCATCACTTTATTTTTTATTTTTTTATAAAATTTTTAAAATTTTGTTAAGACTTTTTTATATTCTTGAACAATTTTTTAACTTTCTTTAACAAAAAATTTAGACTTTTTTTCTATTTTTTTTGGGCATTTTTTTCTTCCAACAAAACTTTTCTTCAAATGCACATTACGGTATAATCAAATGCACATCTCATTATAACCAAATGCACATCAACGTTATACCCAGATGCACATTGACGTTATACACAGATGCACATGACATTATACCCAGATACACATTGACGTTATACCCAAATGCACATCAACGTTTTACCCAGATGCACATTGACGTTATACCCAAATGCACATCAACATTATACATAGATACACATAACATTTATACCAAATGCATACCATGTTAAAACCAAATACACATCAATGTTTTAACCAAATACACATCAACGTTATACCCAAATACACATCAACAATATACATAGATGCACATAACATTTATACCAAATACACACCACGTTAAAACCAAATACACATCAATGTTTTAACCAAATGCACATCAACGTTTTAACCAAATGTACATCAACGTTATACCGAAATGCACATCAACCTTGGATACATTGTACACAAATGCACATCAACGTTATACCTAGATGCACATCACGTTTATACCAAATGCACATCACGTTTATACCAAATGCACATCATGTTATAACCAAATACACATCATGTTATAACCAGATACACATCAACATTATACCCAGATGCACATCAACGTTATACCCAGATGCACATAATAGTGTTGCCAAAAGCACAAGCCGATTAGGAAAAAGAAAAAGAAAATGCCTATAAAAATGATGATATGGCACGATGATGAGGCTAAAGTCGTGATGCCTATCAAAGTAAATCCTCAAAAACCTAACTAAGTATAGTAGGCAAGCAAGAGTCGAATCCCACAAGGAGGTAATCAATCTTCCTAAGTGCAAAAGTTGTATGCCAATAGTAACAAAGGGGTGGTTTTGGTTTGTGTCACGTAAACAATGGAAATCAATGCAAAAGATGTAATCTATGGGTGAGAAGTAACTTAGCCAGATAAATATCCACACTTCAGTTTGATTGGTTAATCCTATATTATCTCCAATTCCTACCAATGAATATTCCTGTCCCGGTCTTATGTATACAAACAGGTCAACCAACCCTGAAAATACTTACCAATAAACAATCAAGATTCAATCTAAAGGCAGCAGTAAGCATAGGAATTAACCAGGATACATGCAATACTTAACAACCCGTTAGTACTCGACATGTAATCAATTCTTTTCACAATAAACTAGTCCTACCAGTCCTAGAATATCGTGGTTGCTACACAAGATAAGGGATATCAACCAGAAATATCCAAACCCTAGCAATAGATAATCACTAATATCAACTAGATGATCAGGCCAGTCAAATCAGCAAGAATCAATGGGATGAAGCTCAAAGAGAATTAATATAATCAAAGGAAAGGAAATAGAGTTATAATCTCACAACCAAGTACAAACGAAGGCTTCAATCGTCGGACTAAGCAAATGTTGCTTAGTTCTTCATAGTCTTCAAAGAGTAAAAAATCTAAGGGAAAAACTGAACGATAATGTGATGAATGAATAATGAAAAAGGCTGCTAACTTAATGAAAATATAAACCTAGCAAACCCTAATCCCAAAAGATAAGAAACAATATCCTAAAAGGAAATAACCGGAATAAAAGAAATAAAATAAAAAGGAAATAAAATAAAATGAAACTCGGACGAAGTAAAATCCCGGCTCCGCGTGCGTGAATAGTATTCGCGACCGCGGACAGATTTCCGCGACCGCGGAAAAGTTCCTAGAGTGTTCGCTGCATCTGGCGTATTTCCGCGATTGCGGTTGCGCTTCTGCGCCCGCGGATTGTCTTATGTAGCTCTTCTCGCTCTCGCTTCGTGGTCTTCTCTTGTGGCTTCGCCTCCATCTTCAACATGTCTTCATTTAAGTACTCAAAACCACCAAATCTACACTTCTTCTCCACAACTCCATTCTCCTCAATTATCTTCTAAACCCATACAAATGGTACCTAAAACTCCAGTAACAACTCCTAGTTACGCACTACAAAGTAGAGCTTATCAAATTCCCCCATGCTTAAACCTTGCTCGTCCCCAAGTAAGCTAATAGAAACCTACTCCTTCAATGAAATACCCAAGGTCTCAGGAAGCACAACAAAACTATCTTTACTAAGAACTGCACCTAATCATGAATCTCCAAGGCACCAACACATCAACACAACACACAAGCTTAAATGAAAGTAGAGTACTTCCCCCAAGCTTAACCCGAACACCATAGAGTGAAAGTAACCATCTAATCCTAGCCTCCATCTATCTTCTTATAGCTCCCAAAGTGACCTACCCGAATCCTCCTTATATCACCTCTTCTTATGTCACTATGCCAGGAAAAATGAGGAATCCTAATAATCACTCTTCTTCTTTTCACTTATTTTGCCAAGGCGCCCTTTCGGATTTTCACCAAGCCACTCATTTCATTTTTCAATAGATGGGCTCACAAAACTCACATCACTCTTGACCTCTTATTACCCTATCCTAATGCTAGTCCAAGCCACCTGCTTATTACCTAAGCCACCCTTTCGGGCTTTCGACTTAGCCCAGGATTTCTTTTTGTCTTTTTTTTTTCCATATTTTTCCATATTTTTATTTTTTATTTTATTCAGACGACTAGCAAGTATAGATCACTCCCCCATGCTTAAATATTGCATTGTCCTCAATGTAATGAAAGACTAAAAGATGAAGCACAAGGAAGGTAGAAAAGTACTCACGACGTCGCCGAGGTGGTCTAGATGTGGACGTCGGGGCTGGCGGTAAAACATTGAAAACACAAGTCTCTGGTGTTGTGGTGGTCCTACTCAATCAAACTCCACGTGCAACCAAATAGATCCACTGTAAGGTGAAGTGGCACGTCAAAGAAACGGGGTTGCACGAGCCTTCAATGATCACAGAATTGGAGCCCTGGTGTAATCGTGTAGCCGACTCCCTCGCTCCATATCAATCATCATATCCGCAGTTGGCTCTGGAGCTCCTCCTCGTCAGCTGTCGAATGTCGGGCCATCATCGGTGCCAAATAAAAATGCCAGGCTAATGTCTCCTCCTTGGCAGCATGATGTGCACCGTCTCTCGTAGAAAAGCTCGGACAACTGGGCCACGATCACGGGTTTAAGGCCGCGGTCGTGGAGTCTTCAGAATTTTTTTTATTTTTTTTTCGATTTTTTTTTTCTTCAGGGAAAGGAGACTTACAGTGGGGAAACCGCAGTCGCGGAAAATTTTCCGCGATCGCGGATTCGTGTCTGGTGCGAATTGAACACCGTCTTCGAATTTTGGCTTCGAGTCTCCTACCTGCAGGTTAGTCTAGAAAGGGAAACAACTATAATGAAAGCTTGAAACAAAAAGACATGAAAATAATTACATACCTCGGGTTGCCTCCCGAGCAACGCCTTGGTTATTGTCGTGGCTCGACATGGTGCCCTTAGGATCAACTTGGGTTGCTCACATCAACCGAACACTTGGGGCTATAATCAGGAGAGAGTCTTTTTGCATCATCAATATTGTGTTCCACCCTCAGCCCATCAAACTCCATGGTGAGCAAACCACTACTCACATCAATCTTCGTATTCGCCATCTTCATGAACGGCCTACCCAACATCACAGGGGCTGTATGTTTGTCTTGCCCCGTATCCAACACAAGGAAATCCGTAGGGAAAAGCAGCTTATCAACCTCTACCAGAACATCCTGCACGACTCCTTTGGGATATACATAGGACTAATCCGCCAATTGAATCACCATCCCTGTCTTCTGTAATGGTCCAAGCTCCAGAGATTCATAAATCGAGAGAGGTAGTACATTGATAGATGCACCCAAATCCAGCAATTGCTTTATCGAACGTGGTGTCACCTATCTTGCATGGAATAATGAACATGCCTGGGTCACTGCACTTTTTGGGCATCCGCTTTTGCAGCATAGCGGATAGGGCTGTGCATCCGGTCCAGACCGGACCGCTTTTTCCTGTCCGGTCCGGTCCGATGGACTGAAATTTTTGGAAACCTTGGACCGAAGACCGGACCAGACCGATATGATTCAGTCCGGTCCGGTTCCGGTCCGGTCCGGTCTTGGACCAGTTTATATATTTTTTATTTTTTAGTTTTATATAAATGAAAAATTAATTATTTTTTATATTTTTATATTTATTGTGTATAATATTAGACAATATATTTTGTTATTTATTTATATTTATACTAAAAACTAATTTTTAATAATATTATAAGATATTAATATATAAAATTAAATTAAAAATAATAAAAACCGGTCCATCCGGTCCGGACCGGAAACCGGCCGGGTTTGGACCAGACCGGACAGGAACCGGAATTCTAAAAATATGTGGACCGCGGACCGGACCGTAATTCCCCCGGTCCGGTCCGGTCCGGGCATTTTCGGTCCGGTCCATTTTTCCGGTCCGGGCCGAATCTGCACACCCCTAATAGCAGAGACACTCTCATTAACCTGGACCTTCTTCTTTGCTTTCACCGTTTTCTTTCTCTTAATCTTGCACAATTCCTTCAAAAAAATTTCATAACGAGGAATGCTCTTAACCAACGTGATCAAAGGAATATTTACCTCGCAATTGCAGAAGGTCTCAAAGATCTCCTTGTCGTTTTCCGGCCTTCTAGTATCCTTCAATGCCTCAGGGAAGGGCGTGGGTGGCTTCAGCGAACCGAGCAGAGGGAAATAGATGCGAACGTAAACGTCTTCAAGGACTGAGGGGACCCGCGGTCGCGGATCAATTGACGAGCAATATGGAGTTTCTGGGCAATCTGGGACGCCAATGACTTTTCTGCGATCGCGAATGTCATTCCGCGGTCGCGGAATTGCTTCAGCGTTTTCACCTTCTCCAGAACTTTTTCCGTGGTCGCAGAATCAGTCTGCGGTCGCGGAAATTCTTCGGAAAAATCAGCGTCTTCAGTGATAATTCCGCGGTCGCGGATTTCGGGCTGCGCTCGCGGTTCTTCCTCTGCAGCATCCGTCACTTCCTTCATTTGTGTTCCACTCCTTAGCGTCATCGCATATACATTCTCTCTCGGGTTTGCTACCATTTGAGATGGTAGTTTCCCCGAGTCTCTGGCTTCCAGTTTGCTCACTGCCAGAGAAATCTGACCCACTTGCTTCTCCAAGTTCTGAATACTAGACTTCATCTCTTGATTTTGTTGGACCATAGTGGTTGCCAACGTCGATACACTCTGAGCGAGAGACTTAATCGTGTCATCACTGGACATAGATGAACTTGCGCTTTGGCCTTGAGGTCTAGGATCATACTGAGCTCTATATTGTTGTTGTTGTTGACCTCCAGGCCGCTGAAATTGATGTTGGTGTTGTAGGAATTGTGGGGGCCTCTGATGGAACTCTTGATCATCACGACCTTGAGGAGGATTCTGCTGGTTCCCGTACCTCAAATTGGGGTGATCTCTCCACCCTGGATTTTAGGTGTTGGAGTACGGGTCATATCTTGGCCTTGGAGGGCCGAAACCTCCAATGACATTCACTTCAGCAGTGGGCTCCTGCAGCGTGGGACACGCATCTGTAGGGTGCATCGTGTCATAGCAGATTCCACAAGACTTAACTTGCTGCAGGTTGCCCTTCATCATAAACCTCCTCATCAGCTCCTTCATCTCAGCCATCTCAGAAAGTATTGAGGACGATGGCTGAGAGTTTGCGGCCTTAACTTCTTGGGCGCTCGCCCTCTTGCTAAACTGTCTTGATCCCTCAGATAACTGATGAAGGCTAAAATCGTGATGCCTATCAAAGTAAATACTCAAAAATCTAACTAAGTATAGTAGGCAAGCAAGGGTCGAATACCATAGGGAGGTAGCAATCTTTCTAAGTGCAAAAGGTGTATGCCAATAGTAACAAAGGGGGGTTTTGGTTTGTTTGCAAGTAACAAAGTAAATAAAAGCAAAGGATGTAACAATTGGGAAAAGTAACTTAGCCAGACAAATATCCACCATTCATTTGCTTGGTTGATCCTCGATTATCTCTATTCCTTCCTATGAATGTTCCTATTCCTTTTCTTAAGTTATAAACAGGACAAACAGACCCTGAGAATACTAACTATCAAATAACCAGGAAAACCTCCAGATTCAATTCAACAGCAGCAAGAAGCACATGAATTTAAATAGATACATGCAAGAGCAACAAACAGTCTTACTATGCATGCAATCAATTCTCTCTACAATAAACCAGTCCAAACAGTTCTTAGAATATCGCAGTTGCTACTCTGAATTAGGTAATTCAAACAGTAATTACCAAACCCTAGCAATAGACAATTACTAATATCAACTAGGTGATCAGGCCAGTCAAATCAGCAAGAATCAATGGGATGAAGCACAAGAGAATCAATACATTCAACGGAAAAGAAATAGAATTATAACCTCATAACCAAATACAAACGACGGCTTCAATCATCGGACTAAGCAAAAGTTGCTTAGTTCTTCATAGTCTTGAAACGTAAAACTCAAAGGGAAAAACAATACTGAATAATAGTCTGAATGAATAAGATTCTAGATAATGAAAAGGTTGCTAGGAAACTAGGTTATAAACTAGCAAAACCTAAAAACTAAAGATAGGAATCAATATCTTTCCAAAAGAAATAAAACAGAATAAAAGAAATAAAATAAAAGAATTAAAACAAATAAGGTAACTCAAAATATCGAACGGAATTGAAATCCCGGATCCGCGTTGATGAACAGTATCTGCGATCGCGGAGGAATTTCCGCGACCGCGGAAAAGTCTCTGTGGTCTCGCACTGTTTGGCATTTTTCCGCGATCGCGGCTTTGTGATCCGCGACCGCGGATTCTTCACTGTTGCTCTTCTTCGCCTCGTAATATTTCACGACCACGGAAAAGCTTCTGTAGCTCTTCTTCATCTCCTTCTTCCGTCTTCTCTCGTGGTTTTCTTCTCCATCTTCTAAATCTTCATTTAAGCTCGTCCAAACCACCATAATCATACTCCTTCTCCTCAACTCCATACTCAACAATAACGCTCTAAACTTATCCAAATGGTACCCAAAACACCGGTAATAACTCCTAGTTAAACCCTACAAAGTAGCGCTGATCAAATTCCCCCATGCTTAAACCTTGCTCGTCCTCGAGTAAGCTAATAGAAACCTACTCCTCCAATGAAATACCCAAGGTCTCAGGAAGCACAACAAAACTCTCTCCACTAAGAACTGCCCTAAACATGTAACTCCAAGGCACCACACAATCAACTCAACACACAACACACAAAATTAAAGGAAAGCAGAGTACTTCCCCCAAGCTTAACCCGAACACCATAGAGTGAAAGTAACCATCTAATCCTAGCCTCCATCTATCTTCTTATAGCTCCTAAAGTGACCTACCCGAATCCTCCTTATATCACCTCTTCTTAAGTCACCACGCCAGGAAAAATGAGGAATCCTAATAATCACTCTTATTCTTTTCACTCATTTTGCCAAGGCGCCCTTTCGGATTTTCACAAAGCCACTCATTTCATTTTTCAATAGATGGGCTCACAAAACTCACATCACTCTTGACCTCTTATTACCCTAGCCTAATGCTAGTCCAAGCCACCTGCTTATTACCTAAGCCGCCCTTTCGGGTTTTCGACTTAGCCCAGGATTTCTTTTTGTTTTTTTTCTTCATATTTTTGACTTTTTTATTTTTTATTTTATTCAGACGACTAGCAAGTATAGATCACTCCCCCATGCTTAAATATTGCATTGTACTCAATGTAATGAAAGACTAAAAGATGAAGCACAAGGAAGGTAGAAAAGTACTCACGACGTCGTCGAGGTGGTCTGGATGTGGATGTCGGGGTTGGCGGTAAAACATTGAAAACACAAGTCTCTAGTGTTGCGGTGGTCCTACTCAATCAAACTCCACGTGCAACCAAATAGATCCACTGTAAGGTGAAGTGGCACGTCAAAGAAATGGGGTTGCACGAGCCTTCAATGAACACAGAATTGGAGCCCTGATGTAATCGTGTAGCCGACTCCCTCGCTCCATATCCATCATCATATCTGCAGTTGGCTCCGGAGCTCCTCCTTGTCAGCTGTCGAATGTCGGGCCATCATCGGTGCTAAATAAAAATGCCGGGCTAATGTCTCCTCCTTGGAAGCATGATGTGCATCGTCTCTCATAGAAAAGCTCGGACAACTAGGCCATGATCGCGGGTTTAAGGCCGCGGTCGCGGAGTCTTCAGATTTTTTTTTATTTTTTTTTTCGATTTTTTTTTCTTCAGGGAAAGGAGACTTACAGTGGGGAAACCGCAGTCGCGGAAAATTTTCCGCGGTCGCGGATTCGTGTCTGGTGCGAATTGAACACCGTCTTCGAATTTTGGCTTCGAGTCTCCTACCTGCAAGTTAGTCTAGAAAGGGAAACAACTATAATGAAAGCTTGAAACAAAAAGACATGAAAATAATTACATACCTCGGGTTGCCTCCCGAGCAACGCCTTGGTTATTGTCGTGGCTCGACATGGTGCCCTTAGGATCAACTTGGGTTGCTCACATCAACCGAACACTTGGGGCTACAATCAGGAGGGTGTCTCTTGGCATCATCAATATTGTGTTCCACCTTCAGCCCATCAAACTCCATGGTGAGCAAACCACTACTCACATCAATCTTCGTATTCGCCGTCTTCATGAACGGCCTACCCAACATCACAGGGGCTGTATGTTTGTCTTGCCCCGTATCCAACACAAGGAAATCCGTAGGGAAAAGCAGCTTATCAACCTCTACCAGAACATCCTGCACGACTCCTTTGGGATATACATAGGACTAATCCGCCAATTGAATCACCGTCCCTGTCTTGTGTAATGGTCCAAGCTCCAGAGATTCATAAATCGAGAGAGACAGTACATTGATAGATGCACCCAAATCCAGCAATTGCTTTATCGAACGTGGTGTCACCTATCTTGCATGGAATAATGAACATGCCTGGGTCACTGCACTTCTTGGGCCTCCGCTTTTGCAGCATAGCGGAGACACTCTCATTAACCTGGACCTTCTTCTTTGCTTTCACCGTTTTCTTTCTCTTAATCTTGCACAATTCCTTCAAAAAATTTTCATAACGAGGAATGCTCTTAACCAACGTGATCAAAGGAATATTTACCTCGCAATTGCAGAAGGTCTCAAAGATCTCCTTGTCGTTTTCCGGCCTTCTAGTATCCTTCAATGCCTCAGGGAAGGGCGTGGGTGTCTTCAGCGAACCGAGCAGAGGGAAATAGGAACGAACGTAAACGTCTTCAATGACTGAGGGGACCCGCGGTCGCAGATCAATGGACGAGCAATAAGGAGTTTCTAGGCAATCTGGGATGCCAGTGACTTTTCCGCGGTCGCGGATGTCATTCCGCGATCACGGAATCGCTTCAGCGTTTTCACCTTCTCCAGAACTTTTTCCGCGGTCACATAAATCAATCTGCGCTCGCGGAAATTCTTCGGAAAAATCAGCGTCTTCAGTGATAATTCCGCGGTCGCGGATTTCGGGTTGCGGTCGCGGTTCTTCCTCTGCAACATCCGTCACTTCCTTCATTTGTGTTCCACTCCTTAGCGTCATCGCATATACATTCTCTCTCGGGTTTACTACCGTTTGAGATGGTAGTTTCCCTAAGTCCCTGGCTTCCTGTTTGCTCACTGCCAGAGAAATCTGACCCACTTGCTTCTCCAAGTTCTGAATACTAGACTTCATCTCTTGATTTTGTTGGACCATAGTGGTTGCCAACGTCGATACACTCTGAGCGAGAGACTTAATCGTGTCATCACTGGACATAGATGAACTTGCGCTTTGGCCTTGAGGTCTAGGATCATACTGAGCTCTATATTGTTGTTGTTGTTGACCTCCAGGCCGCTGAAATTGATGTTGGTGTTGTAGGAATTGTGGCGGCCTCTGATGGAACTCTTGATCATCACGACCCTGAGAAGGATTCTGCTGGTTCCCTTATCTCAAATTGGGGTGATCTCTCCACCCTGGATAGTAGGTGTTGGAGTACGGGTCATATCTTGGCCTTGGAGGGCCGAAACCTCCAATGGCATTCACTTCAGCAATAGGCTCCTGCAACGTGGGACACGCATCTATAGGGTGCATCGTGTCATAGTAGATTTGCTGCAGGTTGCCCTTCATCATAAACCTCCTCATCATCTCCTTCATCTCAGCCATCTCAGAAAGTATTGAGGACGATGGTTGAGAGTCTACGGCCTTAACTGCTTG
Source organism: Rheum nobile (assembly GCA_027886185.1). Classification (NCBI taxonomy): domain Eukaryota; kingdom Viridiplantae; phylum Streptophyta; class Magnoliopsida; order Caryophyllales; family Polygonaceae; genus Rheum; species Rheum nobile. The sequence continues at coordinate 1,017,563 of WOAB01000901.1, read as the reverse complement.
GGCGCTCTCCCTCTTGCTAAACTGTCTTGAGCCCTCAGATAGCTGATGAAGGCTAAAATCGTGATGCCTATCAATGTAAATACTCAAAAACCTAACTAAGTATAGTAGGCAAGCAAGGGTCGAATACCACAGGGAGGTAGCAATCTTTCTAAGTGCAAAAGGTGTATGCCAATAGTAACAAAGGGGAGTTTTGGTTTGTTTGCAAGTAACAAAGTAAATAAAAGCAAAGGATGTAACAATTGAGAAAAGTAACTTAGCCAGACAAATATCCACCATTCATTTGCTTGGTTGATCCTCGATTATCTCTATTCCTTCCTATGAATGTTCCTATTCCTTTTCTTAAGTTATAAACAGGACAAACAGACCCTGAGAATACTAACTATCAAATAACCAGGAAAACCTCCAGATTCAATTCAACAGCAGCAAGAAGCACATGAATTTCAATAGATACATGCAAGAGCAGCAAACAGTCTTACTATGCATGCAATCAATTCTCTCTACAATAAACCAGTCCAAACAGTTCTTAGAATATCGCAGTTGCTACTCTGAATTAGGTAATTCAAACAGTAATTACCAAACCCTAGCAATAGACAATTACTAATATCAACTAGGTGATCAGGCCAGTCAAATCAGCAAGAATCAATGTGATGAAGCACAAGAGAATTAATACATTCAACGAAAAAGAAATAGAATTATAACCTCATAACCAAATACAAACGAAGGCTTCAATCGTCGGACTAAGCAAAAGTTGCTTAGTTCTTCATAGTCTTGAAACGTAAAACTCAAAGGGAAAAACAATACTGAATAATAGTCTGAATGAATAAGATTCTAGATAATGAAAAGGTTGCTAGGAAACTAGGTTATAAATTAGCAAAACCTAAAAACTAAAGATAGGAATCAATATCTTTCCAAAAGAAATAAAACAGAATAAAAGAAATAAAATAAAAGAATTAAAACAAATAAGGTAACTCAAAATATCGGACGAAATTGAAATCCCGGATCCGCGTTGATGAACAGTATCTGCAAGAGCACGGAAAAGTCTCTGTGGTCTCGCACTGTTTGGCATTTTTCCGCGATCGCGGCTTTATGATCCGCGACCGCGGATTCTTCACTGTTGCTCTTCTTCGCCTCGTAATATTTCGCGACCACGGAAAAGCTTCTGTAGCTCTTCTTCAGCTCCTTCTTCCGTCTTCTCTCGTGGTTTTCTTCTCCATCTTCTAAATCTTCATTTAAGCTCGTCCAAACCACCATAATCATACTCCTTCTCCTCAACTCCATACTCAACAATAACGCTCTAAACTTATCCAAATGGTACCCAAAACACCGGTAACAACTCCTAGTTAAACCCTACAAAGTAGCGCTGATCAAATTCCCCCATGCTTAAACCTTGCTCGTCCTCGAGTAAGCTAATAGAAACCTACTCCTCCAATGAAATATCCAAGGTCTCAGGAAGCACAACAAAACTCTCTCCACTAAGAACTGCCCTAAACATGTAACTCCAAGGCACCACACAATCAACTCAACACACAACACACAAACTTAAAGGAAAGCAGAGTACTTCCCCCAAGCTTATCCCGAACACCATAGAGTGAATACAAATATCTAATCCTAGCCTCCATCTATCTTCTTATGCCTCCTAGAGTGACCTACCCGAATCCTCCTTATATCACCTCTTCTTATGTCACCACGCTAGGAAAAATGAGGAATCCTAATAATCACTCTTCTTCTTTTCACTCATTTTGCCAAGGCGTCCTTTTGGGTTGTCACCAAGCCACTCATTTCATTTTTCAATAGATGGGCTCACAAAAAAAACTCACATCACTCTAGACCAATTATTACCCCAGCCTAATGCTGGTCCAAGCCACCTGCTTATTGTAACACCCCCAAATATATATCCTTGAAAGGTATTACCGCCAGTGATCTCGGATTTCACATCCGAAGCCACCCCAGGCTTAACCCGTTTATATAAATCATAAAACAACAGTTATAATACAAAATATCATAACTTTTGATTAAAACAAATGTTTTGGAATTACATCCATGATTCAAAATACATAATCAAATATATTACAACGGAAGTCTTAATACATAAAGGACACAAGGGTCTTGATCTAAACGATCACCCGCCAAGGAATCTCAACCTGGTAAAACTCTTCAAAATTCCAACTGCCATCATTGTCGTTTCTAGCCTTCTTCGGAATTGCAGTTTATCTGATGTGTCGTATGAGACGGATGACACCAGCCAACCATGCAAGGGAATATAATCGGTTGGTTAGTCTAATGAAAGACTATGCAAGGGTAAAATAGAAAGGTTCTAAGTAGTCGTATTAGGTTAGACTCATCGCTTCTCGAATAAAAGTCGATGACGATAGTCAACCACTATACTCCTACTGAAATATACGAAAATGCATGATCAAGAGAAAGGACTCTGAAAGAATGAGTCTTACGGAAACATATGAAGAGAAGACTCCAAAAGGTTGAGTCTTATCGTAAAGTATGACAAGTGCTTGGGAACATCAATTTCACACAAGCGTTTTAAAACTGACTTGGTGTTTCGGTTCACAACCAACCTCACCGCACAATGCGAATTCAGATTGGAAAGAGAACTTTACTCTGACCAAAGTCTAGACGAGTTTCCTAGCTGCACTACTCTCTTAGATGCACTACTCGCCTGAGGGTATATTAATTATGTGCACTAAAGCACTTATCTTATTTAATTCCAAAACGTACATTTTACGTTATAAGCCTTTTAAGATCTCTTCACAAGAGATATCGAATCTCCTCACAAGAGATATCAAAGGGAATACATCCCAAATGGCGGCACCAGCTGTGTGCACATACCCTGAGTAAGGGTAAGGTCATGATCGAAGATACTAGGGAAAATCATCCTAGTACCATTATCAAGAAACCACTAAACCTCGCAAGGTACATAGTGTTCCTACGAATACTCGTTCTAACTAAACAGTTAAAACATAAGAGCAATAATTCACATCAAAGCCATCGAGGCCAATAACAGATATAATAGCGTTGTTTCTAGCAATATATACAACCTATTATAATATCTGTATTTCAATCATATATATATATATAATAGCGTTGGTTCTAGCAATATATACAACCTATTATAATATCTATTTTTAAATCACATACAGTTATCAAAACTGTTCCCAGACGAAAATAATATTCATCCCAAATTAATTAACAATTAAACAATTAATAATTAATATAAATATGGAATGATAAGCAAGAGCGAACCGCCACTTGCCTTAGATTAGACAAGGCTCAACGAAGCCTGAGACGACAGGTTTTCGGGTCCGAAACGAGGAAGAACTCGGATTATAATTTCCTACGGAACGACCCATAACGAAACCCAAAGTTAGATTCGACAATAAATAGTAAGAATCTAAAGAAAGGCGAACGAAATCGAAGGAATGAAGTCCCGATCGAAATCACAAAACCCAAGGCCACACCCACAATCGCCCAGGCACACCACGGGTGCGGTGGCCTGCCACAGGTGCGGTCACCAGTGCAGTCGTTGGGGACGAAGACGAGATCTTACCGGGGACGACGCGTTGGGCTCGATTTGGATTGGCTTCGACTTCCAAACTCCTTGGGCCACCAAACACCACCTTGAGGGCACCTCCTCCTCCTATGGTAGCTCCGGCGACGACCTTGTAGAACTCCGGCGAAAGCTTGCAACTCTGGCGACAATGGAACGAGAGAGAGAGATTGGAGAGAGAGAGAGATTTGAGATGTCTTCCTCCTCCAAGCCTCCTCCTTTTATAGGCCAAGCAAGGAGCTCAGATGGCACCTCCCCCACCGCCTCACCGCTTCAGCTCCGACAAGATCGGCAAGCAGCTCAGGCGAAGTTCGGCGGAGCAGAAAAGAAATCATGACGGAGCGGGTACGGTGGGTCTCACCGCGGGGTGCGGTGGCGACCAATTCTGACCGCGGGTGTGATGGGTATGACCGCGGGTGCGGTCAAGGCAAATTCTGTGCCTTTTGCCCACTTTTGTCCGGGAAGAATTATGGGTATGAGTTTTAACCCCGGTTTAAACATATTCGTATCCGAACAAATATTCTAAGCCCCAAAATACGTCGAATGTATTTTATTCCACCCAAGGAATTATTACAGAGATCAAGTATTTAACAGAAAGTCTGAACTTCTCTGAAAATAATTCGACTATAATACGAGTGTTTGGAAAACTTACCAAAATACTCTTTACTAAAATGAGGGGTATTACATCACCTCCTCCTTACAAAAAGTTTCGACCCCGAAACTTGGCCGAATAAATCAAAGAAAAGCGAGGCGTTACAACACTACCCCCTTAAAAAGGTTTCGACCCCGAAACTAGGCCGAAAATAGCTCGGGAAAACGTCTAAGCATATCCGCCTCCGTTTCCCAGGTTTCCCAAGTAACTTCTTCAGTTCCTGACTTGGACCACAAAATCCGTACCAATGGTACCACCTTATTCCATAACTGCTTCTCACGGCGTTCGAGAATACGCACCGGTATCTCCTCGTAGGTACCATTTGTCTGAATCTCAATGTCGTCATAACTCAGCACATGAGACTCATCTTGTACATACTTCCTCAACAAAGATACGTGGAACACGTTATGCACTGGATGTGCCGATGGCAGCAATGCCAAACGATACGCTAGAGACCCCACTCTATCAAGGATCTCAAACGGTCCCACGTAGTGAGGGTTAAGCTTCCCACGCTTACCAAACCTAAACACACCCTTGGATGGCGACACTCTGACAAACACCTTGTCACCAACCTCAAACTCGACATTCCTACGCTTCAGATCTGCGTAAGACTTCTGTCGACTCTGAGCTGTCAACATCCTTTGTCTTATCAAAGCAATGTCCGAGGCAGTCCTTTCGACTAACTCAGGTCCGAGCAGAACCTTGTCGGCATTTTCATCCCAACAAATCAGAGATCTGCACCTTCAATCGTACAAAGCCTCGAATGGAGCCATCTTAATGGTAGCATGCCAACTGTTGTTGTATGTGAACTCAATCAGACTCAGGCTGTTCTCCCAGCTAGTTGGACGATCGAGTGTACAAGCTCTTAGCATATCTTCCAAGGTCTGGATGGTCCTCTCAGACTGTCCATCCGTCTGAGGATGAAACGCAGTGCTGAATCTCAACTCGGTTCCCATGGCCTTATGTAGTTCTTTCTAGAATCTTGACATGAATCGGCCATCACGATCCGATAGAATGGTCTTTGGAGTACCATGCAAACGGATGATCTCGTGTAAAAACACTTCTGATAACTTCTGGGTTCCCCATGTTGACTTGATAGCCACGAAATGAGCACTCTTCGTGAGCCTGTCAATGATTACCCATATAGCATCTTTCTGGCTTTGAGTCTTTGGCAACCTAGTGACGAAATCCATAGCAATATCTTCCCATTTCCATTCTGGCACTGGAAGAGGTAGCAACTCACCACCTGGTCTACGATGTTCTATCTTGACCTTCTGACAAGTCAAGCATTTCGCCACAAACTCTGCTACATCCCACTTCATGTTGGGCCACCAGAACTTCTTCCTGAGGTCCTTGTACATCTTGCTAGAGCCTGGATGTACAGAATAAGCTGATGAATGGGCCTCCTTCATCACCAACTGGCGAAGACCATCAACGTCAGGCACACAGATCCGGTTCTGAAACCAGAGTGATCCATCTTCCTGAATCACGAATCCGGGAGCTTTCCCGTCCATCACTTCACTGCTTAGCTTCACCAAGACTACATCATCAACTTGTCTCTCCCTGATTTGATCAAGTAGCGTGGCCTGAATCTCCAGCATACTCAGATATCCTCTACGCTGATCGTACAAGAGTTCAATGTCGCACAACCCTTGGTTTAGCTTGGTCTGAGCAGTGAGTAAAGCCACTACAGTCTCGTGCGGCGTCTTTCGGCTCAATGCATCGGCTACTACATTAGCCTTGCCCGGATGATACAGTAATTCGATGTCGTAGTCTTTGAGTAGCTCTAACCAGCGACGTTGTCTCATATTTAGCTCCTTCTGAGTGAATATATATTTGAGACTCTTGTGATCGGTGAAGACTTGACACCTTACACCATAGAGATAGTGTCTCCAAATCTTCAGCGCAAAAACTACAGCTTCTAGTTCCAGATCATGCATCGGATAGTTTGCCTCATAAGTCTTCAACTATCGGGATGTGTATGCAATAACCTTGCCTCTCTGCATCAGCACACATCCCAAACCACTCTTCGAAGCATCACTATAGACCACATAACCATCATTCCCTTCCGGTAGTGCTAACACTGGTGCGGAGGTCAGACATTGCTTCAACTTCTGAAAACTAGCCTCGCACTTGTCATCCCAGACAAACTTCTTATGGACTTTGTGAAGCAGACCGGTCATGGGTAGAGCGATCTTAGAGAATCCCTCCACGAACCGTCTATAATAACCAGCGAGTCCTAGAAAACTGCACACCTCCTTCAAATTCTGAGGCCGCTTCCAATTGGCTACTGCTTCAATCTTCTGGGGATCAACCATAATCCCATTCTCATTAATCACATGGCCTAAGAAAGCCACTTCCTTGATCCAAAAGTAACACTTAGACAACTTTGCATACAACTGATTTTGTCTAATAACTGACAAAGTGATCCGAAGATGTTCCTCATGAGCTTCCTCACTCGGGGAATAAATTAAAATATCATCGATGAAGACCACTACGAACTTATCCAAGTATTGGTGGAAACATCGATGCATCAGATCCATGAAGACTGTTGGAGCATTGGTAAGTCCAAATGGCATGACTACGAACTCGTAGTGACCATATCTCGTTCGGAATGCAGTCCTCGGAATATCCTCCTCACGAATCCTGAGCTTATGGTAACCAGACCTCAGATCGATTTTGGAAAAGACCTTTGCTCCCTGCAGTTGATCCAACAGATCATCAATCGTTGGCAACAGATACTTATTCTTGTTCGTGACCTTATTCAACTCACGATAGTCGATACAAAGTCGAAACGATCCATCCTTCTTCTTGACGAACAAGACCGGAGCACCCCAAGGCGATGCACTCGACCTTATATAACCTTTCTCAAGAAGATCTTCGAGTTGCTTCTTCAACTCTTGCATCTCAGGAGGAGCCATCCGATACGGTGCCTTAGAGATCGGCGCAGTACCAGGCTCGAGATCGATAGTAAATTGTATGTCACGATGCGGGGGTACACCAGGAATCTCCTCCGGAAAGACATCCGGATATTCACAAACAATCAGAATATCAGGAATTGAAGATTCATCTTTCTTGGGCTCGTCTAGATAGCATAGGTACCCGACACAACCTTGTCGAAGTAGCTTGAACGCAACCATCACATTGATAAGCCTGCCATTATCAGCGTCATTCTGACCCTTAAACTTGCATACATACTGGCCCCCAGATGACACCGTCACAGTCCTTGAGCTGAAATCGATTACCGCCCCATGACGCATCAGCCAATCCATACCGAGAATAATGTCGTATAGAGCCATGGCTATACAGATCAAATCTGCTTCGAACTTCTTACCCTGGATGGTAATCAGAAATTCTGACAGACGTTTGGTTCCAACCAAATGTTCACCATTAGGAAGATTCACAACGAAAGGTTCACAAACCTCGTTGCATACTAACCCTAACTTACTGACACAACTTTCCAAAATAAAAGAATGGGTAGCACCCGAATCAAATAACATACATACAGAAGTAGAATGAAGGTATAGAGTACCTTGAGCAATTGGAGCATTAGGTCCATCAGCCTCACGCATCTCGTAAAGGCATTGACCTTGACCTCCAGAAGCAGCTGGGGCTTTCCCCTTATTCTGTGCAGACGTCTGCATCGAAAGACTAGGAGCTTCCACTGGTCTGAACTTAGGTCGATTGTTCTGATTAATTGACCCTTGCTGCGACTCACGTCATTTCTGCCTTTGCTGTGGACAGAACTTCTGCAAATGTCCCACCTTTTCGCAACCAAAACACGTCTTCTTCTCCTTCAGACACTCATTACTCTTGTGTCCGTGTGTACCACAGTTATAGCATTGGATCAGACTCTTGCCCTGACCCGATTGACGTGTAGACCCTCCATGAGTCATATCCGTTTTTGCTCTGCCAGACTTGGCAAAATTAGACGGTGGCGCGGGACGCTTAAATCCACTCGCCTGAGGCTGGCCCTGCATTGACCTCTGGTGACTTCGTTTCTTTGTTGACTCCTCCAGAGTCACTTCCAATTTATAGGCAGTGTCCACGTACTGCTCTAGAGTAGAGCATCCGTGACGTATCATTAGTGGCTTAATATCTGGGTTCATCCACTCGTGGAAATGCCAGATCTTTTTCTCTTCATTGGACACCTCCGGCCCAACATACTACAATAAATGATTGAATTTGGTCATAAGCTCGGTCACTTTCAAACCACCCGTCTTTGGATAGAGAAATTCCTTATGTTTCTCCTCCCTCATAGCTTGAGAGAAGAAACGATCAGTCATCTTGGCTTTAAACATTCCCTAGTTCAAACCTGGGTGATCAGCCAAACCTGTACCTTCCCACCATTCACTGGCTACTTCCTTCAGCTGAAGGGATGCAATGTGCACCTTCTCTGCTTCAGTGCACTCAACATTGCGGAACAGTCACACCATGTGTGAGAACCAATAAGCCACTTTGACTGGCTCTCCTTTCCCATCATAACAGTCGGGCCTCATAGAGCTAATGGCCTTCAGTGCTTGGATATAATTGCCTCTGTTCCTGACTGCTTCTTCTTGCGGCGCATGGACAACTGGCTCCTCAAATCTTGGAACCGCTGGAAGAATTGGCACAGCCTGTGCCTGAGGCACAATTGGTCGCATGATGTCGGTGAATGCTTGCATAACGATTCCCCGAATAGCTTCAATTGCTGCTGCATCAAATACCATTGGAGTGCTGACCGGAACTTGGTCATTGCCCCTTTGATTGTTGTTAGAAGCAGACTCGTGTTCATCCACGGGGTTTGCGGTATTCCTCTCATTTGGTCTGGGGTCATTACTTGGCCCAACACCAGCACGAATGGTGTTCCTTGTGTTCACCATCTGTTTACCGATCAAATTCCAAGTATTTTATTACATTAATATCATTCAATATACTTAACGTAATAAAAATCAACTCAGAATAGATCAAACTTGGTAATTTTCATTGATAAGATTAACTGACCTAATATGTTTTACAAAAGGGATCTCCCGAGCGTCAAGACAAAATTGCCCAAAGACTTAGGTTCTTAACAAAACAACTGAATTACAAGAAAAGAAACTGCTAATCAGCACTGGCCCAATCATGGCGCCCTGAAACATTTCCTGTAATCGCCACTCCTCATACAAGGTTTCTTCGAACGGGGTTTACCATCGGGGTCTGGTGAAAGACTCCTCACCCTACTCGGTCCAGGAGCACATGGCTCATTGCTTGGTCTTGCCCTTCTTAGAGCATGCTCAACCACCTCGTCCATCTAGCGGCGCTCTTTTGGGGAAATCATCTGACTTAGGCGAAGTGCCTCTCGCGAGTCAGGACTCAACATTAGCCTTCTCTGAGCAGGAATATGCTGTGAGTTCTCAGATGCATTTTGTGTACCATTTCTTCTTCTGGGAAATACTACCTCGTAAAGCGTATCCCAATTGGCCGAAGTCAATGGCGAGTATTCTTGCTCATGCGGCAACTCTGGACTGGGATAGATAAACTCCATTCCCGGGTCCTCGCTGCCCACCAATAATCGCTCTAAGCCATCAGACTCGTGGCCCTGTCCCTCGAGGTCCTCCTCGGGGTCCTCCTCTTCTTCCGGATCCTCTTCTTCTGGATCCTCCTCGGGAATCATCTCAATCATGAAGTCGTCGTTGTAATGCTCTTTTGCATACCTTGACCACTCCTCTTCATTTTTCGTGTCCTCCCTTGGCTCCTCTGTAGGTTCTGCCACTGGAACCTTGGTCCTATCAGACACTAGTACTACTGACTCGGGTAGTACAGTCTTCACCTCCTCGGGTGGATTACTAGATTCTTCGACCTCGAAGCATCGCAGGGGAACTGGAAACTCAAGCCTCATTGGAGATGGCGGAGCCACCTCGGCTTCTTCCGAGTCCCTTCGAAGAGAAAAACATGCACCCATAACCTACGGGTGACGAGAAAAGAGTTAGTCTTTCTAAATATAGAAGTTCACTTCCATATCAGACTAAAGAAAATGCACGACTAGATCGGAAGAATAAAAATTTTATTTGGAAATTCAAATCCTTCAAAATATTTCTCAGTTCAAAACGAGTAAATGGTTTATAAAAAAATTTCGTTCCAAGAAAATGTTTTAAAACCCACCCGTTTAAAAAAAAATTCGGCTCTGATACCAAATCTGTAACACCCCCAAATATATATCCTTGAAAGGTATTACCGCCAGTGACCTCGGATTTCACATCCGAAGCCACCCCAGGCTTAACCCGTTTATATAAATCATAAAACAACAGTTATAATACAAAATATCATAACTTTTGATTAAAGCAAATGTTTCGGAATTACATCCATGATTCAAAATACATAATCAAATATATTATAGCGGAAGTCTTAATACATAAAGGACACAAGGGTCTTGATCTAAACGATCACCCGCCAAGGAATCTCAACTTGGTAAAACTCTTCAAAATTCCAACTGCCATCATTGTCATTTCTAGCCTTCATCGGAACTGCAGTTTATCTGATGTGTCGTATGTGACGGATGACACCAGCCAACCATGCAAGGGAATATAATCGGTTGGTTAGTCTAATGAAAGACTATGCAATGGTAAAACAGAAAGGTTTTAAGTAGTCGTATTAGGTTAGACTCATCGCTTCTCGAATAAAAATCGATGACGATAGTCAACCACCATACTCCTACTGAAATATACAAAAAAGAATGATCAAGAGAAAGGACTCTGAAAGAATAAGTCTTACGGAAACATATGAAGAGAAGACTCCAAAAGGTTGAGTCTTATCGGAAAGTATGACAAGTGCTTGGGAACATCAATTTCACACAAGCGTTTTAAAACTGACTTGGTGTTTCGGTTCACGACCAACCTCACCGCACAATGCGAATTCAGATTGGAAAGAGAACTTTACTCTGACCAAAGTCTAGACGAGTTTCCTAGCTGCACTACTCTCTTAGCTGCACTACTCGCCTGAGGGTATATTAATTATGTACACTAAAGCACTTATCTTATTTAATTCCAAAACGTACATTTTACGTTATAAGCTTTTAAGATCTCTTCACAAGAGATATCGGATCTCCTTACAAGAGATATCAAAGGGAATACATCCCAGGGAATACATCCCAGGGAATACATCCCAAATGGCGGCACCAACTGTGTGCACATACCCTGAGTAAGGGTAAGGTCATGACCGAAGATACTAGGGAAAATCCTCCTAGTACCATTATCAAGAAACCACTAAATCTCGCAAGGTACATAGTATTCCTACGAATACTCGTTCTAACTAAACAGTTAAAACATAAGAGCAATAATTTACATCAAAGCCATCGTGGCCAATAACAGATATAATAGCGTTGTTTCTAGCAATATATACAACCTATTATAATATCTGTATTTCAATCATATATATATATATAATAGCGTTGGTTCTAGCAATATATACAACCTATTATAATATCTCTTTTTAAATCACATACAGTTATCAAAACTGTTCCCAGACGAAAACAATATTCATTCCAAATTAATTAACAATTGATAATTAATATAAATATGGAATGATAAGCAAGAGCGAACCGTCACTTGCCTTAGATTAGACGAGGCTCAACGAAGCTCGAGACGATGGGTTTTCGGGTCCGAAACGAGGAAGAACTCGGATTATAATTTCCTACGGAACGACCCATAACGAAACCCAAAGTTAGATTCGACAATAAATAGTACGAATCTAAAGAAAGCCGAACGAAATCGAAGGAACGAAGTCCCGATCGAAATCAAAAAACCCAAGGCCACACCCACAATCGCCCAGGCACACCGCGGGTGCGGTGGCCCTGCCGCGGGTGCGGTCACAAGTGCAGTCATCGGGGACGAAGACGAGATCTTACCGGGGATGACGCGTTGGGCTCAATTTGGATTGGCTTCGACTTCCAAACTCCTTGGGCCACCAAACACCACCTTGAGGGCACCTCCTCCTCCTATGGTAGCTCCGGCGACGACCTTGAAGAACTCCGGCGAAAGCTTGCAACTCCGGTGACAATGGAACGAGAGAGAGAGAGAGAGAGAGAGAGAGAGAGAGAGAGAGAGAGAGAGATTTGAGATGTCTTCCTCCTCCAAGCCTCCTCCTTTTATAGGCCAAGCAAGAGCTCAGCTTCCACCTCCCCCACCGCCTCACCGCTTCAGCTCCGACAAGATCGACAAGCAGCTCAGGCGAAGTTCGACAGAGCAGAAAAGAAATCATAATGGCACGGGTGCGGTAGGTCTCACCGCGGGGTGTGATGGCGACCAATTATGACCGCGGATGCGGTGGGTATGACCATGGGTGTGGTTGTAACACCCCGTAATTCTTAAGGGTTTTTTGAATTATTTTCAAATTTTTCTTATGCCCGTTTTGCTAGACGAATTTAATTCAGTGAGTCTCGGACCTTCTCAAAAGGGGTCTGAGCTCTGTAAAATTTTCCGAGCATTATATAATACTGTTGAGGTGTTTTCGGGGTTAATGTATCATTAATGTACGAATATATTTAACCCGGAGTTAAGAAATTTAATCCAAACCAAGGTCGGATAAGAATAAACGAAGTCGGCCTGTAAACCGCGACTTGACGCGAGATGCCGCGATCAACCGCGACCGGCCGCGATCGCGGTAATGCCTTTTGCTGGGCAGTGTCGTCTTCCTCGCGTGGCGGTTACTGTAGCTCTGTTTTTGGCTCAGTTTTGGGCAGGCCAAGTGGGCAGCCAACTTGCCCTTTGCCTTTGTCCCCTTGTCCCCGACTTGTTCCCTTGGTGGAGACTCGGATTGGGCTATAAAAGGAGGTGAAGACCAAAGATTAAACTCCCTTCTTCTTCCTTCTTCTTTCTCCTCTGTTTCTCCTCTGTTTTTCACCATTGTTGAGCAGTTTTGGAGCTTCGTGTGTGGGAGATTTCCAGTGTCTCTTGAGTTGAGAAGGTACTCTTGAGTGTTGTGAGAAGCTTTGAGGTGTTGGGAGATCGAACCATAGACAAATCGAAGGCAAACAAATCGGTTTGGGTAAGAAATTCTCCATTATTGTCTCGCGAGCTAGCCACTGTCACAGCACGAAAACCGCGACCGACCGCGACCTGCCGCGATCGCGGTATGTGTGTCCGAATTGTGTGTTTTGTGGTTTGGCTTTGGGCTTTGCTCGTTTCCTTTGATTTCTTCTTGTATTCTTTTAGATTCATATATATGTGTATTGAATCTAAGTTAGGATCTTGTTATGGGTCGTTTCCTAGGGATTTTTATTCCAGATCTATTCCAGTTTTGGACCCAAGAGCCGTTGTCTCTAAGCTTTGCTTAAGGTTCTGCGGATTCAGGCAAGTGGCGGTTCGCTCTTGCTCATCATTCCATATTTCAATTAATTATCAATAGTTTTGTTGTTAATTAATTTGGGATGATTGTTAAGTATGTTGGAATTGTTTGATAACGTTATGTGATTAAAAAGAAGATATTATACTAGGTTGTATATTTTGCTAGAACCGACGCTAGTATATTGTAGATTTTGTGCAGGTGAAGACCTTAAGGGACTTTGATGTGATTTATTTTGTGTGTGTTTAGATTATTAAATCTAGGATGACTGCCAGGTGGGCAAAGATAAAGATGTTTGTGCAGGTTGGGCCGTGATGGTCCTGTATATGAATTGTTGTGTGTTTGACTGTTTAGTCAGAACGAGTATTCGTAGGGACAATGGATGAGAGGTCCTGTCGTCTCTTTATAATAAATTTGTAAAGTCATGGACTGATTTCTATACTCGAGTGGAGTAAGAAGTGGTGCACTCTGCAGGTGTCACAACCCGGTTCGATATGTGTTTCGCGAGTGGCGAACATGTATGTAAAAGCTTGTAACGTGATGTGTGTGTGTGATGACATTTAATAAGATACGTGCAATGAATAATGCACATAATTAAAATGCCTTGACCATAATATAAAGCGCCGTATGAGTAAGAACTTATTTAAAATGTTTGGCGAGTAGTGCAGCTAGGCGCTAGTGCAGCTAGGAAAAGCTCGTCATAATTGTAGATCGCTCGTATGCGATACTTGTGTAATGTGGTTGTGTGTGTTTGGTTATGTTTCCCCAACATTTGTCATGTTTCCTTTAAGGCTCATTTCATTTTGGAGTCTTCTTTTGGGATTGATTGCTGTGAGACTCGATCTCCAGAATCTTCTCTTGTGCATACCTTTTGTTATTCTAGTAGGAGTATGATGGTTGACTAGCGTACTCGGTTATTATTCGAGGAACGATGAGTCTAACCTAATGCGACTGCTTTGAACCACTCTGCTTGTACCCTTGCGTAGTCTTTCATTAGACTGACCAACCGTTATATTCCTTGCATGGTTGGCTGGTGTCATCCGTTCGATTCGGCACATCAGGTGTGTTGAAGATCCGAGAAGGCTAGAACGACTATGAAGATGAACGGTGTTTCGACAAGTTGTTTTGTCGCTTTGTATTTAAAAGATTTCCGCTGTGCTATTTTGTCGTTTTGTTTAAAAGTCTTTCGCTGTTGTAATTCTGATTATTGGGTCGTTTTTGGAATTGTGTAATTCCGCGACCATGTGGTTTAATAAAAGTTATGATTTTAGTATTGTAACTATGTTTTAAGTCAGTTATGACGTCGGAAAAGCCTGGGGTGACTTCGGGGTTTACGTCCGGGGTCATCGGCAGTAACGCTTTCAAATGGGGTTAAATTTGAGGGTGTTACAGAAATGGTATCAGAGCTAAAATGTTTTCCAAGAGCTCTGAATTTTTCAAATAAAAAGCCGTTCATAGTCGTGCCTTCTACAGTCTGATACGGAGGTTTGCTTCTGTGTCTAGAAAGACTAAGATTCTCTGTTTGTCACCCGTAGTTAGGGGTGCATTCTGTTCTCTTCAGAAGGACTCGGAAGAAGTCGAGGTGGTTTTGCCATCTCCAGTTGGACTCGAGTTTCAGTTCTCTTGTCAGGACTTGAGGTTGTAGAACCTAAGTATTTCAGTTTGGTGTTCATCTAGGAACGTTACCAAGTTGATCTATTCCAAGTGACTTTATCATGATAAGTATTATGGAAAATATATTAATACTTGGGATTTGATCGGTAAACAGATGGTGAATACAAGGAATACCATACGCGCTGGTGCTGGGCCAAGCAATCCAAGGCCAATCATAAGGGACGACCTGGACCGTGTAGAAGAACACGAGTCAATGTCACAGAACAACCCTGGAGGCAATGACCAAGCTTCGGCCAACGCTCCAATGGTTTTTGATGCAGCAACTGTTGCAGCTATTCGGGAGATTATGATGCAAGTACTCGCCGAGGCTAGGCAACCTGCCGCACCACAAGCACAAGCGGTGCCAATTCCCCCAATGGTTCCTAGATTTGAGGAGCCAGCTGTTTATGTACACCGAGATGAGGCGGTCAGGAAGAGAGGTGATTATGGTCGAGTGTTGAAGACCATTAACTCTTTGAGACCTGACCATTATGATTGAAAATGAGAGCTAGTTAGAGCTGCTCATTGGTTTTCCCACATAGAGCAGTTGTTCCGCAACGTGGATTGCACCGAGGCAGAGAAAGTACAAATAGCCTCTCATCAGTTGAAAGAAGAAGCTAGTGAATGGTGGGAGAACACTGGGTTGGCTGATCGAGTTGATTTGAATTGGGCTATGTTCAAGACGAAGATGATGGACCATTTCTTTTCCCGAGCTATGAGGGACGAGAAGCACAAGGAGTTCATGCATCCAGAGATAGAGGGATTGAAAGTCACTGAGCTTGTGACTAAGTTCAATCACTTGTTGCAATACGCTGGGTCAGATGTAACTAGCGAGGAGCAGAAGATCTGGCACTTCCATGAGTGGATGGGTCCAGACATTAAGCCACTGATGGTGCGTCACGGATGTTCTACTTTGGAGCAATACGTGGATGCAACCTACAAGCTGGAAGTGACTCTAGAGGAGTCAACCAAGAAGAGGAATCACCAGAAGTTGGTGCAAGAACAATCTCAGGCGAGCGGATTTAAACGTCCTGCGCCACCGTCTAACCTTGCTAAGTCAAGCAAGGCAAAGACAGAGATGACTCAAGGAGGGTCGACACAACGATCGGGTCAAGACTAGGGTCTGATCCAGTGTTTCAATTGTGGTGCCACTGGACACAAAAGCTTTGCGTGTCAAAAAGAGAAGAGAGGATGCTTTGGCTGTGAAAGGTTTGGGCACGTACAGAAGTTTTGTTGGCTGGAAAGGCAAAAAGGACTGGAGTCGCAGCAAGGGTCTGCTAATCAAAATAACCGGCCTGAGTATAAACCAGTGGAGGCTCCTAGTCCTACGATGCAGACGACTGCACAGAATAAAGGGAAGGCTCCAGTAGCTTCTGGAAGTCAAGGTCAACGTCTTTACGTGATGCATGAGGCGGATGGATCTGATTTTCCATTTGCTTAAAGCTTTCTACTTTTGTTGTAGGTTTTGGATATGGGTGTTACCCAGTCTGTGGTTAAGGATGGTTATGTTAGTAAGTCTAAGTATGCAGCAAGGCTGTAAACCTTTTGTTGTAAATATTCTTGCTAATATAAATATTTGGTTTGAACCAAGCGGTTGTCAGATGTCTCGATTACCATTCAGGGTGAAGTTTGAGACAGTTGCGCAGTAAGGTGGTACCTTTGGTACGAGTTTTGTGCTCCAAGTTAGAAACCGAAGAGGTTACTTGGGAGACTGAGATGGGTGTACTTAGATACTTTCCCTACTTGTTGTCGGCCTTGATAATGCAAGTTTCGGGGTCGACACTTAAAATAAGGGGGTAGTAATGTAACACCCCGTAATTTTTAAGGGTATTTTGAATTATTTTCAAATTTTTCTTATGCCCGTTTTGCTAGACGGATTTAATTCAGTGAGTCTCGGACCTTCTCAAAAGGGGT
This sequence comes from Rheum nobile, assembly GCA_027886185.1. Lineage (NCBI taxonomy): Eukaryota > Viridiplantae > Streptophyta > Magnoliopsida > Caryophyllales > Polygonaceae > Rheum > Rheum nobile. The sequence continues at coordinate 1,000,485 of WOAB01000901.1, read as the reverse complement.
CTGAGCTCTGTAAAATTTTCCGAGCATTATATAATACTGTTGAGGTGTTTTCGGGGTTAATGTATCGTTAATGTACGAATATATTTAACCCGGAGTTAAGAAATTTAATCCAAACCAAGTTCGGATAAGAATAAACGAAGTCGGCCTGTAAACCGCGACTTGACGCAACCTAACGCGAGATGCCGCGATCAACCGCGACCGGCCGCGATCGCGGTAATGCCTTTTGCTGGGCAGTGTCGTCTTCCTCGCGTGGCGGTTACTGTAGCTCTGTTTTTGGCTCAGTTTTGGGCAGGCCAAGTGGGCAACCAACTTGCCCTTCGCCTTTGTCCCCTTGTCCCCGACTTGTTCCCTTGGTGGAGACTCGGATTGGGCTATAAAAGGAGGTGAAGACCGAAGCTTAAGCTCCCTTCTTCTTCCTTCTTCTTTCTCCTCTGTTTTTCACCATTGTTGAGCAGTTTTGGAGCTTCGTGTGTGGGAGATTTCGAGTGTCTCTTGAGTTGAGAAGGTACTCTTGAGTGTTGTGAGAAGCTTTGAGGTGTTGGGAGATTGAACCATAGACAAATCGAAGGCAAACAAATCGGTTTGGGTAAGAAATTCTCCATTGTTGTCTCGCGAGCTAGCCACTGTCACAGCACGAAAACCGCGACCGACCGCGACCTGCCGCGATCGCGGTATGTGTGTCCGAATTGTGTGTTTTATGGTTTGGCTTTGGGCTTTGCTCGTTTCCTTTGATTTCTTCTTGTATTCTTTTAGATTCATATATATGTGTATTGAATCTAAGTTAGGATCTTGTTATGGGTCGTTTCCTAGGGATTTTTATTCCAGATCTGTTCCAGTTTTGGACCCAAGAGCCGTTGTCTCTAAGCTTTGCTTAAGCTTCTGCGGATTCAGGCAAGTGGCGGTTCGCTCTTGCTCATCATTCCATATTTCAATTAATTATCAATAGTTTTGTTGTTAATTAATTTGGGATGATTGTTAAGTATGTTGGAATTGTTTGATAACGTTATGTGATTAAAAAGAAGATATTATACTAGGTTGTATATTTTGCTAGAACCGACGCTAGTATATTGTAGATTTTGTGCAGGTGAAGACCTTAAGGGACTTTGATGTGATTTATTTTGTGTGTGTTTAGATTATTAAATCTAGGATGACTGCCAGGTGGGCAAAGATAAAGATGTTTGTGCAGGTTGGGCCGTGATGGTCCTGTATATGAATTGTTGTGTGTTTGACTGTTTAGTCAGAACGAGTATTCGTAGGGACAATGGATGAGAGGTCCTGTCGTCTCTTTATAATAAATTTGTAAAGTCATTGACTGACTTCTATACTCGAGTGGAGTAAGAAGTGGTGCACTCTGCAGGTGTCACAACCCGGTTCGATATGTGTTTCGCGAGTGGCGGACATGTATGTAAAAGCTTGTAACGTGATGTGTGTGTGATGACATTTAATAAGATACGTGCAATGAATAATGCACATAATTAAAATTCCTTGACCATAATATAAAGTGCCGTATGAGTAAGCACTTATTTAAAATGTTTGGCGAGTAGTGCAGCTAGGCGCTAGTGCAGCTAGGAAAAGCTCGTCTTAATTGTAGATCGCTCGTATGCAATACTTGTGTAATGTGGTTGTCTGTGTTTGGTTATGTTTCCCCAACATTTGTCATGTTTCCTTTAAGGCTCATTTCATTTTGGAGTCTTCTTTTGGGATTGATTGCTGTGAGACTCGATCTCCAGAATCTTCTCTTGTGCATACCTTTTGTTATTCTAGTAGGAGTATGATGGTTGACTAGCGTACTCGGTTATTATTCGAGGAACGATGAGTCTAACCTAATGCGACTGCTTCGAACCACTCTGCTTGTACCCTTGCGTAGTCTTTCATTAGACTGACCAACCGTTATATTCCTTGCATGGTTGGCTGGTGTCATCCATTCGATTCGGCACATCAGGTGTGTTGAAGATCCGAGAAGGCTAGAACGACTATGAAGATGAACGGTGTTTCGACAAGTTATTTTGTCGCTTTGTATTTAAAAGATTTCCGCTGTGCTATTTTGTCGTTTTGTTTAAAAGTCTTTCGCTGTTGTAATTCTGATTATTGGGTCGTTTTTGGAATCGTGTAATTCCGCGACCATGTGGTTTAATAAAAGTTATGATTTTAGTATTGTAACTATGTTTTAAGTTAGTTATGACGTCGGAAAAGCCTGGGGTGACTTCGGGGTTTACGTCTGGGGTCATCGGCAGTAACGCTTTCAAATGGGGTTAAATTTGGGGGTGTTACAGTGGTCAAGGCAAATTCTGTGCCTTTTGCCCACTTTTGTCCGGGAAGAATTATGGGTATGGGTTTTAACCCCGGTTTAAACATATTCGTATCCGAACAAATATTCTAAGCCCCAAAATACGTCGAATGTATTTTTTTCCACTCAAGGAATTATTACAGAGATCAAGTATTTAACAGAAATCTGAACTTCTCTGAAAATAATTCGACTATAATACGAGTGTTTGGAAAACTTACCAAAATACTCTTTACTAAAATGAGGGGTATTACACTTATTACCTAAGCCTCCCTATCTGGTTTTCAACTTATCCTAGGGTTTTTATTTTTGTCTTTTTTTGATTATTTTTTTCTTTTCTTCCTCAGACGACTAGCAAGTATAGATCACTCCCCCATGCTTAAACATAGCATTGTCCTCAATGTAATGAAAGACAAAAAAGATGAAGCACAGAGAAGAGCAGAAAAATACTCACAACCGTCGCCGAGTTGGCTTGGACTTAGATGTTGGTGCTGGCGGTATATTCATAAAAGCATATGTCGCTGGTGTTGCACCGGTCTTCAAACTCAATCAAACTCCACCGTGCAACCAATTAAATCCATTGTAAGGTGTAGTGGTGCATCAAGGAAATCGGAGTTGCACGGCCTTCAACGAACACAAAATATAGCCCGAATGTAATCGTGGTATGGGCTCTAGTGTTCCTCTTCAGCAGTTGTCGAATGTCGGGCCATGATCAATGCCAAATAAAAATGTGATGCGAATGTTTCCTCCTTGGCAGCATGATGCGCACCATCTCTCATAGTAGAACTCGGACAGCGGGCCTATGGTAAAACTTTTTTTTTTCTTGATTTTTTTCGAATTTTTTCCCCCAGGTTAGGGGACTTACAGTGGTTTTTCCGCAATCGCGGAAAAGTTTCTGGTACGAGAACACCGTCTTCAATTTTCACTTCGGGTCTCCTACCTGCAGGTTAGTCTAAAAACAAAACAAAAACAAAAATGAAACGAAACGAAACGAAACAAAACAATAACAATAAAAACATGAAAACGAAAGGACATGAAAATAAGTACATACCTCGGGTTGCCTCCCGAGCAGCGCCTTGGTTATCGTCGTGGCTCGACTTGGTGCTCTCCCACTCAACTTGGGTTGCTCACATCAACCGAACACACGGGGTCAATATCAGGAGGGTGTCGCTTTACATCGTCTATGCTGAATCCGACCCTCACCCCATCAAATTCCATTGTGAGCGAACCACTACTCACATCAATCTTGGTTTGCGCCGTGTTCATAAACGGCCTTGCTAGCATCACAGGGGCTGCATTTTTATCTTGCCCCATATCCATCACAAAGAAGTCCGCAGGGAAAATCAATTTATCAACCTCTACTAGCACATCCTGCACCACTCCTTTGGGATACACATAGGAATTGTCCGCCAGTTGGATCACAATCCCTGACTTTTGTAATGGCCCGACCTCTAAAGTATCGTACAGTGAGAGAGGCAAAACGTTGATAGAAGCACCCAAATCCATCATTGATGTTTCAAACATGGTGCCACCTATCTTGCAGGGAATAATGAACATGCCCGGATCACTGCACTTCTTAAGTAACCGCTTTTGCAGCATAGCGGAAACGTTCTCACTGACCTGGACCTTCTTCTTCTCTTTCACAGCTTTCTTTTCTTTATTTTGCACAGCTCCTTCAAGAATTTTGCATAGCGAGGAATGCTTTTAACAAGTTTGAGCAAAGGAATATTTACCTCGCAATTGCTGAAAGTTTCGAACAGTTCCTTGTCATTCTCCAACCGTCTGGTGTCCTTCAATGCTTCAGGGAAAGACGCGGGCGGTTTCAGTGAACCGAGAAGAGGAAAGTTGGGACGCACATACGTGTCGTGGACATCAAGGGCAAAACCGCGATTGCGGTTTGGGGTCCGCGGTCGCGGCTCTTCGTCTGGGCAAAATAACTCTCCAGGGAGTTTTCCGCGATCGCAGATTTTCGTCGATAAAATCATCCTCCCCAGAAACTTTTCCGCGATCGCAGAAAAGTTTCTGGGGAGGATGATTTGCCCCACTTGCTTCTCCAAGTTCGTTATACTTGACCGCATCTCTTGATTTTGTTGGACCATAGTATTGGCCAACATCGACATATTCTGAGCTAGAGATTCCTGTTGTCGGACCACATCTTGAATACGTTGTCCCATCTCTTGATTTGATTGGACCATAGTGTTGGCCAACGTCGATACGCTCTGGGTGAGAGATTTGATCATGTCATCACTGGTCATAGAGGAACTTGAGCTTTGGCCTTGAGGTCTTGGGTCATATTGAGCTCTAAATTACTGTTGTTGACCCCCATGCTACTGATATTGTTGTGTGCGCGGTAGGAACTGTGGTGGACTTTGTTGAAACTCTTGATTGTCCTGGCCTTGAGGAGGGTTCTATTGATTCCCATATCTCAAATTGGGGTGGTCTCTCCACCCTGGATTGTACGTGTTGGAGTACAGGTCATATCTTGGCATTCAAGGGCCGTAACCTCCAATAGCGTTCACTTCAGCAGTGGGTTGCTGCAGCGTGGGACATGCATCAGTAGGATGCATCGTGTCATAGCATATCCCACAAGACTTGACATGCTGCGGGGTACCCTTCATCATGTATCTCCTCATCATCTCTTTCATCTCAGCCATCTCAGAAAGTAGTGAGGAATTTGGCTGAGAGTCTACAGCCTTGATTGATTGGGCGCTCGCCCTCTTACTGAACTGTCTTGAGCCCTCAGATAGCTCAAAGAATACCTCAAAAGCTACAGCATGCGTCTTGTTCAAAATATTTCCTTCGCAGGCTGCATTCACCATTCGACGCTCCTCGTCAAGAAGTCCTCCGTACAAATAAAGTACGAGGTCTTGTTCTGAATACCCATGGTAGGGACAACTAGAGATCAACCTCTTGAACCTCTCGTAGTACTCATACAACGTCTCAGTAGCCTGTTGTTCGATATTGCTGATGTTCCTCTTCAGGCTGTTGAGCTTGGTCACAGGGAAGTACTTCTCCAGGAAGGCTTTCTTCATCTTAGCCCATGTATCAATGCTTCCTGGGGCCAAATAGTAAAACCAATCATTGGCCGAATCCTTCAGAGAGAAAGGAAAGGCCCTCAGCTTGATCTGGTCCTCCGTAATATTCCATGGCTTTATACTGCTGCAGACAACGTGGAATTCAGACAAATGTTTATTGGGGTCTTCTCCACTCATCCCATGGAAGTGGGGTAGTAAGTGAATCAACCCAGATTTGAGCTCGAAATTCACGCCATCCGCCAACTCTGGAAACTGCACAGCAAGCGACTGCTATTGCAGATTCGGGGCAGTCAACTGCCTCAACGTCGGTGCTTTCTCAGCCATCTCTTGTGGCGTACGGGCTGCTATACGATTTCTGGAAATTGTTCTTTCAATTTCTGTATCAAAATCCAAAAGTGGGGAGTCAGTAGCACGGGTGTGGACCATAAGATAGGTCTACACAAAAGTTGGCACACAAACACACACAAAGAAAAATTAAAACTTGCCTCCCCGGCAACGGCGCCAATTTGATGAAGGCTAAAATCGTGATGCCTATCAAAGTAAATCCTCAAAAACCTAACTAAGTTTAGTAGGCAAGCAAGGGTCGAATCCCACAGGGATGTAGCAATCTTTCTAAGTACAAAAGGTGTATGCCAATAGTAACAAAGGGGGGTTTTGGTTTGTTTGCAAGTAACAAAGTAAATAAAAGCAAATGATGTAATCAATTGGAAAAAGTAACTTAGCCAGACAAATATCCACCATTCATTTGCTTGGTTGATCCTCGATTATCTCTATTCCTTCCTATGAATGTTCCTATTCCTTTTCTTAAGTTATAAACAGGACAAACAAACCCTGAGAATACTAACTATCAAATAACCAGGAAAACCTCCAGATTCAATTCAATAGCAGCAAGAAGCACAGGAATTTCAATAGATACATGCAAGAGCAGCAAACAGTCTTACTATGCATGCAATCAATTCTCTCTACAATAAACCAGTCCAAACAATTCTTAGAATATCGCAGTTGCTACTCTGAATTAGGTAATTCAAACAATAATTACCAAACCCTAGCAATAGACAATTACTAATATCAACTAGGTGATCAGGCCAGTCAAATCAACAAGAATCAATGGGATGAAGCACAAGAGAATCAATACATTCAACGGAAAAAAATAGAATTATAACCTCATAACCAAATACAAACGAAGGCTTTAATCGTCGGACTAAGCAAAAGTTGCTTAGTTCTTCATAGTCTTGAAACGTAAAACTCAAAGGGAAAAACAATACTGAATAATAGTCTGCATGAATAAGATTCTAGATAATGAAAAGGTTGCTAGGAAACAAGGTTATAAGCTAGCAAAACCTATAAACTAAAGATAGGAAATAATATCTTTCCAAAATAAATAAAACGGAATAAAAGAAATAAAAGAAAAGAATTAAAACAAATAAGGTAACTCAAAATATCGGACGAAATATAAATCCCGGATCCGCGTTGATGAACAGTATCCGCGATCGCGGAGGAATTTCCGCGACCGCGGAAAAGTCTCTGTGGTCTCGCGCTGTTTGGCATTTTTCCACGATCGCGGCTTTGTGATCCGCGATCGCGGATTCTTCATTGTTGCTCTTCTTCGCCTCGTAATATTCTGCGACCGCGGAAAAGCTTCTGTAGCTCTTCTCCAGCTCCTTCTTCCGTCTTCTCTCATGGTTTTCTTCTCCATCTTCTAAATCTTCATTTAAGCTCCTCCAAACCACCATAATCATACTCCTTCTCCTTAACTCCATACTCAACAATAACGCTCTAAACTCATCCAAATGGTACCTATAACACCGGTAACAAATCTTAGTTAAACCCTACAAAGTAGCGCTGATCAATAGCTCAAAGAATATCTCAAAAGCTACAGCCAGCGTCTTGTTCAGAATGTTACCGCCACAGGCTGCGTTCACCATCCGGCGCTCATCATCAAGAAGTCCACCATACAAATATAGTACGAGGTCTTGGTCAGAATAACCATGGTATGGACAACTTGAAATCAACCTCTTGAACCTCTCATAGTACTCATACAACGTCTCAATAGCATGCTGCTCAATGTTGCTAATGTTTCTCTTCAAGCTATTGAGCTTCGTTGCAGGGAAGTACTTCTCTAGGAAGGCTTTCTTCATTTTTGCCCATGTATCTATGCTTCCTGGGGCCAAATAATAGAACCAATCATTGGCCGAATCCTTCAGAGAGAAAGGAAAGGCCCTCAGCTTGATCTGGTCCTCAGTAATGTTCCTTGGCTTCATACTGATACAGACAGCGTGGAATTCAGAGAGATGCTTGTTGGGGTCTTCTCCACTCATCCCATTGAAGTGGGGTAATAAGTGAATCAACCCAGATTTGAGCTCAAAATTCACGCCATCAGCCAACTCTGGAAACTGCACAGCAAGCGGCTGCTGCTCTAGATTCGGTGTAGTCAACTACCTCAAAGTCTGTTCTTCGGCAGCCATCTCGAGTTGATCACGAAGTTCTCTGCAGTTCTTGGAAATTGTTCTCTCAATCTCTGTATGAAAATCTAAAATTGGGGAGTCAGTAGCACGGGTGTGGATCATAAGATAGGTCCACACAATAGTTGACACACAAACAAACACAAAGAAAAATTAAAACTTTTGCCTCCCCGACAACGACGCCAAATTTGATGAGGCTAAAGTCGTGATGCCTATCAAAGTAAATCCTCAAAAACCTAACTAAGTATAGTAGGCAAGCAAGAGTCGAATCCCACAGGGAGGTAAGCAATCTTCCTAAGTGCAAAAGTTGTATGCCAATAGTAACAAAGGGGGGGTTTTGGTTTGTGTTACGTAAACAATGGAAATCAATGCAAAAGATGTAATATATGGGTGAGAAGTAGGGCTGTTCAAAATCGACCCGGACCGGAAAATCGGACGGGAAAAGATCGGACCAGACCGGTGAAATTACGGTCCGGTCTCCGGTCTAAGTTTTTCCCTTAATCCGGTTCCGGTCCGGTCCAAACCCGGAAAAAACCCGGTCCGGACCGGTTGGACCGTTTTTTTAAAAAAAAATTAAAAAATAATAATTTAGGAGTTTAAATGTTATTTTTATAGATATTTTCCTTAAGTTAATAAGTTAGGAGTATAAATGTTTTTTAGAATTTTTTTTTAGATTTTTTTATAAAATAATACCCGGTCTAAACCGGTCTTGGACCGGTCCGGTCTCCGGTCCAGAATTTTGAAAAAATCCAGTCCGGTCTGGACCGGATGAACACCCATAGTGAGAAGTAACTTAGCCAGACAAATATCCACACTTCAGTTTGATTGGTTGATCGTATATTATCTCCAATTCCTACCAATGAATATTCCTGTTCCGATCTTATGTATATAACGAGGTCAACCAACCCTGAAAATACTTATCAATAAACATTCAAGAAACTATCAAGATTCAATCTAAAGGCAGCAGTAAGCATAGGAATTAACCAGGGTACATGCAATACTTAACAACCCGTCATTACTCGACATGTAATCAATTCTCTTCACAATAAACTAGTCCTACCAGTCCTAGAATATCGTGGTTGCTACACAAGATAAGGGATTTCAACCAGAAATATCCAATCCCTAGCAATAGATAATCATTAATATCAACTAGATGATCAGGCCAGTCAAATCAGCAAGAATCAATGGGATGAAGCTCAAAGAGAATTAATATAATCAAAGCAAAGGAAATAGAGTTATAATTTCATAACCAAATACAAACGAAGGCTTCAATCGTCGGACTAAGCAAATGTTGCTTAGTTCTTCATAGTCTTCAAAGCGTAAAAACTCTAAGGGAAAAACTGAACGATAATGTGATGAATGAATAATGAAAAAGGCTGCTAACTTAATGAAAATATAAACGTAGCAAACCCTAATCCCAAAAGATAAGAAACAATATCCTAAAAGGAAATAACCAGAATAAAAGAAATAAAATAAAAAGGAAATAAAATAAAATGAAACTCGGACGAAATAAAATCCCGGTTATGCGTGCGTGAACAGTATCCGCGACCGCGGACAGATTTCCGCACCCGCGGAAAAGTTCATGGAGTGTTCGCTGCTTTTGGCGTATTTCCGCGATCGCGGCTGGGCTTCCGCGCCTGCGGATTGTCTTTTGTAGCTCTTCTCGCTCTCGCCTCGTGGTCTTCTCTTGTGGCTTCGCCTCCATCTTCAACATGTCTTCATTTAAGTACTCAAAACCACCAAATCTACACTTCGTCTCCATAACTCCATTCTCCTCAATTATCTTCTAAACCCATACAAATGGTACCTAAAAATCCAGTAACAACTCCTAGTTACACACTAAAAAGAAAGAAAATAAAGAAAAGGGACTTAAAATACTACCCTAGCAAGTCTTAACTTGGCCGGCAGCCCACTTAAGCAAATAACAAGCAATAATGTCTTGAAAATGTAATGAAATAATATAACCAATCAAATAGCTTGATGTGACTCTAGGAGAGTCATGGCTGGCCAATTAGTGATGACTCCTAGGCCTCCAAAGGTTGTGATGGCCTCCATGCAAAGTAGTCCTTTCGTGAGCTCCTCTTGAAGTTGTTTAGCTCGGGCTCTAATGATGGCTCCGGGAGGTATGTCTTGTGGCTCTTGATCGTCACTAGGCTCGTCTTCACTTGTCTCATCCTCATGGCTAGAGTCACCTTGAGTGTATGGACTCTCTTGAGGCTCTTAATGGGATGAGGTCACATCATCCTCCCTCTCTTGAAAGGGATTCGACCTCGAATCCAGCTCGTCAAGGTCATCAACATCATCCATCAAGAAGGGCATCAAGTCAGCCACATTGAACACGTCATGGACTCCATAGGATGGCGGAAGCTCCAACTTGTAGGCATTGTCGTTGACCTTCTCGAGCACTTGGAAAGGATCATCCCCTCACGGTTTTAGCTTGGAGTTTCGGAGTGTGGGAAACCGGTCCTTCCTTAAGTGCACCCAGACCAAGTCGCCGGGCTCGAAGAGCACTTCCTTGCGCCCCTTGTCGGCTTGTGATCAACGCTACTTTGTAGGGTTTAACTAGGGGTTGTTACCGGAGTTTTGGGTACCATTTGGATGTGTTTAGAGCATAATGTAGGAGAATGGAGTTGAGGAGTAGAAGTGTGGTTTTGGTGGTTTGGAAGAGCTTAAATGAAGATATATTGAAGATGGAGACAAGCCACGAGAGAAGATGAAGAATGAGATGAAGAAGAGCTACATGAGCTTTTCCGCGATCGCGAAAATCACCGCCGCGATCGCGGAACAACACGGAGCGAGAGTTTCAATAGTAAGTTTTCTGCGGTCGCGGAAATTTATCCGCGATCGCGGAAAAATTTCATCAGACGCGCGTCGAGATTTTCTTCCGAAGATCTGCTTTTTATCTTTTATTTCCTTTTCTTTTATTTCGTTTGTTTTATTTTATTTTCCTTTTAGATTTTGTTTCCTATCTTTTGGAAACTAGGGTTGCTAGGTTATTTAACCTATTAGTTAGCAGCCCCCTTTGATCGTTTTTTGGAGCATTATCGAATTATTCTACGCATTGTTTTTCCCTTTGAGTTTTTGTGTTTCAAGACTATGAAGAACTAAGCAACTTTTGCTTAGTCCGACGATTGAAGCCTTCGTTTGTATTTGATTGTGAGGTTATAACTCTATTTCCTTTCCTTTGATTATATCTTTTCTCTTTGTGCTTATTCCTATTGATTCTTGCTGATTTGACTGGATTGATCACCTAGTTGATATTAGTAATTGTCTATTGCTAGGGTTTGGATATTTCGAGTTGAAATCCCTTATCTTGGGTAGCAAACACGATATTCTAGGACTAGTTGGACTAGTTTATTGTGAAGAGAATTGATTATGTGTTAAATACTGTGAGTTGTGGGGTTGCATGTATCCTGGTTAATTCAATATCTTCCTGCTGCTATTGTTCTAAATCTTGATAGTTTCTTGTGCATTCGATAGTTAGGGTTATCAAGACTAGTTGGACTGATAACTATTTCAGAATAGGGAGAGGAATATTCATAGGAAGGAATAGAGATAATCTAGGATCAATCAATCAAATGAATGGTGAATATTTGTCTGGTTAAGTTACTTTTCCCAATTGATTACAACCTTTGCTTTTACTTACTTTGTTATTTGCAAAACAAACCAAAAACCCCCCTTTGTTACTATTGGCATACACCTTTTGCACTTAGAAAGATTGCTACCTCCCTGTGGGATTCGACCATTGCTTGTCTACTATACTTAGTTAGGTTTTTGAGGATTACAGAATTCTGCGATCGCGGAAAAGTCTCTGGAGACTTAGTTTGCCCGGAATCGCCCGCTGAGGTCAAAGATGATTACGTGCGCCCAAACTTTCCTCCGGTCAGCTCGCTAAAGCCTCCCGCTCCCTTTCCTGAGGCACTGAAGGACACCAGAAGGCTGGAGAATGACAAGGATTTATTTGAGACCTTCAGCAACTGCGAGGTAAATATCCCTTTGAAACAAGCTCGTTAAAAGCATCCCTTGCTATTCCAAATTTATGAAGGAGCTATGCAAAATAAAGAAGAAGAAAGTAGTGAAGGAAAAGAAGAAGGTCAAAGTCAGTGAGAACGTCTCCGCTATGCTGCAAAAGCGGTTACCGAAGAAGTACAGTGATCCAGACATGTTCACTATTCCCTGCAAGATAGGTGGAACCATGTTCGATAAAGCTATGTTGGATTTGGGTGCGTCCATCAACGTTTTGCCTCTTTCACTGTACGAATCTTTATATGTTGGGCCATTACAAAAGACGGGGATTGTGATCCAATTGGCGGACAATTCTTATGTGTATCCCAAGGGAGTGGTGCAGGATGTTCTAGTAGAAGTGGACAAGCTGATTTTCCATGCGGACTTCTTTGTGATGGATACGGGGCAAGAAAAAATGCAGCCCCTGTGATGACGGGAAGGCCGTTTATGAACACGGCGAATACGAAGATTGATGTGAGCAGTGGTTCACTCACAATGGAGTTTGACGGGGTGAGGGTCGGATTCAACATAGATGATGCAAAGAGACACCCTCCTGATATTGACCCTAACTGTTCGGTTGATGTGAGCAACCCAAGTTGAGTCGGAGAGCACCAAGTCGAGCCACGACAATAACTAAGGCGCTGCTAGGGAGGCAACCCGAGGTATGTATTTTTTTCCATGTCTTTTCGTTTTCATGTTATTATTGTTATTGTTTTGTTTTTGTTTTTGTTTTGTGTTTTTAGACTAACCTGCAGGTAGGAGACCCGAGCCAAATTGAAGACGATGATAATCTCGCGCCAGAAACTTTTCCGCGAGTGCGGATAATTTTCCGCGACCGCGGAAAAACCACTGTAAGTCCCCTGACCTGAAAAAAAATTAAAAAAAATTAAAAAATTAAAAAATGAAAAGTTTTACCGAAGGCCCAACTATCCGAGTTCTACTTTGAGAAGCGGTGCGCATCATGCTGCCATGGAGGATCAATAGCCCGACATTTTATTTGGCAACGATGATGGCCCGACATTCGACGGCTGACGAGGAGGAACACCAGAGCCCACAACACGATTACATCTGGGATATTTTCTATGTTCATTGAAGGCCGTGCAACCCCGTCTTCTTTGATGTACCACTACACCTTATAGTGGATTTATTTGGTTGCACGATGGAGTTTGATTGAGTTTGAGGACCGGCGCCACACCAGCGACATGTGCTTTTATGAATATACCGCCAGCACCAACATCCAAGTCCAAGCCAACTCGGAGACAGTTGTGAATACTTTTCTGCCTCTCCCTGTGCTTCCATCTTTTTGTCTTTCATTACATTGAGGACAATGCAATGTTTAAGAATGGGGGAGTGTTCTATACTTGCTAGTCGTCTGAGAAAGAAAAGAAAAATAATGAAAATGAAAAAGACAAATAAATTTGAAAAAAGACAAAAATAAATCGTGGGATAAGTCGAAAACCCGAAAGGGCGGCTTAGGTAATAAGCATGTGGCTTGGACCAGCATTAGGCTGGGGTAATAATTGGTCAAGAGTGATGTGAGTTTTATGTGAGCCCATCTATTGAAAAATGAAATGAGTGGCTTGGTGAAAACCCAAGAGGGCACCTTGGCAAAATGAGTGAAAAGAAGAAGAGTGATTATTAGGATTCCTCGTTTTTCCTGGCGTGGTGACATAAGAAGAGGTGATATAAGGAGGATTCAGGTAGGTCACTTTGGGAGGCATAAGAAGATAGATGGAGGTTAGGATTAGATGGTTACTTTCACTCTACGGTGTTCGGGTTAAGCTTAGGGGGAAGTACTCCGCTTTCCTTTAAGCTTGTATGTTGTGTGTTGTGTTGATTGTGTTGGTGCCTTGAAGATTCATGTTTAGGTGCAGTTCTTAGTGGAGATGGTTTTGCTGTGCTTCCTGAGGCCTTGGGGATTTTATTGGAGGAATGGGTTTCTATTAGCTTACTCGAGGACGAGCAAGGTCTAAGCATGGGGGAATTTGATCAGCGCTACTTTGTAGGGTTTAACTAGGGGTTATTACGGGAGTTTTGGATACCATTTGGATGTGTTTAGAGCATAATGTGGGAGAATGGAGTTGAGGAGTAGAAGTGTGGTTTTGTTGGTTTGGAAGAGCTTAAATGAAGATATATTGAAGATTGAGGCAAGCCACGAGAGAAGACGAAGAAGGAGCTGAAGAAGAGCTACAGGAGCTTTTCCGCGGTCGCGGAAATCACCGCCGGAATCGCGGAACAACACGGAGCGAGAGTTTCAACAGTAAGTTTTCCACGGTCACGAAAATTCATCCGCGATCGCGGAAAAATGTCATCAGACGCGCGCCGAGATTTTCTTCCGAAGATCTGCTTTTTATCTTTTATTTCCTTTTCTTTTATTTCGTTTATTTTATTTTATTTTCCTTTTAGATTTTGTTTCCTATCTTTTGGAAACTAGGGTTGCTAGGTTATTTAACCTATTAGTTAGCAGCCCCCTTTGATCGTTTTTTGGAGCATTATCGAATTATTCTACGCATTGTTTTTCCCTTTGAGTTTTTGTGTTTCAAGACTATGAAGAACCACTAGTGAAAAAAATACTTTTTGAGGCTCCCTTTTAGAGGCGTACATATATCAAAACGCCTCAACAACGACCTACGCAATCAGTTTTTCAGGTTTTTGAGGCGGATAATTATTTTATACGCCTCAAAAATATCTTTTGAGGCGGGCAATTTATTATACGCCTCAAAAAGTTTCTGAAAAAAATATTCCCGCTAAAGTATTAGAGGCGGGCCAATGTTAGGCCCGTCTCTACTGATACCTAATTGAGGCGGGCGAAATAGCCCGCCTCAATTAAAGCTTGTTGAGGCGGGCCTCTTAAAGCCCGCCTTGTAACACCCCCAAATTTAACCCCATTTGAAAGCGTTACTGCCGATGACCCCGGACGTAAACCCCGAAGTCACCCCAGGCTTTTCCGACGTCATAACTGACTTAAAACAGAGTTACAATACTAAAATCATAACTTTTATTAAACCACATGATCGCGGAATTACACGATTCCTAAAACGACCCAATTAATCAGAAATACAACAACGAAAGTCTTTAACAAAATACAAAATAGCACAGCGGAAAACTTGTAAACAAAGCGACAAAACAACTTGTCAAAACACCGTTCATCTTCATAGTCGCTCTAGCCTTCTCGGATCTGCATGTGCCGAAACGGACGGACGACACCCCCATGACGTTACCGAAATATAAAAATACAAGAGTTAGTCTAATGAATAGACTAAGCAAGGGCTTCACCAATAATTCACACAAACACATCACAAGTAGTTCCACATATCACAAATCACATCATAAGCAGTTCCACATATCACAAATCACATCACAATCTCAAGTCACATGATTACAGTATATCTCTTATATTAGCGTTGATTCTAGCAGAATATACAACCTAATATAATATCAGATTTTAATTATTTCAAATTAATTCATAACCACTTGCCTGGAAAGACGAGCTCAAACAAAGCTTAAGAACGGGTTCCTGAATCCAAAACGGGGACAAATCTGGAATAAAAATCCCTCAAGCCAAACCACAAGACACACTCTCGGACAGCCAATACCGCGATCGCGGTGAGTCGCGGCCAGTCGCGGTTCATCAACAGTGGCAAAGCTTCGACAGCTTCCATGGCGGGAGAAAAATACCCACCTCGATTCAAGCTTCGTCTTGCATTCAGATTGATCACAAAGCACCTCTAAGCTTCACCTAACACCTTGGCAACCTTCTCCAACCCACGAAGCCTCTCGATTCAAGCCCAAAACCGAGCTCACAGCTCGTGCATCAATGGCGAAATAGGGGAAAACAGAGGAGAAAGAGAGAAGAAGAAGAAGAAGAGAGAAAGAAAGGGTTCGGTTTCACCCCTTTTATAGCACAAATCCGACCACCTCCAAGGGGACAAGGGGACAAAGGCGAAGGGCCACTTGGCCTGCCCAAAAAAAATATCCCAACCGAACCACTTGCGCGAGGAAGACGACCGCCTCTGTCATTGGCATTACCGCGATCGCGGCCGGTCGCGGTGGATCGCGGCAGATCGCGTCAGGTCGCGGTGAGTCGCGGTTTTAAGCCGACTTCGCTAATACTTATCCGAACTCAACTTGGGTTAATTTCTTAACTCCGGGTTAAATATATTCGTGCATCATCTAGCACAAACATCTCAAGCAATCACCTCGCACAATTACCGTGCACAAATATCTTATATAAATACCGTGCACAAATATCTTATATAAATATCTTGCACAAATACTTTACATAATTATCCTGCATATATTTGTGACACTCCAGGCCAAGCTAACACAGCTACCAAGCCACCACCCATCTTACATGATGCCGGTGTCGGTACTGGTGCCCGCCTGAGTCCACAATTATCCTACACGAATATCTTATATAAATATTTTACAATAATATCTTATATAATTATTTTGCAACAATATCTCATACAATTATTTTGCAATAATAACTCATACGAGTAAAGCTTAAAAATACCCTTAAAAATTACGGGGTGTTACACGCCTCAACATTTTTTTTTTCTCTTTGCTTTTCTTTCTCTCTCCCTCTTTTCTTTTCTTTCTCTCTCTCCTCTCTTTCTTTTCTCCCAGCCCCGATACCTCTCAGCCCTAACCCTGCTTTGCGTCCATCTCTCCCCCGAACTCCCTCCTCACGCTCTCTCTCCCTCACCCCGACAACCGGCGAGCCACCCCAAGCGGAAAGAGGAGGAGATCCGAGTTTATTGACGACGTCGCTGAGGAAGACGATGAGGAGGAAGAGGAGGAGTACGAGGAGGAGGAGTATCATGGTGGTGCTTCCAAGCGGCGCTCGTCGAAAAGGGGTCGGGTCTCTGCTTTGATTGACGATGAAGCTATAGTTGACAGTGACGAGGAGGAAGAAGAGGAGGAGGGTGAAGATGGTTAGTATTCTGCCGCTTCTTTTCTTTTTGCGATTTAGGATTTTGTTGGTTCGGACACTATTAACGAATCGGGTGCTTTGATTCGTGACACATATTAGGTTTTATTTAATTGATTTCTGGGTAATTTTAGCTGCAAATATTTCTGTTAAATTTGTCACATTGGGGGATAGGGGTTTATGAATTTGGGACGGTTTGTTTATGATCTTATTGCCTTATAATCTACTGATAATTGCCGATTATTTAGAAGCTATTCAATCATAATTCTGGAATTCTTAGTAGAATTTTAGATAGATTGTGAAGTGCAACTTGGGCTCTGGTGGCTGGCATCAAACAAAACATGAATCTCAGTGACTACTTAGAAGCTCTTCTTTCATGATTCTTGTATCTTAGTAGAATTTTAAAGATGGATTGTAAAATACAACTTGGGCTATGGGACTTGCCATGAAACAAACACATGAATCTCTGTGTTTATTGATTGAGAATCTTGTGTTTCCAGACTTTATAGTTGATAGTGGAGCAGATCTCCCTGAGGAGGAAGGGGCAAGACATATGCGGCAACGGTCGATGTATAATAGAGAAGATGATCTTTGATTTTTAGTTGTTAGAATCTTTGATTTTTAGTTTTTATTTGCAACTTAGAGTTGGATTTTCCTGTTAATCATTTTAGCCTGAACTTCGCTTGCTATGCACTGTCTCTTTGTTTTTTTCTTGTATGAATCTTCCTTGCGTTTGGCGTAAAGGGAACCGACTAAAATAATGCTTGTGTTTTTAAATTAATTGACTTAAATTGCTCTAATTATATATAAGAGAGAGAGTCACCTAGCCAGTATTTTTGTGTTACATAAAATGAATTAGATGTCACAGTATATGGGCATTTAGTTTTAATTAAAGCTCTTACTGCTCCATTGAAATGCATGATGTTTTCCCCTTTATCTTGCATTTTATACTGATTTTTATGTGACAAGTCCACTTTTCTGGAACTCCATAATGTTGAAGTTATATCTATTATATTTTTAATTAAATAAGCTTCAGAAACTCACTTTTGGAAGACCTGGAGAACTCGTCTTCTTCGGTAGGAGCATACATAGACCTCTGGGCATGATTTGCTCAACTTAAGATCCCCTAGAATTAATCATCTTATACGTTATCTTGGGAAAAAGGCAATGAATGCCTTAGTGATCCTCCTGCATTTTTACTGATCAAGTGCTCTTTCTGAAGGTATGAGAGTGCAAAACAAGAGTTGCTTTCTGTGATGAAAGCCAGACGTGCAACATACCTGAATCCCATTTCACGATATGCTCTTAGAGCAGAGGCAAGGAAACAAATTGGGGACACGGGGCTTTTAGATCACCTGCTAAAGCATGTCGTTGACACTTTGGCCCCTGGGGGTACGGAGCGGTTCAAAAGGCGCTGGGATTCCCAAGGGGTGATGGAATATTGGCTGGAAAGTGCAGACCTTGATGATATCAAGAAGAAGGCTGGCGTGCAAGATCCATACTGGACCCCACCACCAGGGTGGAATCTTGGTGATCCCATCTGTAACCACACCTCTGACTGTGCTGCTGTGATTAGTGCTCTAAAGGAGGAATTAGCCCAAATCTGAGGGTAAAGTAACTCATCCTGGAAACACTACTAAATGATACTTTTTTGCCCCATTTGTCTTCCCTAATAACGTCCATTTGCAGAGAAATGCAAGTGATGGCAGCCTAGAAAGACGAGCAGACACTGGCAAATCTGCCTGTCTTGAGCAGTTTAGGCGCTATTGAAAGTCTAAATCCGGCTATGTTTAAAGTGAAAATCATCTAACCGTATGAGGTATTTGGCCTTTGAAGCACCAATTCAGTTAGATTAACCCATCATTCTTCTTTTTTGAACAGGAAAGGTACAATGATATGCTGAAGGAGAAGGCAAGGAGGGAGCAGGAACTGCTGTAGATCTCAAAAGTGCTGAAGAAGATGGAGTTGCTGATGAAGAAGAAATCGGGAGGTTTGGATGGATAATTTAAACTTCAATAGTCAAAACTGGAAATAGCTAACTTATAGTAGGAAATCAGCAGATACCCATGGTAGCGTCCTTCTAATACAGATACTGCAAGAATAGTAGGACTTTAGAATAGTGCTAGACCAACAATTGTAATCACAGAAAATGTTAAAAAGCTGAGAGTAGTACATGTCTAGAGAGGGAGATATGGAATGAATAGAGTAACAACATATATACTCTAAAAGGCCAATGCCATTGGAGGGTTGGTACAGTATTTCATTGCTTCATTGGCTTGTCCTTGCTTGAATGAAAGATGCTTAATTTATACAATTGATCTCTACATTTTCTTTTCCCTTTCATTTTCTTGTTGTTGTTGCCTCTTATGTTTGGATTTTGAATACTTTTAACTGGCTGGAAACAATATATGCATTACTGTCTTATAATGAATTGTTTATGATATGCATTCTAGTGGGCATCAGGTAGAAAGTCGGTTAGGTTTTGTTTGGTTAAGTTGTTATTAACCATAATGGAAACAATAAAAAATATTTACAGTAGCTTTAGCAGAGATATAATCAGGGTATGAGCTTCCAAAAAAAAAAGAAATGGGACCCCGGTATTACAAAAAACCGGGGTCCCGATTTTTTTTTATTTAAAAAAAAAAGACTTTTTGAGGCGCCTCAACAACCGACACCCACCCAAAAAAAAAAAAAACACACTTGTTGAGGCGGGCCTTTATAGGCCCGCCTCAACAAGTCCTCGTTTTGGCGCCGAAGTAAGGGACTTGTTGAGGCGGGCTTAGGAGGCCCGCCTCAATAAGGTCCTTTTAGAAGCGTATATTGCCCGCCTAAAAAAGGGTCCTTACTTGTTGCAGCCCCCGCAGTAGAGGCGAACGGTGTACGCCTCAATAAGTGTCAAAAGGCCCGCCTCTAAAAGGGTTTCTTCCACCAGTGAACTAAGCAACTTTTGCTTAGTCCGACGATTGAAGCCTTCGTTTGTATTTGATTGTGAGGTTATAACTCTATTTCCTTTTCTTTGATTATATCTTTTCTCTTTGTGCTTATTCCTATTGATTCTTGCTGATTTGACTGGATTGATCACCTAGTTGATATTAGTAATTGTCTATTGCTAGGGTTTGGATATTTCGAGTTGAAATCCCTTATCTTGTGTAGCAAACATGATATTCTAGGACTAGTTGGACTAGTTTATTGTGAAGAGAATTGATTATGTGTTAAATACTGCGAGTTGTGGTGTTGCATGTATCCTGGTTAATTTTTATGCTTCCTGCTGCTATTGTTCTAAATCTTGATAGTTTCTTGTGCGTTCGATAGTTAGGGTTATCAGGACTAATTGGACTGATAACTATTTCAGAATAGGGACATGAATATTCATAAGAAGGAATAGAGATAATCTAGGATCAATCAATCAAATGAATGGTGGATATTTGTCTAGCTAAGTTACTTTTCCCAATTGATTACAACCTTTGCTTTTACTTACTTTGTTACTTGCAAAGCAAACCAACCCCCCCCTTTTGTTACTATTGGCATACACCTTTTGCACTTAGAAAGATTGCTACCTCCCTGTGGGATTCGACCCTTGCTTGCCTACTATACTTAGTTAGGTTTTTGAGGATTACTTTGATTGGGCATAACGACTGATGCGAACAACCCCTGAAGTGTTGTCTGCAACGCAGGATCTTTGATTCCTCAAGCTTGAATTCGATTCCTTCTCTTCCGTAGCCAAAGTGATGGCTTTCCTAGGGTTAAAGAGATAACCCTCAAATGCGTCCAAAGTGATGAACGAAAGGATCGAAGAGATGATCACAAACACCGAAGCGACGATGAACAATTGCTCGAAGCGACGAGCTACGGGATAGACGATCCGTGGGATCGAATAGTTGATGTTGGAACTCAAGGGAAGGAGCGTACTCAACTTTACTACTCAAATTCAACGTCCCATTAAAACTAGGGTTTGCTAGTTTAAATAGTCGCTAACAAATAATAATAAAATAATACTAAGTTTCAGAAATAAAGACGAGAAGACGAGCGCTCGGGCTCGTTTCCGCGGTCGCGGCAATACATTCGCGATCGCGGAAAATGATTTGGAAGAAAAAGCCGTAGCAAATCCGCGATTGCGGAAATACT
Organism: Rheum nobile; assembly: GCA_027886185.1. Classification (NCBI taxonomy): domain Eukaryota; kingdom Viridiplantae; phylum Streptophyta; class Magnoliopsida; order Caryophyllales; family Polygonaceae; genus Rheum; species Rheum nobile. The sequence goes on along the minus strand of WOAB01000901.1, from coordinate 979,641 downwards.
TCCGCGATCGCGGAAAAGGGTCTGTCACAGGTCGAACGTCAGTAACATTTCCGCGGTCGCAGAAATTCTTCCGTGGTCGCGGAAGACATGCACAGCTCTCAGTAAAACTCGATTATGACCATCTTCTTGTTGGAATCTTGATTCGACGTAAACTATGAAGTTGTAGATCTTTGAATCAGCTTTCCAACGCATCTTGAATCATCTCGAGATCAAGTTTCTAGCCACAATTATGGCCGTTTTACCGAAGACTATCCAGAACCAAAGCGACAGTAATAAATCCGAACTTGCACAAGACTTCACCCTTTGCTTGAGCCTCTTCCTTGGAGGCCTTTGATTAAGTCTCACATGCATGTTGCTACCAACGACTTTAGCCCCTGTCAGCTTGCCTCTTGTATTGTAATGTCCTCTTCTTAAGTTGCAACCTAGTAGCTTTGTGCAACTCCTTGATCGTCTTGGCTTTTCCAGCTCCCTCCTTGCTCTCTTGATCTTTGATGACATATGGCATAAGCTCGAGTGGTGTTTTGGGGTTGAGGCCATAAACAACTTCAAAGGGAGTGCGCTTGGTGGCTGAATGGACCGAGCGGTTGTAAGCAAATTGAATGAAAGCGAAGCTCTCCTCCCACTTGCGCAAGTTAGTTGCCAACATAGATCTAAGTAAAGCACCAAGAGTTCGGTTCACTACCTCGGTTTGTCCATCCATTTGAGGATGACAAGTGGTTGAGAAAAGAAGCTTGGTTCCAAGCTTAGCCCATAGCGTCTTCCAGAAGTAGCTAAGGAACTTCACATCCCTGTCTGAAACAATAGACCTAGGAACTCCATGCAATCTCACTACTTGGACAAAGAATAGGTTAGCAACATGAGATGCATCAGCAGTCTTATGGCATGCAATGAAATGTGCCATCTTAGAGAACCTATCTACCACAACAAAGATGGAGTCCCTCCCTCTCTTAGACCTAGGTAAGCCCAAAACAAAGTCCATAGATATATCTTCCCACGACAACCGAGGTATGGGTAAGGGTGTGTACAAACCGTGGGGTTGGCTCCTATACTTGGCTCGCAAACAAGTAATACATGCAGCACAAAACTTCTCGACGTCTCTATGCATGCAAGTCCAATAAACATGTTCTTTCAAAGTATGTGATATAGGCTAAAGTCGTATCGCCTAATCAAACCTAACTAATGTAGTCTGGTAAGCAAGGGTCGAATCCCACAGAGAATCAAATTATATTTCATGTTTGTAAAATCATTCACCAATTGATAACAAAGACAAAAGGGGGGGGGGGGGGGGGGGGGAGGGGTTGAATGAAACTAACTAAGAAAACGATAAATAAAATATAGAAAGCTTGGCTAGACAAATATCCACCTTTAGTTTGGTTGATCGATCCTTAATTACTCCTAGTCCTCAATACTCATGAATGTCCTAATCTCTGTTCTGAATTAGTTACCAGTCCTGATAACCGTAACTATTAAATAACCTAGAAGACCTTCTAGATTGAATCTAACAGCAGCAATGAATTCAAGAATAGATAGGTACATGCAAGTGTAGCAACCAGTCATACAATTACATGCAATTAATTCTCTATACAAACTAAGGGATTTAGATTCTCAACCAGTATCCTCTAATCCTTAGTAGTATGATCAATAACAATCTCAACAGGTTGTATAGAAAAGGGGAACCAATAACATAATACTAATTTCTCTAGGTTGTCAGACTAGAGGGAACTACTATTAACAATCTAATTGATGTCCTAATCAACAAATCAAGGGGAATCGATATATGATCAATGAGATTAAGCACGAGAGAGAATTAATACAATCATAGAAAGAGTAAAGGAATAATCTCAATATCAAATTCAAACCAAGGCTTCAATTGTCTAGCCAAAAACACCAAACAAAACAAAGAACTAAACTAGGAAAGGGAAAAACAATACTGAATGGAAAACTAGGTCTAACGTGATCCGAAGATGATGAATGGAGGCTGTGGGAATTAGGTTAAATAAAGTTAACCTAAAGCCCAAGATCACAAACCTAATCTACAAGGAAATAAAATATAATATTCAAATTAAATAAAATAAAGAAAAAAAAGGAAAAAGAAAACAAAAGTTCGGAAATCTCCACGGGCTATCTCCCGTGTGTGGCCGCGATCGTGGCCTTCGGGCCGCGGTCGCGGTTTGCTCTCGACCATCCTGCACGGTTAGCAAAACGTGCAGCTAACCGTGCAGGGCCTTTTTTGGCTTCTTTAGCTCCGCGACACTTCCGTAAAATTGCCATAACTTTTGATTCCCAATTCGGATCACGCTCATATTTTGAGGAATTGCAGTAGACTTCAAGATCTAACTCCTCGAATTGGAATCACTCCATTTGGACATCTGAGTAAAGAGAACGAATCAATAAATTCAGCACCTTGTTCTTCTACTCTCGTGTGGACTCTCTCCTTGGTTCTTCTTCGTCTCCTCAGTGGTCAACTCGTCTTCCTCTGGATATCTTCAATTTGCTTCTCCAGACCACCAAATCCACACTTCTTCTCTCCAACTCCCTATTCCATAATTGTGCTCTAAATCCATCCAAATGACGCCTCAAACCTGGTAATAACCCCTAGAAATGCACTATAAAATAGCACTGATCAGTATGCAATGTCTTGAGAACCCCAAAATGTCCCATTAACCCTCCCTCATGAGCTTCATGCACTAACAATCTCCTAGTAGAACCCCTTGGTATGCAAAGCTTATGACCCTTAAATAAGAACCCCTCATGCACATAATATTGATCCGTGCTACCCTTAGTCAAACATTCAGCAAATAATTCACAAAAATCAGCATCACATGCATATAGTTCTTTCATGAAAGAAAAGCCAAGTAGTCTAGCATCCAAAAGAGTTAGAAGGGAATACCTCCGAGAAAGTGCATCAACTACCACATTGTCCTTTCCCTTCTTGTGCTTGATCACATAAGGGAAGGACTCAATAAACTCGACCCATTTGGCATGTCTCTTGTTGAGCTTGATTTGCCCCTTTGAGTACTTCAATGCTTCATGGTCGGAATGGATCACAAACTCTCTTGGAAACAAGTAGTGTTGCCACACTTTGAGCACATGGACAAGAGCCAATAATTCCTTGTCATAGGTGGGGTAATTCAGCTCAGCCCCACCTAGCTTTTCACTGAAATAAGCAATTGGCTTGCCCTCTTGCATGAGCACAGCACCTAAACCTATGTCTGATGCATCACACTCAATCTCAAAAGTTTTGTCAAAATTTGGCAAAGAGAGTAGTGGTGCATTAGTGAGCTTAGATTTAAGAGTGGTAAAAGCGGCCTCTTGAGTGTTTCCCCACGTGAAGGTCACACCCTTCTTCGTGAGTTCGGTGAGAGGAGTAGCCAAGGTGCTAAAGTCTCTCATGAACCGACGATAGAAGCCAGCTAGGCCATTCATGCATAGCCTTCACCTTCTCCTCATCCACTTTCAAGCCATCTTTGCATACTACATATCCAAGAAATACCACATGATCCGAGTAAAAGCGGCACTTCTTGAAGTTAGCATACAACTTCTCTTTCCTTAGTACCTCAAAGACCTTTCTAAGATGACCAACATGCTTATTAAGGTCATGGCTGTATACTAAGATGTCATCAAAGTATACGACCACAAACTTACCTAGAAATGGCCTTAGAACATGGTTCATAAGCCTCGTGAATGTACTAGGAGCGTTGGTTAGACCAAAGAGCATTACCATCCATTCGTATAAGCCATACTTTGTTTTGAAGGCTGTTTTCCACTCATCTCCTTCTTGCATACGAATCTGATGGTAACCACTCTTCAAGTCTATCTTAGAAAAGACACTTGCACCATGCAACTCGTCAAGCATGTCATCTAGCCTAGGAATAGGGTGGCGGTACTTGATAGTAATGTTGTTGATTGCTCGACAATCAACACACATTCTCCAAGTTCCATCCTTCTTAGGCACTAGAATAACCGGGACTGCACAAGGGCTAAGACTTTCCCTCACATAGCCCTTGTCAAGCAAGTCTTGTACTTGACGTTGCAACTCCTTAGTCTCTGCGGGATTGGCCCTATAGGCAGCCTGGTTAGGTAGTGTTGCCCCCGGTATGAAATCAATTTGATGCTCAATAACTCTCACCGGCGGCAACCCACTCGGGACTTCATCTTGGAAGAGATCGGCAAACTCTTCCAAGAGGTGAGCTGCGGCCTTAGGGAGTTGTTCAAGGTCCGACGAGGCAAACAAGGTGTCTTTACACATGAGTAGAAAACACACCTCGCTCTCATTGATGGCTTGAATAACTTCCTTAGACTTAGCTAAGAGCAAATGATTAGAAGCCCCTTGGTTGCTACCAATGGCTAGCTTTTTGCCCTTAGATGGCTCACTTGCCTTCCTTTTCTCCCTAGACATATGATCGGCCATACTCCCATGGGGAGCTAAAGGGTGTAGGGTGATCCTCTTGCCATTCATCAAGAAAATATACTCATTGGACACTCCTTGATGAACAACACCCCGATCAAACTGCCAAGGTCTTCCTAAGAGGAGATGACATGCGGTCATGGGCAAAACATCACACACAACCTCATCCACATATCCTCCTATGGAAAACTGAATGGTGGCTTGGTCCTTGCCCTTAAGGGGAGTGTTGGAATTCAGCCAACAAAGTGTGTAGGGTTGCAGATGATGAGTGGTCAATAGATTGAATCTACTCACCACTTCTTGATCAATTATGCTGCAACAAGAGCCACCATCAATGATGACACTACACACTTTCCCCCTAATAGGGCACCTAGTGTGAAAGATCGTTTCACGTTGGGTAGGCACATTAGGATTCTCCGAGGCGATCAATGCTTTCTTTACCACAAAGCACTCACCCTCGGCTGCCACCACATGAAGCTCCTCGCCTCTTCTTCCCTATCCTCAACAACTTCTCCTTGACACTCATCCTCGGACTCATAGTCCCCTAGAGTGTTAAGAAGAACTTGCTTCTTGGAAGGGCATTCTCTGGCCATATGACCTTGATGTGTCCTTGCCTCCTGTGACAAGCCGAATTGTCAAAGGTGATGACTTTGGATCTAGTCTTGGTTGAGAAGTCACTCGGTGTGGTGATTCTGCTATGGAACGTGATGATGTAGTTGATCGCGAACAGAAGAACGCGATGAATGGATCTCGGTGGTGATGGAAGCGATTTGGTGGAAAGATGGTAGCGGTGGAGAAAACGGTTTGATGAAGACTAGGCGACTTGAAGAGACAAGTCGTTGGTGTCGTAGTGTCGACTGCGGAGGGGATAAACTCGATAGAGTTCGAGTGGTTGCCGTAGCGTCGGCGGCGGAGTGAATGGGGATGAGAGGGATAAGGGTGACGTCCGATCAAGGGAAAGAGGAATTAACACTCGACTTAAAACCTTGAACTTTAACTTGAATGTAAGAAATAACATTAACAAAGTCGGGTATAAATAGGGGATGTGAGACGTCGGATGGACCGAGTCGAACCTCATGGGCTAGCCCATGCAAGCATGCAAAAGGCACAAACCCTAAAAGATAGAATGACTGAAAGGAAACTATCTAAAACGCTATAAATAAGGAAACTATCTAAAACGCTATAAATAAGGAAACTATCTAAAACATGATGGAAATACCAAATATAGATAATGTCTTAAAAAGAACGCGTGAAACTCATGGATGCGGTGATGGGTTAAAAGCAATCATCACGTGAGATGACGATGAAGTGTCAAAGTCTTCAGAAGAACGCGTTGTTGCACTCTCGATGGTGGCGAGGACGACGAGTCTTGGATTGTCGTCTGGGCTTCCTTGGCTGGCGACGGCACGTGCGACAAGTGACGCGACGGCGGCGGCGATGACCTTGGACCTAGACCTTGTGACTGGGCCCTGTGAGCGTAGGCTCATGGCTTCTTCCTCATCTTGGGCCGTCATGGGAGGCAAGGTCATATCACCCTTTCCCACTTGGCTGTGAAGCGTCCCCGCTTCACCATCATCAAACTCTGGCTCAACTTTAGGAGTCAAGTCTGCCACGTTGAAGGACTCGTGGACTCCAAAATCTGGTGGGAGCTCGAGTTGATATGCATTGTCATCTATGGCTTTGATCACGCGGAAGAGACCATCTCCATGTGGTGCCAACTTGTGCTTACGCCGCGATGGGAACCTCCCTTTTCGCATGTGCACCCAGACGAGATCCCCAGGTGCAAAAACGACGCGACATCTTCCAGTGTTCTTTTGTGAGGCATAATGCGCGGCTCTTCTCTCCAATCGGGCTTTAGTTATGCGATGTAGCTCTTGGACCTGCTCAACGCGATTGGAGGCGGAGACATGCACTAGGTCTTGGAGAGGACGCGGCGACAAATCCAGTGGTGTCAAGGGGTTCATGCCATAAACCACTTCAAACGGTGTCAACTTGGTCGCCGTGTGCCTGCATCTATTGTAACAAAACTCGACAATTGGTAGTAAGTCCTCCCAACGCTTAGGGTTGGCTTTGAGCATCGTGCGAAGGAGGGCTCCTAGAGTTCTATTTGTGACCTCCGTTTGGCCATCGGTTTGGGGGTGGTAGCTAGTGGAGAATAGGAGTTTGGTCCCTATATAAGGAAATGTCTCCCGAAACTCCACCCAGCGAGCATGGCTTCGATTGAGGTGAGCTTGGCTTTTCAAGTAGCTCAACGCGGCCTGGTCGCTGTGGATGACAAATCTTCCCAGGGGGCACTTAGTCACTTGGTGGGTCATCTTGTGGACCACGACATAAGGAAATGTCTCCAGAAACTCCACCCAGCGAGCATGGCGTCGATTGAGGTGAGCTTGGCTTTTCAAGTAGCTCAACGTGGCCTGGTCACTGTGGATGACAAACTCACGTGGCCAAAGGTAATGTTGCCATGTCTTAAGCACACGTACTAATGCATAAAGCTCTTTGTCATAGGTGGGGTAATTGAGGGTGGCCTCGGTGAGCTTCTCACTAAAATATGCTATGGGCCTCTTCTCTTGGTGTAACACACCACCAATGCCGATGTCTGATGCATTACACTCCACTTCGAAGTGTTTGGTGAAGTCTGGAAGCTGGAGCAAAAGAGCTTGGTACAAGGTCTTCTTCAAAGTTGAGAAGGCGCGTTCATGGGCCTCAAGCCACAAAACTGTGCTTCCTTTCTTGGTGAGCTCATGGAGTGGCGCGGCAATGGAGGAGAAGTCGCGTGCAAAACGCCTATAAAATCCCGCGAGGCCTAGAAAGCTTCGCACTTGTGTCGGTGTCGTAGGTGTTGGCCAGTCTTTGATGGCCGCTATCTTCTCATTGTCAACGCGTAAACCATCGCTACTCATAATGTAGCCCAGAAAGTTGGTTGACGCGGAGCAAAAGGAGCACTTGGCTAGATTGGCGAACAGGCTCTCGTGTCGAAGGCACTCGAGAACTTGGCAAAGGTGATTGACATGGTCTTCTAGGCTCCGTGAATACACAAGGATGCCATCGAAATAAACGACAACAAACTTGCCAAGGAAAGATCTCAACACGTGGTTCATCACACGCATGAAGGTGCTGGGCGCGTTCGTGAGTCCAAATGGCATGACAAGCCACTCGTAGAGCCCATACTTTGTTTTGAACGCGGTCTTCCACTCATCACCTTCTTTCATTCGGATCTGGTGATATCCACTCTTCAAATCAATCTTGGAGAAAAGTGTGGCGCCATGAAGTTCATCAAGCATATCATCAAGGCGAGGAATAGGATGCCGATACTTGACTGTGATCTGGTTTATGGCTTGACAATCAACACACATTCTCCAGGTTCCATCTTTCTTGGGCACTAAGATCACATGCACAGCACAAGGGGAAAGAGATTCCCTAACGTACCCGCGATCCAACAATTCTTGGACTTGGCGCTGTAAATCTTTGGTCTCTTCTAGACCAGCTCTATACGCAGCGCGGTTGGGCAAAGAAGCACCTGGCACAAGGTCAATTTGGTGCTCAATGCCTCTCAGGGGAGGTAAGCCTTGTGGCAACTCGTCTGGGAATACGTCGGTGAACGCGGCTAGCAACTTCGCGATCTCTGGTGGCAAAGGCGCGTTCGTCGATGATGCCGGAATGCAGGGAGTTGGCACAAGAAGAAAACATGGAGTCTTCCCAGTCAAACAAGCAGTGAGGTCACTGGGCCTGGCCAAAAGAACGCGTTGCTCACAGGTGCCCTGCAAAGGACGCGCTGGTGGCAACGTATCGACGAGCTGTGGGGCACGCGGTGTCCCAGTTGTGGCTTGGTGTTTCTTCTTGCCATGACCTGGAGAAGACGAAGTGTTGCCAGATTTGGAGGAGTTTTGCCTCTGTAGTGCCTCTGGACACTCGTGCGACCTAGTCGATGCGGCCTCTATGGCCTTCTGGCGATCGCGTTCTACCTAGTCCTGCAAGATCTCATGAGGAGACATTGGATGCAAAGTGATGCGCTTCCCATGATAATTGAACACATAAGTGTTCAAATAGCCATCATGGGTGGCGTCCATTGCAATGACATCACATAAAACTGAATCACAGTATTGGCCTATGGAGAAAGAAATTAAGCATTGGCGAGATACTGTGTTATCTGGACTTGAAGAAATCCATTGGAGGGCATAAGGTTGTGGATGAGGCGTCGTAGGTAGGTTGAAGTGGTTGACGACCTTCTCATTCACAATATTTGCACAAGATCCTCCATCAATGATTATACTCAAGGAAGCTGTTTGGAATAGAGCCCTTGTGTGGAACAAGTTCTCTCGTTGATCGCGTAAGCTGGCTTCCTTGACGGTGAGGAGACGACGCGTCACCAAGCTCAATGGTGTGCCCGCATGCAGAGAAGCGGGTTCGCAGTCATACGCATCTTCGTCCTCATCTTCGTTGCCTTCAGTGATCGCGTCAAGTGTGGCCTCCTCGTCTTCACAAGACTCATAGCCGGCGGCGGCTGTGGAGAATAACACCTTGCGAGCATTGGGGCAATCCTTCTTGTAGTGGCCTCTTCTACCACATTTGTAACATTCAATATCACGCACGCGATCGTTTCTCACTGGAGCCTGTCTTTGCGTGTTCTGGCGCAACACGGTGGTCGGCGTTGCGGGCTTCGCCTTGGAGGCTTGGCTAGACGCGGCTATGGTAGAGGCACTAGGGAGAACATTAGTATAAGGTAAACCACTAGTGTTAGAAGAATACCGTTGTTGGCCAGTGGAATATGTGTAAGACTTTCGGCGAGAGAGTTGTGCATGTATTTGCATCGCCGTATGTGTGAGTGTGTTCAAATCCTTGATTGACAAGATCTCTAGTTGATCACGGATGTTGGTGTTCAAGCCACTCAAGAATTTTGTCCTCAAAGTTGATGGGGCAACAAAGATGTTGGCCTTGTAATACATGTCCTCAAGCTTGGAAAAGAACTCGAGTGGAGTCATCGACCCTTGGCGAGCCATGGCAATCTCCAATCGCATTTGATTCCTGTAGTCTGGAGGCACGTATTTCTTGGTCATTACATAGACGAGTTGATGCCATTCTGTGACTCGTGTCCTATGGCGACGAACACATTCATCTTCGAATCTATGCCACCATACGCGAGCTGCTCCTCGGAAGTTAAGCGTCGCGGCATCGACATGATCCTCAGGTGGCACTCGATTATATCAAAGGGTGTACTCTGTAGCCTACACCCATTCAAGAAAAACAGAGGGGTTGTATCCACCATGAAAATGCTCAATTTTAACCTTGACTTGTTGTTGCTGGTATCGAAGCTAGTCAGTTGCTTGGTTGAACGCGGTGTTTGGCGCAGCGTCGTAGAGAGGGTTCTCAAAGGCGCGCAATCCATGTGGTCTATTGCATCAAACCTGGTGTCTATCGCGTTGTTCGCGATCTTCACGGACAAACTCATCCTTGGGCACGTAGGCGGCATCGCGTTGACATCTTCATGGCTGGGCATCATAGTTGTCGCGTCGATTGTCTCTTTGGAAACCATCGCGGCGCTCGCCGCCAATGTTTTGAACGCGTTCTCCTTGGGGTCAGAGACGCGGTGAAGGGATCCAATCCGATGGATGATCCTGCAATTCAAGTGGATCTCCAAGAGGGGGGTGGCAAAAAATTTGGGTTGACCATACCTGAGTCCTCGATTTCTTCGTCATTATACTCGTCGAAGTCGTCTTGGACATTTGGCGTGATCAACGCATAGCCATCAGATCCGTAACGCGGTGTTCGAACACTCTGGTGTCACAGATGATCGCGGACATCATGGCTGCGTTGTTGGGTAGGGGGTGTCCTCAATTGATCATCGCGTCGCGTATGCCCAGTGTCGCGGCGGCTTGGTCTTCTTGGCATCGCGTCGGCTTGGGCGGCCTGACGATGTCGACCATCACGTGGTGTGGACTCTGGCACACGGCACTGGGTTCTCCGAGAGGCATACCTATCATCAAAGTTGTAAGGTTCAGAGTACTCACCTCGAAAGTCGTCAGCGTCGCGGTCGGAGCCGGTGTCGTGGCCACCGAGGGTGGCTCTGGGCACATAGCGATCTGTCCTGGTAACGAAGCCTTGGCGGCTCTCAATGACATTCTGCATTCTGTTGAGTTGTGGTTGATGTTGAGATGAAGACGGCATAAGTCCTTTGCCTTTGTCTACTCTCGTCTTGGATGGACCCGCGTTGGTGGCTCCAGTCGGAGGCGGCGCATCCATAGCACTCAGGGGGGTTGGAGTTGGCGCGGTGGGGACCACTGGTGGTTGAGCTCGCAAGGCTGCGACCTCTTGTCGAAGAGCTTGGATCAAGATTTGATCTTCCGTCAACTCCAAGATGGTATCGTGTAGTGTGGGGTCTTGAACGCATTGGTCCTGGGTAGAGCCAATGGCGGTTGTTCTTGGGTTGTGTTGTCAACGTCGCGTTCTTCGTTACTGTGTCCAATCATCATGGTACCTATAACAAGACGGCCAGACATGGGAGTAAAAAAGAACCGAAATACAACAAAGAACAACAACCAAGCAAATCACTAGTCAAGTCACAAAGGTCACGTCGGTAGGGCTTGTTTGGCTTGCCGTGAGGGCGTCTTGGCTTGAACAAGTTATGGTGTATCAAGCATGTTGCAATCAAACAAACAAGAACAAATATAGAAGCTTGACCTAGACGGTGGAGAGATATAGAAGATGAGCTTAGACCGATGTGGGTTAGGGTTGCCTTATTTTGGCTTTCCTTAACTTTGGAAACTTTTTTTTTTAATATCTTGTCGATATCTTTTTTTTTAATATCCGAGATCTTATCTTTTGATCTTTTCGGACTTGCAAAAGGAAACAAAATAAAAAGGTCTAAGTAACAAGAATATCACAAGTGTAATGTTATAGATAGGAGATAGAAGATAAGATTTTGATGATATCTTATATAAGGAAATTCGGTGAACAACCTAAAAAGCAAGATCTAGCAAACAAGGAAACTCTATCCACGCATGAAATAAGAAAACAAAATATTCTAGCATGCAAGATAACAAAATTACCTAACACACCAAAACTTGGGGAACAAGAAAAAATTTCGGCCAAGGTGGGACCTTGTAGAAACCGAAAGGTGAGCAAAGATTTGATTTTTATGGTTTTTCTCTTCTTTTCACGCGAGTTATACGAAAGCAAAAGATGGGGGCAAGAAAAAATTTCGTTAACAAGAGTGAAACTTGAGTTCGTGACTTACAAGACAACTGGGCTCTGATACCAGTTGATATGTCATTGCCTCCTGTGACAAGCCGAATTGTCAAAGGTGATGACTTTGGATCTAGTCTTGGTTGAGAAGTCACTCGGTGTGGTGATTCTGCTGTGGAACGTGATGATGTAGTTGATCGCAAACGGAAGAACGCGATGAATGGATCTCGGTGGTGATGGAAGCGATTTGGTGGAAAGATGGTAGCGGTGGCGGAAGCGGTTTGATGAAGACTAGGCGACTTGAAGAGACACGTCGTTGGTGTCGTAGTGTCGACTGCGGAGGGGATAAACTCGATGGAGTTTGAGTGGTTACCGTAGCGTCGGCGGCAGAGTGAACGGGGATGAGAGGGATAAGGGTGACGTCCGATCAAGGGAAGGAGGAATTAACACTCGACTTAAAACCTTGAACTTTAACTTGAACGTAAGAAATAGCATTAACAAAGTCGGGTATAAATAGGGGAGGTGAGACGTCGGATGGACCGAGTCGAACCTCGTGGGCTAGCCCATACAAGCATGCAAAAGGCACAAACCCTAAAAGATAGAATGACTGAAAGGAAACTATCTAAAACGCTATAAATAAGGAAACTATCTAAAACGCTATAAATAAGGAAACTATCTAAAACATGATGGAAATACCAAATATAGATAATGTCTTAAAAAGAACGCGTGAAACTCATAGACGCGGTGATGGGCTGAAAGCAATCATCGCGTGAGATGACAATGAAGTGTCAAAGTCTTCAGAAGAACGCATTGTTGCACTCTCGATGGTGGCAAGGACGACGAGTCTTGGATTGTCGTCTGGGCTTCCTTGGCTGGCGACGGCGCGTGCGACAAGTGACGCGACGGCGGCGGCGATGGCCTTGGACCTAGACCTTGTGACTAGGCCTTGTGAGCGTAGGCTCATGGCTTCTTCCTCGTCTTGGGCCGTCATGGGAGGCAGGGTCACATCAGACCTCTCCCTAGACACTTAAAACACTTGAGGTCTCTAGTTCGCCCCTCCCTCCCTTGGGGCTGCGGTGGAGGTCGAACTGGAGCATCCTTCCTAGGTTGATTTTGGGAATCATGCCTCGGTTATAAGCGTCTCGGAGTGGCTGGGGATGGGCTTCCATTGTTAGAGGTCCAAAGCCGTGTACTTGCAACTTGGAGGCGCCTTTAAGGGAGGTTATTATACACATGATTAGTGTAATGAAGAACCTCTTCAATGGGCGTCCCTCGGATGAAGTGTTGCATGTTCACTATAGTCCTAAGGTCCGGGTTCAAACAATTGATAAACTTGGAAATAATATAACCCTCGGGGAATTTAAGTCCAGATCTAAAGACCAAGGTCCTTAGCTCATTATAAAACTCATCCGGGGTGTTACTTCCTTGTCTCAATTGCTCAAGCCGAGCATGGACCCTCTCATTGTAATCATCCGGTACAAACCGGTTTTCTTAGGACAGCCTTGAGCTCGTCCCAAGTCCTAATTTAAGGATAGCCTCTATAGGTCCTATCCTCCTTATCCTCCAACCACCAATGGTAAGCAAAATCCACAAATTTGATTGAGGCTATAGCTACTCGTTGAGCATCCGAGTAGTTATAGAACTCAAAGATTTGATCGGTCTTTTGCTCCCAATCTAAATAAGCCTCTACCTCACATGTACCTCCGAAAGGTTGTACTTCAAGTTTTATCCCATGGTAGTGTGGCCGGCCATATTGTTCTCCATACTCTTCATCATTTGGCACCCGTTGAGCTTGAAATGGAGGCCTTGGAGCCGCTAGTGGGCCGCGGCCAAAGCCTCGGCCAGGTTGTTGTCTCCTAGGCATCATAGGGGGTGCCGAGGTCCTTGGGTTGTAAGGGTCGGCCTGAGGTGGGTGGTAATCTCTCCCTCCATAATCTGCATGGTTAGTTCGCAAATGAGGAATAGAATGTACACTTGAAGACATATGGAATTCTGAATTCATACCTTTTCCTTATCTTGGCAACCCGGGGCCTTCTCTAAGGGTAAAGGTGATGGGCTCATGAGAAGTGTGATGCTCAAGCAAGGAGAGCCAAGAGAACTCTTGTGACACACCTCCTTGGGCGCCAACATATAGTCCACCGGCGGCTGCATAGGAATGGTGGGATGTACCAACGTCTTGTCCTCCACTCATCCGAGCACTCTCATAAACTTGCTCCAACTTAGATTCCATACTTCTCATAAAGGTCATTTTCTCTTCTCGCATGGCTTGGAGTTGTTGGTTCACCTTTGCATCCGTGTCTTCTTTGTTGGCTCGGAGGGCTTGAAGTAATGTGTCCAAGGTGATGGGGTCCTCGGCGGACCTCTCTTCATGCGCAAGACCCTTGTCCTTGTTTTGAGCATCCATAGGCCTGGACGTGTCAAGAAACAACAAAGAGTAGCCAAGCAAATACCCCTCACAGAATCTAAAGATTATCAATGGACCTAAGCTAGCAAGGAGCTCTCGACCTTGGATCAAGGCCAATAAATTTCAGCAAGCAAAACTCCTTAAGGGGATAGGTTTAGGGCCACTAGACTCAACAAAAGAAAACAAAAGGAAAGAATTTAAATCAATTAAAGCCGAGCACAAACAACACACTTCAAAGAACTTGATATACTCGAGCACAATTTAAGCCACCAATAATAAGAAGCTACTAAGTCCGTTTGCCTTATAAAGGAGACACTTAGGCACAAATAAAGTATGCTACTAAATTGATGACACACGACAATGAAGCTTTGAAATGATTAAGAACAATATAGACTTGATGTTTGCAAGAAAGAATTTTCACTCGACTCTTTCTGGCTATTAGCCTTTCTTTCTCGAGTTGTTTTCGATTTTGATTTTTTTTTGACTCAATGCAGTAATTACTAATGCAGAATGTGAAGTTACAGAATCAACTTACAGAATCAGAAATTTTAGACGTACACAAGTGTTCAAATATTTAGCAACAAAACCCTTCCCGTATCCTAGTGTTGTTGTTTAAAAATAGCTCGAGTAGTATGCAAATTCTAGGAAATGAGGCTGTTCTGGTCACGACTTTAATGGACTAAAATTACTGAGATGAAACAAACAGAACAAATGCAATGACAGACGGACTCAAACTGGCTGCAAGTCAAGTAACAAGGCTGGAGAAAAACAAGCTAACAACCTAAACAAACTACCTACAAACTAGGAATGCAGAAACAAACTAGATCCTGTAGGCAATTTCGGTTCTTCTTCTATGGTTTCTTCGTCCAAAACAAAGCCAAACAAGATGGAACAAAGGAAGGCAATCAACAACAGATCTCAGCCAACAATTCAAGTCACAATCGGCCAATACACAACAACACAACCTAGGATGATCTATGAGCTTGCAAGCTGATTTTTCATGAACCAAAAACCAAGGTTAAGGGCCGTACCTTGCTTGTGATCTGATACCACGTGATAACCTCCAAGGATCAAGAAGGCTCGGTGCAAGGCTAGCCCCCCCAATGGTTCCTTCAAACGGTCGGCGCCAAGGATGACAATCAAGGACTCTTGCGGCGTTGATGAGGCTCCACGGCTCCAATGGTTCTGAAATTTGGAGGAGGCGTCTAAATCCTTAGAAGGAGGAATTAGATGAAGGAGGGCCTCACAAAATGAGAGAAATGACCGGTGGTGATGGCTAGGATGTTCGGCGGTTATGGAATGGAAGATTAAGATGGCGGATGTTGATATGGCTCTTCTTGGTTGGATGTGACTCAGCAACAAGGAAGAGGCTGGGTTGAATCCTTCAAAATGCAACTCACTTGAAGAATTCAACAATGGAGGCTTTGATGTTACTCACAAAGCTTGAAGAAGATAGGGCGTATTTGGGAACCAGAAACTGTAATTCTCAGATTGATAAAACGTGTCTTCCAAATTGGGTTACAAGAGCCTTTTATATGACAAGGCTAAAAGAAATAAAATAAAGAAAAGAGACTTAAAATACTAGCCTAGCAAGTCTTAACATGGCCGGCGGCCCACTTAAGCAAATAACAAGCAATAATGTATTGAAAATGTTATGAAATAATATAAGCAATCAAATAGCTTGATGTGACTCTAGGAGAGTCATGGCTGGCCAATTAGTGATGACTCCTAGGCCTCCAAAGGTTGTGATGGCCTCCATGCAAAGTAGTCCTTTCTTGAGCTCCTCTTGAAGTTGTTTAGCTCGGGCTCTAGTGATGGCTCCGAGAGGTATGTCTTGTGGCTTTTGATCGTCACTAGTCTCGTCTTCACTTGTCTCACCCTCATGGCTAGAGTCACCTTGAGTGTATGGACTCTCTTGAGGCTCTTGATGGGACGGGGTCACATCAGCTTGTAAACTCTTTTCTACTAATAACTCTTGTTATTTTTTCAGGTACTTGCATCATAAGGATATAGGATGACTCGAGGAGCTAAATCCACTATCCATCATTGTTTAATTTGTACTAGAATTTAAACTTTGCTACTAGTATTACTTGTTTTTTTAAATGATTAAGAGTATTTACTATTTGGAGTTGTTTACGTAATGAATGGATACTTGATGTTAAACTACTTTTTTTATGCTTGTATTTGGTTGGATATATTGTTAGTTAATTGGTCTATACCATGTTCTTGATTACCTATGCTTATGTTTTGTGATTTGTGAATGAACTATTTTCTAATCAGCTGCACTGTTCTGTTATTGTTGTTGGATGGTACTATGAATTGGGAATGGCATTCATGGCAGTGGCTACACCATCCTTGCCTTGCCTATTTGGTATTACTGCATTGTTTGCAAGGTATGTTTACTTCTCCAATTCTATGTCATGCTCATATTGACATTGTACTAGTTGAACTCGTACTTTATCCTTTTTCTAGGAAGAAAAACAAGACTCTCTTTAAGCCTATTTGGTTTCTTATACAACATTTTTCATCCTTTGATCTTTGCTCTGAGACTAAATCCCACTTTTCCCTATAAACTAGATAAGGTTGAATAAAGTTCGTAGGATGAAGATAGATATTTTATGTCAACAAAGTTGTAAGATCTACATATCTAATTTATTGATTTTATCTACTCCATATTGTTGGTGTCTTCCTCTGTGCACCTTGACTTATGCTTCACAAAAATCACAAAGTTAACTTTGCTTTGACCTACGTGTGGGGCAACTCAAGGGTACCAACTTGGGATCTTATTCCAGATTCCAGATGTTTGGTTCACTCAAGGATGAGAATGAAGGAGAAAGATGTATTTGTTTCTGGCCCATGTTTAAGCGGCATATGTTGAATGACATTTTTTTTTAGCTAAATACGCATCAATCACTCATCATCAGTGCAAACATCCAATAAAATATGACACTGATTAGATTTTTGTTTTTCAGGTCTGAGACTGTCGTTATTGATGTTGGGCCACCAGCTGATTGGGTAAAGATTAATGTCCAAACTACAGTAAGTTCCGACTACCGTTGTTGATGTTTGGTGGAACTTTTGAGACAATGTTCTTTCAAAGCCAAAGTTTAGAGTTTCTAGTTACTTTAGATTTGAGTGCTAATTACTTCAAATTTGAATGCATGTGTTGTAGAAAGATTGTTATGAGATCTATGCTTCGGTAACGTTGTGTATTTTTATGGTTGAATGGTATAATTAACAAAATTAATATTTACCACGGTTCTAATATAGAACCGCAGTGCATGTTTTTTTTTTTATAAAAAAAACAAAGACGGATCGCGGTTGTTTAAAAAATCACGGTCCGGTATTTAAAAAATAAAATAAAAAAATAAATATAGACCACGGTTTTAATTAATAATTGCGGTCCGAGTTTCGCACCACAGTTTTAAAAATACGCGGCTCGAGAGCCTTACCGCGTCGAGAACAACCACGTTATCAATTCCGTGGTCCTATTCACAAAAAACCCGCGGTGCGGCCCCTGTTGTGTACTAGTGGATAATTGACTGTCCCATTTAGCTTATGCACCTCCTTCTTACAACGAGGTGACCTCATTTCAATGATGGCAGTGTTCTTGGTAGTATTCACATCAAAGCCCCATGCACTGATCATGAAACCCAATAATTTACCATACTCAACCCCAAACACTTCTACAGGTTGAGGCTCATACGATGCTCTCACATGACCCCAAAGACTTCTCGCTAATCAGCTTGGTGTTGATCCTTTGTTGCGCTCTTAACCACTATATCATCCACGTAAGCGACAATTTTTTTGTCCAATTGCGTTTTGAAAATATTATCCACAAGACGCTGAAAGGTGGCACCCACGTTCTTGAGACCAAAATGCATAATCTTGTCACAAAAGGTTCCTTGGTTAGTGATAAATGAGGTGCTCTCTTCATCGCGCATGTCCATCTTTATCTGGTTGTACCCTGGTTATGCATTTAGAAAACTCAACATTATGGCACTTGTAGTTTCATCCACCAACGCGTCGATGGACGACAGTGGGTAACTGTCCTTCGGGCAATCCTTATTAAGATCTTTCAGAACAACGCAATGCGCCACTTGCCACTTGCCATTTGCCTTCTTCACCAAAACATCCCTTATGAGTCCTGTCTTAAACAACTTCTTTACTTCAGCCTTAGCAGTCTTAGCCCTTTTCTCTGTCATCTTTCGCCTCTTTTAGATTATAGGCTTAATAGATAGATCAATATTCAAGGAATGAAGTGCAAGAGAGGGCATGATACCTTTCAAATATTGAGTAGACCAGAAAAACACATCACATGCTTCTACCAAGAGATGAATTGGGTTCTCAAATTGTTCTCCCTTAAAACAACTCCAGACAAACAACTTTTCATCAAGATTGGCGAAGGGAGAAATCGTTCTCTTCTCAAACTCCTTGTCTTCATTAGGTCTCGGAGTGCGCATATCAAGCTCCGCCTAGTAATCTTGTTCAACAACGCTTACATGTGCCTTCCCCTTTGTCTTCAAAGAAGTGAGATAACAAGATCTATCTTCTTCTTAGTGACCTTTAGCTTCACCAACATATTCTCCAGTCGACAATTTCTACTAAAGTGAAAAATAGAAACTACTTATTGGAACTTCATTAGGGAGACTCTTCCAAGAATCGCGTTGTTCACAACGGGAAATCTTACCATCGTAAGCTCAATATTCTCCATATGCCTGATCAGACACTCTCCCCGTGTGAGCTTCAATTCAATTGTTCATGCTACACTGACTTCTTCACCAGAGAAAGTGATAATCTTCCCAGAGTAAGGCGTTAGAGAGCTTGGCGCGATTCCTAGTTGATCAAATACGTCCCAATACAGGATATCCACTGAAAAACCAGTATCCACCAGGATGCGCTTCACCAACTTTGTTGCAATCTGCGCGTGGATTACCAGAGGGTTTAAATGAGGAAAATACAATCCTTCAGCATCAACTGCCAGCCTACTACCAAGGTGAGGTTGGGATACCAGCGCGATGATGTAAACTAATGGAGGTTGGTGTCCCTCTCTCGCATATCTCTTCACCTGTTGATTGCTTGACCCATCTAAGGATGGACCTCCTACGATGGTATTAATACAACCATCGGGATCCGGTGCAGGATCACGCAAAGCCTACTGGTTATTTTTCTTGTTACGACCCCACCATTTCTTCGCCACTCCCCCTGCCTTCTTGAAAGTCCCCTTTACACTAGATGTAGATTTATCCTTATCCTCCTTTTGTGATTATAACGTTGCATCTTGGGCTTTAGGCTTCTTATTTTGAGGGGAGTTAACTGATGAGGCTAAAGTCGTGATGCCTATCAAAATAAACCTCAAAAACCTAACTAATGTAGTAGGGTAAATAAGGATCAACCCCACAGGGAGGTAAGCAATCTTCCTAAGTGCAAAGGTTGTATGCCAATATTAACAAAATGGGGGATTGTGATTTGTAACAAGTAAACAAAGTAAATGAAAGAAAAAGATGTAATCAATGGATGAGAAATAACTTAGCCAGACAAATATCCACACTTAAGTTTGATTGGTTGATCCTAGATTATCTCCAATTTCTACCAATGAATATTCATGTCCCGATCTTATGTATATAGACAGGTCAACTAGCCCTGAAAATACTTACCATTAAACAATCAATAAACTATCAAGATTCAACCTAACGACAGCAGTAAGCATAGGAATTAACCAGGATACATGCAATACTTAACAACTAGTCAGTACTCGACATGTAATCAATTCTCTTCACAATAAACATTCACAACTAGTTCTTGTAAATTGCGGTTGCTACACAAGATAAGGGATTTCAACTAGAAATGTCCAAACCCTAGCAATAGACAATCACTAATATCAACTAGATGATCAGACTAGTCAAATCAGCAATAATCAATGAGATAAAGCTCAAAGAGAATCAATATAATCAAAGGAAAGGAAATAGATTTATAATCTCACAACCAAATACAAACGAAGGCTTCAATCGTCGGACTAAGCAAAGGTTGCTTAGTTCTTCATAGTCTTCAAAGCATAAAACTCTAAGGGAAAAACTAAACGATAATGTGATAAACGAATTATGAAAAGGCTGCTAACTAATGAATAATATAAACCTAGCAAACCCTAATCTAAAAAGATAGGAAATAATATCCTAAACTAAAATAATCGAAATAAAATAAAATAAAAATAAAATAAAAGAAATAAGGTAAACAAAGATCTCAGACGAAATTCCCGAACACCGCGTGTGAACATAAACCGCGACCGCGGAAATATATCCGCGACCGCGGATTGGTCTCTGGAGCTCTCTTGTCTTCTGGCGTGAAACCGCGCCCGCGGCCATCCATCCGCGCCCGCGGATTTGCCTTGTCTTGCTCCGCTGCTTCTGTTGTTGTTCTGCGATCGCGGCACGTCCTTCCACGCCCGCGGTTTGGCTTCTGCAACATCTTCTTCTTCTCGCTTTCGGTATTCTCTTGTGGCTTCGCCTTCATCTCCTTAAGTCTTCATTTAAGCACTCAAAACCACCAAATCAACACTTCTTCTCCAAAACTCTATTCTCCTACATTGTGTCCTAAACACACATAAATGACAGCCCAAATACTAGTAACAGCTCCTAGTTATGCACTACAAAGTAGAGCGTATCAAATTCCCCCATGCTTAAACCTTGCTCGTCCTCGAGTAAGCTAATAGAAACCTACTCCTCCAATGAAATACCGAAGGTCTCAGGAAGCATAACAAAACTATCTCCACTAAGAACTACACCTAATCATGAATCTCCAAGGCACCCACACATCAACACAACACACAAGCTTAAAGGAAAGCAGAGTACTTCCCCAAGTTTAACCCGAACACCATAGAGTGAAAGTGACCATCTAATCCTAGCCTCCATCTATCTTCTTATAACTCCCAAAGTGACCTACCCGAATCCTCCTTATATCACCTCTTCTTATGTCATCACGCCAGGAAAAACGAGGAATCCTAATAATCACTCTTCTTCTTTTCACTCATTTTGCCAAGACACCCTTTCGGGTTTTCACCAAGCCACTCATTTCATTTTTCTATAGATGGGCTCACAAAACTCACATCACTCTTGACCTCTTATTACCCCAGCCTAGTGCTAGTCCAAGCCACCTGCTTATTGCCTAAGCCGCCCTTTCGGGTTTTTGACTTATCCCAGGATTTGTTTTTGTCTTTTTTTCATCTTTTTCAATTTTTTTATTTTATTCAGACGACTAGCAAGTATAGATCACTCCCCCATGCTTAAATATTGCATTGTCCTCAATGTAATGAAAGACTAAAATATGAAGCACATGGGAAGGTAGAAAAGTACTCACGACCGTCGCCGAGGTGGCCTGGATGTGGACGTCGGGGCTAGCGGTAAAACATTGAAAACACAAGTCTCTGGTGTTGCGGCGGTCCTACTCAATCAAACTCCATGTGCAACCAAATAGATCTATTATAAGGTGACGTGGTACATCAAAGAAACGGGGTTGCACGAGCCTTCTATGAACACAGATTTGGAGCCCTAATGTAATCGTGTAGCGGGCTCCATCGCTCCATATCAATCATTATATCTGCAGTTGGCTCTGGAGCGCCTCCTCATTAGTTGTCTAATGTCGGGCCATCATCATTTCCAAATAAAAATGTCGGGCTAATGTCTCCTCCTTGGCAGCATGATGCGCACCGTCTCTCAAATTAAAACTCGGACGGCTGGGTCGCAATCGCGGTGTTAAGGCCGCGGTCGCGGTGTCTTCAGAATTTTTTATTTTATTTTATTATTATTATTATTATTATTAATAATTTTTTTAGAGTAGGGGACTTACATTGGTCAAACCGCAGTCGCAGAAATAGTTCCGCGATCGCGGTTTCACTTCTGTTGTGAGACGAACACCGTCTTCGAACTCTGTCTTTGAGTCTCCTTCCTGCAGTTAGTCTAAAAACGAAACAACACAAATAAAAGACTTGAAACAAAAAGACATGAAAGGAATTACATACCTCGGGTTGCCTCCCGAATAGCGCCTTGGTTATTGTCGTGGCTCGACATGGTGCCCTTCAGATCAACTTGGGTTGCTCACATCAACCGAACACCTGGGATCACAATCAGGAGGGTGCCTCTTTGCATCATCTATGTTGTATCCGACCCTCACCCCATCAAACTCCATGGTGAGCGAACCACTACTCACATCAATCTTTGTATTCGCCGTTTTCATGAACGGCCTACCCAACATCACAGGGGTTGCATGTTTGTCTTGCCCCGTATCCATCATAAAGAAATCAGCAGGGAAAATCAGCTTATCGACCTCTACCAGAACATCATGCATGACTTCTTTGGGATATACATAGGACGAATCCGCCAATTGAATCACCGTCCCTGTCTCTTGTAATGGTCCAAGCTCCAAAGATTCATACAGCGAGAGAGGCAATACATTTATTGATGCACCCAAATCCAGCATGGCTTTATCGAACGTGGTGTCATATATCTTGCAAGGAATACTGAACATGCCTAGGTCACTGCACTTCTTGGGCATCCGCTTTTGCAGCATAGAGGAGACATTCTCATTAACCTGAACTTTCTTCTTCGCTTTTTCTTTTGTCTTCCTCTTAATCTTGCACAATTCCTTCAAAACTTTTGCATAGCGAGGAATGCCCTTAACAAGCGTGATCAAAGGAATGTTTACCTCGCAATTGCTGAAGGTCTCGAAGATTTCTTTGTCATTCTCCGGCCTTCTGGTATCCTTCAGTGCCTCAGGAAAGGGTACAGGTGGCTTCAGCGAACCGAGCGGGGGGAAATAGGGGCGAACGTAAGCGTCGTCGACATCGGAGGCAACACCGCGGCTACGGTTCAACATCTGTAACATCGGAGTCGCCAACGACGAATCCGCGGTCACGAATGTCATTCCGCGGTCGCGGATTGTCTTTAGAATCGTCTTTTGTCTATGGGGGAATTCCGCGGTCGCGGAAATCGGGCCGCGGTCGCGGAAAAACTTCGGAAATTGCTCCGCCTTCAGGGATGTTTCCGCGGTCGCGGCTGTGCATTCTGCGGTCGCGGTTTTCGTTATGTTGCCCTTTAACTTCCTCGTCAGTAAGTAATCCGCGGTCGCAGAAGATGTTCCGCGGTCGCGGATTCTCCTCTGCAGCTTCCGTCACTTCCTTCATTTGCATTCCACTCCTTAGCGTCATCGCAAATACATTCTCCCTCGGGTTTGCTACCATTTGAGATGGTAGTTTTCCCGAATCCCGGGCCTCTAGTTTGCTCACTGCTAGAGAAATCTGCCCCACTTGTCTCTCCAAGTTCTAAATGCTAGACTTCATCTCTTGATTTTGTTAGACCATAGTATTTGCCAACGTCGATACACTCTGAGCGAGAGATTTGATCATGTTATCATCGGACATAGATGGACTTGTGCTCTGGCCTTGAGGTCTAGGGTCATACTGGGCTCTAAATGGTTGTTGTTGACCCCCAGGTCGCTGAAATTGTTTTTGCTGCTGTAGGAACTGTGGCGGCCTCTGGTGAAACTCTTGATCATCACGACCCTGAGGAGGATTCTGCTGGTTCCCGTACCTCAAATTAGGGTGATCTCTCCACCCTTGATTATAGGTGTTGGAGTACGGGTCATATCTCGGTCTAGGGGGCCGAAACCTCCTATAGCATTCATTTCAGCAGTGGGTTCCTGCAGCGTTGGGCATGCATCTGTGGGGTGCATCATTGATGCGTTCCTGCTTGTGAATGCCAGATCGATGATCTTGGTGGGAAGTCGCACGAGTCACTTCAGTGGTTGAATGAGTGGAACGCGTCGCGTGAGGGGAATAACGCGATGATTTATGGTGATATGGCGATGGCGGAAGCGATTGTTGGAGGGATAGATGACTTGAAAAGACAAGTCTTGGGCCGTAGCGTCGGCAGCGTGGTGAAGGGAGATGCGAAGGAAGACTTGGCTTGAAGAATCAAGCGGTTGCCGTATCGTCGGCGGCGGAGTGAAGGAGATGAGAAGACAGAGGTGTTTGACGTCCAATCAAAGGAAGGAGGCGATAGGCTCTCATCTTAAGCTTTGATTCAAAATTAGACGTAACCTAGTACAGAAGGTCGAGATGACCTTTTATAGGAGATAGCGGGACTCGGATGGGCCGAGTCTCGCTTAATGGGCTGGCCCACGCGACACGCGTAGAACACACACGCAAAAGAAAATACTGAAAATAATTATGTTCAATAAATACAAAATAATTCAAAGAACGCGTTCAATGATGATGGCGAGGATCTTGAGATAGAACGCGATCTCTGGACTGGGTTGGAGGCGAGGATCTTGAGATAGAATGCAATCCCTGGCATTGGTTGGAGACGCTTGAAGGAGATCGCGGTCTCTATACCAGATGCGAGAAGTATGACGAAGGCTCGCAGTCTCTGTACTCGATGCGAGTAGTGTGACGAAGATCGTGGTCTTCGTACTTGGCCCTTCTGAGCTCACGGTCATGGCTTCTTGTTCTATGGCCGCCATGGAGGGCAGGGTCGCATCACCTTCTCCCACTTGGCTGTGAAGCATCCCCGCTTTACCAACATCGATCCTGTGCTCCATGTACTCGTGCAAGTGCACCCAATGGAGGTATCCGGTGTCGAACACGAATTGACGGCGGCCGCGATGTGGCAGATAGGCACCATTCACCCAGTTGATTGTCTGTGGAAGGCTACACAAGGGTGGTAGTGCGTTTGGAGGCGCCTCTGTCAATTCTACGGTGAACTCCGCTTGCAACGCATCGAAAGCTGGGGGCAAAGGCGCACCGATGTGTGCACAGTGCAAGCTTGGAGTTGGCACGAACAGGGAAGAATGCACTTTGCTGTTCAAACGGGCAGTGAAGTCCCTTGGTTGGGCGAGAAGCACATGGTGGGCATAACTTCCCTGCAACGCAGTGCTCGGTGGTGCGGTACTCCCAGTGTCTCTGCAACGCATGCAATCCTTGGGCGCGTTGTTATGGGACGCGCTGTGTTGGCCTGATGGAGGACGCATCCGTCGTTTGCCAGGGTTTGGGGTTGTTAAAGACGTGCCTGAGATGGAGTTCGGTCGTTGTGCTGTGTCCACGGTCTTGGTCGATTGCAAATCCTTGTGGCGATCTCCCTCCACCTGCTCCTGGAAAATCTCATGTGGAGACATTGGTAAGAGAGTCACACACTTCCCGTGGTAGGTAAACACATAGGTGTTTAGATACCCATCGTGAAGTATGCGACGATCAAACTGCCATGGACGCCCAAGTAAGAGGTGGGTGGCGTCCATTGCAATCACATCACATAAAACTGTGTCTTTGTAGGGACCAATGGAAAAAGTTAGAAGACACTGCCGTGAGACAGTGTTACCTGAACTTGAAGAGAGCCATTGTAGGCCATATGGTTGTAGATGAGGCGTTGTCGGCAGGCTGAGATGGTTGACCACCTTCTCATTGACGATGTTGCAACAACTACCTCCGTCGATGATAACACTCAAGGTCGCGGTCTTAACCAAGCAACGCGTTTGGAAGAGATTCTCGCATTGGTCGACAAGGCTGCCTTCCTTGATGGTGAGGATGCGACACGTGACAAGGCTGAGAGGTGTGCCAACATGTATCGCGATAGCATCACACATATAAGCGTCCTCGCGGTCTTCTTCGTCTCCTTTGTCAATGACCTCAAGCGGTGCTACTTCCTCCTCATAGGATTCATATCTGGCTGCAGTGTTGGAGAAGAGAACCTTTTGTTATTCGGACAATCCCTTTGGTAGTGGCCGCGCCCTCCACACTTGAAACAGTCAAGGTCACGCGCACGCTCGTTGCTCTGTGAGGAGCCCTTTGTGGTGGTCGTGTGAGCTGCATTAGAGGTGGGCAACGCGTTCTTGCCGTGTCTGTCTTGGCTGGACGCGGTGCTTCCTGTGACTGGCGCGCGCACATCAGTAGTAAGGGAATGACCAGGGTTAGATAAATACCTGGTGTGGCCTGGTTGCCAAGAGGAGTGCTTGCGACGCGCGTGTTGGTTGTAAACCTGCATCGCCGTGTGGGTCAACGTATTGAGATCCTTGACGGGCAAGATCTCCAGCTAGTCGCGGATTGGCGCGTTTAGGCCACTGAGAAACTTGGTCCTCAAAGTCTGGTGCAATGCTTATGTTTGCCTTGTAATACATGTCCTCGAGCTTGGAGAAAAACTCGAGGGGAGTTTGTGAGCCTTGGCGAGCCATGGCTATCTCCATTCTCATTTGATTTCTGTAATATGGAGGCACATATTTCTTGGTCATCACGTACACGAGTTGGTGCCATTCGGTGACCCTTGTTCGGTGGCGACACACGCAGTCATCCTCGAAACGATGCCACCACACTCTGGCTGCTCCGCGGAAGTAAAGTGTCACGGCGTCGACATGATCCTTAGGTGGCACTCGACAATAGCGAAGTGTGTACTCCGTAGCCTGCACCCATTCAAGAAAAATAGAAGGGTTGTATTCACCATAAAAATGCTCGATTTTTACCTTGACTTCGTGTCTTTGGTATTGAGGTTGGCCAGGGGCTTGCAATGGCACGTTGTGTGGCACGGCATCGTAGAAAGGGTTCTCATAGGCGCGGACGCCAGGGTCTTCAACGCGTGCATGGCGAAGCCTCTCGCGTGCTTGTTGTGGTTCGCCGCGAGCAAAATCTTCCCTGGGCGCGTAGGCGTTATCGCGTCGACGCTGTCGCGGCCGGGTTCCGAGATCGGCTTGGCATACATCTCTAGGCATGACATCGCGGCGCCCGCCGCCAATGCCATGATCGCGATCTCTTTGTGTGATGTGACCCTGCCTCCCATGATGGCGCAAGACGAGGAATAAGCCATGAGCCTACGCTCACAGGGCCCAGTCACAAGGTCTAGGTCCAAGGCCATCGTCGCCGCCGTCACGTCACTTGTCGCACGCGCCGTCGCCAGCCAAGGTTGCCCAAACGACAATCCAAGACTCGTCGTCCTCGCCACCATCGAGAGTGAAACAACGCGTTCTTCTGAAGACTTTGACACTTCATCGTCATCTCACGCGATGATTGCTTTCAGCCCATCACCGCGTCCATGAGTTTCACTCGTTCTTTTTTAGACATTATCTATATTTGGTATTTCCAGCATGTTTTAGATAGTTTCCTTATTTATAGCATTTTAGATAGTTTTCTTTCAGTCATTGATAGCATGTTTTAGTCGTATCACCTGATCAAAATAATCCTAAACAAACCTAAACTAGTAGAATAGGCAAGTAAGGGTCGAATCCCACAGGGAGGAGTTGTCTTTCTTTATGTAAGATTGCATGCAATAGTAACAAAGGGGGATTTTGGTTGATTGTTGGCAAACAAGTAAACAAATAAACAAAAGCAAAAGGTTTCAATCAATTAAGGGAAAACACTTAGCCAAACAAATATCCACCACTCATATGATTGATTGGTCCTAGGTTATCTCTATTCCTTCCTTTCATTATTCCTGTCCCTATTCTGAACTAGTTACCAGTCCTACCAGTCCAGGCAACCCTAACTATTAAACAATCCCTGCCAACCTTCAAGATTTAATTCAATAGCAGCAAGAAGCATATGAATTAACCAGGATACATGCAATACCACGACCCATAATATTTAACATATAATCAAATGTCTTTCATAATAAACTAGTCCTACCAGTCCTAGAATATCATGGATGCTACAACGGATAAGGAATCTCAACCCGAAATATCCAAACCCTAGCAATAGACAATTACTAATATCAACTAGGTGATCAATCCAGTCAAATCAATAATAATCAATAGGAATATGCTCAAGAGAAAAGATATAATCCAAAGGAACAGGGAATAAAGTTGTAACCTCACAATCAAATCATACGAAATGCTTCAATTGTCGGACTAAGCAAAAGGGTGCTTAGCTCCTCATAGTTCTTGGAAACAAATAAACTTCAAAGGAAAAAATGATGAATGGAAACAACAATGAATACTGAATGAATGATGAAAAGTCTGTTAGGGAAATCAGGTTAAATAACCTAAACCTAAAACAAAAGGGAAAAGATAACGAAAACAATCCTAAAAGGAAAATAACATAAAGTACGAAATAATAACAGAAAATAAAAATAAAAAATAATAAAAATAAGGAACTTCGGAAAATCCCTTACGGCTTCGCTCCGTGCCATTCCGCGATCGCGGAAAGAATTCCACAGTCGCGGATATTAGAATGTTGCTCTCGACCTCTGGCGCTGGGGGAATTTTCCGCGGTCGCGGCACATTTTCCGCAGTCGCGGAAAATTGCTGTTCTCGCTCTGTCTTCTCGAATTAGCCGCGATCTCTTTCCTTCGTCGCCCGCGGTCGCGGCATCTCCTTTCTTCTCCTTGTGTGGCTCTTTCTTCTACTCTTCCTTCGTCTCCTCAAGTGGTCTACTCCTCGTCTTCTAGATGTCTTCGTTTAAGCTTCTTCAGACTACCAAATCCACACTTCTTCTCCTCAACTCCATACTCCACAGTTGTGCTCTAAATCCATACAAATGGCACCCTAAACACCGGTAACAACTCCTAGATAAGCACTACAAAGTAGAGATGATCAGTCATTCTATCTTTTAGGGTTTGTGCCTTTTGCATGCTTACATGGGCTAGCCCACGAGGTTCGACTCGGCCCATCCGATGTCTCACCTCCCCTATTTATACTCTACTTTGCTAATGTTATTTCTTACGTTCAACCACTCCTTCCCTTGATCGGACGTCACCCTTATCCCTCTCATCCCCATTCACTCCGCCGCCGACGCTACGCCAACCACTCGATATCCCTCGAGTTTATCCCCTCCGCAGTCGACGCTACGACACCAACGACTTGTCTCTTCAAGTTGCCTAGTCTTTATCAAACCGCTTCCGCCACCCCTACCATCTTTCCACCAAATCGCTTCCATCACCACCGAGGTCCATTCATCGCGTTCTTCCGTTCGCGATCAACTACATCATCACGTTCCACTGTAGAATCACCACACCGAGTGACTTCCCAACCAAGACTAGATCCAAGGCATCACCTTTGAAAATTCGGCTTGTCACATGAGACAAGGACACATCAACTGGTATCAGAGCCCAACAGTCTTGTAAGTCACGAACTCAAGTTTCACTCTTGTTCACGATTTTTTTTTCTTGCCCCCATCGTTTGCTTTACTAAAAGATCACGAGAAAAAAAAATCAGAACTTTCCATATTTGCTATACCTATTCGGTTTCTACAAGGTAATACCTTGGCCGAAAATTTTTCTTGTTCCCCAAGTTTTGGTGTGTTAGGTACTTTTGTTATCTTGCATGCTATAATATTTTGTTTCCTTATTTGATGCGTGGATAGAATTTCCTTGTTTGCTAGATAATACTTTTTAGGTTGTTAAACCGAATTTCCATATGTAAGATATCATCAAATCTTATCTTCTCTCTCTTATCTCTAACATCACACTTGTGATATTCTTGTTACTTAGACCTTTTTTATTTTATTTCCTTTTGCAAATCCGAAAAGATCAAAAGATAAGATCTCGGATATTAAAAAAAAAAGATATCGAAAAGATATTAACAAAAAAAAAAAATTCAAAGTTAGGGAAAGCCAAAATAAGGCAACCGTAACCCACATCGGTCTAAGCTCATCTTCTATATCTCTCCACCGTCTAGGTCAAGCTTCCTAGAAGGTACTTTCTTGCTCATTAGGTTACTTTGTTTACGTTTGTTTTAGGGTTTCAATTTGTTCTTGTATGTTTGACTGCAACTTGCTTGATACACCATCTCTTGTGCAAGCCAAGCCGCCCTCACGGCAAGCCAAACAAGCCCTACCTACGTGAACTTTGTGACTTGACTAGTGATTTGCTTGGTTGTTGGTCTTCGTTGTCTTTTGGTTCATTTTTACTCCCATGTCTGGCCGTCTTGTTATAGGTACCATGACGATTGGACACAGTAACGAAGAACGCGACGTTGACAGCATAACCCAAGAACAACCGCCGTTGGCTCTACCCCAGGACCAACGCGTTCAAGACCCCACACCACAAGATACCATCTTAAAGTTGACGGAATATCAAATATTGATCCAAGCTCTTTGACAAGAGGTCGCAGCCTTGAGAGTTCAACCACCAGCGGTCCCCACCGCGCCAACTCCAACCCCCCTGAGTGCTATGGACGCACCGCCTCCGACTGGAGCCACCGATGCGGGTCCATCCAAGATGAGAGTAGACAAAGGCAAAGGACTTATGTCGTCTTCGTCTCAACATCAACCATAACTCAACAGAATGTAGAGTGTCATCGAGAGTCGCCAAGGCTTTGTTCCCCAAGCGGACCGCTATGCTCCCAGAGCCATAACTGCTGGCTTCGACAACGGCTCCGACCGCGACGCCGACGACTCTCGAGGTGAGTACTCTAAACCTTACAACTTTGATGATAGGTATGCCTCTCGGAGAACCCATCACCATATGCCAGATTCCACACCACGCGATGGCCGACGTCGTCAAGCCGCCCAAGCCGACGCAGCGCCAAGAAGACCAAGCCACCGCGACACTGGGCATACGCGATGATGCGGTTCGAGGTGGACCCCACAGGCCATGGACCAGGCCCTCGGCCGTAAACCTAAGTCTTGTGGGCTGTCAACCACCCAACCAGCCCCTCAGTCGGGCTCACCAGCTGGCGAGGCCTAGCCCAACCACGAACAGCCCATGGGCTGCAGCCCATGCACCCTAACCCTCCAAACACAAGGGGTGTTGCCAGGGGGAATCGAACCCCTGACCTTTAACAAGTAGCTGATACAAGTGTGCATGGATTTGCCCTTGTAACAAAGGTTGGGGGTTCGATTCCCCCCCAGCAGCAACCCACTCAGCAAGGCCTCGTGCCTACTGGGAGACGGGTTGGGGTGTACGGTCTGCAGACCTGGGGAGGGTTGAGCGCCAGCGGTCCGATCGCCGACTCGAGGCAGACCGTGGGCTGGGCCGCTGGGTCAGATCGCCGACTTGAGGCAGACCAAGTGAAGGCGGTCCCAGGTGGGCTCAAACCTCATCATAAAAGTGCACTTTTATGATGAGGTTTGAGCCCACCTGGGACCGCCTTCACTTGGTCTGCCTCAAGTCGGCGATCTGACCCAGTGGCCCAGCCCACGGTCTGCCTCGAGTCGGCGATCGGACTGCTGGCGCTCAACCCTCCCCAGGTCTGCAGACCGTACACCCCAACCTGTCTCCTGGTAAGCGCGAGGCTACACCAGGTGGGTTTCTGTCGGGGGGGGGGGGGGGGGATCGAACCCCCGACCTTTGATACAAGGGCACATGGAATGCACCTTGTATCACCAATTGAGATGCAGCCCAATTGGTGATACAAGGTGCATTCCATGTGCCCTTGTATCAAAGGTCGGGGGTTCGATCCCCCCTCGACAGCAACCCACCTGGTGTAGCCTCGCGCTTACCAGGAGACGGGTTGGGGTGTACGGTCTGCAGACCTGGGGAGGGTTGAGCTTCAGCGGTCCGATCGCCGACTCGAGGCAGACCGTGGGTTGGGCGCTGGGTCAGATCGCCGACTTGAGGCAGACCAAGTGAAGGCGGTCCCAGGTGGGCTCAAACCTCATCACGCGACGCGATGATCAATTGAGGAAACCCCCTACCCAACAACGCATCCATGATGTACGCGGTCATCTTCGACACCAGAGTGTTCGAACACCGCATTACGGATCTGATGGCTACGCGTCAATCACACCCAATGTCCAAGACGACTTCGACGAGTATGATGACGAAGAGATCGAGGACTTAGGTATGGTCAACCCAAATTTTTTTCACCCCCTCTTGGAGATCCACTTGAATTACAGGATCACCCATCGGATTGGATCCCTTCACCGCGTCTCCGGCCTCTAGGAGAACGCGTTCAACACATTGGCGGCGAGCGCCGCGATGGTTTCCAAAGAGACAATCGACGCGACAACTATGATGCCCAGCCACGAAGACGTCAACGTGATGACGCCTATGCGCCCAAGGATGAGTTTGTCTGTGAAGATCGCGAACCATGCGATAGACACCAGGTTGGACGCGATAGACCACATGGATTGTGCGCCTTTGAGAACCCTCTCTACGACGCCGCGCCAAACAACGCATTCAACCAGGCAACTGACTAGCCTCGATACCCGTGACATCAAGTCAAGGTAAAAATCGAGCATTTTCATGGTGAATACAACCCCTCTGTTTTTCTTGAATGGGTGCAGGCTACGAAGTACACCTTTCGCTATAATCGAGTGCCACCTGAGGATCATGTCGATGCAGTGACGCTTAATTTCAGAGGAGCCGCCCGCGTATGGTGGCATAGATTCGAAGATGACTGCGTTCGTCGCCACAGGACACGAGTCACAGAATGGCATCAACTCGTCTATGTGATGACCAAGAAATACGTGCCTCCAGACTACAGGAATCAAATGCGATTGGAGATTGCCATGGCTCGCCAAGGGTCGATGACTCCACTCGAGTTCTTTTCCAAGCTTGAGGACATGTATTACAAGGCCAACATCTCTGTTGCACCATCTACCTTGAGGACAAAATTCTTGAGTGGCATGAACACCAACATCCGTGATCAACTAGAGATCTTGCCAATCAAGGATTTGAACACACTCACCCACACGACGATGCAAATTCATGCCCAATTATCTCGCCGAAAGTCTTACACAAATTCCACTGGCCAACAAAGGTATTCTTCTAACACTAGTGGATTACCTTATACTAATGTTCGCCCTAGTGCCTCTACCACAGCCGCATCTAGCCAAGCCTCCAAGGCGAAGCCCGCTACGCCGACCACCGCGCCGCGCCAGAACGCGCCAAGACAGGCTCCAGTGAACAACGATCGCGCGCGTGATATTGAGTGTTACAAATGTGGTGGAAGAGGCCACTACAAGAAGGATTGCCCCAATGCTCGCAAGGTGTTGTTCTCCACAGCCGCCACCGGCTACGAGTCTTGTGAAGACGAGGAGACCACACTTGACGTGATCACTGAAGGCAACGAAGAAGAGGAGAAGACGCGTATGACTGTGAACCCGCTTCTCTGCACGCGGGCACACCATTGAGCTTGGTGATGCGTCGTCTCCTCACCGTCAAGGAAGCCAGCTTACACGATCAACGAGAGAACTTGTTCCACACAAGGGCTCTAGTCCAAACCGCTTCCTTGAGTGTAATCATTGATGGAGGATCTTGTGCCAATATTGTGAATGAGAAGGTCGTCAACCACTTCAAATTGCCTACGACGCCTCATCCACAACCTTATGCCCTCCAATGGATTTCTTCAAGTCTAGGTAACACAGTATCTCGTCAATGTTTAATTTCTTTTTCCATAGGGCAATACTGTGATTCTATTCTTTGTGATGTCATTGCAATGGACGCCACCCATATTTTGCTTGGATGCCCATGGCAATTTGACAGGCGCGTGCTCCATGATTGTTATTTGAACACTTATGTGTTCAATTACCACGGGAAGCGCGTCAGTTTGCATCCAATGTCTCCCCATGAAATCTTACAGGACCAGGTAGAACGCGATCGCCAGAAGGCCATAGAGGCCGCATCGACTAGGTCACACGAGTGTCCAGAGGAACTACAGCGGCAAACCTCCTCCAAATCTGGCAACACTTTGTCTTCTCCAGGCCATGGAAAGAAGAAATACCACGCCACAACTGGGACACCGCATGCCCCATAACTCGTCGATACGTTGCCACCATCGCGTCCTTTGTAGGGCACCTATGAGCAACGCGTTCTTTTGGCCAGGCCCAGTGACCTCACTGCTTGTTTGACTGCGAAGACTCCATGTTTTCTGCTTGTGCCAACTCCTTGCATTCCGGCATCATCGACGACCGCGCCTTTGCCTCCAGAGAACACGAAGTTGCTAGCCGCGTTCACCGACGTATTCCCTGACGAGTTGCCACAAGGACTACCTCCTCTAAGAGGCATTGAGCACCAAATTGACCTTGTGCCAGGTGCTTCTTTGCGAAACCGCGATGCGTATAGAGTTGGTCCAGAGGAGACCAAAGAGGTACAATGCCAAGTCCAAGAATTGTTGGATCACGGGTACGTAAGGGAATCTCTTTCCCCTTGTGCTGTGCCTGTGATCCTTGTGCCCAAGAGGGATGGCACATGGAGAATGTGTGTTGACTGCCGCACGATAAACCAGATCACAGTCAAGTATAGGCACCCTATCCCACGCCTTGATGATATGCTTGATGAACTTCATGGAGCCACACTCTTCTCCAAGATTGATTTGAAGAGTGGTTATCACCATATCAGAACGAAAGAAGGTGATGAGTGGAAGACCGCGTTCAAGACCAAGTATGGGCTCTACGAGTGGCTTGTCATGCCCTTTGGGCTCACGAACGCGCCCAACACCTTCATGCGCATGATGAACCACGTGTTGAGATCTTTCCTTGGCAAGTTTGTTGTTGTTTACTTCGATGACATTCTTGTGTATTCCCGGAGCCTAGACGCCCATGTCGATCACCTTCGCCAAGTGCTCGAGTGCCTTCGACATGAGAGTCTATTCGCCAATCTGGCCAAGTTCTCCTTTTGCTCCGCATCAACCAACTTTCTGGGCTACATTGTGAGTAGCGATGATTTACGCGTTGACAACGAGAAGATCGCGGCCATTAAAGAGTGGCTAACGCCTACGACACCGACATAGGTACGAAGCTTTCTCGGCCTCGTGGGATTTTATAGGCATTTTATACGCGACTTTTCCTCCATTGCCGCGCCACTCCATGAGCTCACCAAGAAAGGAAGCATAATTTTGTGGCTTGAGTCCCATGAACGCGCCTTCTCGGCCTTGAAGACCGCGTTGTGCCAAGCTCCTTTGCTCCAGCTTCCAGATTTCACCAAACACTTTGAGGTGGAATGCGATGCCTCAGATATAGGCATTGGTGGTGTGCTACACCAAGAAAAGAAGCCAATTGCCTACTTCAGTGAGAAGCTCACAGGGGCCACGCTCAATTACCCCATATATGACAAGGAGCTTTATGCCTTAGTACACGTGCTGAAGACATGGCAACACTACCTTTGGCCGCGTGAATTTGTCATCCACAGTGATCATGTCGCGTTGAGCTACTTGAAGAGCCAAGCTCACCTCAATCGAGGCCATGCTCGCTGGGTGGAGTTTCTGGAGACTTTTCCTTATGTCGTGGTCCGCAAAAAGGGAAAGGACAACATTGTCGCCGACGCGCTCTCTCGCAGGTATGTTCTCTTGACTCAAGTGTAAACTAAAATTTTGGGTTTTGCTTTGATTAAGGAATTATATGATAGTGACCCTATCTTTGCCCCTATTCTTGAGCATTGCCTGAGATCGCGTGAGTTTGAGACCTTTTTCCTTTCTAAGGGTTATTTATACAAGGCTAGTCGTCTTTGCATTCCTAGATCCTCCATTAGGCTCCTATTGATTGAGGAAGCACACGCGAGTCGTGGATATTTTGGGATTAGGAAGACCTTAGACGCGCTTAGAGAACATTTCTTTTGGCCTAAGATGACTCACCAAGTGACTAGGTTTTGTAGAAGTTGTGTGACTTGCCAGAGAGCCAAAGCTAAGTCTAGTCCTCATGGCCTCTACACTCCTTTGCCCATTCCGAGTGCCCCCTGGGAAGATTTGTCTATGGATTTCATCACGGGTTTGCCCCTCTCTAGACGAGGTAAATACTCCATTTTTGTAGTCGTAGATAGATTTTCTAAGATGGCACATTTTATAGCTTGTAAGACCACCCATAGTGCTAGTGAGATTGTTGATCTATTCTTTGAGCATGTGGTGTGTCTTCATGGAGTCCCGCGTACCATAATGAGTGATAGGGATTCTAAGTTCGTTGGGCGTTTTTGGAGAACTCTGTGGGGTAAGCTAGGCACCAAACTCCTATTTTCCACTAGCTATCACCCCCAGACCGATGGCCAAACGGAGGTCACAAATAGAACTCTAGGAACCCTCCTTCGCACGATGCTAAAAGCCAACCCTAAGCGTTGGGAGGACTTACTATCACTTGTCGAGTTTTGTTACAATAGATGCAGGCACACGACGACCAAGTTGACACCATTTGAAGTGGTGTATGGCATGAACCCCTTGACACCACTGGATTTGTCGCCGCGTCCTCTCTGAGACCCAGTACATGTCTCCACCGCCAATCGCGCTAAGCAGGTCCAAGAGCTTCATCGACGCACCAAGGAGCAGCTGGAGAGGAGGGCCGTGAAGTATGCCTCGCAGAAGAATTCAGGCCGCCGCCGCGTCGTGTTTGCCCCCGGAGACCTTGTCTGGGTGCATCTACGAAAAGAGAGGTTCCCCTTACGGCGAAAACACAAACTGGCACCACGTGGAGATGGCTCTTTCTGCGTGATCAAAGCCATCGGGGACAATGCTTATCAAATCGAGCTCCCACCAGATTTTGGAGTCCACGCGTCCTTCAACGTGGAAGACTTGACTCCATATGTTGAGCCAGAGTTTGATGATGGTGAAGCGGGGACGCTTCACATCCAGGTGGGGGAGGGTGATATGACCTTGCCTCCCATGATGGCCCAAGACGAGGAAGAAGCCATGAGCCTATGCTCATAGGGCCCAGTCACAAGGTCTAGGTCCAAGGCTATCGCCGCCGCCGTCGCGTCACTTGTCGCACGCGCCGTCACCAGCCAAGGAAGCCCAGACGACAATCCAAGACTCGTCGCCCTCGCCACCATCGAGAGTGCAACAACACGTTCTTCTGAAGACTTTGACACTTCATCGTCATCTCACGCGATGATTGCTTTCAGCCCATCACCGCGTCCATGAGTCTCACGCGTTCTTTTTAAGACATTATCTATATTTGGTATTTCCAGCATATTTTAGAAAGTTTCCTTATTTATAGCGTTTTAGATAGTTTCCTTTCAGTCATTCTATCTTTTAGGGTTTGTGCCTTTTACATGCATGCATGGGCTAGCCCACGAGGTTCAACTCGGCCCATCCGATGTCTCGACTCCCCTATTTATACCCTACTTTGCTAATGTTATTTCTTACGTTCAAATTAAAGTTTAAGGTTTTAAGTAGAGTGATAATTCCTCCTTCCCTTGATCGGACGTCACCCTTATCCCTTTCATCCCCATTCACTCCACCGCCGACGCTACGGCAACCACTCGATCTCCCTCGAGTTTATCCCCTCTGCAGTCGACGCTACGACACCAACGACTTGTCTCTTCAAGTCGCCTAGTCTTCATCAAACCGCTTCCGCCACCGCTACCATCTTTCCACCAAATCGCTTCCATCACCACCGAGGTCCATTCATCGCGTTCTTCTGTTTGCGATCAACTACATCATCACGTTCCACAGTAGAATCACCACACCGAGTGACTTCCCAACCAAGACTAGATCCAAGGCATCACCTTTGACAATTCGGCTTGTCACATGAGACAAGGACACATCATTTTGCTTTGAGACGCGGTGGAGGAATCCAATCCGAAGGGTGGTCCTGTAATTCAAGTGGATCTCCAAGAGGGGGGTAAGAATAGCCAGAATGTATCATACCTGAGTCTTCAACTTCCTCGTCGTCGAACTCGTCGAAGTCGTCTTGGACTGTAGGTGTGATTGACGCGTAGCCATCGGACCCGTAGCGTGGCGTCCAAGCACTTTGATGTCTTAGGTGGTAACGTACATCGTAGCCTCGTGGCTGGGTAGTTGGCATCTCGAAATCGGCCTCATCGCGTCGCTTGTGCCCACTGGGACGGCGACTGGGTCTTCGCGGTGTCGCAGCGGCTAACACGGCTTCGTGTAATCGGCCTTCGCGATGTGCTGAGCCTTGAACACGGCGCTGGTTACGTCGAGATGCATACCTGTCATCAAAATCGTATGGTTCCGAAAACTCACCTTGATGAACATTGTCACGGTCGGAGCCGGTGTCATAGTCGTTAGGATTTGCGCGCAGAGCGGAATGATCGCGGTGCGACACGTATCCCTGATGACTCTCTATGACTGATTGAAGCCGTTGTAGGCGCAGTTGGAGGTTGGAGGTCGAAGGCATCAACCCTTTTCCCTTATCCACGCGTTGTTGGCTTAGACCAACGTCAATTTGTCGTGGACCTGCCGCTGCATCCATTTGGATCATTTGTGTTGGCACAGTCATCACGGGTGTGACGCGTTGCAAGGATTGGAGTTGAGCCACTTGGCGTCGTCACTCCTGTATCTCGCGTTGTCCCACAGTGAGCTCCATAATGGAATCATCATTGTGTTGGTCTTGTTGTGGCACCAAGGATGGATTTGGTGCGTTCTTATTTGCACCATTGTCGTCTTCATTGGGATGAGTAGGGGCGATCATGGTTCCTATGACAACGTGACCAGACATCCAAGTAAAAACGAACAAAAGCAACAAAACCAGAGAGCAAGCAAGCAACTATCAAGTAACAATTGTTCAAGTTGGAAGGCGCGTTCTTTTGGCCGTGAGGGCGGCTAAAGGCAAGCAAAGCAAGTGTGATATGCAAGCACAAAAGCAAACGAAACCAAGAAAGAAGTCCTAACCTCTTGCGTAAACAACGCATACACACACGACAAACCTTCAAGTGTGACACTAGACGGTGGAAAGATGAAGAAGATGAGCCTAGCCGTTGAGGGAAGAAGGTTGCCTTATTTTGGCTTTACTTTTTTTTTTTGAATGTCGCATTCTTTTCTTTTCTTTTGAAATGCGACTTTGACTTCTTCTTTTTTGAGTTTGAAATTCAAATCCGAGATCTTAGTCTTTGATTATAGATCGGATAAGAATTAAATGAAACAAAATAAAATAAACGGCTAAGTAACTTATGGAAAGAAATCGCTAGATTTACGCGATAGGAGAGAGAAGATTTAATGTAGATTTATGGCGGTCAACACAATAAAATATGGCAAGATATGTTTGCGAAATTTAAGCAATTAATTAAGGCAATCAAGCAATCAATTACGTAGATTTCATGCACATAAATCTCACTATTTTCGCGCGTGGATCAAGCAACTATCGGCCAAGAGATTCTCTTGTAGAAACCGATTGGACAAGCATGTGTTTGAAGTTTTTTTTTTTTGACAAACGCGGAGCAAGGATGATGGGGGAGAAAAATTGTGAACAAGTGAGACTTGACAAGCGACTTACAAGAACCTGGCTCTGATACCATTTGATGCGTTCCTGCTTGTGAATGCCGGATCGATGATCTTGGTGGGAAGTCACGCGAGTCACTTCAGTGGTTGAATGAGTGGAACGCGTCGCGTGAGGGGAATAACGCGATGTTTTATGGTGATATGGCGATGACGGAAGCGATTG
Organism: Rheum nobile; assembly: GCA_027886185.1. Taxonomy (NCBI): domain Eukaryota; kingdom Viridiplantae; phylum Streptophyta; class Magnoliopsida; order Caryophyllales; family Polygonaceae; genus Rheum; species Rheum nobile. The sequence continues at coordinate 940,413 of WOAB01000901.1, read as the reverse complement.
TTGGAGGGATAGATGACTTGAAAAGACAAGTCTTGGGCCATAGCGTCGGCAGCGGGGTGAAGGGAGATGCGAAGGAAGACTTGGCTTGAAGAATCAAGCGGTTGTCATAGTGTCGGCGACAAAGTGAAGGAGATGAGAAGACAGAGGTGTTTGACGTCCAATCAAAGGAAGGAGGCGATAGGCTCTCAACTTAAGCTTTGATTCAAAATTAGATGTAACCTAGTACAGAAGGTCGAGATGACCTTTTATAGGAGATAGCGGGACTCGGATGGGCCGAGTCTCGCTTAATGGGTTGGCCCATGTGACACGCGTGGAACACACACCCAAAAGAAAATACTGAAAATAATTATGTTCAATAAATACAAAATAATTCAAAGAACGCGTTCAATGATGATGGCGAGGATCTTGAGATAGAACGCGATCTCTGGACTAGGCTGGAGGCGAGGATCTTGAGATAGAACGCGATCCCTGGCCTTGGCTGAAGACGCTTGAAGGAGATCGCGGTCTCTATACCAGATGCGAGAAGTATGACGAAGGCTCGCGGTCTCTGTACTCGATGCGAGTAGTGTGACGAAGATCGCGGTCTTCGTACTTGGCCCTTCTGAGATCACGGTCATGGCTTCTTGTTCTATGGCCGCCATGGAGGGCAGGGTCGCATCAATCGTGTCATAGCAGATTCCACAAGACTTGACTTTTTGCTGGTTGCCCTTCATCATAAACCTCCTCATCATCTCTTTCATCTCAGCCATCTCAGAAAGTAGTGAGGACGATGGCTGACAATTTGCGGCCTTAATTGCTTGAGCGCTCACTCTCTTGCTAAACTGTCTTGAGCCCTCAGATAGCTCAAAGAATATCTCAAAAGCTACAACCGGTGTCTTGTTCAGAATGTTACCGCCACAGGTTGCGTTCACCATCTGGCGCTCATCATCAATAAGTCCAGCATACAAATATAGCACGAGGTCTTGGTCAGAATAACCTTGGTATGGACAACTTGATATCAACCTCTTGAACCTCTCATAGTACTCATACAACGTCTCAGTAGCATGCTGCTCGATGTTGCTAATGTTCCTCTTCAAGCTATTGAGCTTCGTTGCAGGGAAGTACTTCTCCAGGAAGGCTTTCTTCATCTTCTCCCATGTGTCTATGCTTCCTGGGGCTAAATAATAGAACCAATCATTGGCCGAATCCTTCAGAGAGAAAGGAAAGGCCCTTAGCTTGATCTGGTCCTCAGTAATGTTCCTTCGCTTCATGCTGCTGCAGACAGCGTGGAATTCAGAGAGATGTTTGTTGGGGTCTTCTCCACTCATCCCATGGAAGTGAGGTAGTAAATGGATCAACCCAGATTTGAGCTCAAAGTTCACGCCATCCGCCAACTCTGGAAACTGCACTGTAAGCGGCTGCTGCTCTAGATTCGGCACAGTCAACTGCCTCAAAGTCTGCTTTTCGCCAGCCATCTCGAGTTGCATGCGGGCTGCTATACGGTTCCTGGAAAGTGTCCTTTCAATTTTTGTATCAAAATCTAAGATTGGAGAGTCAGTAGCACGGGTGTGGACTATAAGATAGGTCCACACAATAGTTGGCACACAAACAAACAAAAAGAAAAATTGAAACTTTGCCTCCCCGGCAACGACGCCAAATTTGATGAGGCTAAAGTCTTGATGCCTATCAAAGTAAACCTCAAAAACCTAACTAATATAGTAGGGTAAATAAGGATCGATCCCACAGGGAGGTAAGCAATCTTCCTAAGTGCAAAGGTTGTATGTCAATAGTAACAAAAGGGGGGATTGTGATTTGTAACAAGTAAACAAAGTAAATCAAAGCAAAAGATGTAATCAATGGATGATAAATAACTTAGCCAGACAAATATCCACACTTCACTTTGATTGGTTGATCCTAGATTATCTCCAATTCCTACCAATGAATATTCTTGTCCCGGTCTTATGTTGTAACACCCCCAAAACTTAACCCTTTTGGAAAGGTATTACCGCTAGTGACCCCAGTGTTCCTTACCGAGATCACCCAAGGCTTTACCAATTAAATACAATTTATGAAATGCAATTGATACACAAAGATCAATCATTAAATTCCCAAACATAACATTGTTGAGGAAACAAGAGTTACGGGATTACAACCCAATCCCGAATAGGTCAAAACATAGTTTAAACCAAACACAGCGGAAGACTAAGAAAGTAAGTTACAATCGGAGTTATTGTCCAAAGGATCATAACCTGATTAAAGAAATAATTAAAATATTCAAAAACCACCGCCGACTTCATAGTCCTTCTAATCTTCTGAGCTACTTCTTAACTGATGTGCCGAATCAAACGGATGACACCAGCCAACCATGCAAGGGAAAATATTGGTTGGTTAGTCTAAATGAATAGACTAGCAAGGGAATAAAGCAGACTGGTTCGAAGCAGTCATATTAGGTTAGACTCATCGCTTCTCGGATAATAACTGATAACGGTAGTCAACCATCATATTCCTACTGGAATAAACAAGAGGTATGCACAAGAGAAGATTCTGGAAGACTGAATCTTCACAGAAAATGACTCGAAAGAAGACTCCAACTGAAATGAGTCTTTAAGGAAGAATGACAAATCTGGAAAGTTACAGAATCATTCAACAATGATTTAAAACTGACTGAGATGCTTCGGTTCACGACCAACCTCATCGCCTACAGCGAATCCAGATTGGAAAGAGAATGTACTACATTCAAGTCAAGACGAGTTTTCCTAGCTGCACTGAACTTAGCTGCACTACTCGCCCAAGGTGTATTAATTATGTGCGTCAAGGTAGCACTTATCTGATTTATGTTTCAAAAACACACATCACGTTATAGACTTTTAGATGTGTACCCCACCAATGGGAAGACACATCTTAGTATACGTTTCGTCGAGAGTGACGTATACCAAAAGGTTTGTGACACCAGCTAAGTGTCATGTCTCTACACACATGTGTAAGAGACCGATCATGATCATAGAATAGTACCAGATGGAGACGAGCCATCCCGATACCAGATTATAAAGAAACGACTGGACAGAGTCTGAGTAACGTTCCTATCTAACAGTGCTAACTAAACAGTTACAGCACCACAACATTTACAGGATAAATCCACATAAAGGTCTGAAAGGCGATAACAGATAATAGCGTTGTTCTAACAGATATACAACCTATTATATGATTTTCAAAACAGTTTATCAAAACCGTTTCCAGAGAAACTGAATATTCATTCCAAATTAATTACTCAGATAAACTATTGATAATTAATGTAAATATGGAACGAAAGAGCAAGAGCGAACCGCCACTTGCCTTACTCCGCAGAATAGTCTAAAGACGTCACTGGATTCCGGGCTCGACACGGTATAGCTCTGACAGCACAACGACCTTCGAGTCGACCCATAAAAGGAACCCTAAGTTAGATCCGACATAAACAGTACGAATCTAAGCATGGCGAAAGAACGCGAAAGGAAAGACGCCACGACGACAACCGACCAAGCCAAAGCCACGAAGGCGTTCTGGGCACTGGCGGCGGTCGCCGTTCTTGGCGGCGGTCGCCGTGAAGAACACGGCGGTCGCCGTGAAGAACACGGCGGTCGCCGTGAAGAACACGGCGGTCGCCGTGAAGAACACGGCGGTCGGCGTGAAGAACACGGCGGTCGCCGTGAAGAACACGGCCGACTGAAACGAGAGAAAACTCACCCCAAAACACGAGCGGTTTGGCCTCCTTCGACTTGCTTTGGCTTCTAACCTCCAAGGCTAACCAAAAGCTTCACAAAGGCACTCTGGAAACACACCAAGGCAACACCGGTGAGACCTCCGGCGAGCACAAGAAAACCGGCGAAAACAAAACTCCGGCGAGAGGAAAATTTGGCAGCGATTCGGGGTTGTAGATGACCCAAAACCCATGCCCAAGCTCACCTATTTATAGGCAAATCCCAAGGAGTGAGCTGCAAACCCTCAGATGCGGCAAACGACGCAACGGCGCGCCTCGAACGATGCCGGCGACCATCGGGCAAAGCCCACTGGACAATCACAGCGGTCGCCGTATTTTTTCCTGCGGCGGGCACGCGGCGGTCGCCGTAAATACGGCGGTCACCGTCGTTAGGCATGTCGCGGCCAGCTAGAAGCTGACACGCTGACATCTCGGGCCCAACCACTGCGGTCGCCGTTTCTGAACGGCGGTCGCCGTTTCCCCCTTTTCCCGCCCATTCGGCTTTGAACGAGCATGACGATAAACTGGGATAAAAATTATCGTACGTGAACGACAATTTAAAATTCAAGGCACCTTGTCTGTATATTATTTCACTGAGAAAAATATTACAGATATAGAGCACATTACAGAATGTCTCAAGCTACCTGAATTAAATCCGACGTACACAACGGGTACTCGGGAAAATTCCATAATTCCCAAAATAACCTTACAAAAATACGGGGTATCACATCTCCTCCCCCTTACAAGAAGTTTCGACCCCGAAACTTAGGTCGAGAATAACTCGGGAAAATGCCTGAGCATATCTGACTCGGTTTCCCACGTCTCTCAAGTAACTTCTTCGGTCCCTGACTTGGACCACAGCACTCGTACCAACGGCACGATCTTGTTGCGCAAATGCTTCTCCCGACGCTCCAAAATGCGCACGGGCAACTCTTCATAAGTACCATTAGCTTGAATCTCGATGTCCTCGTAACTAAGCACATGAGACTCATCTGGCATATACTTTCTGAGTAAAGACACATGGAACACGTTATGCACCGGGTGAGCCGATGGCGGCAACGCTAAACGGTACGCTAGAGATCCCACTCTATCCAAAATCTCGAATGGTCCCACGTAGCGAGCGTTAAGCTTCCCACGCTTACCAAATCTGAAAACTCCTTTGGAAGGCGACACCTTGACAAAAACCTTGTCACCGACCTCGAACTCGACAGTCCTGCGCTTCCGATCTGCGTAGGACTTCTGTCGACTCTGAGCGGTCAACATTCTTTGTCTGATCAAAGCAATGTCTGAAGCCGTCCTTTCGACCAACTCTGGTCCAAGCAGAATTTTGTCGGCATTATCGTCCCAACAAATCGGAGATCTGCATCTGCGACCATACAAAGCTTCAAACGGAGCCATCTTGATTGTAGCATGCCAACTATTGTTGTATGTGAACTCAATCAGACTCAAGTTGTCCTCCCAGCTAGTCGGACGATCGAGCACACAAGCTCTAAGCATATCCTCCAGAGTCTGGATGGTCCTTTCAGACTAGCCATCTGTCTGAGGATGAAACGTTGTACTGAACCTCAACTCGGTTCCCATAGCCTTATGAAGTTCCTTCCAGAATCCTGACATGAAACGGCCATCTCGGTCCGATACAATGGTCTTAGGAATGCCATGTAAGCGGACAATCTCCTTCTGGTAAACTTCGGCTAGCTTCTGGGTTTCCCATGTGGTCTTGATGGCTATGAAATGAGCACTCTTCGTAAGCCTATCCACAATTACCCAGATAGCATCTCTCTGACTTCGAGTCTTGGGTAGCCCAGTGACGAAGTCCATGGAAATGTCCTCCCATTTCCATTCTGGCACGGGGAGAGGTAGCATCTCACCACCTGGTCTGCGGTGTTCGATCTTGACTTTTTGGCAAGTTAAGCACTTCGCCACAAAGTCTGCTACGTCCCACTTCATGTTTGGCCACCAAAACTTCTTCCTGAGATCCTTGTACATCTTGCTAGAGCCAGGATGCATAGAGTAAGCAGATGAATGAGCTTCTCTCATCACCAACTGACGAAGACCTTCTGTGTCAGGCACACAGATCCGATCCTGAAACCAAAGTGATCCATCATCCTGAACCACAAAACTGGAAGCTTTCCCATCCATCACTTCACTGCTTAACTTTACCAAGATGATGTCATCGACTTGCTTTTCTTTGATTTGATCCAGCAGTGTAGCCTGAATCTCCATCATACTCAGGTACCCTCTACGCTGGTCATATAAGACTTCAATGTCGCATGACTCTTGGTTTAGCTTGGTCTGAGCAGTAAGCAACGCAACCACAGTCTCGTGCGTTGTCTTCCGGCTTAGCGCATCAGCTACAACATTAGCCTTGCCCGGATGATACAACAACTCCATGTCGTAGTCCTTGAGCAACTCTAGCCAACGGCGTTGTCTCATATTTAGCTCCTTCTGAGTAAATATATACTTGAGACTTTTGTGGTCAGTGAAGACTTGGCATCTTATACCATAGAGGTAATGCCTCCAAATCTTCAGCACAAAGACAACCGCTGCTAACTCAAGATCATGGGTCGGATAGTTTTCTTCGTAAGTCTTGAGTTGTCTAGATGCGTAAGCAATGACTCTGCCCATTTGCATCAAAACACAACCAAGCCCACACTTGGAAGCATCACTATAGACCACATAATCGTCATTCCCCTCTGGGAGTGCTAACACGGGTGCCGAGGTCAACCGTCGCTTCAACTCCTGGAAACTGACCTCGCACTTGTCATTCCAGACAAACTTCTTGTGGACTTTGCGGAGTAGATTGGTCATCGGTAGAGCGATCTTTGAAAATCCTTCTACGAACCTTCTATAATACCCGGCAAGTCCAAGAAAACTGCGCACCTCCTTCACATTCTGGGGCTGTGTCCATTTGGCCACCGCTTCAATCTTTTGGGGATCAACCATAACCCCATTTTTATTGATCACGTGGCCTAAGAAAGCCACTTCCTTCATCCAGAATTCACATTTAGACAATTTAGCATAAAGTTGATGTTGTCTAAGGATCGACAAGGAAATCCGTAGATGTTCCTCGTGGACTTCTTCATTCGGAGAGTAGATCAAAATGTCGTCGATGAAAACCACCACGAACTTATCCAAGTATTGGTGGAAACATCGGTTCATCAAATCCATAAAGACAGCTGGAGCATTTGTAAGCCCAAAAGGCATCACTACGAACTCGTAATGACCATATCTGGTCCTAAACGCAGTTCTAGGAATGTCCTGCTCCCGAATCCTGAGTTGATGATATCCAGATCGTAAGTCAATCTTGGAGAAAACCTTTGCTCCCTGCAACTGATCCAACAAGTCATCAATCCTAGGCAAAGGATACTTGTTCTTGATCGTCACCTTGTTCAACTCTCGATAGTCGATACAAAGTCGAAACGATCCGTCCTTCTTTTTGACGAATAATACCGGAGCACCCCACGGCGATGCACTCGGCCTGACATAACCTTTGTCAAGAAGATCTTCAAGTTGATACTTCAACTCTTGCATCTCGGCTGGAGCCATCCGATACGGGGATTTGGAAATCGGCGCCGTACCAGGCTCGAGATCAATTGAAAACTCTACGTCACGATTTGGGGGTAATCCTGGAATTTCTTCCGGAAAGACATCCGAAAATTCCCTAACTACAGGAATATCAAGAACCTCAGGTCCATCCTTCTCAGGCGAATCCAAGTAGCAAAGGTACCCGACATATCCTTGTCGTAGTAGCTTAAACGCAGCCATCACATTGATCATCTTGCCGTTATCAGCGTCATTTCGACCTTTGAACTTGCACACGAATTGGCCCCCGGATGACACCGTCACCGTTCTTGAACTGAAGTCGATCACCGCCTTGTGACGCGTCAGCCAATCCATACCGAGAATAATGTCGTATGGAGCCATGGCTATGCAGATTAAATCTGCCTCGAATTCCTTACCCTGAATGGTAATCGGAAAGTCGGACAAATGCTTGGTTCCCACCAAACGTTCTCCATTAGGAAGATTAACGACGAAAGGGTCGCACGAATCATTGCACACTAAGTCTAACTTGCTAACACAGCTATCCGAAATAAAGGAATGCGTAGCACCAGAATCAAACAGAATGCACACTGAAGTAGAGTGACGGTATAGAGTACCTTGAGCAATCGGAGCGTTGGGTCCATCTGCCTCATGCATCTCGTACAAGCGTTGGCCCTGACTTCCAGAAGCAGCTGGGGCCTTTCCCCTGTTCTGAGTAGTCGTCTGCACTGAAGGGCTAGGAGTCTCGGCATGCTTAAACCTAGGTCGGTTGCTCTGATAAACTGACCCTTGCTGCGACTCTACTCCCTTCTGCTTTCCCTGCTTGCAGAACTTTTGCAGATGACCATCACGTCCACACCCAAAGCATGGCCTCCTCTCCTTCCGACACTCAGTGCTCTTGTGCCCAGCAGTACCGCAGTTATAACACTAAACTGAACTCCTGGTATGCCCTGACTGCTGAGTCGATCCCCCTTGCGTCATCTCCTTTTTAGCTCTGCCGGATTTGGCGAACTTAGACGGTGGCACAGGGCGCTTAAAACCACCTCCCTGGTTCTGATTCTGCATCGACTTCTGTCGGTTGCGCCTCTTGGTCGACTCCTCGAGAGTTACCTCCAGCTTATAGGCACAATCCACATACTGCTCCAAGGTAGAGCATGTGTGGTGCACCATTAATGGCTTGATATTCGGGTTCATCCACTCGTGGAAGTACCAGATCTTTTGAACCTCGCTGGTGATCTCGGCAGTGGCGTACTGTAGAAGATGGTTGAACTTAGATGCCAACTCGGTCACTCTCAGACCATCAGTCTGAGGGTACAAGAACTCTTTATGCTTTTCCTCTCTCATAGCACGAGAGAAAAAGCGATCAACCATCTTGGTCTTGAACATCGACCAAGTCAACACTGGGCTCTCAGCCAAACCAGTGCTCTCCCACCACTCGCTAGCCTCCTCCTTCAGCTGAAGAGAAGCGATATGGACCTTCTCGGCCTTCGTACACTCCACGTTCCTGAACAGCCTCTCCATATGGGAGAACCAATGAGTCACTGCCACTGGCTCCCCTTTCCCGTTATAGCAGTCGGGTCTCATGGAAGTAATGGTCTTAAGAGCGCGACCATAGTTGTCCCTCGCCCTAACGGCAGTCTCCTGAATCACGGGGTTTCTGGGTTCCACAACATCAGGAACCGCTACATGAATAGGCACTTCTTGTGCTTGAGGCGCACTTGGTCTCAAGACATCTGTGATAGCCTGCATCACGATCCCTCGGATCGCCTCAACAGCTGCGGCGTCAAATAGTGTCGGCGCCTGGGTCTGATCTTGACCTTCACGTCTCTGCTGGACGCGAGACTCAGACTCGTGTTCATCCTGAACACCTCTTCTTGCTGGTCTGGGGTTTTGGCTAGTCCCAGCACCGGCTCGAGTCGAGTTTCTCGTGCTTCTTGGGTTCACCATCTGTTTACCGATCCAATTCCAAGCATTCAATACATTAATATTATGCAACATACTTATGCAATATATCAATGTAAATAAATCACTCAGAATAGATCAACTTGGCATTTTATAGATGAACCTTCGAATTCTTACACAAGTTACACATAAGTTTATCATTCGAGCGTTAGGACAACATTGCTCGAAGATAAAAGTGTTTCTCAAAGTACTTGCCGCAATACTGAAATATTACACAAAGTACAACTTGGAAAACTAAGAAACGAACTACTACGATAGGCAACGCCACTCCTCCTCAAGGCGTTCCAAAACGTCTCCCATACGACTGGCTACTCGTGCATGGTCTCTTCGGGCTAGGCTCACCATCGAGCTCTGGCGATGGGTTTCGCACCCTACTTGACCCTGAAGCACATAGTCCTAGCTCAGTCATGGAAAAGTATGGGTCGTCTATGACTGGTCCTCCTATTCCAGCCCTCCTCTGAGTACTGGCGATCAGCTCATCCCTCTGACGCTGCTGTTCTATGGAGATTTCCTCGCTCTGGCGGAGAATCTCCTGTAGCTCGGATTCCGATCTCCATCTCCTTGGAGTAGGGATAGGCTGAGATTCCCTGTCACTTCTCCCAATACCGTACTCGGTATACAGTGCCTCCCAATCAGCTTCTGACATGGGTGCGTACTCTGGCACTGGTGACAATCCTGTACCGGGCTCCTGATTCTGCCCTCCAAGGTCCAACTCTGGATCCTCCTCTATGGGATCCTCTTCCTCGGGATCATCCTCGATGGGATCCTCATCCTCGGGATCATCCTCGATGGGATCCTCATCCTCAGAATCATCCTCGATCACCTCCTCGTCCTCGACAGGATCTTGCTCAAGCTTCTCATCTTCCTCGTCCTCGTACTCGATCTCCTCGGGAATTGGTCCCAGCAGAAAGTCGTCTTGGTAAACCCCTTGTTCATACCTTGATAACTCATCTTTCTGCTCCCATTCCTGTACTTCCTCCACCCTTGGTGGCGGGACAGGTGCAGGTCTAGGGACCATAGCATTCCTGGCTACAAGGACAACCGACTCGGGGAGAACGTGCTTGACATCTTCGGGTGGGCTACTCGGGCCTCCAACCTCGAAACATCGCTGAGGTAACGGAAAATCTAGCCTCGGCTGATCCGACTTGGCGTCTTTCGACCCCCTACCAATAGAAAAGCAGACACCCATCCTATCGAACAATAAAGAAGGAATTAGTCTTTCTAGACATAGAAGCAAGCTTACTATATCAGACTATAAAGAAGACACGACTATGAACGGTGTTTTTAAATTCTTCTCAGAATGAAAATTCAGAGCCCTCTTTAAAGCATTTTGAAAATGAATAAATGGTTTATAAAAATTCCAAACCCGTTTTAAAACCTGGCTCTGATACGACAACTGTAACACCCCCAAAACTTAACCCTTTTGGAAATGTATTACCGCCAGTGACCCCAGTGTTCCTTACCGAGATCACCCAAGGCTTTACCAATTAAATACAATTTATGAAATGCAATTGATACACAAAGATAAAGCATTAAATTCCCAAACATAACATTGTTGAGGAAACAAGAGTTACGGGATTACAACCCAATCCCGAATAGGTCAAAACATAGTTTAAACCAAACACAGCGGAAGACTAAGAAAGTAAGTTACTATCGGAGTTATTGTCCAAAGGATCATAACCTGATTAAAGAAATAATTAAAACATTCAAAAACCACCGCCGACTTCATAGTCCTTCTAATCTTCTGAGCTACTTCTTAACTGATGTGCCGAATCAAACGGATGACACCAGCCAACCATGCAAGGGAAAATATTGGTTGGTTAGTCTAAATGAATAGACTAGCAAGGGAATAAAGCAGACTGGTTCGAAGCAGTCATATTAGGTTAGACTCATCGCTTCTCGGATAATAACCGATAACGGTAGTCAACCATCATATTCCTACTGGAATAAACAAGAGGTATGCACAAGAGAAGATTCTGGAAGACTGAATCTTCACAGAAAATGACTCGAAAGAAGACTCCAACTGAAATGAGTCTTTAAGGAAGAATGACAAATCTAGAAAGTTACAGAATCATTCAACAATGATTTAAAACTGACTGAGATGCTTCGGTTCACGACCAACCTCATCGCCTACAGCGAATCCAGATTGGAAAGAGAATGTACTACATTCAAGTCAAGACGAGTTTTCCTAGCTGCACTGAACTTAGCTGCACTACTCGCCCAAGGTGTATTAATTATGTGCGTCAAGGTAGCACTTATCTGATTTATGTTTCAAAAACACACATCACGTTATAGACTTTTACATGTGTACCCCACCAATGGGACGACACATCTTAGTATACGTTTCGTCGAGAGTGACGTATACCGAAAGGTTTGTGACACCAGCTAAGTGTCCTGTCTCTACACACATGTGTAAGAGACCGATCATGATCATAGAATAGTACCAGATGGGGACGAGCCATCCCGATACCAGATTATAAAGAAATGACTGGACAGAGTCCGAGTAACGTTCCTATCTAACAGTGCTAACTAAACAGTTACAGCACCACAACATTTACAGGATAAATCCACATAAAGGCCCGAAAGACGATCACAGATAATAGCGTTGTTCTAACAGATATACAACCTATTATATGATTTTCAAAATAGTTTATCAAAACCGTTTCCAGACAAACTGAATATTCATTCCAAATTAATTACTCAGATAAACTACTGATAATTAATGTAAATATGGAACGAAAGAGCAAGAGCGAACCGCCACTTGCCTTACTCCGCAGAATAATCTAAAGACGTCACTGGATTCCGGGCTCGACACGGTATAGCTCTGATAGTACAACGACCTTCGAGTCGACCCATAAAAGGAACCCTAAGTTAGATCCGACATAAACAGTACGAATCTAAGCACGGCGAAAGAACACGAAAGGAAAGACGCCACGACGACAACCGACCAAGCCAAATCCACGAAGGCGTTCTGGGCACTGGCGGTGGTCGCCGTTCTTGGCGGCGGTCGCCGTGAAGAACACGGCGGTCGCCGTGAAGAACACGGCCGACTGAAACGAGAGAAAACTCACCCCAAAACACGAGCGGTTTGGCCTCCTTCGACTTGCTTTGGCTTCTAACCTCCAAGGCTAACCAAAAGCTTCACAAAGGCACTCTGGAAACACACCAAGGCAACACCGGCGAGACCTCCAGCGAGCACAAGAAAACCGGCGAAAAAAAAACTCCGGCGAGAGGCGAATTTGGCAGCGATTCGGGGTTATAGATGACCCAAAACCCATGCCCAAGCTCACCTATTTATAGGCAAACCCCAAGGAGTGAGCTGCAAACCCTCAGACGCGGCAAACGACGCAACGGCGTGCCTCGAACGACGTCGGCGACCATCGGGCAAAGCCCACTGGACAATCACGGCGGTCGCCGTATTTTTGCCTGCGGCGGGCACGCGGCGGTCGCCGTAAATAAGGCGGTCGCTGTCGTTAGGCCTGTCGCGGCCAGCTAGAAGCTGACACGCTGACATCTCGGGCCCAACCACGGCGGTCGCCGTTTCTGAACGGCGGTCGCCGTTTCCCCCTTTTCCCGCCCATTCGGCTTTGAACGAGCATGACGATAAACCGGGATAAAAATTATCGTACGCGAACGACAATTTAAAATTCAAGGCACCTTGTCTGTATATTATTTCACTGAGAAAAATATTACAGATATAGAGCACATTACAGAATGTCTCAAGCTACCTGAATTAAATCCGACGTACACAACGGGTACTCGGGAAAATTCCATAATTCCTAAAATAACCTTACAAAAATACGGGGTATCACATATGTATATAGACAGGTCAACTAGTCCTGAACATACTTATCATTAAACAATCAAGAAACTATCAAGGATCGATCCCACAGGGAGGTAAGCAATCTTCCTAAGTGCAAAGGTTGTATGTCAATAGTAACAAAAGGGGGGATTGTGATTTGTAACAAGTAAACAAAGTAAATCAAAGCAAAAGATGTAATCAATGGATGAGAAATAACTTAGCCAGACAAATATCCACACTTCACTTTGATTGGTTGATCCTAGATTATCTCCAATTCCTACCAATGAATATTCCTGTCCCGGTCTTATGTATATAGACAGGTCAACTAGTCCTGAAAATACTTACCATTAAACAATCAAGAAACTATCAAGATTCAACCTAACGGCAGCAGTAAGCATAGGAATTAACCAGGATACATGCAATACTTAACAACTAGTCAGTACTCGACATGTAATCAATTCTCTTTACAATAAACATTCACAACTAGTTCTTGTAAATTGCAGTTGCTACACAAGATAAGGGATTTCAACTAGAAATATCCAAACCCTAGCAATAGACAATCACTAATACCAACTAGATGATCAGACTAGTCAAATCAGCAATAATAAATGGGATGAAGCTCAAAGAGAATCAATATAATCAAAGGAAAGGAAATAGAGTTATAATCTCACAACCAAATACAAACGAAGGCTTCAATCGTCGGACTAAGCAAAGGTTGCTTAGTTCTTCATAGTCTTCAAAGCATAAAACTCTAACGGAAAAACTGAACGATAATGTGATAAACGAATTATGAAAAGGCTGCTAACTAATGAATAATATAAACCTAGCAAGCCCTAATCTAAAAAAATAGGAAATAATATCCTAAAATAAAATAACCGGAATAAAATAAAATAAAAATAAAAGAAAAGAAATAAGGTAAACAAAGATCTCGGACGAAATTCCCGAACACCGCGTGTGAACAGTAACCGCGACCGCGGATTGGTCTCTGGAGCTCTCTTATTTTCTGGCGTGAAACCGCGCCCGTGGCCATCCATCTGCGCCTGCGGATTTGCCTTCTCTTGATCCGATGCTTCTGTTGTCGTTCCGCGATCACGGCTCGTCCTTCCGCGCCCGCGGTTTGGCTTTTGCAGCGTCTTCTTCTTCTCGCTTTCGGTCTTCTCTTGTGGCTTCGCCTTCATCTCCTGAAGTCTTCATTTAAGCACTCAAAACCACCAAATCAACACTTCTTCTCCAAAACTCCATTCTCCTACATTGTGTCCTAAACACATATAAATGGCACCCTAAATACTAGTAACAGCTCCTAGTTACGCACTACAAAGTAGAGTGTATCATTAACCTCACTTCCTTTATGTCTTGTAGTTGCGAGATGATGACGATTTCCCTTATGCTGCACATGGAATGCCTCCTTCTTGGATGATTTACTACCACCAGCACCATCAGCCTTCCCAGTCACACATTTTTTTGTCAAACTTAAGCCCTCTCCCTTGGTTGTTAGACCAATAGTTTGCTCCCAAGGACTCCCCGACCTCAAATATGCCTCATGCTTTTCAAGCGCAATGCCTCATAAGTCTTAGGGTTCTTCTTGTAAATTGACAATTGGAAAGGACCATTAGCCAAATTACCCATCAACGTTGTGCGTGCAATTGAAGGGTCAAACTTAACAATTTGCACAACAACATCGATAAACCTAGCAAAGAGCATGCCAAGGGATTCATCATGTCTTTGTTTAACTTGGAAGAAGCCTCTCATCATCTTCTTTCTCTTCCTCAGCCCACTGAAATGAGAAATAAACAATTTGGTCAAACTGAGTGAAGGAGTGGATTGTCCTTGGAGCCAAATTGGTTATGCATGACAATGCCACACCCTTCAGAGTAGCAGGGGCGTGCTATTCTTACGCGTCATTATATGGGTTCAAACCCATGTGGACAAGGAAAGCCTTTACATGGTCATCTGGCCCAATCGAACCTTCATATTATGGCATAACTACAAGATGGAAATTCTTCAAAATAGAAACTGAACAAATCTCCCTAGAAAATATGGAAATAGCATCTAGCACGATGTTTGGATCCATGCCAGGGTCCTCAATACCATAGAAACTGATCTTCTCGCCGACGACGCATGAGAGTGGTCCATAACAGAAGTTCCTTGCTTCCGAATGGAATGCGAGCGTCGGAGAGAAGGGTGATGAGGAACACCCCATGATTATGGCCTGGAAAATCTTGAGGGAACTGATGTTATGCCGGCGGCGGCAATGTACTCCAAAACATAAGGAGGATGATTCATGTTTCCATGAGATGGCATGAACTGGTGATATGCATGCTGGGAAGGTGGTTGTGGTGTGAACGACCAAGGTTGATGAGGAGGTTAAACCGGTGGTGGAGGAAACCACCAGGGAGCAGCCTCGCCACTATAATATGTGGTAGCCTTGCTACCATGCATTAGGGTTCTGATCCACCATACTTCTCCGACGATCTACGATCCAGCTTCTTAGGGGAATTGGCTTTCAATAGACGGTGCAAGTGACAATTCCCGGTGTTCAAACTACAATCATATTCTGGAAGAAGCAATCGATCGTTGCCAGAATAGAGAATTTTAAAAGGACGACACAATTTGTGTTTGATATTATCCCACCACCCAATTGCTGACTAGTTTTCCGTCAATTGGAATCACTCTAATATTTTATGAACTCACTGGAATTGACGCACAATTCTCTCTCTTTTCTCGATCTGAGAAAGATGTCATCTTTCCGTTCTTTATTCTAGTACTTATTGTCTAGTGAGTAATCCTTTCTTCATCATGACTTACACTTGTCCGCTCTTGCTTTCCACTTGTTTCTCTTTACTGTGCGTGTGCACTCGCATGCTTACCAAATGATTTTAGAGAAAGGGACAAGTGGCTTTGTTGTCTGCCACTATTTTCTAGTCATGCCCGCAACAGGCTATATCTATTTGAGAACAAGGAAATTTTCTCTAGGCTTTCCATCCCGACACTTTTATACTGTTATACAATAACACATAGAGGTATGTTACAACAACGCGCTATCTGAAGGTCTTTCGATAAGCTTTGGCGAAGAACTCTCTGACGTCTTGTATCATTACCAACGAATACAAGTAGCGCTCTATTAACTAAATGATGGAATTTATTTGATAATTTAGTTTGCGGATTACCACCAACGTACTTTGATTATGAGTAGTTCTTGGACTCGTCAACTACATGATAATTATTTCATGAATGAGTCACAATAACCTTACATGCATCAACAAACGCACACAAGCATTGATTATAACAAATCATAAATGCATAAAACATTATTCAAACAAGAACACAATTGAACAACGAGCAAGTATAAGAACTTGCCTTATTAATGACATCCGACCTTTAAACTTATCAATCAACACCTAATATCCCCATCAAATTATCTAGAACACAATTAATGTCACAATAGATTCTTAACTTTCACAAATCAATTTCTAAAATTTGACAGCTTAGTGTCCATTCGAAAATGTTATTAAAACTCTATCTAAAACACTTCAAAAATTAAAAACAATATATTTCAGATAAATATGAATGAGTCTAGGTCATTCGGAAAGTGGAAAAACCCCTAAATCTTTTTTCAATAGTTCATTAAAAATCAACAAATTCAGCATCGCAAATCTTGCACACTGATTTTCTAAAAATCATAACCAATTCATCATAATTTTAAATCAATGGATTTCAATGTCTATATCTTATTAACTTCTAATATTTAATAAAATAAAAGGAGCTAGTCCAAAACGTTTTGTAACATTCAAAGAAAATATAATACCCTATAAATCACAAGCATACCTAAACTATGGGGGTACTCAAACTATCAGTTGTAACAATACCCTTTCTCCTAAGGATTCTTACCAAAGATAGAGTGTAAGGACCTATCCAAGGCAAGATGAAGTGGTGTCCTAAATGTCTTATGAGTCTGAGGTACCTTCTAAACCCTTCCAATTACATTGGGAGATTCCCTACTAATCACCGATGTTGGTGACTTTTCATATCCTAATTCGTACTCATAAGCCCATGAAAGGGCATCAGGTTCGAGATAGGGAGAGCACAGAGACTTTGAGTGTTGGAGTTGGACTCAAAGGAGTAAGGATGGATATTAGGACTCAGAGCATAGCTTAAGGAAGAAAGATGCTACTAGAAATCTCCTCGGGGAAGATAGAACTCAAATGAAAAGAAAGGAAACTGGCTTGCTCACATGCTATTAGCTCACCTACTTTATGGTTTTCCTACTCGCTTAAGATACAAATTGCCCCAAGGGACTGAAAACTCACTTTCTTTTCTTTAAATGAAAGGCGAAGAGAAGATAGCTTACTTTTCCTTGCTGCCCTATAAGCTCCTCGTCGTTTGCTGGAACATATCGTATAATTAAAAATAAATTCAATCCTCGTCGTTTGCTGGAACATATCGTATAATGAATATCATGTTTTGAAATATAGGAACTTAAAAATCAATTTTCTTCTAGATTTCAAGATAATTAAAAATAAATTCACAAAAACTAAATATTCAGTATAATAAATAAATTCACCCTAAGGGGTTTTAGGCCAACCATTTCCCTACTCATGTGAGGAGCACCCTTAGAGTAAAATGTAAAGAGCATTATAGGTCAATCATTTCAATATTACCATACACCCTACCACACCCAATCCCAGTCAATGTCCAACAAGGTCCTATTCCTTCTATTAGATACTCCATTCAATTGTGGTGTTCCTGGTGGAGTTAGTTGTTTGAGGATCCCAATAATTCTTAAATGATGATCAAATTCTTGACTCAAATATTCACCACCACGATCAAATCGTAGTACTTTAAATTTCTTGCCAAGTTGATTTTCAACTTAATTCTGAACCTCTTTGAACTTTTCAAAAGATTCAGAGTTATGCTTCATTAAGTATATGTATCCATATCTACTTAAATCATCAGTAAAGGTAATTAAGTATATGTAACCACCTCTAGCTTATGTGCTCATAAGTCCACATACATCTGTATGTATTAGGGCAAGAAGCTCAATTGCCATTTCACTTACCCCAGTAAAAGGTGACCTTGTCATTTTTCCCATTAGGCAATATTCACATGTTTCAAATGATTCACAATCAAATGAGGTTAGAAATTCATCCTTTTGAAGCTTCTTCATGCAATTTAAGCTAATGTGACCTAATCGACAATGCCATAGATAAGTAGTGTCAAAATCATTTGATTTTTGCCTTTTGGCATTTATGTTATAGATTTTGGACCCTAATTCCACCACATAGAGTCCATTACTCAATACTGTATTGGCATAAAAGACGTTATCCTTGCAAATAGAAAAACATCAATTCTTGATTCTAAAATCATAGCCTTCAATATCAAAAACACAAGTTGTAACAAAGTTTATAGTAAGAAGGGACAAAATAACAATTATTAAGTTCTAATTTAAACCATAAGGTAAAGGTAGGCTATAATCTCCAATGGCAAGTGCAGCAACCCTTGCTCCATTTCCAACGCGTAGGTCCACCTCTCCCCTAGCTAAGCTTCTACTTCTTCTTAGTCCTTGCACATTCAAATAAATGTGAGAAGCACAACCTGTATCTAATACCCAAGTTGAAGCTTTAGCTGTTAGGACTTCTATAAAATTCGTACATGAAGTGGAACTCATAGTTCCATTCTTCTTGTCTTCTAGGTACTTTGCGCAGTTCCTCTTCCAATGCCCATTGGCATGGCAGTAGAAACAATCATGGTCATCAGCTACTTTAGCTTTTTTAGAAGTCTGCTTGGGGTGTCAATAGAGAGATTTTGCTTAACTGTTTTGAGCATCCCATGTAACTCTTCAAGTGTTTTTTCAACTCCATTCATATTTAAGTTCAACTTGAATTGAGCAAATCCATCATGCAGAGAATGGAGTAAGATGCTTGTAGCCAACTCTTAACTACAGGGGAAACCAAGTCTTGCCATGTTCTCAAAACGTTCAATCATATTGAACACATGAGTATTGACTGACTTGCCTTTCTCAAGCTTGCAATCAAGAATTGCCTTGTGAGTCTCACATCTCTTCATCCTTGCTTGCTCTTGAAACATAACTTTCAGGTTGCGAATGATGGTATAGACATCCATCCTCTCAAACATCTTTTGAAGGTTCGATTCCATGGAAGCCAACATAAGACAAGTGACAATCACTGACTTATCTCTGATCAACTTTTCCTCTTCTATCTCCTCTAGAGTAGACATAGCAGTCAATTTTGGGATAGGGGTGTCAAGGACATTCTCTCTTCCTTCAGACATGAGAACAATTCCTAGATTTCTTTTCCAATCGAGGAAGTTGTTTCCGTTCAACTTATTCTTAACATAAATAAGCTAATGCATATTTTATTCATAACCTTTTTCCCTTTGAATAAAATGATTCCAAGATCTTATTTCATATAAGACTTTAGGCATATTTTGGCACTTCCCTAAATCCTATGTGATCAAGGTAAGTGACGTTTACTAGCTATAACATTTATAACTCTTGGTTGATAGATTATATCTTATGCCAAATCTATCCCATGCCTCAAAATCTACAACTTTATCTTTTGGCCTTTTGTTGAGTATAACCAAATCAAGGTTGTAAACCCCTTATATAGATTTACTTGTACTATCCCAAGGTAAAAGAAGGACACCTTGCTTTGGCAAAACATATCCATCAAATTCTAAGGGCCTCATTGGTTATGATTTGGAAAGGAAAAATCTCAATTTTCTTTTAAGAGAACTAGGTTTATCATGCACGTCTATTTACTAGTGAACTAAATAGCATAAATAAACAAACAAACATAAACTTAGATATATTTAAAGCAAAATAAATGTGATCCTAGTATGGTCCCTAAAAATCCATAAGATCTAATTTTCATAGATTCTTCTTGTCTCTGGATCTCTATCCTTGATTTTTCTTTGGATCTCCATCATGGAATCTTCATATGATCTTCTTCTCTTGTATTACATAATGTAAATCTAATCTAATTACTTGAAAATGAAATTACAAAAATACATAACGATACGTAGATCGTGTACAAGAAAACAATAACGATACGCATATCATATTTTTTATCCTATTTTGGGCCATACTAGTCACCGCATGCAATAATAATATCAAATCATGCATACAATATATAATATCAAATATTAAAATATAACAATACACGATTATTCATATTAATAGACTTTTAAGATCAAATTAATTAAATTATCTCATAAAATAATTAATCCAATCTTCTTATTATTTTAATTCAATAAAATCATATATGGAATTAATACCAATATTAATTATTACCATGTATAATTGGATAAAATATACTCTAGAGATAAGATATCTTATATCCTTATCTTATGTAACTAGTATCTTAGGTAAAATATCTTAGGAAACCCTAGCCATCTAACATATGCAGCCCCCCAGCCGTGCCACTAGCCCATGGCCAGACACCAGCCGCACGCCCCACCCCTGCCGCCGAGCTACCGCCAGACCGCTTCCGACCACCATCGAACCATCGTGAGCCATTTTGGCCACCCAGCCACGGTTTTACCCATTCTCCCACTCAAATTTTGTCACAATTACAAATATTTGATGGTTTTAAGGAAAATATGGTGTAATTTTCAGAAAATTAATATTTTGAAAAATTAATATGTGAACCAATTTCACACAAAATTAATCCATTTTGGGCATTCAAGGCATGAAATTCTAAATTTCTAGGGTTTGAATCAATTTTCACCAACATGAAAAATCTAGTATTTTTATGTGTGATTATGATTCATACAAGAAATCACATCTCTTGCATAAATTAAACATACAAATTGATTTTAGGGTCAAAATTAAGCAAAAAAATCAGAATTTTTAACACTTAAAATTCAGTCAATCGGGGTTGAATTTTCGAGTACTTATGTACATAAAAGTCACTACTTTATGCATCCAATCAATTAAAATCATAATTTTAATTATACAAGTTAATCGATATATCCATTTACCACTAAATTGAACCAAAATAATCAAGAACATGCATCAAAATTAACAACTTTAATTATGATCATATCAATTTATGAAAGAGGCTTTGATACCACTATATGGATTTAGATGCTTTAAACAGAATTTCAAAAAATATTTTTTTAACATCTAACTTAGGATCGCATGCATAAACTTGATATGAATCATATATGAAAGAGTAACATACCTTTTTGATACAAAACTTATTTTCGGGATCACCTTGGAGAATAGAGTCTCAAGTATGACTCCTCTGCTTGATCCACATGAGCACGGTACTAGATCGCCTTGCCTTTGCTTGCTAGAACGAACAAACAAGAAACAAGCAAAACCTTTTCTTTTCACCCGGTTAGAGTCTCGATCAAGCAAGACTAATTTGTGGTTGTTATGCTTGTAATCAAAAGCCACGAAAAACCTTTTTATTTGCCTTACGTTAAGATGGCATATATTTTATGTCTTTGGGAGGCATATATAATAGGAAAAGTATCATGTGCGAAAGTTTATTAACGTACAAAATACGAAAGAATTATAACCGTCCGATTTACTTCAGTTTTTTGCATTGTTACACGCGCTTTCATTTTTTTTTTTCGCTCCCACTGTTCGCTTCAGCCTTCTTTTTTTCGCTTCAGCTTTTCAAAAAAAAAAATCAAATTTTTTGTTGCATTGTTACACGAACTTGCACTTTTTTTTATTCATTTGCAATTCCTCCTTAACCACTTGCACTTCTGTTTAACAGCTTGCACTTTCGTTCTATTCGCTTGCACTTATTCATTATTCTGATGCACTTTCTGTTCGCTTACTTGTATTTTAAATATTTTTTAATATCATATTTGCTTGCACTTTATGTTCACTTACTTGCACTTTACTCTGTATTTCCATGTACTTTCTTCCTATTGGCTTGCACTTTCGTCATTTCACTTGCACTTATTCATTATTCTGATGCACTTTCTGTTCAGTTACTTGCACTTTACTTCATATTCTCATGCACTTTCTTCCTATTGGCTTGCACTTTCTGTTATTTAATATCTTGAACCTAAAGTGCAAGCATATAAGAAAAAAGTGCAAGCAAATCAACACAAAGTGCAAGAAAATAAACACAAAGTGCAAACAAATACAATGTGCATTCGAATATACACAATGTGCAAGCAGAATAAACAAATGTTCAATGAAAACATAAAGTGCAAGCATATAAGAAAAAAGTGCAAGCAAAAAAATACAAAGTGCAAGCGAATAAACACAAGGTGCATTCGAATATACACAATGTGCAAACTAATAAATAAAAGTGCAATAAGAAAACATAAAGTGCAAAAAAATAAACACAAAGTGCAAGTAAACATAAGGTGCATTCGAATATACACAATGTGCAAGCAGAATAAACAAATGTGTAATGAAAACATAAAGTGCAAGCATATAAGAAAAAAGTGCAAGTAAAACAAAACAAAGTGTAAGAAAATAAATACAAAGTGCAAGCAAACATAATAAAGCGGGTGTAATGACACACTCCATAGCGCTGGCCACGTTGGACGACTGAAGATCTTTCGTATTTTGTATTTTAACAGCCTTTCGCACCTGAACCGCGTCCTATATAATATATGCATATATATATATGGGTTGAGATCCGGTGAGGATGGGAAGGGAGGAGAGGAATGAGGACGCATGGGAGTTGTTGGATGGGAAGCAAACGGAGTGTCCAGATTGCTTTTCAAAAATTTGGGAAAAAATCGGCAAAAAATCGACACGGCCGAATTATTCGCGAAAAAGACGGATTCACGTTCATACGAAGTGCAGATCTGTGTGCATGCCAAATACAATGTTGTATGCATGCCAAATACACTACAGTGTGCACGTGAAATTTATTTTTGTGTGCATGCATAAAACGCGTGCGTTCATATGGAATGAACAAAACGTGTGCACATGAAAACACGACTGTGTGCATGCGAAGTATACTATCGAGTGCATGCGAAGTATACTACTGTGTGCATGTGAAAATGGCCTATTTGTGCATACGAAATGCACTATGTGCTATGTGTGTATGTGAAATAGACATGTGTGCATGTGAAACAACATAGGTGTACATGTGTGCACATGAAAATAACATATGTGTGCATCAGAAAATGACTCAAAGCGCGTACGAAATAACATGTGTGCATACGTATAAAAACCAACAAAAATAACCTACATGTGCATACGGAATGACATGTGTGTGCACATGAAAACAACGTGTGTGCATGCGAAACAATGTACGTGTGCATACGGACCAAAATGCGTGTGCACACGGAACGCGTTTTTTTCGCGAAAAATTTGGTCGTGCCGAATTGTTTTTGAATTCTTTCCTTGGCTGATCTGGATGGTCTTTTTCTTGATCCGACGGTCCTGGAGTGTCCTCACTCCTTTCCTAAGCATCCATCCCTACCTTATCTTTTCCCTATATATATTATCTTATCTTATATCATATATCTCATAAGATAAATCTCATTTTAATTAGAAAGAAAAATTTATGGTTAATACAATATCTTATCTTTCCAAAATATAACTTTGCTTATGTCATCAAGTAAATTATAACATTTTATTATTACTTGATGAATAATCCATTCTTCAAATATTACCATATAGCTGAAATTTCCATGTCCCACTATGGGCCTCGAGTTATTTTGATCTAGCCCAATAACTCTATTGTTTGTGACCTTATAGGTCCTGGATATAATAGTAATGAGCTAAATCTAATTTATCTCATAAGTCATAGTTGACTTCTAGCAAAACACTAAGACTACCTAAAATATCTGGATTATAGATCTCCATTATTAATCATATTCTATCATTATTAATTGTCATCTTGATTAAAGGACACATATTCCTTCATATAAAACCTAACAAAAACCTAACAAACAAGGTGCATGGATGATTTGAAAGCAATGTCAGCTGAGATTACTAACCTAATAAACAAGGTGCGGACTCTAGTGTCTAAACCTATTCCAAGATGTCAGTCAAAACATTTTATTACACCAGTAGCAAGAAGAGCATGTAGATTAAGCAAGCTGTGTACTATGAACAAGTGAACAACAACATCTGACTTTTATCTAATACTAAGAGGCTACGAAGATGATGAATGATTAAAAGTTTATATAGTGGATACATTTATTTGAATGCATAGTTGAGTTGGTACTAGACATAAATGTGTTGCAACATTTTACATAAACAAAGCATACATAAGCCACAAATAGTGTAAGCAATTGTCACTTTAACTATTGTTTACCATAGACCATGATGTTTTTACCCAAAAATAGAGTATACACCATGAGATACACAATAAAAAACATTTGATTTGAATCTATAAATACTTTCTCATGTTATTTGTCTATTTTTGTCATCGATTCATATGCTATGGGGCAACCTAATTTCATTTTATTAGTCTGTCTACCTTGTATAGCACAACTGTGGTTAAGAAGGTGTGCGCATTTCTTACACTACTAGAAAACAGCTACAAAATTGACGCTTTTCTCTGGACACATTTGCATTCCATCGAAGGAAGATGAAAGCGCGTTGCAAAAATAGACGCTTTAAAATCGACGATTTCTGCATCGCAAAAGTCGACGCTTGGCGTGGCAAGATGTTAAAAATGCATCATAAATTCCATGCGGCATACCCAAAATAGATTTTAATAATCAAAATCCCATTTCACTCAAACGCTTTTTCCTTTTCGCTTTTTCAGTCTTTTCTCTTCCCGATCGACCTAACCCTCATACATTTCTCATTCCAAATGTTGCCTCTCTTCAATATTGTCCCCATGAGCCAACTAATTCCCTCTTCATGCGTCGAGGCGGCAAGCAAGGCTGCAAGGCAACGCACAAGCAGTGGCAAGCGGCAACAATGAACAAGGCCTCCTCTCCTGATGTCGAGGATAAGGGCGGCGATTTCGAGTCGCAGTGGGTTCTATTTGAGTTTGTTCATGTGTCGAGGAGGCGAGCAAGGCGGCGAACAAGCGGCGACGAGCAAGGCAGAAAACTAGGCCTCTTGTCTTGGTGTCGAGGATAAGGGTGGCGATTTCAATCCACAAGGGGCGACAATTTTGAGCAACAAGGCGTGATTCCGATGAGTGAGTAGTTCATCTTCATCTTCTTTCCCTTCACTTGTGAGTATTCTTTGCCATTTATTCACTTACCTGTTGAATCTAAATTCACTGTTGAATCCACATATGATCGTCCAAATCAAGTATCGTGGGAGAAGATTTTGTAATTTTTTCACAGTATGCTGAGGCATGAAAACAAAGTGCAGAAGCTAGATTGGCTTACAAAGAAGCCATGGAAATGAAGGAAAGAAGAACCAGATAAAACGAGAGAGAAGATGCTAGAAACTCGCACTTTTCATTAGATTGTTATGGTTGTTACAAAGGGGCTTATATAGCTTGTTGAATTAGTATCCACGTGGCAACAAAATATCTAACACGTAAACAAGTAAAATATATCCTAATATCCCTTCTCAAGATGGAGATGGATCAACCATTCTCATCTTGGAATAAAGGGTCTGCAGACGAACTCCAGGGAGAGACTTGGTAAGAAAATCAGCAAGCTGGGAATGAGTGGAAACATGAGTTAAGGAGATCAAGCCCATCCAGTAGATTCTCCCGAGCATAGTGACAATCCAACTCGATATGCTTCGTTCGCTCATGAAAAACAGGATTACGCGCGATGTAGACGACAGCTTGATTATCGCACTTGACTGGAATAGGAGTGACGTTGTCAACCTTCAACTCATTCAGTAAGCGGCTAAGCCAAGCCAACTCAGCACAAACACGGCGTAAAGATCGGTACCCCGCCTCAGCAGAAGACAGGGACACACTCTGTTGCTTCTTGGATTTCCAAGAAATTAAACTGCCGCCAAAGAAAATGACATAGCCACTAATAGACCTCCTGGAAAATGGGCAAGTAGCCCAATCAGCATCGCAGTATGCTTGGAGATGTAAAGAAGTAGTGTTGTTGAGCAACAAAGCTTTAGACTGTGTACCCCGTACATAAGACAAGGCATGTAAGACAACATCAAGATGAGGTTGTCGTGGAGCCTGATTGAACGAACTGAGGAACTGGACAAAATAGGCCAAATCCGGATGAGTATTAACAAGGAAATTCAACTTACCAACCAATTGTTGATAGACAAGGGGATCTTCCAGTAAAGGACCAGAATCTGGAAGCAATCACTCTCGAAGATCCAAGGGGCTAACAACATCATGGGTGGTGGAAAGAGGAAAATCCTCTAACATTTCCAAAATAAACTTTCTCTGACTTAGGAGAAAGCCTTGAGGTGTGGAAATGAATTCAATCCCAAAGAAAAAATGCAGCAGTCCCAAATCCTTAATCCTGAACTCAGTATCCAAAAATGCTTTAAGTGCTTCAATCTTAGGAATGTCATTCCCTGTAAGCAGAATGTCGTCAACATACACTGCAACAAACACCACAGAATCCCCAACTTTCCATGGCAAAGGGAATAGTCATTCAATGACTGAATGTAACCTCTGGATTTAAGAGCTTGAGACAGTTTGGCATACCACTGCCTAGAGGCCTGCTTGAGGCCATATAAAGACTTCTTTAATCGACAAACTTGATTGACATTATCAACGGTCAAACCTTGAGGTACCTTCATGTAAACCTCTTCATGTAAGTCACTATGCAAGAATGCATTGTTGACATCAAGCTGGAAAATGCTCCATTGTTTCTTCAAGGCCACTGAAATAAGAGTTCTAACCGTTGTCATTTTGATGACGGGAGAAAACGTTTCATTATAGTCGACCCCTTCTTTCTGTGTGAATCCTCTCACCAGAAGCCTAGCCTTATATCTGTCCATAGTGCCATCTGCTTTCCTCTTGACTTTATACACCCATTTACAGCTAATAGCCCGTTTTCCTGCAGGAAGATCAACAATCTCCCATGTCTTGTTATGTTCAAGTGCCGTAAACTCTTTTGGTATAGCTTGTTGCCAAACATCATATCTGCATGCCTGATCATAGTTCAGTAGTTCAGTTTCTAGCTTGTAAGTGGGAGGAAATGTGTAAGAAGGAAAGGATAGAGTGGAGGTAAGAGTATGTCCACAAAAACAAGGCTCTACCACAGTTGAATTACAAACATAATCAGACAAGTGAGAGGGTCTGACTTGTGGTCTAGAAGATCTCCTGAGAGGAGGCTCAACTGCAACAGAAGGGCCATCAACAAGTGTAGAAGTCTCATGGGGTGGAAAAGGTGAGGAAGGATACTGAGGTGGTGTAAACTGAGTGGCCAAGGAAGGAGAATGATATGGAAAAAGTGTTTCATGAAATACAACATCTCTGCAAATAGACACTTGATGTGTCTCCAAATTATATACCTTATAAGCCTTTTTACCATAAGGATATCCTAGGAAAATGCAAGGTGCAGTCCTTGCATGAAATTTGTCTCTGCCACTCTTTAATGTAGAGACAAAGCATAAGCAACCAAAGCTCTTCAAATGAGCATAGAAAGGCTTCATGTGATAGAGTATTTCAAAAGGAGTCTGGTTTTTGAGAAGCTTAGAAGGAAGTTTATTGATGATATAAGCTGCAGTTAAGATGCTTTCCCCCCAGAACTTCAGTGACAGCTTTGATTGGAACATCAAAGCCCTAGCAAGCACAAGCAAATGCCTGTGTTTCCTCTCAACGACTCCATTCTGTTGGGGTGTGGCAACACAAGAAGTTTGATGTTCTATACCATGTGCAACAAGGAATTCTGAAGCCTCTCTGCTAGAACCTAACTCAAGTTCATTGTCACTTCTCAATTTCTGCACTTTCCTACCAAACTGAGTAGAAATCATAGCAATAAAACCTTTGATTACTGCGAAAGCATTGCTTTTAATTGACATCAAATGCAGCCAAGTAGACCTAGTGTAGTCATCCACAATAGTAAGAAAGTATTTATAGCCATTAAAAGTGGGCGTGTGATAAGCTCCCCAAACATCCACATGAATGAGTTGAAAGGGACACACAATTGTAATATAGCTTAAAGGAAAAGCCAGTCTAGACTCTCTGGACTTTGCACAAATCTCACAAGGTATAATGTCACATTTACTTGACAAATTAACTTGTGTAAATTCTAATGTTTGCAGCTTGTAGTAAGGTAAATGCCCTAGTCTAATTTGCCACATCTTAGGATCAACTAAGCATGCTGCTGAACCTGCAACTCCTTCAAACCATTGTGACTGTTGTGCTTGGCTTCCAGCACATACAAGTCTTTGAACATCCTACCAAGTTCCAGAGGTGTCTTCATAAAAGGAGCCTGCAAAAGACACCTAGTAGGAGTAAACACAACCTGACAGTGCAGTTCTCTGCTCAATTTCCCCACTGAAATCATATTACATCAAAACATAGGCACATAAATCACATCTCTGAGCAGCAACTCAGGTAATATGCTCATTGTCCCCACTGTATCAACTTTGGCATTATATCTAATAGGCAGAGTGATCTCAAAAGGACTCGACAACTTGCTAGTAGTCTCAAACAAAGTCAAATCACAGCACATATGACAGTTGGCTCCACTGTCCAGTATCCAAGTAGATTTATAATAAAACATTAGAAACAAAGGAAGTACCTGCAAACCCTGTGAAATAATCCCTTTCTGTCTGGCTGTTCTTCTTAGAATCGTTACTCAATAAGCTCAACAACTTGTTTAACTGTTCAGCTGTCAAATCATTGATGCTACTAATGGAAGAACCAACAAATTTCTTACCAGATCCTGCAAGCTTATCTTCAGGTGCTGACTTCTTGTTTCTATCTCTATAATTGGCAGGGAAACCATGGATAAAATAACACCGATCAACATTGTGGTTAGTTTTCTTACAATTTGTACAGTAGAAAGTCTTATTTTCACCAGATCCAGGTTTATGTTGTCCTTGTTTATGTTGTCCTTGTGAGATCGACCTATCCGCCAAAGCATTCATCGCGGCAGTCTCACTTTGAAATTATGGAGTTGTTCGCATCTCCCTCTGCTTCTCATCCTGCAGAATGAATGAATAGCCATGTCCTACACTTGGTAGTGGCTTCATCATCAAAATAGCTCCTCTAACAGCTATATATGTATCGTTAAGCCCCATCAGGAAGTGAATTAAGAGCTCATCATCTTCATATTTCAACAATTCTTTCACAGCATCACAAGTTCACCGTGGAAGGAGGCGCAAGTTCCCTAACTCATCCCATAGCGTCTTCATCTTCGTGTAGTACACAGAAATTGAATCAGTTCCTTGTGTCAATCCGTTTAATTCCTTTTTAACTGCATACAGTTGAGCTCCGCTTGTTTGACCAAAGCGAACCTTAAGTTCATCCCAAATTTCGCGAGCCGTGTCAGTGTAGATCACGCTCCAACGAATGTCCTTGCTCAATCCAGTCAACAACCAAGCGCGGACCATGTCATTGCATCTCTCCCAGCGCAAGAACTTAGGATCGGTTTTCTCTGGCTGCGTTAAAACGCCATTGATGAATCCTGTCTTATTCTTCGTTGAGAGAGCTATCTTCATGGATATTCTCCTTTCTCCATAACTGTTTCCTTCGAGGACTTCCGGCACCAGAGTAAGGCCAGGATGGTCGCTCGAATGCAAAAAAACATGGATCGTTATTATCTCCTCTAGTCGTGAATTCTGTATTCGTCATCTTCTCTAAATTGTTGTGTGTGAATTGAAGCGAAAGTTTTCAATATGTGATTATGAACCTCGGATCTATAGCCTGAGGCTCTGATATGATAAAAACAAAGTGCGGAAGCTAGATTGGCTTACAGAAAAGCCATGGAAATGTAGGAAAGAAGAACCAGAGAAAACGAGAGAGAAGATGCTAGAAACTCTGCACTTTTCATTAGATTGTTATGGTTGTTACAAAGGGGCTTATATAACTTGCTGAATTAGTATCCACGTGGCAACAAAATATCTAACACTTAAACAAATAAAATATATCCTAATAACCAAGGGTGCTTCAATCTTTTCGCCTTTCAAGAGCTTTAACTCAAATGTACTACTCTCCTTTTTTGTGCGTCTAGTGTCTACTGTTTGAGGATAAGAAGAAAATATTCATCATGAATTGTTCTTGAGAAAGGATGCTATGTTGGCACACCTGGAGAAAGTGGTGAAGCCAGAAATGCTATGGAACAAGTTAACAGGGTAGGCTATGAATTGATGCTTGTAGCAGTAAACAAGCTTGAGGAAGAGCATGGCACAAATAGGGAGTCTGTCATCCTGGTGTTAGATAGGAGGTGCATGTGGGTCTTGGTTCTTTTCTTTTTATTGGAAATCTGTTGGCTAGTGATTATTTAGTCTTTTATTCTTCTAATGGTTGAATTTATCGTTCATCCTTTCATTGTGGAATGCAGTCAGGGTAATATGTTCATAATATTTAATATGTTTATGCAAAGAAAGTAACTACTTGAATGTTTCATAGAGAAGGAAAGCTACATAGTTTACTTCATTCATTGACATATTTCACAATGAACAAATGCTTCCATGGGAGAATTTTTCAATCCTGAGGGAGCAGGAAGTGTATCGAATGCCTTCCATCAGTTGCATCTCTGCAATATTACAAAAAACAAGGCCCGGTGAAATTGACGATTCCCTTCCACTGATAGATCCCCTTGATGCCTTATACTTGGTGAACCCCAGTGGTGATCTTGGTGCCACTTAAGCTGAGTTTGAGGAGTGGTTTAGAGGCCAAAACTTTACATTCCCGTACGCTCATAGGGCTAGAGGGGGCCAATAATATTACGTGATTAGAGTCCTTTATGTGGTTTTCCAGGGGAAAGTCGATAGAGCTATCAGAAGCACTAAAGCGCCACGATGTCTTCCTATATTTTTGGCATGGAAGTGGTAAGCCTTGCATAATTATTTTTCGGTGAGTTAAGTAAATAACATTTGACAAACATTTTTTTAAATTAATGGACCCTTAGTAAAAATGGATCATTCTCCCTCTCCCTAAACCCTACTCTCTATCCTCTAAACCCTACCCCTTAAACCCTAAATTCAAAAAACAATATTTTAGAGAGAGAAAAAACAAAGAAGAGGAAGGAAAAATAATAATAAAATAAACTAGTAGGGAGTAGGAAAAATACATAAAAACTAGTAGGAATCTCTTTTATTAATTGAAAACTCTTAAAGGGTCAATGGATCCAAAATTTTCATTATTCATTATTTTCTTGTCATTTGAGTTCATCATATAATTGGAAAAAATTACCCTAAATATGAAACTTAGGAATTTCGTTCATCTTCTCTTTAAGGATATCACATGTACGTACTTTTTTGTTGATGTGGTCATAATCATCTTAAATTAAGAATTTAATATTAGTAACAGGCTATCGCACCAAAAAAATATTAGTAACAGGCTATCAAATATTTGGTTACTGATATCTACTTTGCCTTTCCTATCGTCATGTTAGTTGGACACTTTTTTTGCATCTGTTGCCTTTAGCTTTCTTATCGTCATATGATATCTTTTTCTTTTTGCTGTCATTCATTGACAAGGATGTGCATCTGGGTGATCCAAGCAATTTCTTCTTTGTCTCTTTAATTCCTCATTGACATTTTTCACTTTGCACCTTGGTGAATTAAGACAGCTTGGTTTACTTGTTGGGCTCCCTCCAATTTGAAAGTGGGCTAATGAAAGAAAAAGCCCAAATAAAAAGAGAAGCCTAAAATTTTACTAGGAGAAAATACTAGAAACAAGTTCTAAAATTCTCTTGGAAGAGAATTCTAGAGAAATTTACAATTCAACCCACCTAGCACAAGTATAAATAGGGGTTTGAAGTGCTCATTTGGAGTATCAAGCAAGAAAGAAACAAATCTAGTGTGAGTGAGTGTGAGATCAAGCTATTAAGTTCAAGGGAGTGTGAGTTCGAATGCTCGGGTGGGTGAAGCGTGTAAGTTAGAGTTCGGGTGAGTGTTCCATAAACAAATTCCTTTAGTCTTGTATTTGTCTTTTTCCTTCTATATAAAAATTAGTTTGCATATCTAGTTGTCCTATTTTCCCATCTTAATCATACGAAGGAGGGAAAAGGCTAGTTTTCCCAACATTACTGCACTCTGTTTCTAGGAACTACCAACTTTTGTGTAGTCATGTTGTTGGATCGTTAGTGTTACGTTTGAGGGAACAAATGCTTTGTTCCCACAGAAGGTACAGCGGAATATTATAGCAAGAAAAATAATATTGAGAACTCACGATGTATAGTGGAAACCTCAATCAGTCAAATAACTAATCAAGGAAAAATCACTACCTTCAAACTTCTCGCTTGAGAGGATTTTGAAGAGTCTACTTGTCTTATTGATTTCTTGATCGTTTACACTTGTAGCCTGGACTTCAAACCCTAGACTTCCCACCTAGATTTGAATCTCTTATATAATGATGATGAGGTTTGAGCCCACCTGGGACCGCCTTCACTTGGTGTGCCTCAAGTCGGCGATCTGACCCAGCGGCCCAGCCCACGGTCTGCCTCGAGTCGGCGATCGGACCGCTGGCGCTCAACCCTCCCCGGGTCTACAGACCGTACACCCCAACCCGTCTCCTGGTAAGCGCGAGGCTACACCAGGTGGGTTGCTGTCGGGGGGGATCGAACCCCCGACCTTTGATACAAGGGCATGTGGAATGCACCTTGTATCACCAATTGAGCTGCAACTCAATTGGTAATACAAGTGTGCATGGATTTGCCCTTGTATCAAAGGTTGGGGGTTCGATTCCCCCCAGCAGCAACCCACTCAGCAAGGCCTCATGCCTACTGGGAGACGGGTTAGGGTGCGTGGTCTGCAGACCTGGGGTGGGTTGAGCGCCAGCGGTCCGATCGCCGACTCGAGGCAGACCGTGGGCTGGGCCGCTGGGTCAGATCGCCGACTTGAGGCAGACCAAGTGAAGGCGGTCCCAGGTGGGTTCAAACCTCATCAAATGATGAACGCGAACTCACTCTTCTAAGACTCACAGACAGTTCACTTTCTTTTCTCTCAATTATATGCTCCGAGTTCGTTACTAAAAATGAGTCCCACACTTCTACTTATACAACTCGATAAACTTGCTTTAACAAGATAAGATATCTCTCTCTAAAATCAGCAACAAGAAGATATTATTTGATTTGCAGGATATTATCTTAACCACATATATTATCTAAGGAAAGATTTCCTAAGATAACATAATCGGATTAAGATAAATCCTTCTCTCTCCAAATCGTCCAATCGGCGTGATCCACCCGATTTCCTTTTCTGCAACCGCATGATCTTCAATGATAATCTTCATGCTGATTATTCTTCACTCCATTCGCATCTTGATGTTTGTTCGGCATTGATGTTCCTTGAGAGAAAACAAAGCATATGGAGAGAGCTTTGTTCCCTCTGTAATCCTACGCTGCTAATGGTTCCCTGTGACAACTGTATTGTTCCTGAAATACTTGATTACCAGATTAGTTGAATGTTTGTTACCATCAAAACCTAAGAAATTCAACAAATTCTCCCTTTTTGATGGTGACAAACATCCTTGACAAAATAACACATATATGAGATAACGACAGTAGCATGAAGAAAGTTTTCCCCTTTAAGACATAATAGTTCCCCATCAGAGACAGTACATATAAAACATGATTAGTTCCCCCTCATCTAAGCTACTCGTCATTTTCCCCCTTTTGGCATCATCAAAAACCTGAAGAAAAGTGCAGAAGGAAAATGAACATATCCGAATAAGAAAGCAACCCCCTTTTCATTAACAAAAACAAACAAAGACAACTGCATGGACAACAACAAAATAAGCAAAGATAGCAAACATGATGAACATGCCAGTCAAGGAAAACACATGAAACAGAACCAAAGAAAAGCAAAGCAATTAGGGGATAGATGTGTTGGGAACAAAAAAGGGGTTGGTAAGCGGAGAAAGACGAATCAGGCGCCACCGGTGCCAGCAGAGGGAGCCGAAGAATGATGAGCAGTCAGTTCATGCACATCCTCTATAAACGTTTTTGTTGTTCTGCCAGTGAAGATACTGCACGAGACAACCTCCTTAGTTCCTTTCTCAGATCAGATCCCTCACTTTGTTCCCCCTCAGAGTCTGCACCTTCAGACTCTTCCTCATCCATATCAGCTTCCATCTCAGGTTCAACCTTGACCCAACCAACACCTTCTTGTGTAGGTTACTAGCATCCAACCGCCGGTAGAAGAAAGATTCATTAGTCCCCTCTTTGTATACCTTGTGGTGTTCCATTTTTTTTTTCTTTGGAACAACACAAGGGAGGAATAGGGTAACCTTGCTGAAGTCGCCATATAGATAGGAGGGGAGAAACTATGAGAATCCTTTTCCATATCTTTTCAAGTACTAAGGATAATGTTCCAAATCCTCTTCTTTCCTTCTTTTTCCAAAGATCACAGTCAAGAAGATATCTTCCAAAAATAAATCTTGTGAAAGATTCTGTCCAAATCCATCAAAGCTCACAAATTCTCAAGCACAACATACATTATGCAACCATCACATCAATCCTTAATGCACATAACACTTCCCAAGCAGTTGCAGGCCATCATTACACATCATACTTGTCAAATCCCAGCCATAGACCATAGCAGCGACGATTCGTTTTCTCGACTTTCCAAAAAAATATAAGAGTGTAATGCGGGGGTAACGTTACCAGAGAGGGTACAAAGAACATCACACAAAAATATACGAGAATTTTTAAAATGTTTAAGCATGAATGAGAGGCTCCCAGATATGGATGATTAGAGGGGCTCATAGGAAGCGTCAATCATGATAGCTAGGGTAAGCTGTAGAGTCAACAATCATTTGGGCTTGTACTGAGGGATCAATGCATCAAGTTGACTCTTTTGGGCCGAAAGAAAACTATTTCATGTATTATAATGATAGCATAGAAGATCATGCAAGAAATTTTGCAAATAAGTGAAGAACATGCAAGATGCTAAGCATGTTGTTCATACAATGATCAAAGGACAGATTTCAAATCAAGACATGACACTTACACAACCATAAATTACCAAGTAATTTAGCCAGTCATCGAAGGAACACAACAGGTAAACAGTTAGTTGAGAGAGATCATACCAAGTTCCATGTGGAACTGTTCGAAGGGTTCCCTATTGAGTGCCTTGGTGAAAATGTCAGCGATTTGATCCTTGGTTCCACATAAATCCATGGACATCAACCCTTTCTCCACACAATCACGTAGGAAGTGATGTCTTATCTCAATATGCTTGTTACGTGAGTGTTGCACATGATTCTTGGAGATATTTATTGCACTAGTATTGTCACAAAGAATGGAAATAAAGTCAAGAAGAATACCATAGTCACTGAATTCTGCTTCTTTGACCCCTAGGAAACCAAGCATGGCCCAAGGAACTGAGCCATTCCTGATGTAGATTTTATGTCCACTTTGTTCCCTGCGAAGTCAGCATCTGTATATCCAACTAGATCGAAGTTTCCACCCCTTGGATACCACAGACACAGATCGTCTGTTCCCTTCAAGCATCTCAGAATCTTCTTCAC
Organism: Rheum nobile; assembly: GCA_027886185.1. Classification (NCBI taxonomy): domain Eukaryota; kingdom Viridiplantae; phylum Streptophyta; class Magnoliopsida; order Caryophyllales; family Polygonaceae; genus Rheum; species Rheum nobile. Next base: position 904,898 of record WOAB01000901.1, on the reverse strand, counting down.
TGCTTTGAGGTGTGTCTCTTTGGGATCAGCCTGAAATCGAGCACATAGACACACACTATACATAATATCAAGTCTACTTGCAGTGAGATAAATAAGTGAACCTATGATTCCTCGATAGAGTGATGGATCAACTCCTTGTTCATATTCATCCTTTCCCATTGTTGTGGACAAAACACTTACAACCAAAAGTGCGCAGATGAGACACATTAGGCTTTCTTCCCCTTAGAAGTTCATAGGAAGTCTTGTTCAAGAGTGGGCGAATGGTTGCCCTGTTCAGCACATAGCATGCAGCGTTCAAGGCTTCGGCCCAGAAGCTCATAGGAAGACCACTTGCAATAAGGAGGGTACGCGTCATGTCTTCTAGAGTTCTATTCTTCCTTTCCACAACACTGTTTTGCTGCGGAGTCTTTGGAGCTGAGAAATTGTGATTAATACCATTGTTCCTGCAGAGGGATAGAAACTGAGAGTTCTCAAAATCTGTCCCATGATCAGTGCAGATGGACCCCAGAGACTGTCCAACACTCCTTTCAACCGACTTGAGCCAAGATTCAAATTCAGCGAACACTTCATCCTTTGATGACAGAAAGAGAGTCCATGTGTACCTGGAATAGTCATCAACAATAACAAAGACATAGGCATTTCCCCCACGGCTCCTTGTGCACATTGGCCCACAAAGATCCATATGGATTAGTTCCAGAGGGCGAGTAGTACTTACCTCCTTCTTTGACTTGAAGGAAGACCTTACTTGCTTACCTTTGGTGCAAGCATCACAAACTTCATTTCTCGTTGCTTCGATCTTAGGAAGACCCTTCACCAGTTCTTGTCTATGAAGTTTTGAGAGAAGTTGAAGACTTGCATGTCCGAACCGCTTATGCCACAGGTCTGTTGTCCCAGCGATGGACGATAGACAGAGTTCCTTCTCAGGGATAAAAGCATGATCAATTTTGTAGACATTGTTGTCGCAGATCCCTTTCAGTAGAATTTTCCCTGTACTTATACACTCAATATAACAATCATCAGTAGTAAAGACTACCCTATTTTTCTTGTTTTGACATAGTTGAGCCACACTAAAAAGATCAAATCTGAGATTATTCACGAGTGTCACATTATCCACAGTAATATGGTTAGAAAGCTATACCTTACCAAGACCACAAACTTCTCCCTTACTCTTATTTCCAAAGGTTATTGAACCTTCGGAGGCCTGTTGAAGTGAGGTAAACCAGCCTTTGTTCCTTGTCATATGACTTGAGCATGCACTATCGAAATACCAGGAACCTTTCCTCACTTTGGCCTATATAGGAAAGATTAGTTTTTATGAACCCAGACAAGCTTAGGCTTTCTGGGTGTGGGAGCAACATATTTGATTTTTGAGGGTTTAGCATTTGTTTTCTCCCTAGCAGTGCGAGCAATTTCCTCATTGTGTTTCTTCAGGAGACACTCTTGTTTGTAGTGACCAGAGTGACCACAGTACCAACAGATCCTTTGACACTTTAGATCAACATATTTACTTTGTCCAGGCCAAATTGGTTTGTTAGCAATCCTAGAATGAAAATCAATATTATTAGACTTACCGCTTTGAGATTGTTTCAACCAAATGGAATGATCCTTATGTCCATTGTACCAAGCTTTGTTCCCATCAGTCGAATTTCAACAGTCTTTACGATTGTTCCTTCTAGAGGAACTTTCCCCTATTTCCCGTATGGACTGTTTTCCTTCGACTTCAAGACTTTTAGACTTGGTGCCATCAACATGAAGCATAGGTTGGTAACCAATTCCAAAGCGAGGCACTTCCTTCTTTTTTGTTTTCGTTTCATTCTTGGCCGCTACGAACACAATACTTTTGGGCTTTTCCTTCTGTTCCTCACTAAGTTTAGATAAATCACTAGACAACTTGGCATTGCCTAGTCTTAACATTAATGACTCGGATTCAAGTGAGGAAACAGAGGATTCTAGAGACGTGATCTTCTTAGTGATTTTAGGACACTCATTGCAAGGACTTGGAGAAGAGGATGAAACTTTCTCAAGATTGGTCACTTTTTCTGCGCAACCTTTGGTTTCCTCGATCAAACTTGAGATCGATTGATCCTTTTCTTCAATCTGCTCACTGAAAAGACTATTCTCATGAACGAGATTTTTAATGAAGAAAAATAGGTGTTCCTTAGACTTGTTTTTCAAACTTGAGATGAGTTCAGATTCATTTACCTCAGACTCCTGTAGACCACCTTTTGATTCATCAAGGTCTTCTATGTCCATCAAACAGACATCCCTTGAATGAGAAGATTATTCATCACCTGAGTCAGAATCACCCCATGTTGCGACCATTGCTTGCTCCCCTTCACGAACCGGAGGAAGACCTGCCTTTTTCTTACAGCAGTTTTTGGCAAAATGTCCCTTGTTTTGACAGTGGTAACAAACGACATCCTTCGTGTCTTTAATCCCTTCGGAGGAACGAGGGGTGCCCTTGTTTTGAGACCATATCTTCTTCATTGCTCTAGTGATGAGAGCCACATCTTCATCAGCGTCCTCATCTTCATCTTCAACTTGAGATAAGTCAAAGGCACGTTCAACCTTTAAAGCAATGCTTTGAGCCTTCTCTTCTCCTTTCTTGTTCATTTTGTGGTTATAGACAGAGGCGTTGCTTTCAAGTTTGGCAACAACCTCTTCCATAGTGAGAGTCTTGACGTCAGTCTGGGAGTAAAGGGCCAGAGAAATCGCATCCCACTGGGAGTTGAGGCCTTGCATAAAGTGGTGAGTGAGCTTCCAATCTGGCAGCTCTTCACCAAGGAACTCTAGTTGACCAACAATCCCCTGGAACCTGGAATAGGACTCTTGGATGTGTTCACCTTTTTCTTGGGAGATTTGATCATACTTCTTCATCAGGGAAAGAATTCGATTCTTCTTGACATCTTCATTTCCGTGATGGAGGCGTCTTAATGCATCCCGGATCTCTTTGGCAGTTTTGTAACCAATGACTTTCTTGAGACCAGCAGGGAGCAAAGCCATATGAAGGATCTTCTTGGCTCTACTATTTTTCTCCAGCTTTTTCCAGTCTTCATCAGTATAGTCATCCCTTGGTTTTGGCTTGTCAGTGTCCTTCTCATTTGGGATAGGAATAGGGCCAACTTCGATGATTTTCCATATTTGTCCATCAAGGGAACAAATGTGGCATTCGATTTGCTCAACCCACCAGTCATATTCACCTCCCTTCAGGATTGGCGGCTTCCAGAATGAATAACCAATAGCATTGCTTGACGACATCTTTTCTGTAAAGTCTTAACGAAAACAATCTAGAGACCAGACTCTGATACTAATTGTTGGATCGTTAGTGTTACGTCTGTGGGAACAAATGTTTTGTTCCCACAGAAGGTGCAACAGAATATTATAGCAAGAAACATAATATTGAGAACTCACGATGTATAGTGGAAACCCCAATCAGTCAAATAACTAATCAAGGAAAAACCACTACCTTCAAGCTTCTCGCTTGAGAGGATTTTGAAGAGTCTACTTGTCTTATTGATTTCTTGATCAGTTACACTTGTAGCCTGGACTTCAAACCCTAGACTTCCCACCTAGATTTGAATATCTTCTACAACGATGAATGCGAACTCACTCTTCTAAGACTCACAGACAGTTCACTTTCTTTTCTCTCAATTATATGCTCTGAGTTCGTTACTAGAAATGAGTCCCACACTTCTACTTATACAACTCGATAAACTTGCTTTAACAAGATAAGATATCTCTCTCTAAAATCAGCAACAAGAAGATATTATTTGATTTGCAGGATATTATCTTAACCGCATATATTATCTAAGGAAAGATTTCCTAAGATAACATAATCGGATTAAGATAAAATCCTTTTCTCTCCAAATCGTCCAATCGGTATGATCCACCCGATTTCCTTTTCTGCAACCGCATGATCTTTAATGATAATCTTCATAATCTTCATTCTGATTATTCTTCACTCCATTCGCAGCTTGATGTTTGTTCGGCATTGATGTTCCTTGAGAGGAAACAAAGCCTATGGAGAGAGCTTTGTTCCCTCTGTAATCCTGCGCTGCTAATGGTTCCCTGTGACAACTGTATTGTTCCTGAAACACTTGATTACCAGATTAGTTGAATGTTTGTTACCATCAAAACCTAAGGAATTCAACACATGCAATCTTTCTATCTTGTATCTCCTATTGTAAATATTTCCTTCATGTCATTTTCATTCGGGTTAAATGGCAACATATGAGCTTTGAGAGATCAAACTTGACTACTTGTCATTAGTTCATCTTAATTGATATTTCTAGTTGCTATTACTTAGGTACTTAGTTGGTATAAGTATTGGTTAGCACTGTTTTTCCTATGGATATGTTTATGTTTTAGATCTTTCTTTTGTTGTAAAAATGAGTAGAAATATGTACTAATTAATTATATTTTGCTTCACGAAACATAAATGTAAACTTTTGATGTTTAATTAATTGTATATTAATTTAATTAGTATCATATTATGTATTTTTTTTTCTTTATTTCGATCCAAAATCGACATTTTTTTTTGGTATAGATGATCAGCTCTACTTTATAGTGCTTATCTAGGAGTTATTACCGGTGTTTAGGGTTCCATTTGTAAGGATTTAGAGCATAACTGTGGAGTAGGGAGTTGGAGAGAAGAAGTGTGGATATGGTGGTGTGAAGAAGCTAATTGAAGACATTTAGAAGACGAGGAGAAACCACCTGATGAGACCAAGGAAATAGAAGGGAGAATCCACACAAAGAAGGAGAAGAAGGTCTGCCGCGAGCAACCGCGACCAAGGGCGAAGACACGAAGAGGCCGCGGCCAATTCGAGAGCAACCAGAAGAAATTTCCATTTTCCGCGACCGCGGAATATCCTTTCAGCGAGCACACTTCGAGAGCAGGGTTCTAATTTCCGCGACCGCGGAATACTTTCTGCGATCGCGGAATCACAAGGAGGGGATCCACGCGAGAAGTTCTGAAGTTGCTCGTCTTGACTTCTTCCGATTTTTCTTTATTTTTATTATTTCGAACCTTATATTTTATTTCCTTTTAGACTACTTTCGTTATCTTTTCCCTTTAGTTTTAGTTTTAGGGTTAGGTTATTTAACCTAGTTTTCCATTCATTGTTCAGAATCACGTTTTAGCATTCAGCAGTTTTCCCTTTGAAGTTTATTTATTTCCAAGAACTATGAGGAGCTAAGCACCCTTTGCTTAGTCCGAAGATTGAAGCCTTCGTTTGAATAATGGTTGTGAGATTCTAATTCTATTTCTTTTCCTTTGAATGTATTGATTCTCTTGTGCTTCATCCCATTGATTATTATTGATTTCACTTGTTGGATGCAACTAGTTGTTATTGGTAATTGTCTATTGCTAGGTTTTGGTAATTACTGTTTGAGTTACCTAATTCATGTGTAGCAACTGCAATATTCTAAGAACTGTTTGGGACTAGTTTATTGTAGGGAGAATTAATTGCATGCAATAGTATGACTGTTTGCTACTCTTGCATGTATCTATCGAAATTCCTGTGCTCATTGCTGCTATTGAATTGACGCGTGAGGTTTTCATAGTTATTTAATAGTTAGTATTCTCAGGGTCTGTTTGTCCTGTTTATAACTTATGAAAAGGAATAGGAACATTCATAGGAAGGAATTAGAGAGAATCTAGGATCAACCAATCTCATGAATGGTGGATATTTGTCTAGCTAAGTACTTTTTCCCTAATTGATTACAAACTCTTTGCTTTTCTTTCCCTTGTTTACTTGTTTGACAACCAATCAACCAATTCCCCCTTGTTACTTTGACATACGACTCTACACTCTGAAAGATTACTTCCTCCCTGTGGGATTCGACCCTTGCTTACCTTTGCTACTTGTTTAGGATTATTTTGTTTAGGCGCCTCGACAACGCCTATCAAATTGGCGCCGTTGCCGGGGAGGCAAGTTTTGATTTCTCTTTGTGTGTTGTTTGTGTGCTAATTTTTGGTGTGGACCTATCTTACGGTCCACACCCGTGCTACTGATTTTTGTTTTTCTTTTTTGATACAGAGATGGATAGATTTCCCCATTTCCGTCAGGAGCCGCAATATGACCCATACTCCTATGCATACACTCCAGGGTGGAGAGATCACCCCAATTCGAGTTATGGGAACCAACACTACCCTCTATATGGTCATGACTACCAGGAGTTCTACCCGGGGCCACAATCGTTCTATCAGCAAGGCACTCCACAGCAGTACAGTCCAGCCTACGAGCATAGACCACCGGTGACCAATCCAAGTTCCTTCGATCTGCTAACGCAAAGAATCCAAAACCTGGAGAATCAGACTAGGCAAACGGATCAAGCAATAAGCAGATTGAAGGCCATGGCGTGGTCCAGTAACCAGAACTTGGAGAGTCAGATGGAAAATATGGTTCAAGCGGTGAGCAGAACGGACGCCATGATAACAACGCTATCTCACCCAGTAGTGCGCCAGGAGGAGAATGCCTTTTCGATGGCCATACAAAGGATTGAAGAACTGCTTGTCACCCCCTTAGCTGAAAGGGAACAACAAACTTGTGAGACGGGTGCAGACCATAGTGAGATGTCTGCGGAAGAGAACCCGAGACCGCGGGAGGTGTACCTCAACCGCGGTCCAACCACTAAGGAGATGGGCATTCCAGACGATATTTTGGATCACGGGGTGCTTTCTGAAGAAGCTTATTTTCTGGAACTGGAGGAAATCGACGCTATTCGGCGACCGCAAATGGATTCCCGCGATCGCGAGATAATCTGCCACGAGGAGGAGCAGGTCGAGAGTTTTCCGCGACCGCGGATGGAATTCCGCAATCGCGGACACCAAACCGCGATCGCAGAAACGACCATGCGATGCCCGTTCCTCTCGAAAATGCCCCGACAGCCCCCGACCCTCTCCCGGGTGCCTATGATGAATATGTGCGTCCCAACTCCTCTCCACTTGTTTCGCTGCACCCCGTCACACTCGTCCCTGAGGCATTACAAGATACTCGAAGGCTAAAGAACAATAAAGAACTCTATGAAACCTTCAATATCTGTGAGGCAAACATCCCTTTGCTCAAACTGGCAAACAGCAACCCTCGTTGCACAGAATTTTTAAGGGTGTTGCGCAAGATCAAGAAGAAGCCAAAGGGGAAGAACAAGAAGGAAATCGTGGTACAAATGGCGGATTTCTACACGCTGGATACGGGGTAAGACACACATGCCGCCCCTGAGATGTTGGGTAAGCCGTTTTTGAAAATGGCAAGTGCATTCATTGATGTAAACAGTGGTCCACCCACCATGAAGTGCAGGAGAATGGGGGTAAAGCTCAACATGGAGTATACAAAGAGACACCCCCCTGATCTAGACCCCAGGAGTTCAGTTGCTGTGAGCAACCCGAGTTGATGTGGAAGAGTAGTATGTCGAGCCACGACAATAACTAAGGCGCTGTCCGAGAGGCAACTCGAGTTATGTATTTCTTTTCTTGTTTTTTCATTCCTTGTTTTAGTTATTTGTGTTTTTGCTTTTGTTTTGTTTGCATTCAAACTAACCTGCAGGATGGAGGCCCGAATCATATTGAAGACGGTGTTAACCGCACCAATGTAAGTCCTCATATTGCCCTGCACCAAAAAAAAAAGCCAAAAAAAAAGAGAAGGAAAAAAAAAGAAAAAAAAAAGTTCTACCGGAAGCTAGCTGTCCGAGTTACCCATGGAGAGAAGGTGCGCATCATGTTGCCAAGGAAGAGACACTCGCCCCATATTTTTATGTGAGTTATATGTGAGCCCATCTATTGAAAAATGAAATGAGTGGCTTGGTGAAAACCCGAAAGGGCGCCTTGGCAAAATGAATGAAAAGAAGAAGAGTGATTATTAGGAATCATCATTTTACCTGGCGTGGTGACATAAGAAGAGGTGATACAAGGAAGTTTCGGGTAGGTCACTCTAGAGCGATAAGAAGATAGATGGAGGTTAGGATTAGATTTTATTCACTCTATGGTGTTCGGGATAAGCTTGTGGGAAGTACTTTACTTTCCTTTTAGCTTGGTTGGTGTGGTGTTGTGTGTGATGTTGTGTTGAGTTTATTGTGTTGGTACTTGGAGATTCATGTTCGGTGCAATTCTTAGTAGAGATGATTTTTCTACGCTTCCTGAGACCTTGGGGATTTGATTGGAGGAGTAGGTTTCTTTTAGCTTACTCGAGGACGAGCAAGGTTTAAGCATGGGATAGTTTGATCAGCTCTACTTTATAGTGCTTATCTAGGAGTTGTTACTGGTGTTTAGGGTGCCATTTGTAGGGATTTAGAGCACAACTATGGAGTAGGGAGTTGGAGAGAAGAAGTGTGGATATGGTGGTGTAAAAAAGCGAATTGAAGACCTTCAGAAGACGAGGAGAAACCACCTGATGAGACCAAGGAAATAGAAGGGAGAATCCACACAAAGAAGGAGAAGAAGGTATGTCGCGACCAACCGCGACCAAGGGCGAAGACACGAAGAGGCCGCGGCCAATTCAAGAGCAACCAGAAGAAATTTCCATTTTCCGCGACCGCGGAAAATATTCCACGACCGCGGAATATCCTTTCAACGAGCACACTTTGAGAGCAGGGTTCTAATTTCCGCGACCGCGGAATACTTTCCGCGATCGCGGAATCAAACTGAGGCGATCCACGCGAGAAGTTCTGAAGTTACTTGTCTTGACTTCTTCCGATTTTTCTTTATTTTTATTATTTCGAACCTTATATTTTATTTCCTTTAGACTACTTTCGTTATCTTTTCCCTTTAGTTTTAGGGTTAGGTTATTTAACCTAGTTTTCCATTCTTGTTCAGAATCACGTTTTAGCATTCAGCAGTTTTCCCTTTGAAGTTTATTTGTTTCCAAGAACTATGAGGAGCTAAGCACCCTTTGCTTAGTCCGAAGATTGAAGCCTTCGTTTGAATAATGGTTGTGAGATTCTAATTCTATTTCTTTTCCTTTGAATGTATTGATTCTCTTGTGCTTCATCCCATTGATTATTATTGATTTCACTTGTTGGACGCAACTAATTGTTATTGGTAATTTTCTATTGCTAGGGTTTGGTAATTACTGTTTGAGTTACCTAATTCATGTGTAGCAACTGCAATATTCTAAGAACTGTTAGGGACTAGTTTATTGTATGGAGAATTAATTGCATGCAATAGTATGACTGTTTGCTACTCTTGCATGTATCAATCGAAATTCTCGTGCTCATTGCTGCTAATGAATTGACGCGTGAGGTTTTCATAGTTATTTAATAGTTAGTATTCTCAGGGTCTGTTTGTCCTGTTTATAACTTATGAAAAGGAATAGGAACATTCATAGGAAGGAATTAGAGAGAATCTAGGATCAACAAATCTCATGAATGGTGGATATTTGTCTGGCTAAGTACTTTTTCCCTAATTGATTACAAACTCTTTGCTTTTGTTTCCCTTGTTTGACAACAAATCAACCAATTCCCCCTTGTTACTTTGACATACGACTCTACACTCTGAAAGATTACTTCCTCCCTGTGGGATTCGACCCTTGCTTGCCTTTGCTACTTGTTTAGGTTTGTTTAGGATTATTTTGTTTAGGCGCCTGGACAATGCCTATCAAATTGGCGCCATTGCCGAGGAGGCAAGTTTTGATTTCTCTTTGTGTGTTGTTTGTGTGCTAATTTTTGGTGTGGACCTATCTTACGGTCCACACCCGTGCTACTGATTTTTGTTTTTCCTTTTTGATTTTGATACAGAGATGGATAAATTTCCCCATTTCCGTCAAGAGCCGCAATATGACCCATACTCCTATGCATACACTCCAGGGTGGAGAGATCACCCCAATTCGAGTTATGGGAACCAACACTACCCTCTATATGGTCATGACTACCAGGAGTTCTACCCGGGGCCATAATCGTTCTATCAGCAGGGCACTCCACAGCAGTACAGTCCAGCCTACGAGCATAGACCACCGGTGACCAATCCAAGTTCCTTCGATCTGCTTACGCAAAGCATCCAAAACCTGGAGAATCAGACTAGGCAAACAGATCAAGCAATAAGCAGATTGAAGGCCATGGCGTCGTCCAGTAACCAGAACTTGGAGAGTCAAATGGAAAATATGGTTCAAGCGGTGAGCAGAACGGACGCCATGATAACAATGCTATCTCACCCAGTAGTGCGCCAGGAGGAGAATGCCTTTTCGATGGCCATACAAAGGATTGAAGAACTGCTTATCACCCCCTTAGCTGAAAGGGAACAACAAACTTGTGAGACGGGTGCAGAGCACAGTGAGATGTCTGCGGAAGAGAACCCGAGACCGCGGGAGGTGTACCTCAACCGCGGTCCAACCACTAAGGAGATGGGCATTCCAGACGATATTTTGGATCGCATGGTGCTTTCTGAAGAAGCTTATTTTCTGGAACTGGAGGAAATCGACGCTATTCGGCGACCGCAGATGGAATCCCGCGATCGCGAGATAATCTGCCATGAGGAGGAGCAGGTCGAGAGTTTTCCGCGACCGCGGATGGAATTCCACGATCGCGGACACCAAACCGTGATCGCAGAAACGACCCTGCGATGCCCGTTCCTCTCGAAAATGCCCCGACAGCCCCCGACCCTCTCCCGGCTGCCTATGATGAATATGTGCGTCCCAACTCCTCTCCACTTGTTTCGCTGCACCCCGTCACACTCTTCCCTGAGGCATTACAAGATACTCGAAGGCTAAAGAACAACAAATAACTCTATGAAACCTTCAATATCTGTGAGGCAAACATCCCTTTGCTCAAACTGGCAAACAACAACCCTCGCTGCACAGAATTTTTAAGGGTGTTGCGCAAGATCAAGAAGAAGCCAAAGGGGAAGAACAAGAAGGAAACCGTGGTACAAATGGCGGATTTCTACACGCTGGATACGGGGTAAGACACACATGCCGCCCCTGAGATGTTGGGTAGGCCGTTTTTGAAAATGGCAAGTGCATTCATTGATGTAAACAGCGGTCCACCCACCTTGAAGTGCAGGAGAATGGGGGTAAAGCTCAACATGGAGTATACAAAGAGACACCCCCCTGATCTAGACCCCATGAGTTCAGTTGCTGTGAGCAACCCGAGTTGATATGGAAGAGTAGTATGTCGAGCCACGACAATAACTAAGGCGTTTTCCGGGAGGCAACTCGAGTTATGTATTTCTTTTCTTGTTTTTTCATTCCTTGTTTTAGTTATTTGTGTTTTTGCTTTTGTTTTGTTTGCATTCAAACTAACCTGCAGGATGGAGGCCCGAATCATATTGAAGACGGTGTTAACCGCACCAATGTAAGTCCTCCTATTGCCCTGCACGAAAAAAAAAGCCAAAAAAAAAGAGAAGGAAAAAAAAAGAAAAAAAAAGTTCTACCGAAGGCTAATTGTCCGAGTTACCCATGGAGAGAAGGAGCGCATCATGTTGCCAAGGAGGAGACACTCGCCCCATATTTTTATGTGAGTTATATGTGAGCCCATCTATTGAAAAATGAAATGAGTGGCTTGGTGAAAACCCGAAAGGGCGCCTTGGCAAAATGAATGAAAAGAAGAAGATTGATTATTAGGAATCATCATTTTACCTGGCGTGGTGACATAAGAAGAGGTGATATAAGGAGGTTTCGGGTAGGTCACTCTAGAGCGATAAGAAGATAGATGGAGGTTAGGATTAGATTTTATTCACTCTATGGTGTTCGGGATAAGCTTGTGGGAAGTACTTTGCTTTCCTTTTAGCATGGTTGGTGTGGTGTTGTGTGTGATGTTGTATTGAGTTTATTGTGTTGGTACTTGGAGATTCATGTTCGGTGCAATTCTAGTGGAGATGATTTTTCTACGCTTCCTGAGACCTTGGGGATTTGATTCGAGGAGTAGGTTTCTTTTAGCTTACTCGAGGACGAGCAACGTTTAAGCATGGGGTAGTTTGATCAGCTCTACTTTATAGTGCTTATCCAGGAGTTGTTACCGGTGTTTAGGGTGCCATTTGTAGGGATTTAGAGCACAACTGTGGAGTAGGGAGTTGGAGAGAAGAAGTGTGGATATGGTGGTGTGAAAAAGCTAATTGAAGACATTCAGAAGACGAGGAGAAACCACCTGATGAGACCAAGGAAATAGAAGGGAGAATCCACACAAAGAAGGAGAAGAAGGTCTGTCACGACCAACCGCGACCAAGGGCGAAGACACGAAGAGGCCGCGGCCAATTCGAGAGCAACCAGAAGAAATTTCCATTTTCCGCGACCGCGGAATATCCTTTCAGCGAGCACACTTTGAGATCAGGGTTCTAATTTCCACGATCGCGGAATCACACTGAGGCGATCCACGCGAGAAGTTCCGAAGTTGCTCGTCTTGACTTCTTCCGATTTTTCTTTATTTTTATTATTTCGAACCTTATATTTTATTTCCTTTTAGACTACTTTCGTTATCTTTTCCCTTTAGTTTTAGGGTTAGGTTATTTAACCTAGTTTTCCATTCCTTGTTCAGAATCACGTTTTAGCATTCAACAGTTTTCCCTTTGAAGTTTATTTGTTTCCAAGAACTATGAGGAGCTAAGCACCCTTTGCTTAGTCCGACCATTGAAGCCTTCGTTTGAATAATGGTTGTGAGATTCTAATTCTATTTCTTTTCCTTTGAATGTATTGATTCTCTTGTGCTTCATCCGATTGATTATTATTGATTTCACTTGTTGGACGCAACTAATTGTTATTGGTATTTTCTATTGCTAGGGTTTGGTAATTACTGTTTGAGTTACCTAATTCATGTGTAGCAACTGCAATATTCTAAGAACTGTTTGGGACTAGTTTATTGTAGGGAGAATTAATTGCATGCAATAGTATGACTGTTTGCTACTCTTGCATGTATGTATCGAAATTCCTGTGCTCATTTCTACTATTGAATTGACGCGTGAGGTTTTCATAGTTATTTAATAGTTAGTATTCTCAGGGTCTGTTTGTCCTGTTTATAACTTATGAAAAAGAATAGGAACATTCATAGGAAGGAATTAGAGAGAATCTAGGATCAACCAATCACATGAATGGTGGATATTTGTCTGGCTAAGTACTTTTTCCCTAATTGATTACAAACTCTTTGTTTTTGTTTCCCTTGTTTACTTGTTTGACAACCAATCAACCAATTCCCCCTTGTTACTTTGACATACGACTCTATACTCTGAAAGATTACTTCCTCCCTGTGGGATTCGACCCTTGCTTGCCTTTGCTACTTGTTTAGGTTTGTTTAGGATTATTTTGTTTAGGCGCCTCGACAACGCCTATCAAATTGGCGCCTTTGCCGGGGAGGCAAGTTTTGATTTCTCTTTGTGTGTTGTTTGTGTGCTAATTTTTGGTGTGGACCTATCTTACGGTCCACACCCGTGCTACTGATTTTTGTTTTTCCTTTTTGATTTTGATACAGAGATGGATAGATTTCCCCATTTTCGTCAAGAGCTGCAATATGACCCATACTCCTATGCATACACTCCAGGGTGGAGAGATCACCCCAATTCGAGTTATGGGAACCAGCACTACCCTCTCTATGGTCATGACTACCAGGAGTTTTACCCGGGGCCACAATCGTTCTATCAACAGGGCACTCCATAGCAGTACAGTCCAGCCTACGAGTATAGACCACCGGTGGCCAATCCAAGTTCCTTCGATCTGCTTACGCAAAGCATCCAAAACCTGGAGAATTAGACTAGGCAAACGGATCAAGCAATAAGCAGATTGAAGGCCATGGCGTCGTCCAGTAACCAAAACTTGGAGAGTCAGATGGAAAATATGGTTCAAGCGGTGAGCAGAACGGACGCCATGATAACAACGCTATCTCACCCAGTAGTGCACCAGGAGGAGAATGCCTTTTCGATGGCCATACAAAGGATTGAAGAACTGCTTGTCACCCCCTTAGCTGAAAGGGAACAACAAACTTGTGAGACGGGTGCAGAGCACAGTGAGATGTATGCGGAAGAGAACCCTGGACCGCGGGAGGTGTACCTCAACCGCGGTCCAACCACTAAGGAGATGGGCATTCCAGACGATATTTTGGATCGCATGGTGCTTTCTGAAGAAGCTTATTTTCTGGAACTGGAGGAAATCGACGCTATTCGGCGACCGCAGATGGAATCCCGCGATCGCGAGATAATCTGCCATGAGGAGGAGCAGGTCGAGAGTTTTCCGCGACCGCGGATGGAATTCCACGATCGCGGACACCAAACCGTGATCGCAGAAACGACCCTGCGATGCCCGTTCCTCTCGAAAATGCCCCGACAGCCCCCGACCCTCTCCCGGCTGCCTATGATGAATATGTGCGTCCCAACTCCTCTCCACTTGTTTCGCTGCACCCCGTCACACTCTTCCCTGAGGCATTACAAGATACTCGAAGGCTAAAGAACAACAAATAACTCTATGAAACCTTCAATATCTGTGAGGCAAACATCCCTTTGCTCAAACTGGCAAACAACAACCCTCGCTGCACAGAATTTTTAAGGGTGTTGCGCAAGATCAAGAAGAAGCCAAAGGGGAAGAACAAGAAGGAAACCGTGGTACAAATGGCGGATTTCTACACGCTGGATACGGGGTAAGACACACATGCCGCCCCTGAGATGTTGGGTAGGCCGTTTTTGAAAATGGCAAGTGCATTCATTGATGTAAATAGCGGTCCACCCACCTTAAAGTGCAGGAGAATAGGGGTAAAGCTCAGCATGGAGTATACAAAGAGACACCCCCCTGATCTAGACCCCAGGAGTTCAGTTGCTGTGAGCAACCCGAGTTGATGTGGAAGAGTAGTATGTCGAGCCACGATAATAACTAAGGAGGTTTCGGGTAGGTCACTCTAGAGCGATAAGAAGATAGATGGAGGTTAGGATTAGATTTTATTCACTCTATGGTGTTCGGGATAAGCTTGTGGGAAGTACTTTGCTTTCCTTTTAGCTTGGTTGGTGTGGTGTTGTGTGTGATGTTGTGTTGAGTTTATTGTGTTGGTACTTGGAGATTCATGTTTGGTGCAATTCTTAGTGGAGATGATTTTTCTACGCTTCCTGAGACCTTAGGGATTTGATTCGAGGAGTAGGTTTCTTTTAGCTTACTCGAGGACGAGCAAGGTTTAAGCATGGGGTAGTTTGATCAGCTCTACTTTGTAGTGCTTATCTAGGAGTTGTTACCGGTGTTTAGGGTGCCATTTGTAGGGATTTAGAGCACAACTGTGGAGTAGGGAGTTGGAGAGAAGAAGTGTGGATATGGTGGTGTGAAAAAGCTAATTGAAGACATTCAGAAGACGAGGAGAAACCACCTGATGAGACCAAGGAAATAGAAGGGAGAATCCACACAAAGAAGGAGAAGAAGGTCTGTCGCGACCAACCGCGACCAAGGGCGAAGACACGAAGAGGCCGCGGCCAATTCGAGAGCAACCAGAAGAAATTTCCATTTTCCGCGACCGCGGAAAATATTCCGCGACCGCGGAATATCCTTTCAGCGAGCACACTTTGAGATCAGGGTTCTAATTTCCACGACCGCGGAATCACACTGAGGCGATCCACGCGAGAAGTTCCGAAGTTGCTCGTCCCGACTTCTTCCGATTTTTCTTTATTTTTATTATTTCGAACCTTATATTTTATTTCTTTTTAGACTACTTTCGTTATCTTTTCCCTTTAGTTTTAGGGTTAGGTTATTTAACCTAGTTTTCCATTCATTGTTTAGAATCAGGTTTTAGCATTCAGCAGTTTTCCCTTTGAAGTTTATTTGTTTCCAAGAACTATGAGGAGCTAAGCACTCTTTGCTTAGTCCGACGATTGAAGCCTTCGTTTGAATAATGGTTGTGAGATTCTAATTTTATTTCTTTTCATTTGAATGTATTGATTCTCTTGTGCTTCATCCCATTGATTATTATTGATTTCACTTGTTGGATGCAACTAATTGTTATTGGTAATTTTCTATTGCTAGGGTTTGGTAATTACTGTTTGAGTTACCTAATTCATGTGTAGCAACTGCAATATTCTAAGAACTATTTGGGACTAGTTTATTGTAGTGAGAATTAATTGCATCCAATAGTATGACTGTTTGCTACTCTTGCATGTATCTATCGAAATTCCTGTGCTCATTGCTGCTATTGAATTGATGCGTGAGGTTTTCATAGTTATTTAAGAGTTAGTATTCTCAGGGTTTGTTTGTCCTGTTTATAACTTATGAAAAGGAATAGGAACATTCATAGGAAGGAATTAGAGAGAATCTAGGATCAACCAATCTCATGAATAGAGGATATTTGTCTAGCTAAGTACTTTTTCCCTAATTGATTACAAACTCTTTGCTTTTGTTTCCCTTGTTTACTTGTTTGACAACCAATCAACCAATTCCCCCTTGTTACTTTGACATACGACTCTACACTCTGAAAGATTACTCTTTGTGTGTTGTTTGTGTGCTAATTTTTGGTGTGGACCTATCTTACGGTCCACACCCGTGCTACTAATTTTTGTTTTTCCTTTTTGATTTTGATACAGAGATGGATAGATTTCCCCATTTCCGTCAGGAGCCGCAATATGACCCATACTCCTACGCATACACTCCAGGGTGGAGAGATCACCCCAATTCGAGTTATGGGAACCAGCACTACCCTGTATATGGTCTTGACTACCAGGAGTTTTACCCGGGGCCACAATCATTCTATCAACAGGGCACTCCACAGCAGTACAGTCCAGCCTACGAGCATAGACCACCGATGACCAATCCAAGTTCTTTCGATCTTCTTACACAAAGCATCCAGAACCTGGAGAATCAGACTAGGCAAACGGATCAAGCAATAAGCAGATTAAAGGCCATGGCGTCGTCCAGTAACCAGAACTTAGAGAGTCAGATGGAGAATATGGTTCAAGCGGTGAGCAGAACGGACGCCATGATAACAACGCTATCTCACCCAGTAGTGCGCCAGGAGGAGAATGCCTTTTCGATGGCCATACGAAGGATTGAGGAACTGCTTGTCACCCCCTTAGCTGAAAGGGAACAACAAATTTGTGAGACGGGTGCAAAGTACAGCGAGATGTCAGCGGAAGAGAACCCGAGACCGCGGGAGGTGTACCTCAACCGCGGTCCAACCACTAAGGAGATGGGCATTCCAGATGATATTTTGGATCGCGGGGTGCTTTCTGAAGAAGCTTATTTTCTGGAACTGGAGGAAATCGACGCTATTCTGTGACCGCAGATGGATTCCCGCGATCACGAGATAAACTGCCGCGAGGAGGAGCAGGTCGATAGTTTTCCGCGACCACGGATGGAATTCCATGATCGCGGACACCAAACCGCGATCGCGGAAACGACCTTGCGACGCCCGTTCCTCTCGAAAACGCCCCGGCAGCCCCCGACCCTCGCCCGGCTGCCAATGATGAATATATGCGTCCCAACTCCTCTCCACTTGTTTCGCTGTGCCCCGTCACACTCTTCCCTGAGGCATTACAAGATACTCGAAGGCTAAAGAACAACAAAGAACTCTATGAAACCTTCAATGTCTGTGAGGCAAACATCCTTTTGCTCAAACTGGGAAACAGCAACCCTCGCTGCACAGAATTTTTAAGGGTGTTGCGCAAGATCAAGAAGAAGCCAAAGGGGAAGCACAAGAAGGAAACCGTGGTACAATTGGCGGATTTCTACACGCTGGATACGGGGCAAGACACACATGCCGCCACTGAGATGTTGGGTAGGCCGTTTTTGAAAATGGGAAGTGCATTCATTGATGTAAACAGCGGTCCAACCACCATGAAGTGCAGGAGAATGGGGTAAAGCTCAACATGGAGTATACAAAGAGACACCCCCCTGATCTAGACCCTAGGAGTTCAGTTGTTGTGAGCAACCCGAGTTGATGTGGAAGAGTAGTATGTCGAGCCACGACAATAACTAAGGCGATGTTCGGGAGGCAACCCGAGGTATGTATTTATTTTCTTGTTTTTTCATTCCTTGTTTTAGTTATTTGTGTTTTTGCTTTTGTTTTGTTTGCATTCAAACTAACCTGTAGGATGGAGGCCCGAATCATATTGAAGACGGTGTTAACTGCACCAATGTAATTTCTCCTATTGCCCTGCACCAAAAAAAAAAAAGAGAAAAAAAAAGTTCTAACGAAGGCTAGTTGTCCGAGTTACCCATGGAGTGAAGGTCCGCATCATGTTTCCAAGGAGGAGACACTCGCCCCATATTTTTATGTGAGTTATATGTGAGCCCATCTATTGAAAAATGAAATGAGTGGCTTGGTGAAAACCCGAAAGGGCGCCTTGGTAAAATGAGTGAAAAGAAGAAGAGTAATTTTTAGGAATCATCATTTTACCTGGCTTGGTGACATAATAAGAGGTGATATAAGGAGCTTTCGGGTAGGTCACTCTGGAGCGATAAGAAGATAGATGGAGGTTAGGATTAGATTTTATTCACTCTATGGTGTTCGGGATAAGCTTGGGGGAAGTACTTTGCTTTCCTTTTAGCTTGGTTCGTGTGGTGTTGTGTGTGATGTTGTGTTGAGTTTATTGTGTTGGTACTTGGAGATTCATGTTACGTGAAATTCTTAGTGGAGATGATTTTTCTACGCTTCCTGAGACCTTGGGGATTTGATTGGAGAAGTAGGTTTCTTTTAGCTTACTCGAGGACGAGCAAGGTTTAAGCATGGGGGAGTTTGATCAGCTGTACTTTGTAGTGCTTATCTAGGAGTTGTTACCGGTGTTTAGGGTGCCATTTGTAGGGATTTAGAGCACAATTGTGGAGTAGGGAGTTGGAGAGAAGAAGTGTGGATATGGTGGTGTAAAGAAGCTAATTGAAGACATTCAGAAGACGATGAGAAACCACCTGATGAGACCAAGGAAATAGAAGGGAGAATCCACACAAAGAAGGAGAAGAAGGTCTGTCGCGACCAACCGCGACCAAGGGCGAAGACACGAAGAGGCCGCGGCCAATTCGAGAGCAACCAGAAGAAATTTCCATTTTCCGCAACCGCGGAATATCCTTTCAGTGAGCACACTTCGAGAGCAGGATTCTTATTTCCGCGAACGCGGAATCACACGGAGGCGATCCACGCGAGAAGTTCTGAAGTTGCTCGTCTTGACTTCTTCCGATTTTTCTTTATTTTTATTATTTCGAACCTTATTTTTTATTTCCTTTTAGACTACTTTTGTTATCTTTTCCCTTTAGTTTTAGGGTTAGGTTATTTAACCTAGTTTTTCATTAATATTTCAGAATCACGTTTTAGCATTCAGCAGTTTTCCCTTTGAAGTTTATTTGTTTCCAAGAACTATGAGGAGCTAAGCACCCTTTGCTTAGTCCGGCGATTGAAGCCTTCGTTTGAATAATGGTTGTGAGATTCTAATTCTATTTCTTTTCCTTTGAATGTATTGATTTTCTTGTGCTTCATCCCATTGATTATTATTGATTTCACTTGTTGGACGCAACTAGTTGTTATTGGTAATTGTCTATTGCTAGGTTTTGGTAATTACTATTTGAGTTACCTAATTCATGTGTAGCAACTGCAATATTCTAAGAACTGTTTGGGACTAGTTTATTGTAGGGAGAATTAATTGCATGCAATTGTATGACTGTTTGCTACTCTTGCATGTATGTATCGAAATTCCTGTGCTCATTGCTGCTATTGAATTGACGCGTGAGGTTTTCATAGTTATTTAATAGTTAATATTCTCAGGGTCTGTTTTTCCTGTTTATAACTTATGAAAAGGAATAGGAACATTCATAGGAAGGAATTAGAGAGAATCTAGGATCAACCAATCTCATGAATGGTGGATATTTGTCTGGCTAAGTACTTTTTCCCTAATTGATTACAAACTCTTTGCTTTTGTTTCCCTTGCTTACTTGTTTGACAACCAATCAACCAATGGAGAGAAGGTGCACATCATGTTGCCAAGGAGGAGACACTCGCCCCATATTTTTATGTGAGTTATATGTGAGCCCATCTATTGAAAAATGAAATGAGTGGCTTGGTGAAAACCCGAAAGGGTGCCTTGGCAAAATGAGTGAAAAGAAGAAGAGTGATTATTAGGAATCATCATTTTACCTGGCGTGGTGACATAAGAAGAGGTGATATAAGGAGGTTTCGGGTAGGTCACTCTAGAGCGATAAGAAGATAGATGGAGGCTAGGATTAGATTGTATTCACTCTATGGTGTTCGGGATAAGCTTGGGGAAAGTACTTTGCTTTCCTTTTAGCTTGGTTGGTGTGGTGTTGTGTGTGATGTTGTGTTGAGTTTATTGTGTTGGTACTTGGAGATTCATGTTAGGTGCGATTCTTAGTGGAGATGATATTTCTATGCTTCCTAAGACCTTGGGGATTTGATTGGAGGAGTAGGTTTCTTTTATCTTACTCGAGGACGAGCAAGGTTTAAGCATGGGGGAGTTTGATCAGCTCTACTTTGTAGTATTTATCTAGGAGTTGTTACTGGTGTTTAGGGTGCCATTTGTAGGGATTTAGAGCACAACTGTGGAGTAGGGAGTTGGAGAGAAGAAGTGTGGATATGGTGGTGTGAAGAAGCTAATTGAAGACATTCAGAAGACGAGGAGAAACCACCTGATGAGACCAAGGAAATAGAAGGGAGAATCCACACAAAGAAGGAGAAGAAGGTCTTCCACGACCAACCGCGACCAAGGGCGAAGACACGAAGAGGCCGTGGCCAATTTGAGAGCAACCAGAAAAAAATTTCATTTTTCGCAACCGCGGAATATCCTTTCAGTGAGCACACTTCGAGAGCAGGTTTCTGATTTCCTCGACCGCGGAATACTTTCCGCGATCGCGGAATCACACCGAGGGGATCCACGCGAGAAGTTCCGAAGTTGCTCGTCTTGACTTCTTCCGATTTTTCTTTATTTTTATTATTTCGAACCTTATATTTTATTTTCGTTTAGACTACTTTCGTTATCTTTTCCCTTTAGTTTTAGTTTTAGGGTTAGGTTATTTAACCTAGTTTTCCATTCATTGTTCAGAATCACGTTTTAGCATTCAGCAGTTTTCCCTTTGAAGTTTATTTGTTTCCAAGAACTATGAGGAGCTAAGCACCCTTTGCTTAGTCCGACGATTGAAGCCTTCGTTTGAATAATGGTTGTGAGATTCTAATTCTATTTCTTTTCCTTTGAATGTATTGATTCTCTTGTGCTTCATCCCATTGATTGTTATTGATTTCACTTGTTGGACGCAACTAGTTGTTATTGGTAATTGTCTATTGCTAGGGTTTGGTAATTACTGTTTGAGTTACCTAATTCATGTTTAGCAACTGTAATATTCTAAGAACTGTTTGGGACTAGTTTATTGTAGGGAGAATTAATTGCATGCAATAGTATGACTGTTTGCTATTCTTGCATGTATCTATCGAAATTATTGTGCTCATTGCTGCTATTGAATTAACGCGTGAGGTTTTCATAGTTATTTAATAGTTAGTATTCTCAGGGTCTGTTTGTCTTGTTTATAACTTATGAAAAGGAATAGGAACATTCATAGGAAGGAATTAGAGAGAATCTAGGATCAACCAATCTCATGAATGGTGGATATTTGTCTGGCTAATTACTTTTTCCCTAATTGATTACAAACTCTTTGCTTTTGTTTCCCTTGTTTACTTGTTTGATAACCAATCAACCAATTCCCCCTTTTTACTTTGACATACGACTCTGCACTCTGAAAGATTACTTCCTCCCTGTGGGATTCGACCCTTGCTTGCCTTTGCTACTTGTTTAGGTTTGTTTAGGATTATTTTGTTTAGGCGCCTCGACAACGCTTATCAATAGACATGCTAGTATGGTCTTGGCGCCAATTAATATATCGACGCTTTATATTGTCACGGAAATTTGCAAGGATTTGAGTGACCAATCTCGACGCTTTTAGGCGTCGATGTTTATCGTCAACGTGAAATTCTCTACGCTTTTAAGCGTCGAAAATGACTAGTTCGCGCGATTTTTCTCCTACAAAAAGCATCGGGAATGTATCCTGGAAGCAAAAAAGCGTCGAGATTGTGTTAAATGACAAACTCTCTTCGCCACGATTGATGTTTGGTCTCGTCTTGGAGACAAGATTTTGGTTCCTTCGCCTTTCGCAACTCAACCAAGAACTCAAATTTTATTAGGGAAGTACTAGATGAACGGAAGAACACAAGAAATTCAATTGCAAATACGAACGAAATAAATTACAAATTGTTTGGGGATGAGAAACACACAAGCACCTAGCCATATGCTTATGTCTTCAAATTTGACTGCTAATGAGAAAATAAAGGCACTTATATAGTATTAGGGTTCTAACATAAAAACCTTAGAGGCGTAAAATTTACAAAAAATCCCATCTAAAATTAAACCCGTAAAAGTTAGGAAAATCCCCGACCGTACGGTCGTGCACTCGACCGCACGGCCGATGCGTTGCTCTCAACTTTTTGAAAATACAGGACCGCATGACTGTGCACTTGACCGCACGGCCGTGCAGTGCACTGCACATCCCAAAATTTATGACATCCATTTTATAGACTATGTACTTGTTTAAGGACAAGCAAGGGTTAAGCTTGGGAGAATTTGTGACATCCATTTAATACATCTTTAGGACATGCATTTAGGCTATAGTTTAGGCATTTGCACGTTCATT
This sequence comes from Rheum nobile, assembly GCA_027886185.1. Taxonomy (NCBI): domain Eukaryota; kingdom Viridiplantae; phylum Streptophyta; class Magnoliopsida; order Caryophyllales; family Polygonaceae; genus Rheum; species Rheum nobile. Next base: position 882,342 of record WOAB01000901.1, on the reverse strand, counting down.
ATCTTGCATTTTTAGCTAGTTGCATCAATTTCTTTAGTTTAGACTTCTACATGAGTTTCTGCGTGATTTCAGGTACATTGGTGGACTTCTAGGATGCAATACGAGGCATGGACGTCACAAGAGATGTGCACGGGCGAATTCGAGAGCGAACGAAGACAAAGAAAGCCACTTTGCAGCTTGGCATGATTTGTGACAAATCGTGCCAACAGGTCGCTAACAGTGCAGGGTAGAAAATGCAGGAATGGAGCTTCTGCAAGGCAGTACAGTTTGTGACAAACCGTGCCACAAACCGTGCCGATCCCCTGTGATCCTCTGTAAATCTGCATGGTTTTTGACAAACCGTGCGGTTTTGTCACAAACCGTGCCATGGCCCCACGGACACAAATTGTTATTTTTCGACCCATTTCATTTAGAACGGCATAAATACTTTTTCTAGGGTTTTTTTTTGCAGCCTCTTATGTTCTTTTATGCCTCCTTTTGCCACTCTCTCTAGCCCTAGGTGTTTTTGGAGTTCCTTTGAAGATTTCTGAATATTGGAGATTGTTTCCCTGGATCTGATCAAGTATTTCTCTTTTCCTAATCTAGTTGAATGATTTCTATTGTTCAAATGATGTTTTTGATTGTTTCTCCAAGCATGTCTAGCTAATCCCATGATTCTAGGGTTAGGGTGATCCCAACAATGAATTGGTAGACTTGTGCATGATATTTGTCTGAATTTAAATCTAGAACCTTTTTTGATTCAATCCTAGAGTTCTTTATACAATCGATGAATGTTGATTAGATTTCTATTGGGTTTGAGTCTGAAAGGAGATAACCTTAATAGATAACTCAGATAGGGTATGAGTCTGAAAAGAGATTACTTTATCAGATTACTAGGTATTGAACCTGAGTGTTATTTGTGCGACAACAACCTAACTACTCTTGTGGAATCCTAAACTATCATAGAAACCCTAGATTTTCTTGGGCTTAGCGGAGTGCGACAGCGAATGTTAACCCAGTTTGATCCTAGATTCTAAGTGCCCAAAGGGTCTAAATTTGATTAGCTCTGCGCGACAACGATTGGTAGTTATAATTTAGGCACATCTATTATCGTTTGAAAGGAGTTAGTAGAGACTTTAGATAGCTTACCTTCAGACAGATTCAGACTAACTTTAGATAAATATCTATAAGTTTACCAAGGTATTGTTGTGGGGATCCCTGGTCCTAGGATCTTCTCCCTAATCGTTAACAACCATCTTGTGCAATACTTGTTTCCTATTTTCTTGCTTTCTTAGTGAATAATCAAACGAATTTCCCCTTTTATGACTAACTTACCAGTTTATGTTTACAAAAGATACTACAAAGTTCTCGTCGGGAATGGCTCATATTGTCTTGTGAGTTGTATTGTTTTGTGATTTGTGTGTTGTTGTCTTGCACTCACATGTTTTCTTGTAGTGCTCTTAAAGTACATGACAGAGGGGGTGGAGGTGAATTTGGGAATTCTACTTGCTCGGCAACTAGCCAAGATGACCACCAAGTCCAGTGGTGGTATTTGTATTGGTGGCATGATCACTCCATTGATCCGCCACTTCAATGTCTCTGTGGCTGGCCATGAAGTCACCCCCGACACTCTTTGGATCAACATAGCATAATTACGACGGGCCCACATGCTCACTCACGCCCGTAACAGCCAGGTCAACTTGTTGAAATTCAAGGCTGGTATGCCTCTTGTTCCTTTTCCTGATCCCCTCCGTACCCCCACTGATGACGAGGACAACTGGTGCCGCAACTGGATTGGTACACTTCCCCATGATAATGATGTTGATGAGCCTCCTAGCTAGTGGGAGCATGGCGAGTCTTCTAGTGCCTCTGCTTCAACTTCAAGAAATGATGATGTTGTGGCCATACAACGCCAAATTGACGAATTACCGACATAACAGGCTCAGGAGCGCGCCATGTTCCTCTAAATGTACCGCCAAATGTTCGGGCGTGACTACGACCTAAACAACCCACCACCGCAGTAGACTGACATTGTGAGTTTCTTCCTCTTTCTTTACTTTTCTACATTGGGACAATGTAGGGTTTAACATTGGGGGGGGGGGGGGGGGGGGGGGGGGGAGGGGGAGCAATTCACATGTAGTCTTGCATGTTCATTTAGTTACATGTTCATCTTAGGTCTAGTTGCATTTGCTTGGTTTATTTTTGTAATTTTTCAATTTTTTATGAACTTGGTTTCATGCATTGCATTATGGATGTTTGATTTGACTCTTATTGCTTAATTTTCTCTGGTTGTTTTTCTTATAATGCATGATTTATGAATCCTCTCAATACATTTGGGTTGTTGATACTGCAATTACATGTTATGTGTGATTATGAGGGCTTGAATTTTAGACAATGGGCTTGAGCATGTGACCTTTGATAGGGATGTGTTAGGATCGATACTCTAGACAAAACACCGGTGATATTTTGGCCTTTTAGGACTATTTTTGTGCAAGTCCTCTCTTTTTATCTAAGTGTGTGAATCTCTCTTTGATTACTAACTCTAGAACTTGCATTAATACATTTTTCAAAGCTATATCTATGATTTATGTACATGACATTAATATGATTGAGGCACTGTTTCATTCTGACCCTTTATCCTTGGTCACCCTATATATGTTTTCCTCTACTTGAAGCACCTCTGTGCCTTTATTGCCTTTTCTTTGGAAGCTCCATAAAAGCATACCGAGCCTATATATTCTTCCTACCCATCTGGGGATTAGGATAATTGATTGGTCGTGCTATTGTGGACTTGAGCCAAGCTTGGGAGAGGTTGTGTATGTTAGTGGTTAGATATGACTGAGCCTTGTAATGTTCTCCTTTCTTTTCCCTTTTTTCTTCCTTGCTAATTAAAAATAAAAAAATAAAAATATATATATATAAATAAAAGCAAGGAAGAATAGGCAAACAAAGCAAAGAAAGGAGACAATTTATCATCAAGAGGGTTCTGTTGTATGGGTTTTGAAGAATAAAGTTGGACGTGAAGGATCGTTTCAAGCTTGGTGTCGTCCTGATAATTCTCTTCCCCGGATTTATCACCACATGGCCTAAATTTATCATTACCTTAATCTTATACCCTGGCCCCATTACAACCCTGGAATGTCCTCATGATTTTTGTTATGTACATGGTCTTCTGTAGTGGAGATTTAGGACATTGTTGCAAGCCTATGGTTGTTTAGCATTCCAAGTAGAGTATTGAGCGAAACACAACCCTAAACACATGAGCGGAGTGACTTCGTTTCTTTATCCTTGTGAGGTTTAGAGTAGAGGGACTATCTACATTTCTATCATTGGTTGCAAAGCATGCTATGATTGTATTTGTCTCATGTTTGGACTCACATGGTCATTGCTCGCTTGTCTCTTGGATAGAAACAACCTTGAAAGATTTTGTGGATTTATAGATTGTGTACTTGCTTGAGGACAAGCAAGGGTTAAACTTGGGGGAATTTGTGACATCCATTTAATTTATATTTAGACATACATTTAGGCTATAGTTTAGGCATTTCCACGTTCATTATCTTGCATTTTTAGCTAGTTGCATCAATTTCTTTAGTTTAGATTTCTACATGAGTTTCTGCGTGATTTCAGGTACATTGGTGGACTTCTAGGATGCAATACGAGGCATGGACGTCTCAGGAGATGTGCATGGGCGAATTCGAGAGCGAACAAAGACAAAGAAAGCCACTCTATAGCTTGGCACAGTTTGTGACAAACCGTGCCAACACGTCCCTAACAGTGTGGAGTAGAAAATGCAGGAATGGAGCTTTTGCAAGGCAGCACAGTTTGTGACAAACCGTGTCGATACCCCTGTGCTCCTCTGTAAATCTGCACGGTTTGTGACAAACCGTGCCGTTTTGTCACAAACCGTGCCATGGCCCCACGGACACAAATTGTTATTTTTCGACCCATTTCATTTAGAACGGCATAAATACTTTTTCTAGGGTTTTTTTTTGGCAGCCTCTTATGTTCTTTTATGCCTCCTTTTGCCACTCTCTCTAGCCCTAGGTGTTTTCGGAGTTCCTTTGAAGATTTCTGAATATTGGAGATTGTTTCCCTGGATCTGATCAAGTATTTCTCTTTTCCTAATCTAGTTGAATGATTTCTATTGTTCAAATGATGTTTTTGATTGTTTCTCCAAGCATGTCTAGCTAATCCCATGATTCTAGGGTTGGGGTGATCCCAACAATGAATTGATAGACTTGTGCATGATATTTGTCTGAATTGAAATCTAGAACCTTTTTTGATTCAATCCTAGAGTTCTTTATACAATCGATGAATGTTGATTAGATTTCTATTGGGTTTGAGTCTGAAAGGAGATAACCTTAATAGATAACTCAGATAGGGTATGAGTCTGAAAAGAGATTACTTTATCAGATTACTAGGTATTGAACCTGAGTGTTATTTGTGCGACAACAACCTAACTACTCTTGTGGAATCCTAAACTATCACAGAAACCCTAGATTTTCTTGGGCTTAGCGGAGCGCGACAGCGAATGTTAACCCAGTTTGATCCTAGATTCTAAGTGCCCAAAGGGTCTAGATTTGATTAGCTCTGCGCGACAACGATTGGTAGTTATAATTTAGGCACATCTATTATCGTCTGAAAGGAGTTAGTAGAGACTTTAGATAGTTTACCATTAGACAGGTTCAGACTAATTTCAGACAAATATCTATAAGTTTACCAAGATATTATTGTAGCCTGGTCCTAGGATCTTCTCCCTAATCGTTTACAACCATCTTGTGCATTACTTGTTTTTCTTTCTTAGTTATTAATCAAACGAATTTCCCTTTTTACGACTTAGATGACCAGTTTAAGTTTACAAAATATACTATAAAGTCCTCATCGGGAACGACACTTGAAAAGCTACAACTGAACCCATACGTTTATGTGTAGGTTTTTGTCCTATCAAGCGCTCTCACGAACTCAGGCCGCTTCGAGGCATCAAAGTGATCCTTCTCCTTCATGGGATGGGGCGTGAGATCCATCACGGTGTGAGGGTTGCGGCCATACAGAACTTCGAAAGGAGTCATCTTCGTTGCAGAGTGAATGGACTTGTTATAAGTAAACTCCACAAAGGGCAAACAATCCTCCCACTTTCGGAGGTTAGACTTAAGCATTGTACGAAGTAAAGTACTCAAAGTCCGATTAGTTACCTCCCTCTGGCCGTCTGTTTGAGGATGACATGAAGTAGAGAATAAGAGCTTAGTCCCCAACTTAGACCATAAGGTCTTCTAAAATCAACTCAAAAACCTAGCATCACGGTCAGAAACAATAGTGCAAGGCACACCATGCAACCTAACTATCTCATTACAGAAAAGGTCAGACACATGCATTGCATCATCGGTCTTATGGCATGCTATGAAATGAGTCATCTTAGAAAACCTATCGACTAGAACAAATATAGAATCTCTTCCCTTATTAGTCCTTGGGAATCCCACAATGAAGTCCATCAAAATGTCCTCCCATGGGGCCGTAGGGAGGGGGAGAGGGGTATACAATCCATGGAGGTTCATCATAGACTTAGCTTTCAAACAAGGCACACAAGAATTGCAAAAACGCAACACATAATGACTCATCTTAGGAAAAAAGAAATGTTCATGTAAAGCATACAAAGTCTTAGTAACCCCGAAATGGCCTCCAAGGCCTCCCTCATGGGCCTCCGGTACTAACAACCTACATATAGATGAACTAGAAATACACAATTTTCCAGATTTAAACAAGTATCCATCATCCACATAAAAGTTGTTCAAGGCTCCCGTAGTCAAGCAATGATCATAAATATCCTTAAAGAACACATCAAGCGCATAAAGCTCCTTAATCAAAGCAAAACCAAGTAACCTAGCATCCAATTGGTTCAAGAGAACATATCTGCGAGAAAGGGCATCAGCAACCACATTCTCCTTTCCCTTCTTATGTTTAATGATGTAAGGGAATGTCTCCATGAACTCTATCCATCTGGCATGTCGCCAACTAAGCTTGCTTTGCCCATTTAAGTACTTCATAGCCTCATCATCAGAGTGGATGACGAACACTTTGGGCCAAAGGTAATGTTGCCAAATTCTCAATACCCGAATAAGAGCATATAGCTCTTTATCATACATGGGGTAGTTCATCTCGACACCGGTGAGCTTCTCGCTGAAGTAAGCAATTGGGCGCCCTGACCCGTAGGGTCCTCCTGAGCAACCTCTACACAAGGGAAAGATGTGTGGACCTCCTCGTCTTCATCCTCAGACTCGTAAGTGCCATAATGTATGAGGAACACTTTCTTCTGGTTAGGCAAATCACGAGCAATATGCCCAAGCCCTTGACACTTGAAGCAGAGAGTGTCACGGGCTCTATCTGTACTGGGAGTGCCCGCAAGGAGACTGCTTGGTGCAGGGGAAGGGCCACGAGTGGTGGATGGAGGACCCTTCTATGTCCGTGGTGTAGCCTGCAAGGAAGAGTTAGGAGAAAACGAAGAAGGAGAAGGTTTAGAGGAATACCTCCTCTGATTAGCATAAGCCTTCTTTCGCTGTAACTGATTGTGAATCAACTCTGCCTTGTTCACCATGGTGGAAACATCTCCAATGTCCTAGACCTCCAGAATGTCACGGATATCCAAATTGAAGCCCCCTAGAAATGCAGCTTGAAGGGCTTCAAGGCTAGGGTGGATTCCGGCCTTGTACATCAGGTCCTCGAGCTCGTTAAAGAACTCAATAGGAGAATGGGTGCCATGACGACACGTAGCCACTCGGTTCTGCATGAGCTATTTGTAATTGGGGGGAGGGTAAAGCTTCCTCACGAGGTACTTGAGTTGTAACCAGGTCTCAACGGGGGGTTGATAACGACGGGCGCGCTCTTCACAAGTTCGTTGCCACCAAGCACAACCATAGGTGGTGAAGTAGTAACGACCTGAACCCTCTCATGATCAGGGTAGTTGAAATGATCCAACACATATCCAGTGTTGTACTCCCACTCAATGTAAGCCAATGGATCACTTAAACCTGCAAAAGGTTCAATTTTACTTTATTATCACGACGAGGAGCATTACCTTGGCGACCACGAGGAAGATGGTTGTCAAGACCAACGATCTCATCACCGGGTTTCGGATCACCATAATAGTTCTCAAAGTTCGGATGCCAAGGGGGTTGGGGTGCATGGCGAGGCATATCATCAAAAGCCTTAAAGCGAGGAGCATCAGCCCGTGGAACCGGGGTGCGGGGTTGCCCGAGTGGTATCGGTGGAGGGGGTGGATGGAAGGCAGCGACGCTGGTGCCTGCGGCATGATGTGCTCATTGTGTACACTCCATGGAGTAGAGCGGGTGTCCTCAGGGCGCTGGCTATCACCATGTTTTGCCACCTCCTTTCTAATGTCAGCTGATATGGATTGGAAGTGAAGCTTTAAACGAGCATCCATGGTTTCTAGAATGAAATCCTTGGTGTCGTCATCAAGGCCTGAAGTTGCCTCCAGAATTTCCTTGTCCTTAGACATGGTACCTAGACAGCAAAAGGGAAAAGGTTCAGGACGCAACAAAGGAACAAGAAACCAACGAAAGGGACAAACCTTGCCAAGCAAGCACAAATGTCCAATTCAGCAAATAAGAAGGCTCTAAGGTAATCCTAAAAGCTTGTCAAAGGGCGATAGAATTGCAAGAAGAATAAGCACATGCCAATGTTAATCCTTAAAATTGAAACGTGCAATGAACTTTAGCAACTAACAGCATGAAATATAACTAGCAGGGAAGAAAACACCACTAATTGCAACAAGCAAGGGAGTTGAAGAATTAGCAATCTCTACCACTATTTTTTTTTGGGACGTAGAAGTCTTGGCTCACTTTGTAATTGACTTCGTTTTTCGCGTTGTTTTTTTTGCGTAGTAGAAGTCTTGGCTCACTTTGTAGCTGACTTGTTTTTTTATACTAGAGATGCAAAGAGTGAAAGAGCAAGAAAGTAGTGCAACTAACAACTAGAATAATTCAAGCAAATAGTGTTTGGGCTCGTTTGGTATCGATATCAAAGATATGAGATATCGGGTATAAGTATCGGTATGGGTATCAAGATATGGGTATGAGTGATATCAAGGTATCGGGTATGGGTATAGATATGAGTGATATTTTTTATATACTCATTATGTGGGAGATATAAAAATAACACTCTGATATCACTCATACCTATATCTTGATATCTATAACTCATACCAAATAGCAGATATCAATTTGATATCGATATCAGGATTATACCAAACACATGTATGAGTATGAGTGATATCCATACCCATACCTGATATCATGATATTAATATCAAACGGATCCTAAAGCAATTGAACATATCAACAAAAAGAATTAACAAAAACAAAACTTGAACTAATATGCAATTCTAGAAAATAAGAGTAAAAATAGGGTTACCTAAATAGGATATTAGTGTAAAGGCTAATTAGGTGATGGAAGGGACATGGCTTGTGTACGGCCGTTTGATGGAGATGGGAGTATGAAGCAAACTAAGATTAGGTGAAGGTTCATGATGGCTATTGGTGTTGGCTGATAGTAGGGGCCGGCGAATTTGCAATGGCAAATGTGGGGGGTTACGTAGGATGATGTTGTGTTATGGTGAGCGGCAGCCGTGGGAAGTGGTGGTAGGATGGTTTTGATTTTGTTTTTTTTTCTAGGGTTTGAACGAACAACTAATCTAGATCTTAATTGCTGAAAGAAACAAATTGAAACTTGTAAAGCAAAGGAAATCTTGCCTCTAAACACTGGAAATTTGATACCACTTGATACGTGACAAACTCCCTTCGTCACGATTGATGCTTGGTCCCGACTTGGAGACAAGATCTGGGTTCCTTCGCCTTTCGCAACTCAACCAAAAACTCAAATTCAATTAGGGAAGTACTAGATGAAAGGAAGAACACAAGAAATTCAATTGCAAATACAAACGAAAGAAATCACAAATTGTTTGGGGATGAGAAACACACAAGCACCTAGCCAGATGCTTATGTCTTCAAATCTGACTGCTAATGAGAAAGAAAGGCACTTATATAGTATTAGGGTTCTAACATAAATACCCTAGAGGCGTAAAAATTATAAAAATTCCCGTTTAAAATTAAACCCATAAAAAGTTTGAAAAATCCACGACCGTACGGCCGGTGCGTTGCTCTCGCCTTTTCGAAAATACAGGACCCCACGGCCGTGCACTTGATCGCACAGCCGTGCAGTGCACTGCACAACCCAGAACACACGGTCGTGCGTTTCACCGCACGGCCTATGCGTTGCTCCCGAAGTGAGCACACCAGCACTAAATTAAACCGCACGGCTATGCACTTGAGTGCACTCCTGCTAGAAGGTCGTGGCGTCTCTTTCGGCTAGCATGGTGACAAGTCGTTGCTCCCGGGGCTCGTCTATGGTAGCGGCCAAGCGTCGTATGAGTCTGGTTGTCGCCTCCTTGATCTTCCGAGCCCGAGCCCTTGTGAGAGGGCCATGTGTTGGAACTTGAATCATCTCATCGACGTCCTTCGTAGTCATCGTCGGGTGGGTGTCATCAGATTGGCGACGCAAACAACGTCGACTAATCTCGACATTGAAATTCTCGATGCTTTTACTATGCGTCGAGTTGGAAAATGACGACGCTTTTAAATGTGGAAAAGTGTTTAAAAAACATCTAAAAAGGACATGTTTTTTAGTAGTGTAGGCATTCTAATTACAACTTTCAAATTGAGATATGATAACTTTGTGTGTAGTCCACTTGCTAGGGTATATATGCTTTATTACTTTTAATAAGAATCACCAAGTTGTTTCGACCAAAAAAAAAAGAATCGCCAAGTTGTGGTATTATCCTCTTGATTAGCAAATGCATTATTTCTTAATTTTTTTATATTTAAATTGTTATCCCTTTATATGGTGTCCATGTATATATACGATACCAACCAGCGCTCTTATATGATACTATAATATTGTGTATAAATGAATACCACTACTGCAAATACGGATAAAGACATGAATATCAATACAAAAGACGACTTATACAGGTACATGATATCATTAATACCTTTACATAATACCTGAATATCACAAACGAAGAACATGATCGAATATCAATGTATATTAGAAATCAAACCAGTGGTAGAATACTGCAATGTATATACATGAATATCAATTCTAAATACATGAATATGAAACACAAAGACATGAATATCAAAGACAAAGATATAATTATCAATACACAACGCATGAATATCATTATACAAGAGAAATAAATAAAAAGAAAGAAAAAACTACACATACGTTATTCATGAACATCACTACAAAAGACGATTTATACAGGTACACAATACCATGAATACGTCTACATAATACTTGAATATCACAAGGAGAATATGAATATCAATGTAAACCAAAAATCAAACAAGTGGTATGTTGTAAATTTGAGGGATAATCGAACAAATTAACGCAAGAGAATGAGAACAAAGTTTGAGAGAGAAAAACGCCCCTTTAGGGTTTCTATTGCTGCTATGGATAAAACAGTTACAAACCCTAATACAGTATTTATGCTCCCAAGAAAAAACCCGAAACGGATCCAAATACCCGTACCGTACCGCTACAGCCTCGGGCCTCCGGCCCGGGTCTTAGCTCCTGCTCGCTCGAGTAGGGCCCCCTTACAGTACTTCTCGATTTTAAGTCAACAACAACATGGTAGAATACTACAAAGTATATTATACATGAATATCACTTCTAAATATATTAATATCAAACACAAAGACATAAATGTCGATACACAACGTATAAACATCATTATACAAGGGAAATAAGTAAGAAGAATGAAATTTTCAAAATTGCGGATCGATGTTCATGAACGAAACTACATAATTAATATTGATTACAATATTCAAAACTCTTAAAAATGTTCAAAACTGCGTATACGATATTGATGAACGAAACTAAATAATTGCATTACGATTTTCAAAATCTTAAAAAATATTCAAAACTATAAAATTACGATATTCAAAACTATAGAATTATGATATTTAAAACTATAGAATTGCATTACGATAATCTTAAGACCTCATGAAACCTCTTATGCAACTATCATCCACAAACCATCGTCCTATAACGAAACCAAATATTCCCGAACATCTAATGTAGGGGCAATTCAATGAAAACCTTGTTCCATATTGACGAATTAATTTATGGCTTCCTTCTAGTGATTTTGCAAATTCGAAACCTCCGGAAAATTTTGCAGATGCGAAACCACATGATCGAAGAATACGCACCTTGTTCCATATACAGGAAATTACGGCTTCAATACATAGTTTCAAGACGATTTGATTTGGTTTGGGATAGAATTAATTTGCAGACAGTAGGACGCAGTTAAAAAATCATACTAATTAAAGGCTAACAAGATGCAAATTATGCAATGATAAATTTTACCAAAAAAAGATGCAACGATAAATTAATATCACCTTGAAGAAGAGCATCACGGTTAACAACACAATAGCTTACCAGATTGGATTAATTCATCGCTCTCCCGATGAAGCATTAATGTGCAGCAAATCAAAATTAAGCTATTAAAGGAGGAATCCAAAGGGATGGCATGATCCAAATTTTCTCTATCACATGAAAATAAGTAGCCACAAATGAACTTTCTTCTTCTTTTTTTTTTTTTGTTTCTATATTTTGGGTCTTGAAGAAGATTGAAATCGGGATCAATGCGATCCCTTTGGATGCATCCTTCAGTTGCAGCAGTAAGCTAGCAAATTCAAGGGAATCTCATCTCAAGAAAGAGTAAAGGTAGGCACTTTATATACAAAGGCTCCATATCAACTATAATAGGCTTGTGCTTTAATATGAGGAAGACATCGTACACTTGTATATATTTGAGAAAATTGGGCCCGAAGGGCCCAATTTACTCATAAATATGTCGTGCGGACCTTATTTATCTGAAATTGCATGCAATGCCCTCTGCCCGCCGGAGCCTATCACTGCCGGTGAGCAAATATATCCGATACGGCTGATCCGATCCGAAAATCCGCCGATCCGTATTCGAAAATATCATTTAAGTTTTTATCCGTATCCGATTGAGTTGTGGTTGATGATGAGATGTAGAAGGCATGATTCCTTTGTCTACTCTTGTCTTCGATGGACCGGCGTCGGTGGCTCGTGGTTGAGTCAGCCCATCCATAGCACTTAATGGAGTTAGAGTGGGCACGAGTTGTGCTGCGCATTCTCTGGCTTCAAATTGAGCAACGCGTTGACGAAGAGCTTGGATCTCTCGTTGCTCCTCGGACAACTCCATGATGGGGTCTTGTTGTGGGGGGTCAATCGGTGGTTGGTCTTGGGGTAGACCCAATGGCGGTGGATTTGGGTTGGTGTTGTCGACTCCAAGTTGGTCTTCACTGTGTCCAACCGGCATGCTACCTATAACAATATGGCCAGACATGAGAGTAAAAACGAACCAAAAGACAACAAAGAACAACAACCAAGAAAATCACTAGTCAAGTCACAAAGTTCACGTAGGTAGGGCTAGTTTGGCTTGCCGTGAGGGCGGCTCGGCTTGCACAAGTGATGGTGTATCAAGCAATTTGCAATCAAACAAACAAGAACAAATTGAAACCCTAAAACAAACGTAAACAAAGTAACCTAATTAGCAAGAAATCACCTTCTAGGAAGCTTGACCTAGACGGCGGAGGGGTTGAGAAGATGAGCTTAGACCGAGTCGAGTGGGTTAGGGTTGCCTTATTTTGGCTTTACCTAACTTTGGAAACTTTTTTTTTTGAATATCTTTTTGATATCTTTTTTTTTAATAATATCTGAGATCTTATCTTTTGACCGTTTCGGATTTGCAAAAGAAAACGGCCTAAGTAACAAGAATATCACAAGTATGATATTCTTATAGAAGGAAATTCGGCTAACTTAACTAAAAAGCAAAATCTAGCAAACAAGAAAACTCTATCCACGCGTGAAACAAGGAAACAAAATATTCTAGCATGCAATATAAAAAATTACCTAACACACCAAAACTTAGGGAACAAGAAAAAAAAATCGGCCAAGATATTATCTTGAAGAAACCGAGTAGGTGATGCAAAGATGGAAACTTTGGTTGTTTTTTTTTTCAACAATCTTGCGAAAGCAAACGATGGGGGTCAAGAAAAAAAAATTGTGAACAAGATGCAAACTTTAGTTCGTGACTTACAAGACTGTTGGGCTCTGATGCCAGTTGATGTGTTCTTACCTCCGATGACAAGCCAATTGTCAAAGGCGACACCTTTGGATCTAGTCTTGGGCGAGAAGTCACTCCTTCCTTGTCAGACCTTCCGTGGAATCCTTGGGTGCAAACCCGTGTTGTCTTGCACGAAAGGTTGACAAGATGGTGGCGAAGCGAACCCGGTGGAGGTGGTCTGGATGGTCGCAGCGTCGGCGAGGTTGAGGGTCACGTTGAGTGTCACAACAGCGAAGACGACGTCGATGGAGAACGCGATGGAATTGGTGGCGATTGTGGGTGCGATGGAAGCGATTGATGGGGCGAATGGATAGCGATGGCGGAAGAGATTTGATGAGGGATAGATGACTTGAAAAGACAAGTCTTTGGTGTCGTAGAATCGACTGCGGAGGAAGGGAGATGCGAAGGAAGACTTGGCTTGAAGGTTCAAGCAATTGTCGTAGCATCGGCGGCGGAGGGAATGGGGATGCGAAGATAGAGGGTGACGTCCGATCAAGGGAAGGAGGATAAACACTCTACTTGAAACCTTGATTAAAATTGAACGTACTAAAAGCAATAACATAGTTTGACTTAAATACTAGGGCGAGACATCGGATGGGCCGAGTCGAGCCTAGTGGGCTAACTCATGCAAGCATGTAAAAGGCACAAACCCTAAAATAGAAATGACTATAAAAGGAAACTATCTAAAATAAGCAATAATAACAAATATAGAAAGTGTTTCAAAAAGAACGCGGCGAACGCATGGATGCAAACACCGCGAGGAACGGCGACGAAGGGTCGATGGCCTCGCGAGTAGGTGCACGCGATGCCGGCTGCGATGATCGCGATGTTCCAATGGTGGCGAGGACGACGAGTCTTGGGTTGGCGTCAGGACTCCCTTGGCCAGCGACGACGCGTGCGACAAGTGACGCGACGGCGTCCGCGATGGCTTTGGACCTGGACCTTGTCACTGGGCCCTCTGAGCGAAGGCTCATGGCTTCTTCCTCGTCTGTGGCCGTCATGGGAGGCAGGGTCACATCACCTAAAGACGATATATATTTTACAACAAAAATCATTGCTCTTGGGATTTTAAAAGTAAGCGTTTGTAAATAGGTTAAGTTTATACTTCGTATTTAGAAAAATTTAATTAGACTTTACTGATTTAATATTATTTGATACTTTATAAGTTTTTTTTTTATTTAGTATCCGAAATGGGAATTCATTTATTAATTTACAAAGGCTTACTTTCAAAATCGAAAGAGTACAAACAAAGAAAATCACTTACCTCTAACGCACTTAAAACGAAAATTACAAATCATTTCACTTGAAAGTGATAACCTCATGATTGTCAAAGTTATTAAGGGTTTATGGGCTTGTCCTTGGTATATTGAGATTTTAATCTCCAATATTCTCATTCTTTTAAATTTCTTTCTGACAGACATGTCAATCATATTTTTTGTGAAACTAGCTCTAATGGTTGATCTGATTGCAAAACTTCGTCACACTTATTCACTAGAAGATATTCAAAACAACCAATAACTTTTAGTTTTGCCGGTTAGTTTCTCTTGCTAAGCTTCCCAATTTTTATCTTTTAAAAAAAAATCACTCAACTTTCACATGCATGAAAAAGGAATCGTACCCAAGTTTGTAGGCTAAAATGCTAAATCCCTTGCAATAGTTGCATTCATATGCTTAGGTACTTACAAGAAACAATTAGTTGCGACCAAATCAAAAGGGGACGAAGCTTATAGTGTTTAATGTGGACGAATCTGGGCAGTCTGTTTAATTGGATCTTGCAATTCAAATGAAACTTATGTGTGTTTAAAAAACAGAGTGCGGTTCCGGTGCGGAGCACTCTTCCCGTGCGGACGTGCGGACATGCATTATAGGGCCTTATTTGTACACTTTAGGGCCTTATTTGTACACTTTTGTAAAAAAAATTGAAAAATGCTTGGAAAAAAAATTGAAAAATAATTTTTTTTTTTTTTTTGAAAAAGTGCACAAATAAGACGTTAAAGTGTATAAATAAGGCCCTAAAGTGCATGTTCCGCACGTCCGTACGGGAAGAGTGCTCCGCATATGATCCAAACTCTTAAAAAACATTAATGATATTTGTTTAGGTTGGAGCATATGTAGCCTAGTAGTTAGGTAATTAAGCATGTGGGGGGAAGGAAGTGGTCTTGAGTTTGGCACTCAAGAGGAGCAACACACCTTTTTTTTCTTCCATTTCTTGCTTTCTCCTTAACGTTAATTACTCAAATACATAAATATTCAATAATTATAATTTTAAGCACATATTTTTATTAATTATTTTTTGTCAAAAATAATTACTGTTTTCACTATAATCTTTTATTTTCTATTTTTCATCTAAATTAATTACGTATTGGTCTTTAAGCATCTCTATTCTATAATATGAACCTTAATGTTATTAAATATGAATCTTAGATGATAATATACGAACTCTAGTCTATTTTTATGGTGCACAATATAGAAAATAAGATGTAGTTTTTAGAAGAATAAAGACGAACCTTATATGACTTTACATGAACATTGTACATGTAACATATGAACCTCATAGACCTGAAAAATGTGCTCAAACATGAACTTATTTGAAGTTGTATATATGAACCACGTAGAACAAATGTTTATATTTAGTTATTCAAGGTTCATCCTTTATATACTAAAGGTTTACATTTGATAACGCGCATACTAAACGTAAAAAGGTAAAGGTTTAATAACTATAAACTATGTTTGATGTTCACAGTTAGTACACTAGAGGATCATATGTATTAGACTAAAGGTTCATATGCAGTGGTGAAAGCAAAAATTTGTTGAAGAAGGGGGGGTAGTTTTTAGTTCAATTATTTTTTCGCTTGAGTCATTCACATCGTTATTGATATTTTGAAGCTAACAAGAAATGCTTAAAGACCAACTATTTGAAACTTGACAAATTTATACCACATATATTATTTTTATATAAAAAATATTTATATAGTACAAGTTAGTTAGATTAATTTTGCTTTAGTCATTGATATTTTTATTAAAAATTTTAAACTAAAAAGAGAAGCTTGAAGATCTTTCAAATAAGGAAGAAAGGTTAACCATTCAAACCATTTGAAACTTGACCAATTTATACCATTATTTTATAAAAATTCAGAAGATGAGATAGTTAATAGGAATTGAACCCATGACCTATTGGTACTTTTAACACAAGTTCAAATACAAATACCACTAAGCCAAAACACTTTTATTGTAATTTTATATTATTTTACGTTTATTTTATGAAAATAAACATTAACGGGGATTAAATGTAAATTTCGACGGGATTCAAGCAGTTCGCCGGAGGGCAGCGGGGGCGGCCTCCTCCTAGCCCCCTATGTAGCTATGTCACTATTCATATGTATTAAATTAAAGGTTCATATGTAGTACACCGAAGTTTCATACTTAATTTATTGAAGGTTCACATTTAGTAAACAGAGTAAACATGCATTTTACTAACGTATTAAGTTTGTGAATCTCTATCATAAGTTTTGTGAACCTTAGTATAAAGTTAGTTTGTAAACCTGTAGTGTAAAGTTTGTGAATCTCTAGTATAATTATTTTTTATTAAGTAAGAATTCTAAGTACCAAGCAACTCTGGTAGATCGATAGGCCGAATAAATCGATATCCGGTCAAATCGGGCATGAAGACAAACAAAAAAAACATAAAAAAAACATGAAAAAAACAAACAGTTGAATATAACAAAACTGATAAGAAGACTAAACGAACAAGAAAGCAGGGTGAGTAAAGTACTAGCACAGAAGAGCAATAGCGCTAGAAGCGTGTCAAATAGGACATCTCATGGGAAGTGAAAATGGACCCATAATGTTCCCTCCACTCGTCCACCGAGATGAAAGATCTTCAAGAGCCTTGGGCACGATCACGACCTCAAACAATACAACTCGGTACACATTCTAGAAACAACACCTCAAATGTAGAGTGGAATTCACACCAAGCTTGAAGCAAAGGATACTAGTTGTCATTTGATCGTTAACATTTGTTTCGTTACTTTTTTTGGATCTGATAGTCCAACATTTTCTCACACATCTGGTCACAAATAGATGTATTTAGTATCATTCCCTTTAGCTTACTATGGTTTTGGCTGGATTCATAAGAATTTCGGGCTCCTCGCCGATATTGAATTTTTCCCACACAGAGGTCGATTAATGTAGTAAAAAAAAAGCTATCTTTCTCTAGTTTTAAACTTGATCGATTCACCATAATTTTAAGCTCCTTACTAAAAAAATGTTTATTTTCATTCAAGATTTCAGTCTAGTCAAGAATTTTGATTAGACACAAGCTTGGAATTCTCATGTTTTTCAATCGAGTCATGTTTTAAACATACGTCAATGTCCCCAAATCAAAGAAGAAAGGGAAAAAAAAAACTGGATTAATGTCACTAGTGTTGTAAGTGGGTTCTATGATTCATATATTGGTCAAACGACATATAGATTCGGGTTATTACTATTCATTCCAACAGAAATACCAAGTTCGCAGCAAAAGAAGACATTCAAAGTGTCCTTCTAAGTATCCAAAGGGACTGATACAAGAAATAATTGCAGAGGAGCAGATTCACATGCTAGAGATCGGAACAAAATTACAACCAAGTAACAAGGGCTAAAATTTCAGAATACTAGGAGGTAGATAATAATCACGATTTTCACAGAATCAATTCAATAATCATACTGAAAAAATTGTTCTAGTCAGAGGTAGAAGTTTAAATTGATAGTCGAAGGAAATGAGTTCAAAAAGACGTACACCACCTGAAAACCGGAATGAATCTAGGGAAACGAGGTAGGGATTGAGATTATTAATCATATTCTATTATTAGTAATTGTCATCTTTAATTTTGTCATCTTAATTAAAGGACACATATTCATTCAAAGGACACTAACAGATTTCCAAAATTCTAGCCATGTCGTCCAGAGAGAGCCCAAGAGGAGTCGATTCCCACGAAATCCCCTAAAGAGCCCCTTTGATTCGTCGAACACAGATCACATTCGCCAGCCTGAGGTCTTCCACTAACCCATATCGAAATCCCCTAAAGAGCCCCTTTGTTTTGAGAGAGAAGCAGTCGATTACGGATTTGGGTGTTGTAGAAAGTCATAAATCTGGTTGGTTTTTGTATGGTTGAAAGGGAAATTTCACAGATTTCTTGATGATTTGTGAAGATCAAGTACGTTTTAGATAGGTGGAAGATTGTTTATCCGACCAAAAGTGTAGAGATTTGGGGCTAAGTTTAGGCGAATAGTATAATCACAGTGATCATCGAGTCAGGGAACAATGGCAGTGAAAGGGGGTGTTTAGGGTTTTCAGTGTCGGGGTCATTTGTTCCTTCTTGGATATCTAGTATAATGTTTATGAATCAAGATACATTAGCGCATTGCATTCAAAAACATAAAAATAAAAAATTGTCTCCCAAAAAAATAAAATTAAAAAATCTTGATAATATTAAAGATCTCACCATGCCACTTATACATCTTTTAAAAATTAGCTCTCCCTTCCCGGCCTTGATCTAGTAGTCCATAATTATCCTCATGATACACTTTGTAAGAGTCATGAATACTTGAATCTTTATACCAAAATAATTAAATATTGTATGTTAAAAATCTAGGGCTTTGTTAGGTGTGCATAAAATGACACATATAATACACAAATAGAAATATTAGAAACCTTATAGCACTATATATGTGAATAATATAATTAATTACCGGCAGAATTTGATGATTATGAATAAAAATGGTGGATCAATACTAGGGGTGAGCAAAACTATCCGATTCGACCGACCCGATCTGATAACCCGCCAATCCGAATCCTAAAAGTCCGTATCCGAAAATATTTGTTTAATTTTCACCCGAATCCGATCCGATCCGGGTGATTTTTCCGGATACGGATCAAGATATTTTGCTTACCGGGAATTCGATATTATTAATATATATTATATATGTTTTTATAACTAGTATACAATGTTTAATTAGTTGGTGCTTGTACATTTTTAAGTAATTAAACCCACTTTAATTCTCCAATATAAAATTTCTTATTTTATTCCTTTTAATAAAAAAACAACCTTGATTATGATTCTTATAATATTAAAAGGCGTTTTTGCAGGAAACCACCCCTTATTTGTCCGAATTTGCACGGAACCACCCTTTATATCGAAAATTATTTTAAACCACCCATTTTTGCTCCTCCGTTAACCAAAAGCCACCCAGAGCCTGTTTCTGTTAGATTTCCCATTAGTTCGTTCGAAATGACTAAAATGCCCTTTGTTCTTTACTGAAAATTACTTGAAATGCCATTGTTTTTTAGCCGTTGAAGCCATTTTGAAGCCGATGGAATTTTTTCCAAAGTTTACCTTCTTCATTCCTCTTCACTGATAGATTTTTTTTTCGAACTAGGGCTCGATTTCCACCCAAAGGAGAAGGGAAGAGCAGAAGAGGAAGGAGGGTTGTGGTTTGGGAATTTTTTCGAACCAAGGCTCGATTTCCTGAAGGTGTTTGAAGGTGAAGAGCACAAGACGAAGGAGGAGAGCCCAATTCGAAGTTGTTCGAATCAGGGCAAAAGAGGTACGAGAACATCAAATTGATTGAGGTGTATTTCAATTGAGGTGTTCGAATTAGGGTTTAGGGTAGTATTACGCTTTGAAGCTGTTCAATTGGTGATTTATGTACATTTGCAGCTTCAAATTCCGATTTGTCTGAATTCCTAATTGAATTTCTACAATGGAAAACATTCTGTATTATGCAGCAATATGTCAACACAATCAGCATCTCAAAATTCCTACAATGGATCCGCATGTTGCTGGTGTAGGTTGAAAGCAAAAATTCGAACTGCCCATACTGACAAGAACTATGGAAGGAGGTTTTTGGGTTGCCCATTGTATAAAACAAACAGTTTTACTGGTTGTAACTACTTTGAATGGATTGATGCTCCATTTGAGACACAAGCAGAAGCCACAATTGCCAAGTTGGTCAACCAGAAGAGAGAAATGGAAATTAAGCTATACAAGGCAGAAGAAGAACTTATGGCAAAAGAGGAAGAAATCAGAAGGATTAAAGGTTCATTTAGGGTAGAGTTGTCATATGTTGTGACTGTGTTGGTTTTTGCTTTCATTTGGTCCAACATGTAGTTAGTTGCTGGTGTTGGTGTTCTATGACAGTAATCATCATCTTGTGTAAGATTGACAATTCTCAATGTTCTGGCTGTGTTTGCTTTCATGTGTGACATTTTCATCAATGCTCAATATTCTGTCTGTGTGCTCAATAACACAAAATGATCAGTGATTCATAATGCTCAATGACATTCATCCAAATGGTCAATAACACACAATGCTAATAGAATGTACAAATCATTTGTCCCTGCAATACCATAAAGATACCATATATTTCATGGGCAAAATACAATGTTTAAGACCAACAGAAGTGGTGAAGTAATCATTCACTGCTAGAGTTTTGTCATACTGCATCTACTGGCCAACATTACCAAAAGATTAAACATCAGCTGTCTTAAACATCAGAAATACATAAATTGTCTTAAAAATTAGAAAATTAGAAATTCATTAACTGTCTTGAAAATCAGAAACATGATCTATTTTTTTGCACTGGAAGATCTTGTAGTCCTTTTGAGGCTCTTCTCCAAGCGAGTCCTAGTTGAGACAGACCCTGCAGACTTCCTTGTTTTCTTCCTTGAACCAGAAACAGACGCCGCAGCCCCTGTTGTGTATGTGGAAGTGTTTGCTTGGGATTGGAAAGGAATGAGCTGGCTTGTGGAAGGGGGCTACATCAAAGCCTTTGTTAGTACCAATAAAGGCAATCACTCGAGACAACAATATAATAGACCACATCAAGATTTAGTATTTACACATAATTTGTACAAATACTTACCATTGGAGTTTGAGAAACTTGAGTTGGTAACACATTTTCTTCAGTCTGTACCATTGCACTTTCTATCATAGATTGATGCAACAGACAACAATATGACAATTCAGGGTTAGAAACTGGGATCACATTAATTTGTACAATCCTAAAAGTAACACTTACCACATCAGGATCATTTTCATTTTCTAGTGCACCAGGGTTAGAAGACTCAGGTTCTGTTGTCCTCACATGCATGAAAAAATAGAACAATTCAGTTAGAAGGTTTTTTGACAACATCAGGTTTGTTTGATATTTTAGGGTTTCTTGCAACAAACCTTTCTCTTGGTGTACTTCCTTTTCTAAATTTGAGTGGGTAATGTGCTCTCCTTAGCTGGTCTTCCACCTCTCTTACTAATCTGTGGTGCCTCTGGTTCTTTAGCAGGATTCTTGCATATCTTCCTTGTGTGCCCTTCCTCTCCACAGTTGCCACATTTGTTCTTTCCAAACCTTTTCCTAGTACTCTTGGTCTTACTCTCTTCTCCAACTTATTTTCTTCTTTTTTTCTTGGGCCTTCCTGGTTGAACCACAAGTTTAGGAGGGTCTAGAGATGGGTGCACAGTTGTTTCCCATTGATCTTGGCCAGGCATTGGAGTCACTGACAGATTGTATGCTCTCATGTAAGTTTCCTTATGGTAGTAAGGACTTACAAAGTCTTCCATTCTGAGCCTTCTTTTCAAGATACAACAGATTGCATGGGCACAAGGTAGTCCAGTGATGTCCCACATATTACATCCACAACTCCTTTGTTGCAGATTGACCACATAAGTTCTGCCAGCAGAGTCCATCTCATAAAGATCACCATCCCCATGACACTTGCATCTATACAAACTTTCAACCTTGGTGGCATTTAACTTAGACATGACATCTGGAGTAAGGAATCCTTGGTGTGCTCTCATTTTGTTTCTTTTCTTGATGAACATCTTCATCAACTTCCTTCTTATCCACTCACACATGCTCAGAATTGGCATCTATCTGGCCTCTAATATACAGCTGTTGAATGACTCACAAGCATTGTTTAGCAACATCTCTGACTTAGGGTAATGCCTAAAATCATGTAGAGACCATGTAGTTGGTTCTTGCCTCATCAAATAGTCATGAGCATCAACATTCATGTCTCTGATTCTCCTCATAGCTCCCTGAAAATCTGGAAATGTTGAAGCCTTTGCAGCATCCTACACAACATCTTTGAATGACTTTCCAGGGCATTGTTTCTTGAAGTTATTGTGCATATGCATAACACAGACTCTTGTGTCAGCCATGGGAACAATTTCAGCTAATGCTTCTAGCAGACCCTGTAATAAAAAGGGGAAACCAAGGGAAAACTAATCAACTTGCCAGACACTGAAATAAATTACAATTGAAAGCACTAAAATAATGTAAGGCTACCTTTTGTCTATCTGACATAAATGTCAAGGCATTTGCTCCAATATCATTCACCAAGTTCTGAAGAAACCAGCACCATGTCTCCTTAGTTTCTTGCTCTACAACAGCAAATGCCACATGAAATATGTTTTCATTTCCATCCTTACCAACTGCTGTTAGAACTTGCCCTGTGTAGGAACCTTTCAAGTGACATCCATCCAACCCCAGAATTGGCCTACACCCTGTCACAAAGCCTTCCTTACAAGCCTTTAAGCATACATAAAACCTTTGGAACTTGAGTGGTCTTTCTGGACCTTCTTTTGGCCTAACAAAAATAGAGCTCCCAGGATTCCACTTAAGTAATATAGCTGCATAGTCCCATACCCTAGCATACTATTATGGGGCAAATCCTTGAGTCATTAGTATTGCCTTCATCCTAGCCCTCCATGCCTGATGGTAAATGACATCCACACTATGTTCCCTCTTCACTGTACTTATGAAGCTCTTGATTCTCCACTGTGGATCATCTCTATAGTGTTCTAAATACTTTTCAGCCAGCCAGTTTGAAGTCATCTTGGTGTTTTTGTCTTGCCAACCACAGTTGTGCTCATGGACAAAAGACTTCAACTGAAAACTACCATCACTCCCTATTCTCCTAGCACAAGCCTTAAAACCACACAAGTTCTCCTTACAAACACACTTCTTTTTGCCGTGTTTCAGTCCACAATGACATTTATTCATGCAATATACAGATATTTTGGTCCCATCATTATGTAGATAATAGTAGTCAAACCCCTGCTCTAGAGCATACTGTCTCAAAGCCTTTCTGAATACATCACTTGAGCCAAACACCATGCCAGATTTGAAACATATTTTACTTCTGAAATCAACTAATGGATTAAATTATGGTTACCTTACCTTGACTTCCTAATCTGACCCAGTACTGTAACTCCTGTAGTCATCAGTGTCAACCCTAACATCAAATGCATCTTCAATGTTTTGCTCTCCAGCATCATTGTTGACATTCTCATCAATCACACCTTCATCAACATTTCTTTCAAACTGTGCATCATCATCAGACTCATGTCCAAATATATTATGTTCATATGTGACATCTTCAGAGTCATCATCAGAAGATTCAGATCCTAGCAAGTCTGCATCTTCATCTTCATCAAAGGAGTTATCATCTTCAGAGTCATCATCAGAAGATTCAGATCCTAAGGAAATTGATTTTGGAGTTGTTTGTGAAGCAGATTTCTGAGAAGTGTTTAGAGGTGATGTTGTGCTTGTGACTCCCCTAGGGTTTTGTAAGACTTCATCGAATGTGATTAATGGGCCTGCAGTATTTGCCCTATCCTTCAAACTTGGGCTTACTACTTGTGATATTGATCTACCACTTTCACTTTTTGCCCTGTCCAGTAAGCAACTTGGGCTCTCTTCCCCTTTCTGAACCACATACACATCTAGTGTATTTTCATTCCCACCAGTTAAACACAATTCCACAATATCTCTGTCACATTTGATCTGTTGTATCCCTCTATGCAGGGTGGTTCCAGACTTACAAAACCAGAGTTTATAATCACTTACAGACCCAACTCCATCCTTAATGAACTCTTCCAACTCAATCTTAGAAAGCAAATCAGGATCCACATCTTTTTTATAATAGACTAATCCCTTCCTATAGCATAGACTCATGTGGAGAACCTTACTAAGATAAAAATTTCCACCATACATAAATCTTATAGAAATACTCATCTAGAGAAGAAAAAAAGGCAATAGTCACCACATAAAAGCAACATACACTAAAGCTCCAGAGATGCCAGTCATAAGTCCATTCACAAGCAAGTATTAAAAGCAACAAACACTAAAAACAAACTGCAAGATTCCTCACATGTCATCTTCAACATAACTTTTGTTTTTAATGTTGGGGTCTACAGAAATATTACATATATTGATGACACCAATGACAACTACTGTTGTCCACACAACCAATTCCAAAATAAATCAATAACATTCAATGAGCAGCACATGAGCATCACAGATTACAATCAATATCTTTCTATATTAATTCAGTTTTGAAAAGGGGAGAAAGAGAAACTCACCTTAACACTGTTGAATCGAGTTTCCAAATCCTCAAGCTCCAATTGCACCCTTTCACAATCCCTACAAATTAGAAAAAACCTAGAAAATCAAAAAGCCCCAATTTCAAGTCGGAATCCCTAGAACACAAAAAAAACCCAATTTCACGATAAAACCCTAGAAATTCAGAAAACCAAATTAGGAATTGAAACAATACGAAATCACCATGCAAATACCAAAACACATTCGCATCCCACAGATAAGAACACTGAAACCCCCAATTTCCATTCGCAAACCCTAGAAAACCGAAACCCCTAATTTCTCGATCAAACCCTAGACCAATCAACAGGCAGAATTTCAACACAGAAGACACCTACCATGTGAATCAAGAGCCCTAAGCAACTCGAAAATCCCAACTGATGGTTATTAATCGGAGAGTTTTGGGTGTGATTCCTTCTAGCACAATCAAGCTTTCTATCGCCAAGGACAATTGTGAGATGAATGAGCTCCCACAGTTAAAAAATGAAGAAGGTAAACTTTGGAAAAAATTCCATCGGCTTCAAAATGGCTTCAACGGCTAAAAAACAATGGCATTTCAAGTAATTTTCAGTAAAGAACAAAGGGCATTTTAGTCATTTTGAACGAACTAACGGGAAATCTAACAGAAACAGGCTCTGGGTGGCTTTTGGTTAACGGAAGAGCAAAAATGGGTGGTTTAAAATAATTTTCGATATAAAGGGTGGTTCCGTGCAAATTCGGACAAATAAGGGGTGGTTTCCTGCAAAAATGCCATATTAAAACCCTAAATCAATAATTCATGTATTAATTGTCGCCTCACTAAAGAGATCAAATATGTTTTTTTATCAAGACTAAGTGTTCATCATTGAATTGAAATTTGATTATATAAGTTAAAGGTACAACTTTATATATACTTGTCAATTTCTCTTATTATATAATATATACGTTTATGGTTCTCAATTTGAAAAGGTTGACAAGTTTAATTGTTTGAAAAAATTACAGGGACTTACAAATGGTGTTGATGTTTAATTGACATTTAGTTTGCACTTTACGGATTGTTAGTTTTGATTAAATTAGAAAAATTAACAGTTTGATTTAATTTTTAATAGATTTTCTGATAACCGAAACATTTGGATATCCGATCCGAATATCCAATCCGATCCAATCCGGATAATATTTACTGGATATTCGATCTGAAACGGACCAGATACAGATAATAATTTTGTAATTATTTTTTATCGGATATCCAACATACCAGATCAGACCGGATCAGATATATATATATTTGCTCACTCCTAATCAGCACATCAAACTAACGAGTACGATGGGTACATATTAGATTACTTGTCCAAATTTTCATCTTGATGATGCGTATTTGTTTCAAATTGGTAATTGGTTAGGGATATGCTACAAGACAAATGAAAAAAAATTAGGTGTTTAGAGTCTTTGTCAACAAAAGATGCTGTTATGGAAATTAGATATTTGCTACAAGACTTGGATTTTTTTTCAGGTTCATCACTCCTATAGAGAATCTAACAAAACAGTAGATTTCCTGCCTACTTTAAACATTCCTCCTACTGTTCTTCGCAGTACGATTTCAGAGTTCCTTTCAAGTCAACATGAGCGTGCTCAGATACATCGATCTCGACTCTATTATTTAGATTTGAGCTACAACGTTCAATTAGCTTGTAAATTCTTTGTAAAAATCATCTGTTGTGATGATTTAGGTATGCCTTACGGTGTGTAAGGATACATTCTGTTTGTCTGTTACAAAAAAAAATATGTTGTTGCCCATTTAAAGAGTCAGTGGAGCAATCAGCTTTCCATGTGTATTATTCTTGTCTGGGCTTTGTTGGAATTTGAGGTTCAAGCTTCTCAAAGTCGCCTTCTTTTCTATTTCTATCCACACGTCTAGATTCTTGAGATTGCCTCTCCTTTTTTGATATGGATGCTAATTATGCTACATTTTGATTACGATTAATTGTCAAATAGTTTTGGACTCATAATTTAGAACTATTCTTCAATCTTCACTTACATTACCCAAAGTCACAATAATCATCCTATAATATATTTATGTATGTGTGGATGTAAATTTCATTTTGCTCTTGACTCAAAAGTACCTAATTTGAAACCGACTTGATTAACGTAAAACAAATAAATTTCGTTTGCAAGCCACGACGGAGGGTGTATCATTTAAGGCATCTCTTTGTTGTTACAATTAATTATCTCGAATTCGATTTTTGTTGGTCGTTATTTGGAGTCCCTCGTGAATGGACGATATGTAAACTCGTCTAAAAATTACAAAAGGGGTATGAATTCGAGGCCTCTTCTAATCAAAGAACGATCAATACTCGTAAGCTTGATATATATAGACCGAAGCTTTCTCCTTGAAGTCTAAGCTTGTTGGGAATGAATCGATAATGAGTTATTAAGGAACAAGATTGATATACCTCTAAATACAATAACGCTAGAAATTTCAAAGGATTTTACTATGAACGAGAAATTGTAGGTACATCGTCTTCCTCAGCCAAATCACTTATTTTAGGGTATCTGCTTCCTCTCTGATGGGTAGAGAAACTGAAAGTTGCTGAATGATTTGACATATCGGAGATCATAACCTAAAATCTTTATATAATGACATAATAGAATCTCATTTAGCCTATTGGGTAAGAACCAAGTATCCAATGTTGTTAAAATCGGGATTCTAGGATTCGATCGTAAGGTGCGATTTGAATAGGATCGTAAAATCGTAAGATTCTACAACATAACTAAATCTAGTAGAAATCAATCTAATAAATGGTAAATGTCTTATATTTAAAGTAAATACATAAAAAATATAATATATTAGTGATCTTATGATATCAAAACATTATGTTTTCTATAATAATTTAGTGGTGATGTACCAATATAATCATATTATAATTAATAATAAGAAAAAATGTATATATAATTTATATTTTAAGTACAAACTTTCATCTAAAAATAATAATGTCATACAATAATCATGTTGTAAGATCGTAAGAATAGCTCATATTACAGATAGAGGCTCTGAGTCTTCAAACTCCACCATTTTGAGGCAGATTAAGGGCATCCCTATTCAACCTCCTAAGGTTGGATCCCCCATCTCTAAGACCACCAAGCGTAAGGAAGATGACCCTACCACTATTGCTACCTCTAAGAGACAAAAGAAGAAAAATACTAATTATTAATAATTAAGTCTCTTATAAAAACTTGGTCCTGCTATGGTTATACCAATATCTATGTCTTTCATTTTAATGTTAGTTTTTGTTGCTTACTCTTTCAATCTACGGGCCTTCCTATGTTGTTGTCCTAGCGCTATTACATGGCAAAATTTTATGAACACCCCTTCTTGTAGTGGTGTTGTACCTGTCATAGGATGTTCTCTTGTAATCTTCGAGTGCTTATGATCAACAAGTTATGTTATCCCTATGAGTTTTTGTTTGGACACTTTACTTCCAAAGATCTTGTGATTGTCTTGCTGCAAGCTCACCCTACGGATGCTTATATCCCTTGGTGTCATATGGAATCTCCCTATTTGCCTTTACACTAGACTTTGTGCATTTATCATATGCACGTCCCTCAGATAAACACACCATTTTTCACTTTTTATTCCTTACCTATCATTCCAGTGATGCCTTGCTTTGGGCTGCTATAACACAAGATTTCCTTTTTTGTGTGCAGGTTGTACTTCCCATGATATTCATTGACCTAGAGCTTACTTATTATAATTGGACTAATATGTGTTCTTACCTAACTAAAACTTGGTCTATAGTCGATGATCTATTTGTTCCTTACTTTGTTATGCATTCCCTGACACTTTACAAAGGTTTTGGTGCTCTATGTGACCTTACATGTTACATACTTTATGCTCTCCTCCACACTTTTGTGATTGCTAGTCCTTCTTCACTTTTGTACTATGATTCTGAGCATGTCACTAATACCTTGTATATAGATAAGTACTCCACCCTTTTATGCTAACTTTATGATTCTTCAGCTATGTATGTTGTGTCTTGGACCATCATAACACCACCTCTTTCCCTTTGTGTGTAGGAAATACTCAACATGCTCCTCATGGTTTGCATTCTCTCTTTTATCTCATGGTCAATTTCAGTACCTATATTATCAAAACTTGGCCTTTGAAAAATGTTGTATGTGATCCTTATCTTGTTGTGCATTCCTTGTTCTATTACAAAACATATGGTACCCTTAGTGAATTCACATCCTGCAACATCGGCACCATTCTTGATGCTCACTATAGGCTTCATCTTATTGAAATTCATTTCGCCATGCCATATGATCTCTTTGATTCTCTTGCATGCCTTGTGTGTAATTTACTTCTAAATGTTTTGGTTATTTTATTTAAGGCTCAACAGTCGTTGCTTGATACCTCTCCCCTCTTGGGGGTGTACAAACTTACACTTACAATTTCATACAACCCTTGAACGACAACTTTGTAGCTCTATGCCAAACTTATCGATCTCACCTAAAAACATAGGTTTTTACATTAGCGTTATGTTGGTGTAACAATCAAACTACATATAGCCGTAACATGTCGGGCTTAAAGATAGTTTAAATAAATATCGGGTATAGGAATTGTAAGGGTGTTCGTCGCCCTAGATTCTTTGAAGAACTAAAATCCATTGAAAAATCAAATAATCTTAATTCCCTATTCTTGGATGAAATAAATGTAACCAAGAACCAAATAATAATATTTTTAGGTAATTCGGTTTTCAAGAACTAATTTTCGTCCCTTAAAACAATAAAACATTTGGGTTATTTGGAACCATAATGAAGAAACAAAACAATGAACTCTAGAAAAAATCACATATAACCTAATCATATACAAACGAAACCATATGACATCACCATATCTCCTCATCTTTGTCTATGCCCCAGCTAGAGAAGAAAATAAATCAGCATTCTGGCAACACTTAGAGCAGGAAATTATTTATTCTGAATGACTTATTATTTTAGTTGGTGACTTATATTAACTTGAAAAATACAATGAAAAATTAGGAGGAGCAATTTGGAATGCATATCGTTTAAGACGAATAATTAATTTCAGGAACAATCTAAGCTTAATAAATACAAGAACTAATGGTTTCCCGTTCACTTGGAGGCGTAGAATGATGGTGTTGATATTACTAATGAGAAACTTGATAGGGTCATTATTCACCCAGATACTTTAGAAATTACTCCAAACTTGACTATTCAACATCACCCATTCACCTCATCAGATCATTGTCTTATTACTTTCTGCTTAGGATCTGTCATAAAATGAATCAATTTGCCCTGTTGAATTGAAAATTCATGGGTAGACTTTGAGAACTATAACAAATTAGTCACTAAAATCTGGAGATATTGACTACATGGTTCGTACATGTATAAGCTCCAACGTAAGCTTTCTCTCCAAAAAATATATTCGAAAAGTTGTGCCAAAGAAAAATTTGGATTGTTGGTTGTAGAACCCAAACTGATATCGTTTGCAAGGTACATTCCAAATTTTGAGGCTCAAAAGATTTCCTTTTTGTGTGCAGGTTCGCTAATCTTTTGAGCCTTCGAAATGAATTTAAGAATAATCTAATTTGGATTGTTGGTTGTAGAACCCAAACTGACTTCTGGAACGACCGGTGGGTAGGAATGAGTTGTCTAAATAACACTTTAGGTTGCAACTAGACTAGTACTCGAGTATCTGACTTCATTACACATGAGAGGGAATGGAATGTTGAGTTGTTACACCAATATTTACACGAGTTTATAATCCAAGACATTCTAAAAATTAATTTACCTCTTCATTGTTGTGAAGATAAAATTATATGGCAACCATATGCCGATGGAAAATTCTATGTAAGTTCAACAGTAACATCTATTAATGTGGTACATCCTCGCATCAGGACACGATTTAAAATGGATTTGGAGACTTAATATCCCACCAAAAGTCAAACATTTCATTTGGAAGGCCTTCTCTGATTCTCTTCCTACTACTGATAGGCTCAACAGACACTATAATAGAGTACATGCTGAATTTACCATGTGTAAGGAGTTGAATGAAAACCTAAACCATTTCTTCTTCGATTGTAAGTACACAAGAGCAATCCTAAGTGAAACTGTTACGACCAAGAATGAAAACTTGATAACAACAACACTTATAGATAATTTTATAGACAATTTCGCAAATAGGCAAAGCACTTTGAGTAACTTTGAATTAGCTTGGTATACCTGGTGGCATATGTGGAACCGAAGAAATGGCGTAATATTCAATAATAAAAGTCTAGACAGCACGACAACTACCGAGATATGTGTTGGTTTTAGAACACTAAGATTGGTCGAATTAAATCACATGAAGCCCAAACCTTGTAAACATAATGTACAAGTAGTCTGGAAGAAACCTCCAAATGGATACCTCAAGCTAAATTTTGATGCGTCGAAGACTCGAAATAGGAAGTGTTATGTAGGGTATATGTTATTAGAGATAGTAATGGTAAACATATTT
Organism: Rheum nobile; assembly: GCA_027886185.1. Lineage (NCBI taxonomy): Eukaryota > Viridiplantae > Streptophyta > Magnoliopsida > Caryophyllales > Polygonaceae > Rheum > Rheum nobile. The sequence continues at coordinate 851,228 of WOAB01000901.1, read as the reverse complement.
TTATTGACATGCGACACATTCATTCAAGCTTAGTTTTGCAGGCAAAAGCCACTGCCATGTGGGTTGGGGTGGCGCAGGCGTGTAGGCTAGGGACATAAAAGATATTCATTGAAGGAGATAACTTAATGGTCATCAAATCCTTACTGGGAATCTAGGACACACCTTGGAAAATACAGATAATTATGGAAGACATGCAAAGATTTCCGACATACTTCCAAAATATCAAGGTCCAACATTGTTTTCGAGAAGCCAACTAAGCAACAGACTTCCTTGCCTCCAAACAATTTGATCTAGACATGTTCAAGTCTTTCATGATAGATGGATTGGGAATTCTATCAAGGAACCTTCACCCTATGTTGAAGGATTTTTTTTTAAATCGTCTGGATGGATGATTTAGGTTTGACCTTCCCTAGAAAGACAACCTAGTTCGTAACCATGTACAAAGAAAAATTAAATAAATAAAAAACAATTAATTATGTTTTACTTTGTTAGGTTAATTGATTCTTGTGTGAAGTTTTCCAAAGAGGCTATTTCAATTTGAAATTTGCATACATAGTAAAGCCAATATATTTGGAGTTCCCATTTATATAAAGATAAGTTTTTTTATTTTAGTATTTTCGGATTGTAATAGCCTAGATTATAATTTTATGTATTGTACCTTGTTATAGAGTTTGAATTGTATAAGGAGAGGTTAGGGAGAATAGTAGCAATGATGTCGATTAGATATAAAAATTATAGAGTTAAGATTAAAAGACATGAAGTGACAAATCGTAAATATGACAAACTTAACTATTACTTTTTCAAAATAAAAATCCATTTTCTTTTGTATTTTTTAATACTGCATATACATTTTAACATTTTAACCATACAGTTTAACTAACCCGTCAATCGACATGAACCTACTCATCTACATACATGTATGGAGAGTTCACGACATCTGCGCAAGACAAGTAGGGGTGTGCGTGGGCGATTAACCGATATTTCAGTTACTTAATTTTCAATACCATGATCGTATTGTAATATCCGGTTTATCGGGCATCGGTTAACCAATATTTCGGGACAGTTCGGTACGGTTAGTTGGTTAACCGAGATTTTAATAATTGACGAAACACTTGTTTTATTAACAAAAATATACTAGTATTTATTAATTCTTAACTACTAATTCATACAAAAATACTTATCTTCATTCCAATTTTATTACTCTTCTCTCTTTTGGGTTGATTAAAATATAAACTATTAATATCAAGTGAGATATTTTAAACTACATTGTTAATTTGGTAGGCAAATCAACTTTGATTAGAATAAAAATATCCTTCACATAGTTAATATGATTTTTAAAGTATGGAAAATAGTTTTAATCTATTAGTTTCCATATGTAATAAGAGCGTAGCCTAAGACCCTCTTTTCCTATAAACTTATAATAAATGGTTCTATTATACTTGTAGAAAATATGACAAGTACTCTCGTTTATATATAACAAGTCACTACAAATTACCACAAGATTAGACTGGTATTGTTATAAAGTTCATTTATTGGTTATTTTATATAATCTAAATCATTATTAATCCAACTAAAAACAAAGAGATTAATCAAAGCATAGAAGAATAGTGATGTGGCTAAAACTTACCCGCAAGTGTACGAGATTAGTTGTAGTAGTCAAGTGTCGATCCCACAGAGACCAATGTAATATTAATTGAAACACTACCAGTGAACTAGGCTAGGAAAATAAGGAATTTGGAAGAAATCAATAACTAAGCTAATGAATAATAAATAAAGAAAAATGATAAAACCAATGGGATAAATGTGTCTAAGGTTAAGGATCACCGCAACGATGCAATAGTAAATAAAATCACACTTCACCTGAATCTAGTCTAAATTATTTGAAGGTAACTATCTAAGGTAATTACTAATTCCTCTCGGATGATAGTAAATGTGTCTAGGTCTAATTGACATCCACTCTCGCGACTTGCTAATCAAATCTAGACCCTTTGGGCACTTAGAATCTATGGTCAAATTGAACTAACATTCACTCTCATGACTTGTTAAATCCAATCAAATCTTAGGATTTCTATGATAGTTATTAATCCACAAGAGAAATTAAGATGCTCTTGCAATAATAAAATCTCAGGTTCAATTCCTAGGATTCCATTAGAATTTATTACCTCTCGGTCTCAAACCTTATCTGACTAGCTATTAACGTTTTTACCTCTCGGTTGCAAACCCTAATAGGATTCAATTTGCATAAGCTAGTATTGGCATTAAGCATCTAGGAATGAATCAAATACTATTTCAATTCAGGCAAAGAAATAATTCTAATTACATACGCATCGTCGGGATCACCCCAACCTTAGAACTAGGAATTTAGGCAAGCATAATTGAAGACATATTCAATAGATTTAAACTAGTCAACAACATATATGAATTATTCAATAAATACGAGAGATAAGAAAACTCAGTCTCAATGTAGAAATAATCCAAGTTGACAAACTAGAACAATGATACCAAATCTTCCAAATATGCTTCCCCTCAAAACTCCCTTGTTAATTCTAGGGTCTGTCTATGTGCACACAAAAATCTATCAAAATGCACACTATATTGTGCGTTAACATTATCAGTACAGATTTGTGCGTAGATGTCAGTAGTACAAGGGACAAAATCGGAAAAAAATGAAAAAAGCCCAGTAGAGCTGTGCGTTAAGACTTAACGCACAGAGCTGGGTTTGTAATTGGGCTATTCAGCCCAATTACAGACGTATGCATTTACTGTTAACGCATAAATCTGGGCGTTAAAAGTGAATGCACACATCTATGCCCAGAAACTAGCCGTTAAAAATCCGACCGTTTGTGCATTAATTGTTAACGCACAAACATTCATTTTTTTCTAACGGCAGAATTTTCACCCTATATATACACCCGCCCAAAATTTTCTCTTCCATATCCAAACACAACATTCAACATGTATTATCCTAATGATGAAAGTGAGGAAAACAATTGGATACAAAGTCGAGAAGATGAGGAATACGATTGGGTATAAGGTCGAGAAGATGAAGAAGCAGATGAAGAATTGAACGACGCTTGGATGTCGGGTTGCGAAGACGAAGCAGACGTTTGGGATTCGAGCGGCAATTTCTTCACGGTTAGTGTTGAATTAATTTCCGTTTGAGTAATGAGTCTTGTCTTAGTTATACGTATAAATATCGCATATAATTAATTTTGTATGAAGTAGTTATTATGAATTGTAGTCATTAATATGAATTGTAGCCATTAATATGATATTGCGATTTTGTTGTAGCCATTAACAATTGATATTAGGTATGAACTAGCAGTTATATAGTTTAGTAAAAAATTCAGGGTTTAGGTTATGAATTAATGACTTTGCAATTTTGTTGTATTAATAGTTTGTTATACTTGTAGACACTATAATAATCCATAAATCAAAAATAATTACACAATTATAGGGGGAAGATTATGGAGAACGATTTCGTACTGGCCTAGTTTGGGAGAGTATGGATTAAATGGTTGAATGGGTGAGAGCGAGAGCAAAAGAGGTGATGATAGTTTTGGTGAAACGTACCTCAAATCCGTACGTCATTAGTTTGACATGCGATATATATGGTGAACTAAGATCTGGGAGACCGAAAGTTAATCTAGAAAATCCGGAGTTACCAGTTCCGAGGATTCAAAAACGCAAATTGAAGAAGAGCGGTTGTAAATTCGAGCTATATGGGTGTCGTTTGAAAAATGAGCTAGGGTCTCTTACTCAAAGATGGGTCTTGGATGTTATACATAGAACCCACAACCACATGCTTCAGACTAGCTTTCATGGGAATGCATTCATGGGTTGAATGACCCAGGAGGAAGAGGTCATGGCTAGGAGATTGGCCAATGGTTGCAAGACGTCGAAAGAAATTATTTCGGAGTTGAGGAAAAACTTCCCGAGAAATGTAACAACAATGAAGCAGATTGCCAACTTTTTGCAGAAGCTCCATTACGAGGATCATGGGGAATTGACGGTTACCCAGTGGTCCCTTCATTTTTTGAAAAAGAACGGGTATCTTTTTTATCCTCTTAGGAATGGGAACAAAGGGGACGAGGTGGAGATTCTGTTTTTTGCTCACCTGGAGTCGCTACGGTGGTTGAAGAAGTTCCTGCACGTGGTGATCATCGACGCCACATATAAGACAAATAAGTATGTAATACATTTTAATAATAGTTAGTTATTTTTCTATGTGCTACATTTTAGTTAGTTTCTATGCCTTTGGTGGAGCTTTTTGGTTTTACCTGTAGTCACAAGACGTTCAACATTGCGTGTGCATTCACCCGAGCGGAAAAGTTTTTCCATTACCGGTGGATAGTGAGGGCCCTTCGGAACTTGTTTGATCAGTTGTGAGTAATGCCAACGGCTATAATGACCGATTGTGAAAAGACCTTCATCGAAGCTATTAAAGTAGTTTTCGAAGATGTCCCGGTAAGACATCTCTTGTGCTGGGTGCATATTAGAAACAACATCAAGGCACATGCTAACAAGGTTATAAAAGACAGTGCCAAAGTCGATATGTTTACACACCAGTGATGGGGACTTTTTTGCTCGATCACCGAGGAAATGTACGAGGAGAGGCTCTAAGCATTGAGGACAATGTGGAAGAGCCGCCTTGTTGGATACGTCGAGAGAGAATGATTGACTCCTCACAAGGAATTCATAGTAAGAGCGTGGACGGATTACACTCTTCACTTCTTCACGAGGACTTCAAACCGGTATCCTTTGAACATTGTATAGTTGATTGTTTTTACTATTGGCTCTGAAAGTCATACTAAGGCAAGAAATGTTTCCGTTTTGATAGGGTTGAAGGGATGCATCGTGTGTTGAAAGATATTATGGGGTTTAGCAGAGACGGCTTTAACAGAGTGATCGTGAGGATCCACCATGCGATCATTCTTCAAATCGATACGATTAGGGAGACCATGAACAACTCGCTGTCTATACGACCAATGGAGTTCAATGATCCGGGGTTTCCAGGGCTTGCACGAATGGTGTTTTCAAGGCTCTTCTGCAGAGTGTCGAATAGGTGCTTTGATTTGTTGTTGGCTGACAGGGCTAAAGTCGTGATGCCTATCAAATAAATCCCAAAATACCTACTAAGTAGTATAGCAAGCAAGTCAGGGTCGATCCCACAGAGAGTCAGGTTATCAACTTATGCAATTTGTTATCACCAACTAGGAACTAGGGGGGGGGGGGGTTGTTTGTGTTTCTCGTAACAAGCAATAAGGAAACAAGTAAATAAGTTCGCAGGAAAAGGTTGTAAATATGATGGGAAAAAGCGCCACACTCAACAGAGATCCACACAACAATAGAAAGGTCGATCACGGAATTCTATCAATCTCAAGTTCTTAATATTCCTATAGTTGTTCTTATCCCGATCATAGGTAACTATTAGTTCTACCAGCCCTAATAGTACTTATTACTAAATCAAATCCGAAAACCTTCAGAACTCAATAAAGCAATAGCATTCAACCAAGGATTAACAAGACACATGCAATAGAAACAACCCGTTACTATAAGCATGCAATTAACTCTCTCTCACAATTATGCGCTCGGATCCCCTATACGCACAATCGTGTTTGCTACTAGATATGCAACCCGAACCCGGAATCACAAGTCCTAGCACTTAGGAAGATATCAATAAACCTAGGTAGCTACTCTAGATAAATCAACATAAACCAATAAACATTTAAGCACAAGAGAATTAATCCAACTAGATAGGAAAACGAACAAGAGTAGAAAACTCACAACCAATCAATTGCTGGCTTCAAACTGTCAAGTGCAACAATGGAGGTTTAGTTCTCCATTAGGGGTTGTGAGAGAAAAACGTAGAAAGGTGGCAACTAGGGTTCTTGGTGGCAAAACAAAAGGTAACCTAAATAAAGTCTTAGAAATAACCTTAAATACTAGGGCAAATAATCCAGAAATAAATAAAAGGAAATAACAAACTTGGAAATAAATGTTCGGAATTAAAAGAACAGGGAATTAAAAACTCGCAAAGAAGATCTTCAGCGCATCCCACCGCGGGTGCGCCAGACTCCACCGCCGGGTGCGGCCATTAAACAGAAACTCCAGTTCTCTGACGACCTCGCCGCGGGTGCGGCAGTTCCCACCGCTGGGTGCGGTGGGATTCCAGTACTTCAGCTTCTGCGACACTTCAGTAAAAACGCCATAACTTTTGATTCCCAACTCGGATTGCGCTCATATTTTGAGGACTTGTAGTAGACTTCAAGATCTAACTCCTCGAATTGGAATCACTCCATTTGGACATCTGAGTAGAGAGAACGAACCATTTGAATTCAGCCCACTGTTCTTCTACTCTTCTCTTCACTTCCTTTGCGTCTTCTAGTGGTGACTTCTTCCTCAGTGTCTCCTATGATATCCAAAATAGCTCAAACACCTCCAAATACATCAAACTTTGCCCCCAAACGCCATACACATGAATGTGTCTAAATCTACCCGAATGGCACCAATAAACCCTCTAATGACTCTTACTTAAGCCCTACAAAGTAGTGCTTATCAAACTCCCCCATGCTTAGACCTTTGCTCGTCCTCGAGTAAACTAATAAAGAGTCTACTCCTCCAATGCAGCACCCAAGGTCTCAGGAAGCATATCCTCCAACTAAGAGTCACCTAACCCATGCCAAAGCTCCTGGCACCAATCTCATCTACAACACATCCATACTCAACAAGCTTAAGGGGCAAGCAGAGTACTTCCCCCAAGCTTAACCCGGACATCCAATTAGTGTGAGTAACCTCTAATCCTAGCCTCCATCTATTGCTCCTTATGCCTCCCAGAGTGACCTACCCGATAATCCTTCTTTGACTCCTCTTCTTATGACGCCTCGCCAAGAATAAAGAGAAATCCTAAAATCACTCTTCTTCTTTTTCGCTCATTTTGCCAAGGCGCCCTTTCGGGTTTTCACCAAGCCACTCATATTTTTTTCATAGATGTGCTCACATAAGCTCACGTCACTCTTGACCTCATATTACCCCAGCCTAATGATGGTCCAAGCCACCTGCTTATTGCCTAGGCCGCCCTTTCGGGTTTTCGACCTATCCCAGGATTTTTATGTATGCCTTTTTTCAATTTTTGGCTTTTTTCTTTATTCTTTTTCTCCTCAGTGACGTAGCAAGTATAAAACCCTCCCCCATGCTTAAACATTGCATTGTCCTCAATGTAATGAAAGACAAAAGAATAGAGCACAGGGAAAAGCAAAAAATAACTCACAACGTCGCCGAGCTGTCTTGGACACTGCCTTTGTTGCTGGCGGTCTTCAATAGATGCACAGGTCTCGGGTGTTGAGCGTGCGTCTTCAATACTCCATGATCTTCATCTACCGTGCAACCATACAAAGCCACTTTGGTAAATAGTGGTAATCAAAGAATTCGGGGCTGCACGGTCTTCAGCGAACACAAAAAATGGGCCCAGATGTCATCGTGGTGTGGGCCCTGGTGTACCTCCTCTCCAACTGTCGACTGTAGGGCCATCATCGTTGCCAAATAAAAATGTGGGGCGAATGTCTCCTCCTTGACAACATGATGCACATCTTCTCTCCATGGGGAACTCTGGACAGCTGGCCTATGGTAGAACTATTTATTTATTTATTTTTATTTTTTTTGCCCCCCGTTTAAGGTTTTTTCGGGGGGTGACTTAGTGCAGGGAAAGAAGAGACTTACATTGGTGTGGAAACACCTTCTTCAATAGGCATGGGTCTCTTCCCTGCAGGTTAGTCGGAAACAAAAACAAGAACAAAAACAAAGCAAAAACACACTAAAGAAAATGCAAAAACAAAGAAAGAAAAGCAAAGAAAGAAAAACATACCTCGGGTTGCCTCCCGGACAGCGCCTTAGTTATTGTCATGGCTTGACATATTACTCCATCTTCTCAACTTGGGTTGCTCATAGTAACTAAACACCTGGGATCTGGATCTGGGGGTTGTCTCTTTGTATGCTCTATGTTGAGCGTGACCCCCACTCTTCTGCACTTCTTGATGGTTGGACCGCTTTTCTTATCTATGAATGCACTTGCCATTATTCGAAACGGTCTACCCAGCATCTCAGGGCATGTATGCTTATCTTGCCCCGTATCCAGCATATACAGATTCACCACTTGAATCAAGGCCTCCTTCTTGTGCTTTCCATTCGGTTTCTTTTTGATCAAGCCCGACACCTTTAACATTTCCTTGCAGCGAGGGGTGATGTCAGCCAGTATGACCAAGGGAACGGTTTTTATGCAGTCACTGAAGGCCTCATAGATATCCTCGTTGTTCTTTAGCCTTTGAGTAACTCGGGAAGCCTCAAGGAAGGGTGCGACGGGGTGCAGCGAGACAAGTGGGAAGGAGTTGAGACGCACAAACTCATCATAGGCAGCCTCCAGAGGATCGGGGACTGTCGGGGCATCTTCGAGAGGGGCGGGCGTCGCAGGATCGTTTCCGCAATCGCGACTCTCCTCCTCTTGGTCGCTGAATTCCTCCAGTCCCAAAAAATATTCTTCCTCAGAAAGCACCTTGCGGTCCCAAATATCGTCTGGAAAGCCCAACTCCTTGAGCGCCTCTGGGAATGGGCCGGGTGGCTTCTCTGAACCGATAGGAGGAAAGTATGGACGAACGTAGGTGTCCACATAAGGCTCGTCAACAGCTCCAGAAGTCTCGCCACGGGTGCGGCCAGAGGTCACCGCCGGGTGTGGTGGATCCCCAGAATTTTCTCGAGAAATAGTACCGCCACCGCTGGGTGCGGTGGGTGCCACCGCGGGGTGCGGTGGACTCGACAGAGCATTCTGTTCCTCTTCTTCATTCTCGCCGCGGGTGCGGTCCTCTTGCCGCTGGGTGCGGTGTTCCTCTAGAGCTTCCTCTTTTTCAGACTCGTCCTTCTCAGCACTAGGATCGACCGGTAATTTATTTCCACTTTGGAGGGTTACCGCGCTAACGCTTTCTCTCGGGTTAACTGCCGTTTGAGATGGTAGATTTCCCGACATCTTTGCATCGATCCTCGTGATGGCTTCAGCCATTTGGCTCATCTGCGTCTCAAGGTTCTTGATACTCGACGTCGTAGCTTGAACGTGAGTGCTGAAGTGCTTATCCAGAGCTTGGAGCATATCTTCAGTTGACATGGAGGGGCTAGGATTGGACACTGGCGGGCTATGCTCATAGGCCGGATTGTACTGCTGTGGAGCACCCTGCTGGTAGAACGATTGTGGCTCCGGGTAGAACTCCTGGTAGTTATGACCATATAGAGGGTATTGTTAGTACCCATAACTCGAATTGGGATGATCTCTCCACCCTAGAGTGTATGCGTAGGAGTATGTGTCATATCGCGGCTCTCCCCAGAAATCCATATCTATATCAAAAAAGAAAATACAAAAATCAGTAGCACGGGTGTGGACCGTAAGATAGGTCCACACCAAGGTAGGCAACAAAATAATCACAAAAACAGAAAATTTGACTCTCCGGCAACGGCGCCAAATTTGACAGGGCTAAAGTCGTGATGCCTATCAAATAAATCCCAAAATACCTACTAAGTAGTATAGCAAGCAAGTCAGGGTCGATTCCATAGAGAGTCAGGCTATCAACTTATGCAATTTGTTATCACCAACTAGGAACTAGGGGGGGGGGTTGTTTGTGTTTCTCGTAACAAGCAATAAGGAAACAAGTAAATAAGTTCGCAGGAAAAGGTTGTAAATATGATGGGAAAAAGCGCCACACTCAACAGAGATCCACACAACAATAGAAAGGTCGATCACGGAATTCTATCAATCTCAAGTTCTTAATATTCCTATAGTTGTTCTTATCCCGATCATAGGTAACTATTAGTTCTACCAGCCCTAATAGTACTTATTACTAAATCAAATCTGAAAACCTTCAGAACTCAATAAAGCAATAGCATTCAACCAAGGATTAACAAGACACATGCAATAGAAACAACCCGTTACTATAAGCATGCAATTAACTCTCTCTCACAATTATGCGCTCGGATCCCCTATACGCACAATCGTGTTTGCTACTAGATATGCAACCCGAACCCGGAATCACAAGTCCTAGCACTTAGGAAGATATCAATAAACCTAGGTAGCTACTCTAGATAAATCAACATAAACCAATAAACATTTAAGCACAAGAGAATTAATCCAACTAGATAGGAAAACGAACAAGAGTAGAAAACTCACAACCAATCAATTGTTGGCTTCAAACTGTCAAGTGCAACAATGGAGGTTTAGTTCTCCATTAGGGTTTGTGAGAGAAAAACGTAGAAAGGTGGCAACTAGGGTTCTTGGTGGCAAAACAAAAGGTAACCTAAATAAAGTCTTAGAAATAACCTTAAATACTAGGGCAAATAATCCAGAAATAAATAAAAGGAAATAACAAACTTGGAAACAAATGTTCGGAATTAAAAGAACACGGAATTAAAAACTCACAAAGAAGATCTTCAGCGCGTCCCACCGCGGGTGCGCCAGACTCCACCGCCGGGTGCGGCCATTTAACAGAAACTCCAGTTCTCTGACGACCTCGCCGCGGGTGCGGCAGTGCCCACCGCTGGGTGCGGTGGGATTCCAGTACTTCAGCTTCTGCGACACTTCAGTAAAAACGCCATAACTTTTGATTCTCAACTCGGATTGCGCTCGTATTTTGAGGACTTGTAGTAGACTTCAAGATCTAACTCCTCGAATTGGAATCACTCCATTTGGACATCTGAGTAGAGAGATCGAACCATTTGAATTCAGCCCACTGTTCTTCTACTCTTCTCTTCACTTCCTTTGCGTCTTCTAGTGGTGACTTCTTCCTCAGTGTCTCCTATGATATCCAAAATAGCTCAAACACCTCCAAATACACCAAACTTCGCCCCTAAACTCCATACACATGAATGTGTCTAAATCTACCCGAATGGCACCAATAAACCCTCTAATGACTCTTACTTAAGCCCTACAAAGTAGTGCTTATCATTGGCCATGTATGATTGGATAGTCAATGAGGACTATTTACAAGTATACGATGACCACTGGGTGAGAGACTGCCTTGGGTTGTCGTGCGTCCACGATATTGGAAATTCCATCATTACGAGGACAGCTCTCACTCCAGATGACATTCACGTCTTCTGGAAGGAATTGCATTAGGAAGAGGATCCAACAACATTTGCGCTTGATGAAGACAATGTTCCGATATCCGTTCCAGTGTTGAGATTGCATGAGATGTGGTCGAGAGTGCAAGCCCGAAATTTGGACAAAGCCACGTTATGGCAAGTGAGTGATATGTATGTTGCCTTGGAGCATCCAGAACAGAGTACATTTATGGAGTCGACGGACATCCATAGAAAGGGAAGGCTAAGTGGTTCGAAGAACAAGGCAAAGGGGTCGTCGACTAGGGAAAAGAGCATGCATGAGCACGTAAGAGAAGACTTACTAAAGTTTGAGAAGGTGAAGGCAATGGGAAAGGATAAGGCAAATGAGAAGGCAAAGGAGAAGGTGAAAGGGCCAGACCGTTCCTGAAGCAAGCAAGTTTTGTGGTGATCGACGCTGAGGACATGCAATCCCAACCCCAACCAGAAGAATCACAAGTTGAAGAGATGTACGTCGAGATCGACCCTGTGGGAGCCGGTTCCTCAGAGTGGCCTGAAGAACCCATGCTTCATTGTGGGGTGGATTTGGGATTTAGAATACCGATTACTTTTGGTTTGGATATATTAACAATGCTATGGATGTACATTTAGATGGACATTGTGGATATCGGTCTTTGGCTGTACTTAAGGGGATGAGTGAGGGTCAATATCCCTTGATCTGTAGCGTGTTGGCAAAGGAGTTGCATGCCAACCGACAAATGTGGGAGCCGATACGAGAACTAACACGAGATCCAGGGTCATGGGATGATCTAATGGTTTAAATTAACTATATGAAAACCCCTTGTGGCAAGGATTATTGGTTTGACATGCCATTTATAGGTTTACTGTTTGCCACGGTGTATAACGTTGTTGTGGTCGTCTTATCTTGGTACCCTTTATTGTTCTTACCAATAAGGCCGTATGGACCAAGCCTCGCTCCTCCCTCACAAATTTTGGCGATAGCACACGTAGGGGATCACAACCACTGGATACCAGTAATGCTTTGTCTCTCTACTTGTACTTCGATGTACCCGATCATTTCATGTATGCTAATTGCGTATTTTTTGTTTATATTCGTATAGGTGACGCTCAGTGATGATTCTCTATTACCACCCATTACGGATGCGTGACGAAGACATTGCGATCGAAGAATCATGTGGTGGGAAGGATTGTATGCTTTGACATTGCAAGAGTTTAAGGAATGCCGCATGGCAGCCGGTCAGAATGCAGATTATTTGGTGTAGTTGATCGACATTACCAGTACTTGATGTAATAATCGTGTGACTTGTAATGCAATATAATCTTACCATTTGCAAATCAAAAACTTGGAAATCATACATTTGAAAACTTATGTAATCATACACTTGGAAATCAAAATGTATAAAACTCAAAATAAAATAGAACTCGAAATAAGCACAGAAATAAGTCATTTCTTATAATATCAATCAATTTGAAAACCCCGATAATATATCTGCTTTCTTAACTTCACATTTGAATATGAAAGGGTCTGGTTTAGCTGTTTAAGCTCATTTCTTCCATCACCAATTCTCTGATAATCTTGGCAACATTGTCGTCATACTCTGGATCAAGCCACTTAAAGGTACGACACCCTCTCATTGTACCATCCGGCTCCATTGGGATGTAATCCTTGCATGCGAGATACCTTCTTTTGTAGTGATTGGGTTTGTCGCAAGTGTACATGACGATCGGGAAATTGCACGCGCACATTGTAACTGGAGCATATGCACTGTTGGACGACGAAGCCATCCTCTCCTATGAACTTGGTATCTCGGATCTGGACTATGAATTATTGTATTACAAGCTATAAACTCTTGCAAAAACTAAAGCCAAAAAAGATGAATAAAATTACCAAAAAATTGAATAATCTCTCGCGGGGTCGAGTTTTCTCCTCTGCATGGCAGATCTGGAGGTGGCGAACCCTAGAAGAAGCTTTGCGCGGCACCGCTTGATGTGAGTATTAGGGTTGGTAACATACCTTTTTATAGACGAATATTAGGGTTGATGACAAACCCGCACGGTTTGTCACGAACTGTGCAATTTCCCAGATTGCTTTCTGGAAATCCGCACGGTCTGTTGCAGACCGTGCATTTTACCAGGTAAAAAAAAAGAGAAAAATATTCTATCTTTTCCCCTTTCTTCCTCTATCCCTACCTCTCTCCTTCTTTTCCCTACTCCCAGCCGTCATCTCCTCCGTGTCTTGTATCTCACCTTACCAACTCTCTCTCTCTCTCGACCTTCACCTCTCTCACCGTCACCATACACAGCCCCGAGCCCAAGCTCACACCCGCACCACGCCGCACCACCTCGGTAGCAAACCGCGCCCAGCTTCGCCCACCCGCCGAGTTGCTGCTGCCCACTCGCCACTCGACCCAACCACAACAGCCCCGTTGAACCACCACTCGATCTACCTCTCATCAGCACCGAGCCAATTGGTAGCGGGATAATTAGTGAGCTACAAGTAGAAATTGAGGGGTTGTTTGTGATAAATTAAAAACTCGTGCACCTCTTAATTCTTATTGAGATCGATTTTAGCTTTTGCTCATTAGGCAGTGTCACTAGTGTTCGGACTTGATTCTCAATGTCATATTTTTGTCCTGCGTAGTCGGTGTCAACACTAGCAGTTTTCAGTGTTCGTTTGTTGCTCTTTGTTTTACTTTGGTTGGTTTGGGACAAGTTTAAATTACGAGACATGATGCTGCAATTTTCTGAACATTCCTTTGGTCTGCAAAGAGCATGTGTTGTTCCTAATTACCTCTCGAGCACATTGTGGCGATGCCTGAATGCCTAATTATTTGGCGAGCTTCTTTTCCTCTTTCTTTTATTTCTACATTGGGGACAATGTAGAATTTAAGCTTGTGGGAGGGATATTTCCATGGTGTAGTTCTGTTTGCATTTTATTATTTTTTGTGTTATTTATTTTCGTTTTTTTATAACATTTCATACATCATGCATTGAATTTTAGGTGTTTGATATAACTCCCATACTTTGCTTTGTTTGTTTGTCTTGCATAATTCCTCTTGAAATATATTCGTTGTTAATATTTTATTTGATTTTAAGCATGTTGATGAGAATTTTTATATTTTCTAATGTTTGAATTAAAGTATGCATTTAGTCATTTATTGAGACTAGTTAGGACTAAAATTCTAGACAAATAACCTGTGGGCTTTTGAGCCTTAGGACTACACATAATTAAGTCCTCTTATTTCTTTTTGTGTGTGTGATTCTTACTTTGACTGCTTTATCTCTAGAACTTACGTTTAGAACTTATTTTGAAGTCATGTTTACGACTCTTGTGCATGATATAAAAAGGATTGAGGTGTTATTTTTATTAGCCTATATTCCCCTTTACCACCCTTATATATTATTCATCTGCTTTAAGCCTGTTGAGCCTAATTAGCCTATTTCTTTGGAAGCTCTACAAAAACATCATGAGCCTAATGATTAGCCTTTTATCCATTTAGGAATTAGGATGATTTATTTGTTTGTTTTTATGGTTGCAAGCCAAGTTTGGGGGAGTTATTTATATGGTGTGTTACTGTTGGAAGTGTTTTGGCTTCTGGGAAAAAAAAAACAAAAAAAATAGAAGAAGAAAAAAAGAGAAAAAAACAGTCAAGAATAAAGGACATTTTGTTGAAAAGGATTGGTACGAGAAATCCTCTAAATTTGGTGTTGTCTTGCTTAGTTCCTCTTTCTCGTATTTAGCACCACATGACCAAATTGTATCCCTATCTTTTATTTTACCTGGCCCCATTACAACCCAATAAAATTCCTCTTGATTTATGTCATATACAAGGTCCCTAGTGGTGGAGATCTAAGACACTGATGCAAGCTTATATAAGATGAGTTTTCAAAGTAGAGATTTGAGTGAAACACTTAACCCTTAACACATGAGTGAGAGTGATTCAAATTCTTTTTCCTAAGTGAGGTCCAGTGTGGATGAACTATTTAGTCTCTTTAATTATTATTTGCATGTCTTTGATGATTACATTGTTAAATATTTAAGTTTTCATGGACTTGCTTGGATATCGATTAGGTAGAGATAACATTTGTGTTTCTTGTGGAATTTTGTTCTTGCTTGAGGACAAGCAAGGTTTAAGCTTGGGGGAATTTGATAACACATTTTTTATACATATTTTAGGAGTCTAGTTGCATATTAAATTAGGTCATTCTCATGCATATTTTATATATTTTTTAATTAATTTTTCATTATTTTACATTCAAAGTTTACACTCGTATTTTTTATGGTTTCAGGTATTTTAGGTGTATTTTAAGGAAGTTACGAAACTATTGTTGACATCACCAAATGAGTAGAATTTTAATTAAGCCAAGACCCAAGATACAAGTCCAAGTGGAATTGGGGCACGTGAATTCCCAGAAGCAAATGCAACATCTTTACTAAATATATATTTGGTGGATATAAATTGAAAGGAAAGCAACATTTATATCACTGTGAAATCTCACTTTAATATACCAACCCCCAATTTCTTCTTCCTCCATATTTTATTTCTCGATTGTATGCATACAACTACTTATAACATCTATATTCCTTTTATATTTAATCGGCCACACATAACCGATATGAAAGATCTTGCTCCTTTAACTCAATGTTCAATATGAAAATTGGATATTGGACCTCTCGGGGAATTCGTCGCCCACACTTTTGGACGGAAATTGCATTCCAAAAAAGCCATAATCAACTTGATATGTTATGCCTCGCTGAAACAAAAACTAATGCACTTTGAGCCCGACCTTTATGCGCAAAATCATATTTAAATCAGTTATCGTGTCATCGGCTGAAGGATCCCGCGGTGGACTTTGGCTCCTCCTAAATGACTCTCCCGTTTTACAAAATACTACAGTTTTGCTTAATGAATCTAACATTATTCTTCTAAAGTTACAGCTTCAAAACCTAACCTTCCTTCTCTTCTTCGTATATGCCCCTAGTCGTGAAGAGCTAAAAACTGTCTACTGGAAAAAAATTGGTAGTTTAATTGCCCATTACAATCTTCCAATTGCTATAATGGGAGACTTCAACGATATTCTCGTACCCTCCGATAAACTTGGTGGTACCATCCCAAATCACTCCAGATTTAACAGATTAAATATGCTTTTATCTGACTTCAGACTAATTACTACAAACTTTTCCGGCTTTCCCTTTACGTGGCAAAAATCCGCTACTGCTACAAATACCATCTACGAGCGACTAGACCGCGTCCTTCTCCATCCGAGCTTTACAGATACCTACTCCTCCATCGTGGTACAACACCACCCCTTTACTACATCTGACCACTGCCTTATCACCCTTTCATTGGATCAAGCCCACCCGTTTCGGAAGTATCCTTTCCGATTTGAGAATGCATGGCTTTCCGATCCTAGTTTTAAATCACTAGTCCAGAAAGTCTGGAAATAAAAAAACATAGGTTCTTATATTTTAAATTCTATATGAAACAAAAGCTCCTGAAACGCTACTCTAAATCCTGGTCTCGAACTAAACATAAAAACAATTTTAAGCAACTCAAGGCAACAACAACTAAATTACAGGAACTCCAAGAATCCCTTTTGCGATCCAATTCCTCTCCTTCTCTCCAGACTCATTACCAACGTCATCTACTAAAATATAATAAACTCTTGGAATTTCAACACATGTTCTCGAAACAACGAGCAAAATCTACTCACCTCCTAAACGTGGATAAAAATACAAAATATTATCAATCCTTAGCTAAAATACGTATGTCTCGACAAAAAATATCCACCTTACAAACACAAGATGGATGTGTTTTTCAAGATCACCACCTAATTCAACAAATGATTTCTTCGGAATTGCAACAACGTTTTACTCCTTCGACCAATCATCTGCTTTCCGAGCAAGACCTGCACCTTATTCCTACTGTCATCAACCATCAAGACAATCTTCAACTGCTAGCTCCGCCAACTTCTGAGGAAATATAAAAGGGTAGTTTTCACCTTACCATCGAACAAAACGCCTGGTCTTGACGGCTATCCTGCTGAGTTTTATCAAACCTTCTGGCCTATTGTTGGTAGATCCCTGACTCCTGCCATCCAAGCATTTTTTCATTCTAGTCAAATGTTAACAGAATGTGCTCATTCGTAAACTCTTATCCCAAAAACCGACAATCCACTCACTATCAACCATTACAGACCGATTAGTTTAAGCAATACGATTTAGAAAATCATTACCAAAATTATGGCTAACAGATTAAAACTACTCCTTCCTAAGTTAATTACTACATATCAAGGCGCATTCGTGGAAGGACGTTCTATTCAAGACAATATTCTCCTGGCCTATGAAATTTTTCATTCTTTTCATACTAAAAAGAAAGGTAAAAAAGGATGGATGACTCTTAAACTAGAAATGGAAAAGGCATATGATAAGTTAAACTGGAACTTTATTCGAGCTATTTTAGTAAAATTTGGTTTCTCAATTGAATGGGTGACAAAACTTATGACCTGTATAAACTCTACCTCTTTCTCCGTACTGGTTAACAATGAACTTGGACCTATATTTAAGCCTTTTGTGTGGCTTACGTCAAGGTGACCCCATTGCCCCTTTCATCTTTATTATCGCTATGGAATACCTTTCTCGTACTCTATCTCATGAAGCTCAACAACCTAATCGGAAAATTGGAATTCAATTAACCCGTAATGGAACGTGTATTCCCTTCCTCACCTTTGCTGATGATACCTTATTTTTTGCTAATGCCCCTCCTCTATATCCAGGACCTCTTAAACACTTTTAGTCGTATCTCGGGATTATCCATTAACTTCCATAAAAGTTCTCTACAAACATCCTCCAACATCAGTATCCACCACACCACATCTCTTGCATCCATTCTTAACTTACCAGTTACTAAATCCATGGAAAAATATCTAGACATTCCTATTGTTCGAGGTCGTGTCAAACCGGAAATATTTGATGACTAAATTCAAAACTTAAGAAAACAATTATCGAAATGGAAGGCTAGCACCTTATCTCAAGTTGGACGTCTGGTTCTCATCAAATCAAACTTATGTCCTAAAGTCAATTACTTAATGTAGAGTTTTTTACTCCCCACTACAGTTTGTAATGAAATGGATAAAATCATTAAAAATTTCTTCTGGAATAAATACAACCCCAATTACCGCTCCCTTATTAATTGGAAATCAATCTGCAAACCTAAATCTATTGGGGGTTTGGGCCTACACACTACCCTTGAAATAAACAAATCATTTCAAATAAAATTATTATGGAAATTTTTAACTGAGACCAACAATTTATGGGTCCGAACTATCACAGAAAAATATCTTACTTCAGCGGATCTTTTCTCATACCGCAAGAAAGCCAAACAGTCCTGGCAATTTTCACGCCTGCTACATCTCCGCGATGAATTTAAGAAAGGTCTCAACTGGGAGCTCGGAAATGTCCGAACAATTAAATTCTGGCTTGATTCTTGGATTCCAAACTGTGATCTTTTTCCTTATTTCTGCAACAATACTGCTTCCGATATAATTGTATCCTCCTTCATCACCCCATCCCATAAATGGAATGTACCTTACTTACAAACTATGTTACCTCAGCACATCATTGATAAAATTACTAACATACATATACCGGTTATACAGATGGAAGACCGACTTCTTTGGAGATTCAATTCTGACGGAAAATTTACCACTTCTTCCACACATAAACTGAACCAATGTTCCCTCCATAATACCCAAACACAACCTTACTCATGGATTTGAAAATTGAAGATCCCTCCGAAGATTCAAAACTTTATTTGGAAGGTTTCCATAGATGCACTTCCCACCACCGAACGTCTTAACCGTCATTAAAACTCTGTTTACTCCACCTGCCAACTATGTCAAAGGGCGGATGAAGATCTCAATCACTTATTCTTCACTTGCCCATTCACTCAGTTAATGATATCTAACCTTGAATCAAAACTTAAATCTTTCTTCTCTCCTCAATATACATCAGACTTCCAATACAATTTTGAGTACTTCAGACAATCCAATTCTAATCATGTTCCTCTTCTATTTCTCTAGTGGTCCATCTGGAATCATCGTAATAACCTTATCTTTTGCCAATCTCCTACTCCCATTAACTTCAACCCTTCAGACCAAGCTTGGCGATTCTTTCAAGATTGGACCTTATCCACCGAATCCATAAAACCAGTAGCCATCAAAAGAAACCGTGCATTGATTACAAATCGGACTTGAAAGAAACCCCCTCCGAACTAGGTAAAACTTAATTTTGATGGTTCTAAGAAAAACAATAATACCTCACATTTTGGCTATATCCTCAGAGATAATAATGGAAAAGTTCTTTCTTTCTACCGAGAATAGATCCCTTCAACTTCAAACTCCGTTGTGAGGCACTAGCAGCTCTTTCAAGTATTCAATATGTTGCTAGGCTCAATATCAAATATCTAATTATCGAAGGCGATAATTTATTGGTCATTAATTCGACCCGAGGCATTTGGAAAATTCCTTGGGATATCCATTCCATTATTATGGACATCTCCTCTTTGCTTTTGTCCTTTACGTCTTTTCAGGTCTTCCACTGCTTTCGGGAGGCCAATCGCGCAGCAGATTTCCTGGCAACACACCCCCATCACGTCTTCCTCACTTCAACAGTTCCATGATCTTATTTCTCTCTCCACTGTTCATCATCGTACTCGTCCAATTCTTAGTGATAGATATGAGTTCTTACAACTGAACTCTACCTGCATTTCATTTGGAACTCAGTTTGTAAAGATCATCCATTCGGATGATTTAGGGTAGCCATCGTGTTAGATGGGCCCTAATGTTTGCCTTGTATAAAAAAAACATCTTTAACAAGATGGGCCGGCCCACAACAAATTAGAGCAACCGCACACGAGACTTTATTTGATTTGGATTACGTAGCCTTGGGAGAGATTATTTTTTTAGTTTTGTTTTATAAAGCGTAATCCAAACAGACCCTTAGTTGAGTTTTTTTGAGGTAGTCGTATAGTAAGGAGGTTTTCAAGGGGAATTTTGGCCTTTCGCATTTAGAAGACTTGGTAATATTGTTTTAGTCTTTGTCAACTTGAATTATTTTTACATTGAGACTAAGTTTTCTTATCTCCCGTATTTATTGAATAATTCAAATATATTGTTGGCTAGCTTAAACTATTTAATATGTCTTTAATTATGCTTGGCTAAATTCCTAGTTCTAAGGTTGGGGTGATCCCGACGATGTGTATGTAATTAGAATTAACTTCTTGCCTGAATTGAAATAATATTTGATTCATTCCTAGATGCTTTATGCCCATATTAGCCTATGCGAAATGGATACTATTAGGGTTTGAGACTGAAATGTGATAACTTTAATAGATAGTCAGATAGGGTTTGAGACTAGAAAGGTAATAACTTCTATTGGAATCCTAGGAATTGAACATGAGTGTTATTTGTGCGACAACAACTTAATTACTCTTGATGATTAATAGACTATCATAGATGTTCTAGGTTTGAGTTGGATTAGCGGAGCGCGACAACGAATGTTATTTTAGTTTATTCCTAGACTATAAGTGCGTTAAAGGGTTTGGATGAGATTAGCTCTGCGCGACAACGATTGTTAGTTTAGTCCAGGCACATTTACTATCGTTTGAAAGAAGTTAGTAGATTACCTTAGATATCTTACCTTCAAATAATTTAGACTAGATTCAGGTGAAGTGTGATTTTATTTACTATTGCATCGTTGCGGTGATCCTTAACCTTAGACATATTTATCCCATTGATTCTATCCTTTTATTTGTTTTATTTGTTAGCTTAATTATTATTTTCCCCAATTTCATATCTTTCCGGCCTAGTTTACTGATAGTATTTCAATTAATATTACATTGGTCTCTGTGGGATCGATACTTGACTACTACAACTGATCTCGTACACTTGCGGGTAGGTTTTAGCCACATCACATGCCTTTTTAAAGACGAGCATATTGGGCTCAAATCAAGGCTCGAAGCAAAATTGGGCTTCGTGGACCAGATGAATAACGAAGCCCAGAATTGTGCGACTCTTAACGCACAGTTTATATATTGATTTTTCGTGATTTAAGTCATTTATTTGCACTTTATGATAATGTTAATTGTTATTTTAATATTTTTATACCTTATACTTATACAATATTAATCAATTATAGTTTATACTAATGTAATATAATGATTTCTTAAGAAGTTATCACTTGTATTATATACTAATGTGATTTGAAGTATGAAGAAGTTGAGAATTAAAGTTTATGCTAATGTTTTATTATGATTTCTTTAGAAGTTATCACTTGTATTATATACTAATGTGATATGACAAAGTTTTATGAAGTTATCACTTGAACTTTATACTTACGCTATGGCATGAAGTATGAAGAAGTCCAGAATTATAGTTTATACTAATGTAATATTATGATATCTTAAGCAATTATTACTTGTACTATATACAAATGTAATTTCATGAAGTATTATGAAGTTATAACTTGAACTTTATACTTACGATATAGCATGAAGTATGAAGTCAAAAATTATAAGTTAATTATAACTTGAAGAAGTCGAGAATTATATTTTACAGTAATGTAATATTATGATTTCTTATCAAATTATTACTTGTACTATATACTAATATAATTTCATGAGGTATTATGAAATTACTACTTTAATAGTTTTGTGTTTTTGGCTGTTTCTAGATTAAATTCACCTATTGGGCCAATTTTGTAATTTTTGCGCTTTATGCCTATTTTTATTAATCTCACATATTGGGCCCAAGCTTGAAGAAGTCAACATTTTGTGATCACCATGCTACAAGTTTTTTGCGCTTTAGGCCTTACTATTGGGCCAATTTTGTAGTTTTTGAGTTTTTGATCTATTTCTTGAATAATCCTTACTATTGGGCCTAGTTTGGGCCAATTTTGCATTTTTTGCGTTTTTGGCCCATTTCTTCAATAATCCTTACTATTGGGCCAATTTCGTACCCATTTCTTAAATGATCCTTACTATTGGGCCTAGGTTGGGCCAATTTTGTGGTTTTCGCATTTTTGTCTCATTTCTTTAATAATCCTTACTATTGGGCCCTATTAGGCCAATTTTGTAGTTTTTGAATTTTTGGCATATTTCTTCAATAATCCTTACTATTGGGCCAATTTTGTAGTTTAGTTTTTGACCCATTTCTTGAATAATCCTTACTATTGGGTCAATTTGGCGGTTTTTGCGTTTTTGGCCCATTTCTTCAATAATCCTTACTATTGGGCCTCCATTTATTGAATAATTTGGGCCTAGTTTGGGCCAATTTTACGTTTTTTTTGCATTTTTGACCCATTTCTTGAATAATCCCTACTATTGGGACTAGGTTGGGCCAATTTCGTAGTTTTTGCATTTTTGGCGTATTTCTCGATTATTCTCATCTATTGGGCCTAGTTTGGGCCAATTTGGTAGTTTTTTTAGTTTTTGGCTTATTTCTCAATTATTCTCATCTATTGGGCCTAGTTTGAGCCAATTTCGTAGTTTTCGTGTTTTTTTATATTATAATTGAGTCGTATCAATCAATTCTATAAGTACGAAAGGTACAAAAAGTAAAAAAAAAACACATACATCGTAGAAAATCAATACAAACGTCAATCATACAAAGCACATCAGATAGTCTTAATCTCCACCAGACTAACTCCCACTACCCTCCTCGTGCTCGTGTATAGAATCATGAAAAAGTTGTGATGAACGAGGTGGATGGGGGCCATCGGAGAAGTCTCATCAATCAACATATGTAGTAAACGACTCATGAGGTCCTCAACCGGAATAGCGCTCATATCCCTCGGTGTCTCTAAATAACGATGGATCTCACCAGCATACAACTGGTTCCGTTGTATTCGTAATGGTAATATGTACCCATTAGAATTTATATATGACAAAAATAATAAATATTTATTGAATTAAACGAATCAAACATACCGCAAGAGTGTCCATCGAAAGTGTGGGATGGATAGGGCATGTGGGACGATCCTGTCTGATGGATCTGCGATCCGCCAACACATAAGAGTAGTCGTCCAACCAATCCAGATAGTTGTCCATCACGGCCGAATATAAGGTGGCTCGTGGCTGATGAATCTAGATCAGAGCCCTGGGAACCTTATCCTACGCCCCTAACAGATGTCGCTCAAATGTGACTGAGTAGTGGGTGAGGTCGTTCTGACGGTTGACTGAGCGAAGCATTTGCGGTAAATCTAGGACCCCCTGTACATGTCTGAACTGTTGGAGGACACGGTCAGGAAGATACGGCTCCTCGATATCCATGATCTGGATTATGCCTCGGAACAGAGAAGGAGCATACTCTGGCCTGTCGAATGATACCCTAGGAAATGGGAACCATTGTAACTGTAACAAGTAATTAATATTAAATTAGTATTTTGCGTCAATATATATTATAAAATAAAATATTAATATAACGAAACAGATTACCTCCTCGTATCTAATGTTGTCCAGCATGCGGCATGTATAGACCAAACGGCCAGGATCCTTGCCCTGTGGGACCTCCTGACCGTCTCTGATGGCTGCAGCATCGTCTAGCATGACAGTAGGGTCCATGACATAGTGTCCACGAAAATGGGGAAAATATGCCCATATCCATGAGTGTAGAACAAGATTGAACGATACAAATTAAAAAAAATAAGCAGTTATAACGTATCTTTTAAATTTATTAATTAAAAGTCCATTATTTACCCTCAATAGTATGCCACAACTGGCAATGCCCTGCGCCTCTCGTCTCGACGCATGTCCTAAGTTCCAATACAGGAACGCCAAGATGCCAGCTCCCCATGAATACCGGCTTGTGGCCTCGTGGTTGAACAACAGTGCCATCCACTTGTGCTTGATCCTCGTGATAGACTTGTTGACCAAGATAATAGTGTCAAGCAACAAGAACAGATAAAATGAAGCGATGACGCTCTCGTCCCTCTCCTCACTCTGCATCATCCTGGCGAGTGGGTCCTGCAGATACTGCAAAGGAATGCCTCCGTCCTTGTACCACCTGTCCACCTGAGTAGTGGCGGTAAATCCAAGAGCCTAGGCGATCCTCTATTTCACCTCTGGATCAACAATATCCTATGATGCCGTACAACTCCTCCCGTCAATGGACACCCTGAGTATCTCATAAATATCATGGAGTGTAATGGTCATCTCGCCCCATGGGAAATGGAACGAGGATGTCTTAGGGTGCCATCTCTCGACAAATGCCGAGATCAGGACGGGATCAATTGCCCTGATGCCAAGAATGCGTAGATGTGTGAGACCACTACGCTCTGCTAGCTGAAACCATGAATCTGGCCCGAGTCTAATGAACTGCTCCATCTCAGTGGTCCAGCCGACGTGAAAGTGGACCCTCAAGACCTTACGAGTTTGAAGGTTCGATAATTAATATAGTTACAAAATTAACAAATAAAACTTAAACTTCATCTAAAACGGGGGACTATACTAAAATACGTACCAAATCCTGAGTCTGCTGGCGCCGCTGACGTCCTGAACGACGAGGAGCCTGAACAACATATAGAGCAGCCTCTAGAGCGGCCTCTACAATTGGGGCATCCTCTCCTTGACGTCTCATGCGTCTCTGTCGCGGAAGGTCGGGGAGGGGAGGGACATGGATAGCAAGAGGAGGAAGGGCAAGAGGGGTCAGGTCATAAATAGCCCTTGCAATGTGTGTGGTGTAGCTGGGAAGGAGGACATTTATGCGTGACCCTTCTGGCATCCAAGGAGCCTGCCCTAGAACGGGCCCAACAGTTGGAGCTTGTGATTGAGAAGGAGCGGGTGGAGGGGAAGGACTCGGTACTAGATCAGAAAAGGGACAGAAAGAGACGGTCTGATCCGGGGAGGGAACGGGGGAGGGACCATGATCGAAAAAATGAGGGAAACTGGTAGGGATAGTGTCATTCGTCCTCATATCCTCGGTCGACGGAATCGGATCAAATGAAACCCTAAACTCTCCCTCCTGGTCCTTTGCATTGTCTGGCATCTCGTGGGCCTGCTCATCAACCGCCATATCATCACCATATGTGACGTAGGCGTCCTCTATGGTGGCATCCTCTGTCTGAGCAGAAGGTTGTGGAAGTGGAGTCTCTATACCTAATAGATATGCTCTCAACAGCGTGACGACGTACAATATTAGAGATGTGCTTCCGAGGCACACCACGTCGGTCGGCTACTGGAGCCGGATGTGTAAGTCCCTTAGAACCTCCCAAGGATTCCCGTACGGCCTAAATTATTTATTTTGTAATTTATTAAAACGTATTTGTTTGAAAATCGCATTTGTTTTATATTTCATTATAATGAAATTTAATTCCAATTTAATTTCATTACAAATTTCATTTCTAAGTAGATTTCTTTAAATCTAATTCGATTGGAATCTAATTGAGATTTCAATCCAATTAGATTTAAAGAAATCTAATTAGAATTTAGAATAAATCAAAATTCTAATCGAAATTCATTATAAATTTGATTTCAGTATTAGAAATTAAAATTTCTAATAATGAAATCAAATTATATACTAATTTCTATTTCCAAATTCTAATCAAATCCAATTCCTAATGATGAAATCTAAATTATAATCATATTTGCAATATAGAATTACATTTTGCAACAATAACATATTCATTTATACGACAATATTCAATAAAAAACAATGATGAAATAAAATACAAAATTCTACCAATTTCGTTTCAATTCTAAAATCAAACAAATCTAACGAATCTAAATTCATATAAAAAACTAAAGAATCTAAATTCATATCTAAAATATAAATTCTAATTTCATAATATTCATTCAATTTCGTTTCAATTCTAAAATCTAACTAATCTATATTAATATCCAAAATCTAACGAATCTAGATTCATATATCCAAAGTCTAATTTCTAATTTCATAAATTCTAACAATTTCATTTCAATTCTAAAATCAATCAAATGAATCTAAATTCATATCCAAATTCCAACGAATATAAATTCATATCCAAAATCTAAATTCTAGTTTCATAATATTCGTTTTCATAAATTCGATTTGATTTCATATCCAATTTTACTAATTCTAAATTAGATTTCATATTATTTGTTTCTAAACCCTAAACCCTAATTTAATATCAAATACAATAATATTCATTTCTAACAATTTCGTTTCAATTCTAAATTAACGAATCTAAATTCTATCAAAATCTAAATTTTAATTCATAATGAAATCTAGAATATTATGCAATTTAATTTCAAAACAAAATTGTTATTACAAATTTAAAACGCATTACATATCTGGTGGACGTCTATCGATGCGGAGGAGGGAGTCACAAGAACGTCGACCGACACATCTGGAACGGGTGTCGATCGGATCACAGATCGTCTAGCACCACCACTCAACACCATGGCCTCCACCACCTCCTCGTCCTCCACTTGCTCGGGCCAGTCATCGATGTTGACTAAAAACTAACCCCTCCTCCTCCTCGCCTCCTCATCCATCGTCACCCAAGCCGTCGGACTACCACCATCGACCGTCGGACCACCACCACCGACCGACAGACCACCACCCTCACCTTCTCCCTGTCGGACCTCTTGCCACTGCAACACCACCACCAGAACCACCACCGACCCTATTTTCTACCCCAGAACCACCAGAAAACTCGCCCAAGGGAGAAGAAGATGGATCCATAGCTAATTTTGGGTTTAAGGTTGATACGAATCGTCGTTGAAATTTTAGGGTTTTTTGGGTTCGAAATCGCCGTTGCATCTGGGGGAAGAAGAAGTTATGCGTGACTTATACGCACACAACTTATGAGTTAACATTTAACATACAGATTTGTGTGTTAAGTGTTAGCGGACAACTTAAATGGATTGGGCTTGTGCAAAGCCCAATCCATTTAAGCCCAGCAGAGTTGTGCGTTTAAACTCGCACAAACTCTGCTGATCGTATTTTCATAAACTTCCGATTTTACCCCTTCTACTAATAATGTTAACGCACAAATCTGTACGGCTAATCTTAACGCATAAAATAGTGTGCATAAAGATAATTTTTTGTGTGCATATAATTTTTTCATAAATCTATATATATGTGGCTTCTTCAAACAAAAAAAAAAACTAAAACAAAACCTAAGTAAAAGCTACCCTACGTCACCTCCCCTTTTCAAATCTCCAAATCCCACAATATATATGTCGTTCGTGCCTGGAAGTGGGCTGGCCCACCACTTGAAGAAATTCTCGTCATTATTTGCTGCACATCATCCTTTTTTGTCTCCTTGTGTGTGAATTATGATTCACAACTAGGCTCAACTTGCTCAAAATCAACATGGGCCTATTTTTTTTTTAATAAAGGTAAACAGAATGTATCCTTACAAATAAGAATAAATATCTAAATTATCACAACGGATGATTTTTATAAAAATTTTGCAGGCTAATTGAACATTAGAGTCTGAACGTAAAAGATGATGTCGGGATCGCTGCAACAACTCTCGCGTTTGATGAGGTGATAAATAATCCGTAATTGTGTTGCGAAGGATGATCGGAGAGATGTTCGAAGTTGCCAGAAAATCTACTGCTCTGTTGGACTCTCTATAGCAGTGGTGAACCTGACAGTCTTCCAAACCACGTAACAAGGATTGAATATCCATTATAGGAGAAATCTCCCATGGAATTTTCCAAATGCCACGGATACAATTAATAACAGAAAGGTTATCTCCTTCGAGGACTACTCGCCGAAAGCGGTGCAAAATAGCCTTACGAAGGCACTCAAGGGCGGCCAGAGCCTCAACTTTCAAAGGGGAGGTGCAGAGAATCTGCCTATGGTCAAGAAAAACCAACTCCCCGCAGTGGTTACGAAAAACGTATCCAATATGTAACGAACCATTCGGTTTAACCGATGCATCAAAATTTAGTTTTTTTCCAGTTCAAGGGCGGTTGTCGCGATCGGGAAGACATTCTTGATTGATTTCTTTTATGGGTAGGAGGTTGTTGAGATGAGAGTGACATACTCCACTCTTTGTAGGAAATATAAGCAACATTAGCAGTAGGCTGACTATGAACAGGTAGCTGTCTGAAAATGAGGGAGTTGCGGTCTTGCCAAATCTTCCACTAGAGGAAAAGGATAGGAATAATATCTCTATTATTTGCATGAAAGAAAGCCATGTTGGATCAGAAATCGTTTTTAGAGTCAAGACTATATGAATGTCCAATGAGATTTTGGAATAATTGTAAACATTGTGAAGTGAATGGACATTCAAAAAATAGATGATTAGAATCCTTTGTAGGGTAATTGCAAAGGACACAAGGTGAGGGAACCCGTGAGAAATGTCTATTGAGATGATCGGTCGTGGCTAAGGAGTCTGAAAAACATTTCCAGAGGAACGTTTTTATTTTTGGAGGAATATGTAATTTCCAAAACCAAGTAGGGAAGGTATGTGGGACATGCGATTGACGAGTGAACAAGCGAGCACTCTTAACAGAAAAAGTGCCATCAACTGATGGATACCAGATAATTTTATTAGGTATGTAGAATGTGGGTATAAAGATGTTCAAAATTTTGTTGATCAAATCAGGAGGTAGCACCTATTGTAAAGCTCCCAAATCCCATTTTCTATCTAAAGTTATGAAACGAGAAACAATAGTATTTGGGTCATTATTACCCATAAATTGGGTGAGGGTGCAGTTAGGAATCCAGTGGTCTTTCCTAATCTTAATATGACAACCATCACCAAGCTGTCAGAATAGACCTTTTCGGAAATTTTGTCGGAGTTGTAAAAGTCTGAAGAATTGCCATGAGTCAGAAGGTTTCTTTTTATAAGAGAAAATGTCAGAAGTGCGTAAATATTTTTCGGAGATAATACGAACCAAGAAGCAGTTTGGTTCCGAAATAAGTTTCCAGAGCAATTTCATTTGCATTGCAATATTAAGATTGTGGGAAAGTTCGAGGCCAAGGCCCCCGAAACACTTGGGCTGACAAATATTCTCCCAACTAGTAAGGGGATGGTGGAAGAAGAAAGCTTTACATTAAATAATTTGTTTTTGACAACAGATTAGATTGGATAAGGATACTCCGACTTGCTTGGGAGAGCGTGTTAGCTTTCCATTAGCATTGTTTCTGGCATTATCAAAGCATGTCCCGAGCTACTCCATTTTATATTCAAAATGCTTGAAATAATAAAAATATGAGTGTAGACTCCGAATGCAAAAATATAACAAATTAATTATAAAACACATAAAATAAGCATGAAAATAATCTAATTCAATATGCAACTAAATTCCTAAAATATGTATAAAATAAATGTTATCAAATAGTCAAATACAACTATAGAAATTAGAAAGAGGGGAGACTAAGAAAATTCAAACCATGAAACAAACACTAAGAAATCATTCAAATGTATCCATAGTCACTAAATTAACTTATTCTCTTTATAAAATCATATTATTTATATGTTCGGTTAATCGGTTAACCAAACTAAAAATTATCATTAACCATAAACGTACCAAATAACAATGTTTTCTTTCGATCGGTTAACCATACCTAAAAATATGCCGGTTTTCCCGTATTTCAAAAATGTTATTCGGTTTTTTGTGCCCACCCGTAAAGACAAGTATGGCTTGATCAGGGATGTTGCTAAGATCTTCCAAACTTGAATATCTAAAACTTGTTTCTTATATCACTAGACTTGTTTCTTATATCACTAGGTTGAAGCTTATGTTATCTTTTTGTCTAAACGTTACGTTACGGTTGTCATACACTACCATAGCTTGTCAACTTCATCTAATTTACTTTCCCATCAGGATCAACATCTACCACTAGATTTTAGTCATGTTTATTATGGCTTGTCAAAACAGTTGACAGCTTTTGAGGCGAAAGCAAATATGGTAAAATTGTTGTTTCTTGAGCTACAGTTTTTGTGATGATCAATGGTCACGCTTGTCCAGGGATACTTGGACAGCCCCTTTTAATGGGGTCATGGATGAGATTAATTGTGGCACCAATAATAGCACTACAAATCGACCCGTGACAGATTCATTTTATTAATGCATAAATGGATACTAAGTTTATGAGAGCTAGGGTTTCCGCCAAACAATTTTGGCTTTGGCATGTGCACTGCAACAGAGGAGTAGAAGATCTCTCAACGGTAATTATTGTTGAAACTTTTACTAACTGTGTATGTGATTGCAAATAGTGTCAGTAAAAAATAATTGCATATTTTTACCCGTATGGATGGATATAATCAAAGTCGTTTGGTGCAAAGTCTCTGGCTGCTGGTTACAGATGAGCCCCATTGCTTCAGCCTAGGACTTGGTGCAGCTCTGCCGTGTAAATGCTTTTGGAGAATCAAATCAATCACTTGTTATATCCTCCTCATGATCCAACTAGCCCCTTGTGACGAGCGTATGACATGATGAGCAAGAACAGAACGGCGCAGAACGCCCCAGTGCCACCAACCACCTAAAACATGGAAATAAGGAGAATTGAGTATGGGTTTCTGGCATGGTTGTTGAAAGAAATGAGAATTTAGTTTACTTACCCATTTGAATGTGTAATCATGGCCGTCCATCCAAGTGTAGGGTATGTTCATGCCGAAAATACCGGCCACTAAAGAATATACGGATAGACAAACGGTTCCTGAACTTAAAAACAGCTCCAACTGAAAAAAAAAAAAAAAAAAAAGGAAGAGTGGCAATACCAAGGCTTTAACCTTTATGATGAAAAAAGTGGGTAACTTGCTCATCAGCTATTTTTGTCTAGCAGAAGAATCCGTACCTGAATCAACTGGTTACGATGATTGTCAAGCTGTGCAATACGAAACATTAGTTCCTTCTGGGTCATAAGAAAATGCATCGTCCACAAAGAATCTAATGCTATGATGAAGTAACATGCGACATACCTGAATGTTGATGTAATCCTCAGTGTCATCAATGTACTCCCGAAGCTACAAAAACTTGTTCAGATCAGTTTCCTGAGGAGCAATTGTGTTTTAACTGTATCTAACAGTCATAATCTCTCAACTGAATTTGATTAAGGATAAGCAATCATCAACTGTCCCCAAAGAATTCGTCATGTAGAAATCACCTGAAAGCTTACTCAAATTTTAATGTCCTGGAAGTTTGAACAAGGGTCTGTTTGGATTCCTGAATATAATGCATTAAATTGCATTAAATCATCAATTTAATCCAAGATAATGCATTTTAATGTATTCTAAAAGGAATCCAAACGAACCCAAGTATCAAGAAAAAGTTTCCAATTCATACACTTCACCTATGGTTTATAAATAACATTTCTTACTAATAAAACCATAGTTGTATGTCACTTTAGCCAGTATCAGCCAATTATGTTCCAGACTTAAGAAAAAACTGAACACCTATATTACACTCACTAATATTACAACTATTCAAGTTCTACTAATATTACAACAAAATGAATGCACAAAAAAATGTTGGCATACCGTAGTTAATTTGTTCAAAGTGCCATCTATTTGCATGAAGTAGGCCTGAAAAAGAAATAAAAGCGGTGAAGAATGAGTCTTCTGCTAGTGATCATCATTTCTTATTCATTAATGATACTTGCAAGGAGAGATAAAAGAAGCATCACAAAAGTGTAGCTAGTTATGAAAGAAAAACATAACAACCCAAGGAAGGTACTATAACCTCAAGTAACATCTCAAGATCCTCCACATCATTCTCATCGTCTCCACGAAAAGTGCCGATACTTGCCCTGCTTGCTCTTGATATTTTGGACGCAATAGTGGGTGAATTAGGGAACCAATTAGCAGCAGCACCAGATGCACTAGTTGGGGAGGGAGGGACAGCCAACTTTCGAGATAAATACAAGTCAGCCATATCATCATCGTCATCAAGAAGCTGTTCCAGCTCATCTCTTACCTGCAACCAATCACAGTCAACAACTCTATAACATAGAGAAATATGTCAAAATGTTAATGGAAACAAACAAAGAACAAGTGAAAAATACACGAGAAATCAAAATCAAAGTTAAGAATCCAATATTTGATAGGAAATGGGGTCAACAACTCTCATGTGTTACAATAGAGCCATGAAAGTCGCGTAAAGCTGGACACAATCAACTCAAGAACATTTTCCTTACTAGTATTGTGTAGTTTTCTTCCACCTATTAAATAATTAGGATTAATCATGAATTGCATACCTTCACTCTTTCCTATTCCCATCCTCTGTTTATTAAATTTATGCTTTTATAGGGTCATTTTGGAATTTCAACCTGAGTGCTCCAAGTTTCTGGAAAGTATCTTTTCCCAGATTAAATAGATATCTTTCGGTATAATCAGATTTCCAGAGTGAATAACAATTAACTTATACCTTATATTGGATATTAGGTTGGACATCTACAAGAATTAAGTTTCTATTCCAACCATAAAATCATTCTTTCTGCACAATGGTGATGGGGAGAAATAGTATCCAAACCAGTGAGCTGACATGCTAGAGTCCATGATATGGTTAAGTTTTAGACCAATGCTAGTATCCAAACCATTGCATCATTCTTTTTGCCCTTTTCCCATCTTCAAGGAAAATTGAATATATGTTGATATTGATCCTGAATCATTTCAGGACGCCAAGCTCAAACAAAATGTCAAATTGTGCATTATACAAGTATAACTATCACGAGATATAAGTCCCAATTACTTGTAGGCAGGACTTATCACAGTCTTATCCGGTTGGGAACCTTACAATGTAGCAAAAAGGTATACGGGAATACCTTCTGAACACGAGCAGTCAACCGTGTCATTGCACTCTTCAGTTTCCTAACTCTATCCAGGTTTCTGCTACTTATCTGTAGATTACAGCATTTGGGAGAGTGAAAAGGTTGGAAAGTTAAGATCCTATAAGACTCTGTAGAACACAACAAAACTGCTTCACCCAAAAACAAATTATAAAAAAAAGATAACATCTCTCATACGGATTGTTTTTTTTGGTCGGGACTCTCATACGGAATGTGATAAGCATATAAGAGGAACAAATAAAATACTTGCTGAATACAGTTTAGCCATATTACATTATATCAATAATCTGTTGAGTAATCCTACAACACAATTGTGTAATTTTTCATGATCATATTTGTCTCAGCATAATCATAATTCTTCACTATACCAATCCGCTGAGATATTGCCATTTTAAGTTACAGATCAATGATGAACTGCAGAATTTCCGAACAAATGAACAAGAAACAGCACTAAAGAAAGCAGAGCATGAAGGAAAGAATAGTAGCACCAACCTTGGAGGTGAGCTCATCTAGAGCTGGATAAGCAGCAGTCTCCAATTCAGTTGTGCGTGCAGCAAGAAAACTACAGATGGCCTCCAAGGCAACTTCAAGAGCCCGAAACTCAAATGGAGATTCTGCATAACTTACAAAAATTAGGATCTAAACAACTCATGGGAAAAAGGGAGAAAATAGCAAGATGCAGATGATGCAAAGATCAACATGTGCACATGAAAATGAAATACGACAATAAACGAAAAACTTATACTTGCAACAGAGTCATCATAGTAGTTTTCTCTACTGCACTATGTATTTTGTTTGTAAAAGAACTGATCAAGGGCAGAAACAATGGCAGTACCGTCACATAACTAACAATTTTTCAGCAACATATTCTCCTTGTTTTTAAAGGATAGAAGATGAAATTTACACACCATCTTCTTCGCCAGTTTCCCCGTCATGTCCAGTTGACTCTTTCACATTGCCCTCGCCTTGACTCAACATAAGTAATCTCCTCTGCAGTTCCTCAACAACCGGGATTACATTTTCATCACCTGGATCCCGAAGTAGGACCTGTGGATATGAAAAATGAACTTATTTAAGACCAACTTCTATACTCCCTTTCGATAAGGATTACTTTTACGGTTCTACCCAAGGTCCAAACTATTAGAATCCAATCTATATGAAAATGATTAACCCCTTCTGAACCAAGATATACAGCTAGACGTCATCAGATTTTTAAGGAGTTCATCTATGAAAGTCCAATGTAAGTTCACCATGATGGCTTTGAAGGGTATTATGATCAAATTCCAAAAATTATTCAAAGAAGACAACTTTTTAGTCAACAATTAGAGAGGACACTGAAGGGTCGATAATTTGCTTCAAGAACAAACTTTTTAACCTCAAAACAACAAAGGTGGTATATGGTTAATTGGTATCAGATGTCAAGGCATATTGTTGTAATTTTTTGAATTTTTGATCTCATTCTTGATACCTCCAAGAAGGGATTCCCATACCCCAGCTCCCATTCGGGTTTTGCTCTTCCGACTAGTCTCCCTACTATCACAACATCCATTCCTATGTGCACTCATAATCCTTAGGAAGTTCCATCACAATACCTTCAATACCTGTTACTAATTCAAAATCATACCCGAATGTTTAAAGCCACCTAATAAAAATCCAATAGAACAGCTTTAGTAATCTGACCCCATAGGGCCCACAAAATAAATAACAACAATCAACACATAACAGATTCCATGTAATAGATATCATCCTATTGGATGAAAAAAAAAAAATCAAGAAAAGCAGTCAAATCATAGAACTAAATTTCCTGCTAATTTGATTTCCAAGTCAATTCGTAGAAGTCACTTCCATAGAAAGATCATTAGTGAGGCAAGAAACCTTTCCTCATTAGTCATTTGGTTGCTCAAGCACTAGAGTAATCAATATATAATAACCAATTAAGAACTACAAAAGGTTTGAATGAAAAGGACTAAGATTACCTCATCAGAAGTGATAATTGCTTTAATATGCTGCTCAATCCCACCAACCAACATCGGAGATTACATAAGCACAAAACCAAGAAACGCAATCAATCACCCAATTAAACCAAACTCCTAACAAATTAATAAATAGAATTAAAAATTCACCTCTAAATTAAGAACAATAGCTCTCTCACGACCCATTATAGTAGAAGGGTAAGAAAGCAAGGGATCGAGGATCCGAAGATCGCGGGCATGGATATGGACACGGTGCATAATAGCATACTTGTCGACGTTGTCGAGGGTGGTGCTCCGACCCGAAGAGTCGATCAGGATCCATTTGCGCGACCCGGCTCCCTTCTTCTTCAGAGTCGATTGCGACGGCGGCTCTGCCGAGACTATGTGCCCTTCTTTTCCCATCTCCCCTCTACCATCCGTAGATGAGAAAATTAAACTCAATTTAACAACAAGAAACTCAATCGAATACCCACATCAAACCCAACCCAAACGCCAACGGATCCCTAATGTTGCAAATTGCAATCAATTACGGGGGTTTGAATTGGGAAAGGAATGGAGGAGCGTCTTTTTTCTTCTTATTCTTCCCAACTCCAGAGGGGACTACATGGCGATGTGAGATTTCGAGAGGGCTGCGAAGTAGTTGTTTTTTTTCAGTTCTTTGGTTTTGTGTGTTTCTTTTTCTTTTCTTTTTGGTGTTTTTGCAGAAAACCACCCCTTATTTGTCCGAATTTGCACGGAATCACTCTTTATATCGAAAATTATTTTAAATTACTCATTTTTTATTCTCTGTTAACCAAAAGCCATCCAGAACCTGTTTCTGTTAGATTTCTCGTTAGTTCGTTCGAAATGATTAAAATGTCTTTTGTTCTTTATTGAAAATTACTTGAAATGCCATTGTTTTTTAACCGTTGAAGCCATTTTGAAGCCGATGGAATTTTTTCCAAAGTTTATCTTCTTCATTCCTCTTCACTGATAGATTTTTTTTTCGAACCAGGGCTCGATTTC
This sequence comes from Rheum nobile, assembly GCA_027886185.1. Taxonomy (NCBI): domain Eukaryota; kingdom Viridiplantae; phylum Streptophyta; class Magnoliopsida; order Caryophyllales; family Polygonaceae; genus Rheum; species Rheum nobile. Next base: position 815,355 of record WOAB01000901.1, on the reverse strand, counting down.
CACCCAAAGGAGAAGGGAAGAGCAGAAGAGGAAGGAGGGTTGTGGTTTGGGAATTTTTTCGAACCAGGGCTCGATTTCCTGAAGGTGTTTGAAGGTGAAGAGCACAAGACGAAGGAGGAGAGCCCAATTCGAAGTTGTTCGAATCAGGGCAAAAGAGGTACGAGAACATCAAATTGATTGAGGTGTTCGAATTAGGGTTTAGGGTAGTATTACGCTTTGAAGCTGTTCAATTGGTGATTTATGTACATTTGCAGCTTCAAATTCCTAATTTTATTGAATTTCTACAATGGAAAACATTCTGTATTATGCAGCAATATGTCAACACAATCAGCATCTCAAAATTCCTACAATGGATCTGCATGTTGCTGGTGTAGGTTGAAAGCAAAAATTCGAACTCCCATACTGACAAGAACTATGGAAGGAGATTTTTGGGTTGCCCATTGTATAAAACAAACAGTTCTACTGGCTGTAACTACTTTGAATGGATTGATGCTCCATTTGAGACACAAGCAGAAGCCACAATTGCCAAGTTGGTCAACCAGAAGAGAGAAATGGAAATTAAGCTATACAAGGTAGAAGAAGAACTTATGGCAAAAGAGGAAGAAATCAGAAGGATTAAAGGTTCATTTAGGGTAGAGTTGTCATATGTTGTGGCTGTGTTGGTTTTTGCTTTCATTTGGTCCAACATGTAGTTAGTTGCTGGTGTTGGTGTTCTATGACAGTAATCCTCATCTTGTGTAAGACTGATAATTCTCAATGTTCTGGTTGTGTTTGCTTTCATGTGTGACATTTTCATCAATGCTCAATATTTTGTCTGTGTGCTCAATAACACAAAATGATCAGTGATTCATAATGCTCAATGACATTCATCCAAATGGTCAATAACACACAATGCTAATAGAATGTACAAATCATTTGTCCCTGCAATACCATAAAGATACCATATATTTCATGGGCAAAATACAATGTTTAAGACCAACAAAAGTGGTGAAGTAATCATTCACTGCTAAAGTTTTGTCATACTGCATCTATTGGCCAACATTACCAAAAGATTAAACATCAGCTGTCTTAAACATCAGAAATACATAAACTGTCTTGAAAATTAGAAAATTAGAAATTCATTAACTGTCTTGAAAATCAGAAACATGATCTATTTTTTTGTACTAGAAGATCTTGTAGTCCTTTTGAGGCTCTTCTCCAAGCGAGTCCTGGTTGAGACAGACCCTGCAGACTTCCTTGTTTTCTTCCTTGAACCAGAAACAGACGCTGCAGCCCCTGTTGTGTATGTGGAAGTGCTTGCTTGGGATTGGAAAGGAATGAGCTGGCTTGTGGAAGGGGGCTGCATCAAAGCCTTTGTTAGTACCAATAAAGACAATCACTCGAGACAACAATATAATAGACCACATCAAGATTTAGTATTTACACATAATTTGTACAAATACTTACCATTGGAGTTTGAGAAACTTGAGTTGGTAACACATTTTCTTCAGTCTGTACCATTGCACTTTCTATCATAGATTGCTGCAACAGACAATAATATGACAATTCAGGGTTAGAAACTGGGATCACATTAATTTGTACAATCCTAAAAGTAACACTTACCACATCAGGATCATTTTCATTTTCTAGTGCACCAGGGTTAGAAGACTCAGGTTCTGTTGTCCTCACCTGCATGAAAAAATAGAACAATTCAGTTAGAAGGTTTTTTGACAACATCAGGTTTGTTTGATATTTTAGGGTTTCTTGCAACAAACATTTCTCTTGGTGTACTTCCTTTTCTGAATTTGAGTGGGTAATGTGCTCTCCTTAGCTGGTCTTCCACCTCTCTTACTAGTCTGTGGTGCCTCTAGTTCTTTAGCAGGATTCTTGCATATCTTCCTTGTGTGCCCTTCCTCTCCACAGTTGCCACATTTGTTCTTTCCAAACCTTTTCCTAGTACTCTTGGTCTTACTCTCTTCTCCAACTTCTTTTCTTCTTTTTTCTTGGGCCTTCCTGGTTGAACCACAAGTTTAGGAGGGTCTAGAGGTGGGTGCACAGTTGTTTCTCATTGATCTTGGCCAGGCATTGGAGTCACTGACAGATTGTATGCTCTCATGTAAGTTTCCTTATGGTAGTAAGGACTTACAAAGTCTTCCATTCTGAGCCTTCTTTTCAAGATACAATAGATTGCATGGGCACAAGGTAGTCCAGTGATGTCCCACATATTACATCCACAACTCCTTTGTTGCAGATTGACCACATAAGTTCTGCCAGCAGAGTCCACCTCATAAAGATCACCATCCCCATGACACTTGCATCTATACAAACTTTCAACCTTGGTGGCATTTAACTTAGACATGGCATCTGGAGTAAGGAATCCTTGGTGTGCTCTCATTTTGTTCCTTTTCTTGATGAACATCTTCATCAACTTCCTTCTTATCCACTCACACATGCTCAGAATTGGCATCTCTCTGGCCTCTAATATTCAGCTGTTGAATGACTCACAAGCATTGTTTAGCAACATCTCTGACTTAGGGTAATGTCTAAAAGCATGTAGAGACCATGTAGTTGGTTCTTGCCTCATCAAATAGTCATGAGCATCAACATTCATGTCTCTGATTCTCCTCATAGCTCCCTGAAAATCTGGAAATGTTGAAGCCTTTGCAACAGCCCACAAAGCATCTTTGAATGACTTTCCAGGCCACTGTTTCTTGAAGTTATTGTGCATATGCCTAACACAGACTCTTGTGTCAGCCATGGGAACAATTTCAGCTAATGCTTCTAGCAGACCCTGTAATAAAAAGGGGAAACCAAGGGAAAACTAATCAACTTGCCAGACACTGAAATAAATTACAATTGAAAGCACTAAAATAATGTAAGGCTACCTTTTGTCTATCTGACATAAATGTCAAGGCATTTGCTCCAATATCATTCACCAAGTTCTGAAGAAACCAGCACCATGTCTCCTTAGTTTCTTTCTCTACAACAACAAATGCCACAGGAAATATGTTTTCATTTCCATCCTTACCAACTGTTGTTAGAACTTGCCCTGTGTAGGCACCTTTCAAGTGACATCCATCCAACCCCAGAATTGGCCTACACCCTGTCACAAAGCCTTCCTTATAAGCCTTTAAGCATACATAAAACCTTTGGAACTTGAGTGGTCTTTCTGGACCTTCTTTTGGCCTAACAAAAATAGAGCTCCCAGGATTCCACTTAAGTAATGTAGCTGCATAGTCCCATACCCTAGCATATTGTTCTGGGGCAAATCCTTGAGTCATTAGTATTGTCTTCATCCTAGCCCTCCATGCCTGATGGTAAGTGACATCTACACTATGTTCCCTCTTCACTGTACTTATGAAGCTCTTGATTCTCCACTGTGGATCATCTATAGTGTTCTAAATACTTTTCAGCCAGCCAGTTTGAAGTCATCTTGGTGTTTTTGTCTTGCCAACCACAGTTGTGCTCAGGGACAAAAGACTTCAACTGAAAACTACCATCACTCCCTATTCTCCTAGCACAAACCTTAAAACCACACAAGTTCTCCTTACAAACACACTTCTTTCTGCCGTGTTTCAGCCCACAATGACATTTATTCATGCAATATGCAGATATTTTGGTCCCATCATTATGTAGATAATAGTAGTCAAACCCCTGCTCTAGAGCATACTGTCTCAAAGCCTTTTTGAATACATCACTTGAGCCAAACACCATGCCAGATTTGAAACATATTTTACTTCTGAAATCAACTAATGGATTAAATTCTGGATACCTTACCTTGACTTCCTGATCTGACCCAGTATTGTAACTCCTATAGTCATCAGTGTCAACCCTAACATCAAATGCATCTTCAATGTTTTGCTATCCAGCATCATTGTTGACATTCTCATCAATCACACCTTCATCAACATTTCTTTCAAACTGTGCATCATCATCAGACTCATCTCCAAATATATTCTGTTCATATGTGACATCTTCAGAGTCATCATCAGAAGATTCAGATCCTAGCAAGTCTGCATCTTCATCTTCATCAAAGGAGTTATCATCTTCAGAGTCATCATCAGAAGATTCAGATCCTAAGGAAATTGATTTTGGAGTTGTTTGTGAAGCAGATTTCTGAGAAGTGTTTAGAGGTGATGTTGTGCTTGTGACTCCCCTAGGGTTTTGTAAGACTTCATCGAATGTGATTAATGGGCCTGTAGTATTGGCCCTATCCTTCCAACTTGGGCTTACTACTTGTGATATTGATCTACCACTTTCACCTTTTGCCATGTCCAGTAAGCAACTTGGGCTCTCTTCCCCTTTCTGAACCACATACACATCTAGTGTATTTTCATTCCCACCAGTTAAACACAATTCCACAATATCTCTGTCACATTTGATCTGTTGTATCCCTCTAAGCAGGGTGGTTCCAGACTTACAAAACCAGAGTTCATAATCACTTACAGACCCAACTCCATCCTTAATGAACTCTTCCAACTCAATCTTAGAAAGCAAATCAGGATCCATATCTTTTTTATAATAGACTAATCCCTTCCTATAGCATAGACTCATATGGAGAACCTTACTAAGATAAAAATTTCCACCATACATAAATCTTATAGAAATACTCATCTGGAGAAGAAAAAAAGGCAATAGTCACCACATAAAAGCAACATACACTAAAGCTCCAGAGATGCCAGTCATAAGTCCATTCACAAGCAAGTATTAAAAGCAACAAACACTAAAAACAAACTGCAAGATTCCTCACATGTCATCTTCAACATAACTTTTGTTTTTAATGTTGGGGTCCACAGAAATATTACATATATTGATGATACCAATGACAACTACTGTTTTCCACACAACCAATTCCAAAATAAATCAATAACATTCAATGAGCAGCACATGAGCATCACAGATTACAATCAATATCTTTCTATATTAATTCAGTTTTGAAAAGGGGAGAAAGAGAAACTCACCTTAACACTGTTGAATCGAGTTTCCAAATCCTCAAGCTCCAATTGCACCCTTTCACAATCCCTACAAATTAGAAAAAACCTAGAAAATCAAAAAGCCCCAATTTCAAGTCGGAATCCCTAGAACACAAAAAACCCCAATTTCACGATAAAACCCTAGAAATTCAGAAAACCAAATTAGGAATTGAAACAATACTAAATCACCATACAAATACCAAAACACATTCGCATCCCACAGATAAGAACACTGAAACCCCCAATTTCCATTCGCAAACCCTAGAAAACCGAAACCCCTAATTTCTCGATCAAACCCTAGACCAATCAACAGGCAGAATTTCAACACAGAAGACACCTACCATGTGAATCAAGAGCCCTAAGCAACTCGAAAATCCCAACTGATGGTTATTAATCGGAGAGTTTTGGGTGTGATTCCTTCTAGCACAATCAAGCTTTCTATCGCCAAGGACAACTGTGAGATGAATGAGCTCCCACAGTTAAAAAATGAAGAAGGTAAACTTTGGAAACAATTCCATCGGCTTCAAAATGGCTTCAACGGCTAAAAAAACAATGGCATTTCAAGTAATTTTCAGTAAAGAACAAAGGGCATTTTAGTCATTTCGAACGAACTAACGGGAAATCTAACAGAAACAGGCTCTGGGTGGATTTTGGTTAACGGAGGAGCAAAAATGGGTGGTTTAAAATAATTTTCGATATAAAGGGTGGTTCTGTGCAAATTCGGACAAATAAGGGGTGGTTTCCTGCAAAAACGCCTTTCTTTTTTGATTAGGAAAGGCATTAGGGAGTCATTTATCTCGAGGTACGCACTTGAGTATCATTGCGGATGTGATCATAGAGATCTGGAATAGATGTACTATTTGAAGAAATTCATTTGTGGTAAGGGTTTGCTATGAAGTCGGATACATTATTAATTTCTCGGAAGATGTGGGAGATGCGACAAAATGAGAATTGTCGCACATCGAGTAAGATATCTGACATAACGATCTCAATTTCCCACGGGCAGTCTCATTTATCGTTTAAGGCATTAATCAGGCATAGGTTTTCGCCTTCGATCTCAATCTCGGAGATCCCTAACTAGATTGCTTCTAGAATGTCATGTCGCATTGAGAGGGCTTCAGCTAAATAGAGGGAGATATTTTCCAGGGCACCATTGGCCATAGATATTGGTTGGCCTTCGTGGTCTCAAATGATATATCCAAATGATGCATGTCCTTGGTTATTTTTGGATGCATCAATATTTAGTTTATACGTATTTGTGGGCGATTTTGTCCATTTAATGTTCTTTCTTTTTCTTCTTGTTGTTGGTCTCGCAGTTCTTAATTTCTCATTTATGTCATTATCCTTTTTGGCATTATCCTAATCTTGTTTTTGTTTTTGGATAAACCGTGTGAGGTTCGCTATTGTATTTTTATTCTAATCTTCGAATATTCTATGGTTTCGCTGGTACCAGATGCTTCACCAACATATTGTTATGGTCTCCATAATTTTCAGATTTGACTTGTGTACGATTTCATTTAGTTGTTGTATTATATTTTTATCTACTGTATCTAAGTTGCAGATAACTTGTTCTATTTGTGGGTCAACTTTACGCATGATGTATTTGGTGTCTCGACATTTGAACAACAGGTGTATCAAGTCCTCCATTGTGGAATTACACTGAATGCATTCTAGGAGGACATGAATGTGTCTTTGATATAGTTTTTATTTGGTTGGTATTCCATTTTTGCTAACTTTCCATAAAAAGTGTTTGATTTTGGGTGGTATATCTAGTTGTCAGATCCATTTAACGTTGGATTCAGATATCCCCTTATTTCCGTAGATCATGTTTATAGCACCCTTTGTTGAGAACCATCCATTTCGGCTGTGTTTCCAATAGATTATGTCTTCAAAGTTATTATGAGGTAGTGTTTTGTTTGCAATGGTTGTGGTAGTTTCGTCGTCAAAGTGTTTTTTCAATTCCTCTATTTTTCAAGGTGTATCCTGATTTAAATATTGGTCTACTGTCTCTGTGTTTGTCAATGATAGATGTGTCTTTTGCTAGGTTAGCTAGCTTTCCTAATGGGAGCCAAGTATCCTGTCAGAATTTGATAGATTTGTCATTACCTATTTCCCATTGGAGGCCCTTTTTGAATTCTGGTATTAGCTGTGTTAGGTGGCTCTATTGCCACGAGCAATTTGTGTTCGTAGGTTTAGCGAGTATTTTCCAGATTAGTTTCATTTGTAGTGTTTTATTCATGTCTTCGCTTTTTTTGATTCCTAGTCCTCCCTTGCTGGTAGGTTTGCATATCTCATTCCAACCAATGAGAGGTTTGTGGTTATTGTCCTTATTCCAAAAGAAATTTCTATTGATTGCATCTATTTTTTTTATGTGTACTCGTTGATAGTGAAAAGTTTTGCATAATATAGCTTGGTTGGGCTGAAAGTGTTGCTTTTATTAGAACTTTTTGTCCCTCTTGTGATAGTGAGTTTGCCTTCCATTTAGTGAGTTGGTTTGTTGTTTTGTCAATATGGGATTGGAATGTGGTATTTGTTACTCTCTCATTGATGATGGGGCATCCGAGGTATTTATCCAAACCGTTGGTAGTTTTGTGTGTTTCTTTTTGTATTGAAATTTTTACTTGGTTTGTATTTTTTTATGAGGAAAGAATTTCTACTTGGTTCCTGTTTTTTTTTATAAGGAAAGAATTAGACTGATCTTAGTTTATATGCGAAGACCAGCCTAGAGCATCCTTACAGATGAGAATACGAAGTTCTAAATCATCACTCACGGTAGACACAATTGGTGAAAAGTTGAGTTTAACAATTCTATCAAAAATGCGGTTCACCTCACGAAAGATGTGCCTAATCTGAACATCTTGGAAAAGATTGAGGTCGACTTTAATATCGGCAACAACCATTTCAATTTCCCAAGGACAATCTCATATACCTTTGATATCGTTAATGAGGCTGAGATTGTCACCCTCAATTTGTAAATTTTGAATATTGAGGGTTTTAGCATGATTAATGCTATATTTAAGGGCTGGAGCTTCAGCCATCAGAGAGTTGTTATAACCACATCATTTACTTTCCATGTGTATAACATCCCCTTTGTCGTTTCTGATAATAAAGCCAGTACCAGCTTCTCTGTTTGGTTGTTTAGAACCATCAAAATTAATCTTATGATAGTTCTGGTTTGTTTTTCCCCATTTAAGAAATCTTGTTTTCCGAGTATTATGGGTTTTGTGTTTTGGGAAGTAACATCGTCACTCTCAACTTTGTTAGTCTTTTTCCAATTTATAAGAAGAGTGGATATAAATTGAGAAAGGTCTTTGATTTTGTCCAATGGATCAGCGTTAAATATAATTTGGTTTCTATTCATCCAAATTCCCCACCAAGAGGTGGCAAGAATGATGAATTCTTTTTTGGTTAGTAAGGTGTTTAATTCTACCAACAGCTCTCTTGGTTTTTTTTATTGTTTGTATTAAGATTTTATAAAGTGCTTTCCACCCGTGCATTTTATTTTTTAATATGGTTAAGAGTAAAAGGGAATTTGGTAAGGAGATTAATGATGTCTTCAAGAGGGTTGTCACATGAGTCACATGCCAGGGGGACCGGAACATGTTTCTAGGCTAGTCGCATTTTTGTTGGTAGGCCATCATGGCAAATTTTCCAAATGAAGTTCTTTACTTTTGGATATGTGTCTAGTTTCCAGATCCAAGAAAGATTGTCAATAGTAGGGTTAGAGTGATTTGTAATTAAATCGAAGGTTGTTTTGGTAGAAAACCATCCATTTTTACTGGGGCCTAATATAATTTATTTGGTATTGTGTGTTGTGGGATATGGATGTCTAAGATTTTTTAACAACATAGCCGATTTTTTCCATATTAGTTTTATTCCATGTGCCATTGTTGTTTATAAATTCACTAACAGTAGTGAAATGATTAATAGTAGTCGTTGGTATGCAATGATCTTAAAGATTGAGGTTGTTGATCCAATTGTCTATCTAGAAGTGGGTAGTTTTACCGTCTCCAACTAACCATTGTAGTCCAATCTAGAATTCTTTCCCGAGTCTGATTAAGTGAGACCATTGCCAGGAGTGATTGCCTTTCTTCGAGTATTGAAGAATGTTAACATTTTTGAGATATTTTCCGTTTATTATTTTAACTCAGATATTATTTGGTTCAACTAGGATTTTCTAGATGAGCTTCATTTGAAGTACCTTGTTCATGTCTTGTGTTTTCCTAATTCCAATACCACCATGTTCTTTATTTTTGCATATTTTATCACATCCAATTAATGGCTTATATGTGGGCTCTTTATTCCAGAAAAAACGATCTGATCATTTTGTCAAGTTCTTTATGAATTGTCGTAGGTAACATGAAGCTTTGCATGATGAAGTTAGGTTTAGCAGCTAGGTTTACTTGATTAAAGTCGATTCCACCTTCTTGGGAAAGAGAGTTATCTTTCCATCTTGTAAGTTGATTTGTTGTTGCTGAGATTATGTCTCTAAATGTATTTTGGTTAATTTTTCCATTGATGATAGGGCATCCTAAGTACTTTTCTAATGAGGTAGTTCTTGGAATGTTTAGGATTGTTTGAATCAATTTTTTCGTATTGTTTGGTGTGTTATTTGTTGTTTGGAAAGCAAACTTATGATAATTAACACATTGTCCCGATATGGAGCAATATTCCTCAATTATGGTTTTAACTTGTGAGTAAGCTGTTTGGTTTGCTTTTGCGAAGATGAGAATATCATCAACAAAGGCTAGGAAGGGGATATTAGTACCACTTCTGGTGATTCTGAAGCCAAGCTGGTTATTGCTTCTAAAGCTTTTTTGTTGTAATTTCCTGGCCAAGATCTCTGCCCCAATAGTGAAAAGAAAGGATGAGAGAGGGTCACCTTGACGTAAGCCTCGTTTGGGGTAAAACACATCCGTAGGACCATTGTTGACAAGAACATAGAATGACATTGTTTCAATGCATTCTATGATCCAACCAATAAATCGTGGTGAAAAACCAAATTTTTCTAGAGCTTTGAGAATGAATTCTTATTCAATTTTATCATATGCTTTCTCCATATCGAGTTTAATTGCAACACAACCTTCCTTTCCTTTTTTGTTACGGAAGGAGTGAAAGATTTCATGAGCAATAAGGATATTGTCATAAATGGCTCAGTCAGCTACGAAGGCTCCTTGTAAGGGGTGAATAAGTTTGTTTAGGATAGGTTTCATTCTATCCGCCATGATTTTTGAAATCGTTTTATAAATAGTTAAGCATAGACTAATTGGTCGATAATGATTTATAGAGTTTGAGTTGTCGCATTTGGGAATCAGTGTTATGAAAGTGTGGTTTACTTGTTTAAGTAATTTCCCTGAATGGAAGAAGCTTTTGACTGCTTCAATTACCATGGGTCCTATAATATGCCATTATTTCTGGTAGAAAAGTGTTGACATGCCATCTGGATCGGGTGATTTGTTACTGTCAATTGAAAAGATAGCTTTCTTGATTTCATCATTGGTAACATTTTTAGTTAGTTCATTATTGTCAAGAGTTGTAACCTCATTCTCAATATTGGAAAGGTAATGAAGTAGAGTATTATTATTGATGCAGCTTTTCTTGAATGCTTTTTCAAAATCTGATCTAATTTCTTTTCGGATATTTTGCAGACCAATAATGATTGTACCGTGGGGTGCGAATTTCTCTTATAATTTTCCTATTGCGTCTACCAGTGGCAATTTTGTGGAAATAATTAGACTTTGTATTAATGGATTTAATATGTTTTATTTTAGCACATTGGCTCCAATATTTTTTATGGAAGGAGAGGATATTCTTTTTTTTTTATATTAATATGTTTTGTTTTGTATTAATATGTTTTGTTTTGCTATTAAGGTTGCATTTTGGGTTGGTGCTAATTTGAATCTGTATCTTGGATAGATCTTCCTCCACAACTTTTAATTGTTTAAAGATATTCCCGAAGGTAGTTTTATTCCAGTTTTTGGCACTAGACTTAAGTGCATCTGTTTTCTTAACTAAGTTGTACATATGGGATCTAGGGGTATTGATACGCCAAGCTTGCTTGACGATGATCTCAAAATATTTTATGTGAGTCCACATTTTTTCGAATTTAAAGGGTTGAGCTTTGAATTGGTTATGGTTTTCAAGATCCACTAATATAGGGCAGTGATTAGAAGAGGTCAAGGCATGGTTTTTGGTGAAAATGCCCAGGAACCATTGCAGAATTTGGTCCTGAATGAGGGTGTTGTCTAGTTTAGAAGAAATATTATTGATTTCAGTTCGGTTTTTCCGCTAGGTGAAATCATAGCCTTGGGTTGGTATATCCAATAAGTCATAGTTGTTTTTGAGGTTTCGTATATGGAATCTAGAAGACGGAAGCAGGCTACCACCTATCTTTTCTGAATTATCTTGTATTTCATTAAAATCGCCCATGAGAATGCAGGGGATATTAGTTTGTACAATAAAGTTAGTAAGATGCCCCCAGAACCTTGTCAGAATCTCTTGGGGGGCATAGATAAAAATGATCATAATACTAATGTCTTTGTCAAGAATTTTGTATTTTATGGCAATAAACTGACTGTCAATGTGAGTTAATTCACAAATCTCATTATATAATTGGTGTTCTTTCCACATGACGCAAATGCCACCGGAGAACCCGGTAGTAGGAGTATAGTGGAAATTATCAAAGCCTATTTCCTCCAGAGGTGTTGTTTATGTTCTTTATTAGTTTTGGTTTCAACAAGAGCCAGGATTTGTATTTTTTCTATTTTGCAGAAGGAGTCAACATCAGTCCAAAGGTTTTTTCGACCAATGCCTCGACAGTTCCATAGGCTTATCTTCATAAAAATAATTTTGGAGTTTTTGCAAGTTGGATTAGTCTTGCTATGGGTGTGGTTCCCATTTTGTTAGTTGTCTTTGTTGGAATATTTTTATTGGTATGTCAATCCTTGAATTTAGTCTTCCGGGAGAGACCGAATTCACCCCATGGTGACATTTCCGCTTTTGATTGTGAAATTTTGATTGATTCGAGTTGTACATCGATCCTTGAATTAAGTTTTGGATATGTCAATCCTTGAATTAAGTTTTGGATATTGTTCATATAGCAAAGTTGTGTTGTATTAAAGAAATTCTGATTGATTCGAGTTGTACATCGACAGGGGTAGCAAGATATATTGGTGAAATTGGGGTGTTGGGCATGGCCTTGGAATGTCAAATTAGGTTTGCAATTTCTTTGTGAAAATAGTTTGGGAATGTATTTTGAGCGTGCCGAGGGGTTAGTCTCCCTCTAAATTTAGGTAAATGATGTGTTATACAAGACAAAATTTCTATCATAAGATAGTTGTTACAATTGTTGATATAGTCTAGTAATAATTGGTGGTCGCAATATAGAGTTTGTAAGATAATAGGAAAAGTACAGCGTTTAAGGGCTTGATCCCTTAATAGGTCATAGTAAGGGGTGACCCTTATGATCCTGATAACAGGATATTGCCTTTGCATTTTTATTTGTGATAGAATGTTCCTTTTATCTAGGTTTATGATAGTGATCATTTTATATGTTGAGAAGTACATCCAGGAAAATAGATTGGTGTTGTGACACTGCCGAAGTGTTCGTAGGCAATGATTCTTTAAGGAGTCTTTGTTACAAGTTTTGCATTTAGAATAATACACATTGCATACGTATTAGTCATTCCTCCAAGTAGAGTTAGCATTGCTCTTAATTAAGTGGAGATAACATATGTTGAGAGTCTTGATGAAGGTGGTTGCTTTCGAGGGAGGTACCATGAAGCCAATCGCAAGAGTTGTAGTTCTTTCCCATATGTTGTGGATCCCACATATGCTGCATTGACAAAGAGTATGTAGTAAATGTATATAATGATAGTGTCATCAAAGGTTTAGGGTACATTGCACTTCTACCTGGATTAATCAAGGGGTGATAACATAAGTGAAAGTTAGACATGATTTGGTTATTGTTATATGTGAAGTCAATTGAACACACCTCATAGGAAATATGGGTCAATGGTCTTGACTTAGTCGGATAAACAAGGGAGCATTCAGGACAGATCATTAAGATCACACAGATATGCATGAGAGATAAGTGAAATGAAGCACTCTTATCAATTGGAAATATCCTTGAAACATAGGACAAATCATAATAGTTTGGAGTATGGGAATAATGTATGTTTGGGGGGTTGCCCAATTCACATCTTTGGATAAGTAGAGCAAGATACCATACATTCAATCTGATTTTAGCAAGTTTAGCCAAATCGAAATCTGGGGCACTAGTTTGTTTCTCCTTAGTAGCTTGTTTTTTAGTAGATGAAGGAGTTTCCTGAGCTTTAGGAAGATTAGTTGGAACCACATCATCCATAGATGATGGGATATTGCTATTTTCAATAAGGGTAGATTAGTGTTGATAACAACAAGGGTGGGTTTGTTTGATTTTGTGGCTTGTGAAGCCTTGCTCTTAGGGAATTCAGAGCACAAAACAGAGGAAAAACGTTGTTTACCTTTATCCATAGTTGATTCAGTTAAGGGACTTGACAACCACATAGATTAGTAACCATCAACAACACTTAGAGAGTTCTCATGAAAAAGATCCAAGCAATCAAAAGCAAAGATGAAGTATTTGTGAATTTGTTGTTTAAGAATACAGATAACATCATGTAGATAACCATATATATAGAGATGAAGAGTTGCCAGTGATTAGTAATGGTAAGGGGTTAGAGAAAATGAAAGATACACCTCTGCTCAAAGGAAATGTGCCTTTCTTGCCCTAGAATTTGAATCTGACACCAGCTCCCATGCACGCCACACCAGGGTAGCACCAAAGTACAAGGGAGATGAGGGGTCAGTAGGATGGCCACCACGAGACCCGTGAAGGTAGGAGCTCCAAGCCACATAGTACACCAGCAATGACAATCTATTAAGCAGTAGACAGAAAGAAGAGGATGGTTGAGAGGTCGCCGACCGAACCAGGCCGCATGGTCGTCTTATAGTACCAAAGAGAGCAATAAGAGATTATCCTAAATAAGAATGGGCAAGGTGGGATTTTGTAGGTTTTTTTGGATTGGAAAGGTCTTCTTTTTAGGGTTTAATCTGCCCCCTTTCTGAAAAATGGAGAAAGAGGTCTCCACTTTGCATTCTAGGTGGAAGAAGCGTTTTGGATCTGTGTAAAGAAGTAGCAAAAGCATGGTATTGAGTTGGTAGTGAAGCATTTTGTGGGGGTTAGGGTTAACAATGGTGGACGGCGGTGGGTGTTCGAGGTTTTCTATTTTGGAAGGAAGAGCTAGAGTGTTTCAAGTTTGCCAGTAGGGTTTCCTGCCTACTGTAGCATAACATTTATCAAGACAAAGGGTTGACTACTTGGTTCGTGTTTTGTACGCGAACTAGCGTTGAGACTTTAATTTTAATTTTATTTTTTATTTTTCCATTACAATAAAATTATATATAAAATTTATATGCATATATACACTTTTAAAATATATTGTATGTATTTGTAAAATTGTAGTTTTATACAAATTATGACGCGTCAATAAAAGTGTTTTACATCTATTAAAACATGTGTGTAAAACATAACGAAAATTAAGTATTTTAACCCATATGTAAATTTTCACACTGTAAAACATGTTGTAAAACATTGCTATAAATTAGTTTTTTATCACGAATTATGATACAGCTATATGAATTTCACCACCCGTAAAATCTTGTAAATTTGCTAAAAGTTAGTGTTTCAACACAAAATACAGTATGACTGAATGAATTTCTACACCCGAAAAACAAGATGTAAATATTATTAGAAATAAATTAGTATTTTAACACGAATTAATGATACGACTATATGAATTTCTCCACCCGTAAAACATCTTATAAAGTTGCTGAAAAATAGTGTTTTAACACAAATTATGGTATGACTGAATGAATTTCTACGCCCGAAAAACATGATGTAAATATTGTTAGAAATAGATTAGACTTTTAACACGAATTAAAATACGACTATATGAATTTCTCCATCATAAAACATCTTGTAAAGTTGATGAAAAATAATGTTTTAACACAAATTACGATATGATTGAATAAATTTCTACGTCCGTAAAACATGTTGTAAATATTGTTAAAAATAAATCAGTAATTTAACACGAATTATGATACGGCCGTATGAATTTCTTCTTCAAAATCTAATGCTGAGGGGTGCACTTGATCATCTAATTTTAAAACCCAATTAAGAAAACATGAACTCCAAGTTCTATTGAAAAAGTAAGGAAGGATGATCTCTTTCTCTCTACATCCCTTCTTTGTTAGCCGTGATGGCTAGTATTGCTTCTAGTGAATGTACATTGCTTGATGAATGCAATGACTTCATTTCAACTCTGCGGCCTTGCAGGTAATAGCTAATTCTCTTTTTTTTCACTCTTTTTTCCCATTATTACTATAGAAGATCAAGAATCAATCGAAAAAAAAATAAGAGGGAAGATCCCAGACGATATCAACTTTTCTTTTCTTTTGAATTTAGTATGCCATTGCTAAACACAACTACTAGTATTTGTTGTGTTTTTTCATCTACAACTAGTATTTGGCTTATCTACAATGAGCTTTACATAAATGAAATAAACATGTGAGCGATTGTATCCTGAGAACACATATATTACAGCTAAAGTGCGTACCATCAAGTTGTTGACGTATCCTGATTCTAACTTTTGCATTTGATCATCATTATCTTGCAATGTGGCCTTTGCGTCCTGATTCATTGGCAATGTTTTGCATGTTAGAATCTTTTGTATAGCGGTTAGCTCCCTATAGTCTTTAGTTTGGTTAGTTGTCAATCTATAAATTTGTCATCAGACTTGTATCATTGTCAATTGACTGATCACACTATTGTTCTACTTCACAGTAGCACAATATTAGAACAAACTAGTGTAGTAGTACCGGATCAACCACACGATTTCTGCTCGCATTACTCATACTATTGCAATGGCTTCTTGGTGCACTAAATGCACAACAAGCTTTAGAGTTTGACAAAAATACTCAACCTAGTTTAAATTTACAATAAACATGTTTATGTGGCATCGTAGATGTCCAATTAGAGAAATATACCGGACTAAAATAATAATAATAAAAACATGTTATCCTTCAACGTAATTGTGTTATAGAACTTCTCATTCTCTTCCGAAGAATGTTTGAGGCTAGATTTCAAGCTGATTTTGAGTACATTCTAATTCTTACCCAATTACAAAAAATGTACTTATTCGATTCTCACTTGTCTGCTGCTAGATGTCATTGACTTGGAATGAATCTTAATAGTATATCTTGTATAGCTCACATGCATCGCAATCACTCACATGAGAGTGCTAATATGTACCTTAGAGGAGGAGAGTTAACGAAGCTCTATGTTTGACCATAGCTACAACCTCTACCTCATCACCACGACATTGCCCTTAGCAATCCAATTATCCATTTGTTCGTCTTCATCACAAGTTTCAAAAGCTATTGCAAGCTATTTGTTCTTTTTTTTTTCGTGTGTTCAAAGCTATTGGGTTATAACTAAGATATACCGATTTATATGTAACTATTTATAACTTAAAAAAACTGAAATAATTAAGATTTTACTATTTATTTTTTAAAAGATTTTGCATAGGATTTATTTTTCCATCTCATATTTAATTAAAGTAGTTTCAAATTTTATTTTTGGTTTGAAAACTAATTAACATGACTTTATTCATCGAATACATTACGTATAATGTAAAATCCAATTAAGTCTTCTTAAAATTTGCACCACATTGAAATACTTTCACTGGACACATATTCAACCAACTTCACCCTATATTTTTATTTCAAAAATTAATAAGATGAGTATTCTAAAAACATGGGTGGTTGTGGCAAAAAAATATTTCATCTCTTCTCTACTTCTCCTAAAATATATATCTTTTATTTCAATTTTCATAAGTTATTATTATTATATATGACAATAAAATTTGTGATAATAAAAAATTAGATATTCTATTACTAATTGTATAAATATTTAAAAAAATATTGTAGGCACTACTTTAACATTAACATGACATTATAAACAAATTTAATAGTTTAAAATTCCCTTACATGGCAACATGATCAGTAGCCAGTTTTTGGAGTAGAACTTGGAAAGGATAGAAATTTTGAATGCTGTAATGTTAAACTTATTACCAAAATTAAAAAAAAAAAACATTCTTAAAGAAAGTAGTAGTTACAGAATTTATCATTTTTAACACTTGAAAATGCAACGAATTAAGATATATCTATCTGAATCTTTTCTAGACTAGTGTACTCATCGATCAACTACGATACATATCTTTCTGACATTAGAGAAAGCATTCAAGTTCATATCTAGTTAGCAACTCCAACGTCGACAGCGACATCATCCACTCCTCATCGATATCGTTTGCGCAAGGTTGCAACTGCCGAGGCTACAAAGTAGTACTAGTCTCTGATGAGTCTCCATGTCTATCTAACTGCTCCGTCGATGATCACATCGATCACTCCTCATCAATAGGGTTTGTGCAAGGTTGTTGCTGCTCTTGCGACTGCAGATCATGAGTAGTACTACTCTTTAGCGAGTCTCCATATCTAGCCAGCCCCTTTGCCGATGACGAAATCAACCACTCCTCAAATTCGAGAACGACATTGTTCCAACATATATAGTTCGTGCAAGGTTGTTGTTTCTTCTGTTGTGATTGCAGAGTATTACAAGTCTCTAATCAGTCTCCATGTGTAGCTGACGACTTCATCAATGACGACATCAACCACTCCTCAAAATCAGAGAGAATGGCATCATTCCAACATATATCGTTTGTGCAAGGTTGTTGTTGCGGGCCTTGCGGCTGCAGGGTAGTACTAGTTTTCAATGAGTTTGTGCCGCCACTACTTGTTCGCATCTTCTTAGCATCACTCATCACTACAATGTCTTATTTACGTCCTTCTCGTTCACGTTTTTTTGGTGCCTTCTATATTATTTTACAAATTGCAATATCTTGATTCTTTACCTATATAATAATAATAATAGAAATTAGTACGTAAGGTGATTTCATTGGGCTGGTTTTTTAGAAACCGTAGTATTGGAGAATATATAAAATCATATATTTATTCTTCACAACACTAATAAGTAAGCTAATTAGAGATCGACTATCAAGACTTTGAGAAACCCTAGTATTGAATCCAAGAAAACCGCCACTACTTGTTGCCCTCCAATAGACAAAAGCATCCTTTTAACCAATGACATTAACACAGCAAAAGCAAAGCTTTCAAATTGCCAAAAACTAATAGATTTTAGTATAAAGTCACAAATTTGACCGATCTACAATATATTGGAAAAATTTGCACCTTCGAGACAAGTATATACCGCAAGTCCGTAGAGCTACTCCGACGGATGATAACTCCAACAATATTGTAAATGTGGAGGAAATGTTCTTGCACTGGAAACCTCTTTTATATTTTGCTAATAGGGAGTATATGGATAATACCTCATCCATTCTGTTGGTCACTTAGTCTGCTTGGTGTTCTGCTTATTCATTCTGGTTGTCTAGCCTTATGTGTAAATTTTGGTAAAATATCGTTGTTTATGAGGTTTAAGTAAGTCAAAGTTTGGATGCATGGTCATTTTCCTTAATCCTTCTACATATGACCTAATTATTGGTATTTCCTTTTATCCTCTTTTCCAAACTTATTACAGATGTTATATTTAGATGAATGGACTTTTATTGAAAAATATCATTCTGGCTCCCAACTGGGTGTTATCGAATCCTTGAAAGCCAAAACTATCAGATTTCAGATTGTTGGTGGGGTCAAGGTAGGTTATCTATATCCTATGATTGGTTTTTTGTTCAAATCATGATGTGGTTTTCTCCTATTTTATCTGACAGATATTCAAGGTCTAAAGGATGTCATATGTGTTATAACCCCTAAAAGTCTCGATCTATCATTTCTGTATGAAAGGCATAATGAACAATTTCTGTAACCTCTATGATCTCTGTAATAATCTTTTGAACATAATAATATATGTTATTGCATTTTTAGTCTTAAAATATTTTTAAGAGTGCAAAAAATAAAGATTTAGCACGCTTCGAACGAAATCCGCGACCAGAGGCCAAAGGGCGCGTTTGCGGCGTTTCCGCGATCGCGGAAAACTGTTCATCGTCCCCTTCGTCTCCTTCGCGTTTCGCCGGTTCGGATGCCGCCGTTTTGCCGTTGGGGATGTCGATCGGTTGGTTTTCTCGACGTTATGCTCTCCTTTTCCCTATAAAAGGAGGCCGGAGAAGCTTGGAATCTCATCCACAGCTCAATCCATCTCTCTCTTTCTCTCGTTCTTGCCTTCGCCGGAGTTCGTGCCCTCGTCGGAGTTTTCGCCAGAGTTTTTATGGTCGTCGTAGTGCCTTGGAAGCTTGGAGTGGTGGCATTGCAAGGAGGAGAAGAAAGCATCGTCGTCTTCGTCGTCGGTGAGCCTCAAAGCCGGATGGAGTCGCGTCGGAAGGGCGATCCGCGATCGCGGGGATGAATTCCGCGGCCGCGGCTCTGCCCAGATTTCCGCGACCGCGGAAGCCCAAACCGCGACCGTGGCTTGCCCTGGCAAGTGCGATCGTGGCTTGGACAACCACGGTCATGACTCAGGCTTCGTTCCTTTTCGATTCCTATCATTTTCGTTCGTATCGTTTCGTCTGTAATGTGTCGAACCCAGGGTTTCATCGTTGTCGTAGGAATCCGTAACCAGATTCCAGTTCCAGATCCCAAAACCCGACATCGTCTATTCACTAGATTAAGGGAAGTGGCGGTTCTCTCTTGCTTATCATTCCATATTTCCTTTAGTTATCAATTATGTTTGATTGTTAATTAAATTGGAATGAGATGTTGTTTTCGTTTGGGAACAGATTTTATAAAATGATTGATTAAAATATGATATTATAATAGTTTGTATATATTGCTAGAAACAATGCTATTATACTGGTTATTACCGTGATGGTATTGGTGTGGATTATTGTGTGAATTTAACTGTGTAGTTAGAAAGAGTATTCGTAGGAACGCTATGTACCTTGCGAGGTCTAGTCGTTTCTTTATAACTGGTATTAGGAGGATTTTTGCCCTAGTACTATATGGTCATGACTGTACCCTTACTCAGGGTAGGTGCACACAGCTGGTGCCGACAATCGAGATTAATTCCCCAGATATCTCTCGTGATGAGATGATATACTTTAAAAGCTTTAACGTAAATGTGTGTTTTGTCATCAAATAAGATAAGTGCGGTTATGCACATAACTAATGAACCTTCGGGCGAGAAGTACAACTTGGAACCCGCCTGGACTTCGGTTAGAGTAAGTCCTCCTTCTAAATCTGAATTCGCATTGTGCGGTGAGGTTAGTTGTGGACCCAAATGATCAAGTCGTTTTTAAACACTTGTGTGAAAACTATAACGTTCTCAAACACTTGTCATACTTTCTGAAAGACTCAATCTTTTGGAGTCTTCTCTTCATACGTTTCCGAAAGACTCAATCTTTTGGAGTCTTCTCTTATTCATACCTCTACGTATATTTCTGTAGGAGTGTTGAGGTTCACTATCGTCATCGGCTTTTATTCGAAAAGCGATGGGTGTAACCTAACACGACTACTTAGAACCTTTTCTAGTTTACCCTTGCATAGTCTTTCATTAGACTAACCAACCGGTTATTTTCCTTTGCATGGTTGGCTGGTGTCATCCGTCTCATACGGCACATCAGGTAAACTCCCTTTCCGTGAAGGCTAGTATGCGATGATGAAGGAAGATGGTGATTTAAAGAGTTTTCCAAGGTTGAAGATCCTAGGCGTGAGATTGCTCCGATCAAGACCCTTCGTGAATTTTATTTATTTTAAAGACTTCCGCTGTATTGAAACAACTTTGTATTTGGTTGTATTTGGTGTTGACAGTTGTAAAACCGTGACTTTGGTTTAAATAATATTTGGGAATTTTTACGATATTTAATATAGTTTGTGTTATTATATGGTTGTTATAAATGATTTAGCCTTGGGTGACCCCAGATGTGAAATCGGAGGTCACTGGCGGTAATACTTTCAAGGGAAAATTTGGGGGTGTTACAGTCTGATATAGTAAGTTTCACTTCTATATTTAGAAAGACTAATCCTTTCTCGTCGCCTCGCAGGATATGGGCGCATTCGTATCACAACTCAGGAGTAGGAAGGAAGCCGAGGTGGTTCCTCCATCTCCAGTTAGGCTTGAGTTTCCGGTTCCCCCTAGATGCGTTGAGGCCGGGGAGCCAAGCTGTCCACCCGAGGTGGTGAAGACCGTACTCGAGGAGTCGGTAGTGTTGGTGTCCGACGGGGCAAGGGTTCCCGAGGTGGAGCCCGAAGCAGACCCGAGAGAGGACACGGAGGAAGAAGAGCCGGAGGAGTACAATGGAGGGTACTTCAACGACGACTTCGAGGAGGAGGATCCCGAGGAGGATCCAGAGGAAGATCCGGAAGAAAAAAAAGATCCGGAGGAAGAGGACCCCGAAGAGGACCTCGAGGAGTTCGGCTATGAGTCAGATGGCCTAGATCATCTGCTTGAGGACAGTGAGGACCCGGGAATGCAGTTCATTTTTCTGAGTCCAGAGTTGCCGCCTGATGAGGAGTATACGTCGTTGTCCCCTGCCGCTTGGGAGGCGCTTGGGATCTCGGGTATCAACAGGAGAAGGTATGGGCCGCGGGATGCACCAGTGGACCCGCAATTTATCCCCACACCAAGAGGGCCAATAGTGAGCCCTGCTTCTCGGCATGTGCTTCATCAGAGCGAGATCCTCCGAGGCTCGTCGCCATGTGGAGATGATGTGTGAGCGTGCTCGTAGGAGGGCAAGGCCTTGGAAAGCAATGGGTACCCCGAGGGTGGTTCCGACCCAATAGGCCAGGCCTAGGCCCCGAGTGCTTGTTGAGCGTATGGAGGAGTGGACAAATTCCTTATACGATATGGAGGAGAGGACTTACGAGACTGAACTCGGTCTCTCCCGTATGCTTGAGGACGTCCGCAAACTCCAGGAGAATATCCGGCAGGCCAAGCTGCTACTCAACCCTCAGTACGAGGTAAACAGGGCGGATTTCCATCCGGGATTCCTTGAGGAGTTTTGCTACCCCCCAGTACCTGAGGAGGGGCCGAGTGTTCCTGTGTCCAGAGAGGGACCAAATGTACCGAGGCCTAGGGAAGAGCTGTGTGCTCCGGGCCCTAGTTGGTCGAGGAGTCTGACACCGGAACCCGAGGATGGTCCACTTCCGAAGAGAAGATGTCAGAGGTCCACTGAGTATAGGAAACTCTTCATGGCACCGTGAAGGAGGCAGTGTTGGGCCGTAGTGATTTCTTTTAGTTGTTTGTTTCGTTTTTGTTAGAGTTGTAGCCTCCTAGCAATTTTGTCTTCTCGCTTAGGAGGGCTTTTGTATAACTTATCGAACTCAGTTTCAGTTCACTGCATCAATAAAAGTTTATCAGTTTGATCTATTCTGAGTCTGTTCTATGCGTTGTGCATTTTAAATTCGATATTAATGTTGTGTGATACTCGGGAAATTGATCGGTAAACAGATGGTGAACACAAGGAACACTATACGTGCTGGTACTGGGCCAAGCAACAACCCCAGGCTGAATTTGAGGAATGCCGCAAATCAAGGGGATGAGAGCGAGTCGGTTTCTCATAACAACCCCGTGGGCAGTGGTCGAGTTCCAGCCAATCCTCAAGTGGTATTTGATGCTACGGCTATAGAAGCTATTCGGGGGATCGTCATGCAAGCGGTCACCGATATAATGCGTTCAATTGCACCACAGGCACAAGGTGTGTCGGTTCCTCAGGTGATCCCTGAATTTGAGGAGCCAGTTATTCATGTGCCTCAGGATGATGCCGTCAGGAACAGAGGGAATTATGGTTGAGCGTTGAAGGCCATTAGTTCTATGAGGCCTGGCAGCTATGATGGCAAGGGGGAACCAATCAAAGTGGTGTATTGGTTCTCGCACATGGAGAGGTTGTTTAGAAATGTCGAGTCCACTGAGGCTGAAAAAGTGCATATTGCTTCCCTTCAACTAAAGGAGGTGGCTAGCGAATGGTGGAAAAGCACTGGTCTAGCTGATCATCCTGGTTTGAACTGGGGAATGTTTAAGACGGAGATGACCGACCGTTTCTTTTCTCGTGCTATGAGGGAGGAGAAACATAAGGAGTTCCTTTATCCGAAGACGGATGGGTTAAGAGTGACTGAGCTTGCAGCCAAGTTTAATCACCTGTTGCAGTATGCTGGGCCGAAAGTGTCCAGTGAGGAACAAAAGATCTGGCATTTCCACGAGTGGATGAACCCAGACATCAAGCCATTGATGGTGCGCCACGGATGCTCTACTCTAGAGCAGTACGTGGATGTCGCCTATAAGTTGGAGGTGACTCAAGAGGAGTCGGCGAAGAAGCGCAATCGCCATAGACCGGCGCAGAGCCAGCCTCAGGCAAGTGGGTTCAAGCGACCCGCGCCACCGTCGAATTTTGCCAAGTCTGGCCGGGCTAGAACGGGGGCAACACAGGCAGGTTCTACTCAATGCTCAGGCCAGGGCAAGAACCCAGTTCAGTGTTATAATTGTGAAACGCCGGGGCACAAGAGCAATGAGTGTCCGAAGGATAAGAGGACGTGTTTTGCCTGCGGAAAGGAGGGGCACTTGCAGACGTTTTGTCCGCAAAGGAGACAAAAGGGAGCTGAGTCACAGCAAGGGTCTGTTAGCCATAACAACCGACCCCGATTCAAGCCGGTTGAGACTCCTAGCCCTTCGACACGGACAATTGCCCAGAACAAGGGGAAAGCCCCAGCTGCTTCTGGAGGTCAAGGTTAGCGGCTTTACGAGATGCGTGAGGCTGACGGACCGAATGCTCCAATTACTCAAGGTACTCTATACCTCCATTCTACTTTTGTGTGTATATTGTTTGATTCGGGTGCCACTCATTCTTTCATTTCGGAGAACTGTGTGAGTAAGCTAGGCTTGGTGTGCAATGAGGCTTGTGAGCCATTTGTGGTAAATCTTCCAAATAGTGAACAGTTGATAGGAACCAAGCGTCTGTCAGAATTTCCGATTACCATTCAAGGTCGGAAGTTCGAAGCGGATTTGATCTGTATAGCCATGGCTCCATACGATATTATTGTCGGGATGGATTGACTGACGCATCATGGGGCGATAATTGATTTTAGCTCAAGCACTATGACAGTTTCATCTGGAGGCCAGTTTGTGTGCAAGTTCAAGGGTCATAATGACGCTGATAACGGAAAGCTCATCAATGCGATGGCTGCGTGTAAGCTACTTCGACAAGGTTGCGTCGGGTACCTGTGCTATCTGGATAAGCCCAAGAAGGATGAGACTTCAGTTCTTGATGTTCCTGTCATATGCGAGTATCCGAATGTTTTTCCTGATGAGATTCCCGGTTTACCCCTGAATCGTGACGTGGAGTTCACTATTGATATCGAGCCTGGTACCGCGCCGATTTCTAAGGCACCATATCGGATGGCTCCAGCGGAGATGCAAGAGTTGAAGAAGCAACTCGAGGACCTTCTTGAGAAAGGGTATATAAGGCCGAGTGCATCGCCTTGGGGCGCTCCGGTCTTGTTCGTCAAGAAGAAGGATGGTTCGTTCCGACTTTGTATCGACTATCGAGAGTTGAACAAGGTCACGATCAAGAATAAGTATCCGTTGCCTAGGATTGATGATCTGTTGGATCAACTGCAGGGAGCAAAAGTCTTTTCCAAGATCGATCTGAGATCTGGTTACCATCAGCTCAGGATTCGTGAAGAAGATATTCCGAGGACTGCATTCCGGACGAGGTATGGACACTACGAGTTCGTAGTCATGCCATTTGGGCTTATTAATGCTTCGATAGTCTTCATGGATCTGATGCATAGATGTTTCCACCAATATTTGGATAAGTTTGTGGTGGTCTTCATCGATGATATTCTGATCTATTCCCCGAGCGAGGAGGCTCACGAGGAGCATCTTCGAATCACCTTGTCAGTCCTTAGACAAAATCAGCTATACGCAAAGTTGTCTAAGTGTGACTTCTGGATCAAGGAAGTGGCTTTCTTAGGCCATTTGATCAATGAGGATGGGGTTATGGTCGACCCTCAGAAGATTAAAGCGGTAGCCAACTGGAAGCAACCTGAGAATGTGAAGGAGGTGCGCAGTTTCTTGGGACTTGCAGGTTATTACAGATGGTTCGTGGAGGGATTTTCTAAGATCGCTCTACCAATGACTGGTTTGCTCCGCAAGGTCCATAAGAAGTTTATGTGGGACGACAAGTGCGAGGCAAGTTTTCAGAAATTGAAAAAGTGCCCGACGTTCACACCAGTTTTGGCGCTACCGAAAGGAACTGATGGTTATGTGGTCTATAGTGACACTTCAAAGCATGGGTTAGGATGTATACTGATGCAAAAGGAAAAGGTTATTGCGTACGTATCTCGGCAGTTGAAGACCTATGAAGCAAACTATCTGACGCATGATATGGAGTTAGCGGCTGTGGTTTTTGCATTGAAAATTTGGAAGCACTACCTCTATGGTGTTAGGTGCCAGGTATTTACCGACCATAAGAGTCTCAAGTATGTGTTCACTCAGAAGGAGTTGAATATGAGACAACATCGCTGGTTGGAGCTACTCAAAGACTACGACATCGAGTTATTGTATCATCCGGGCAAGGCTAACGTGGTAGCCGATGCATTGAGTCGGAAGACATCGAACAAGACCATAGTAGCTCTACTCACTGCACAGACCAAACTGAACCAAGGATTGTGCGAGATTGACGTCTTGTACGATCAGCGTCGAGGATGCCTGAGTATGTTGGAGATTCAGGCTACGCTACTTGATCAGATCAAGGAGAGGCAGGTTGGCGATGTGGTCTTGGTGAAGTTAAGCAGTGAAGTGATGGACGGGAAAGCTCCCAAATTCGTGATTCAGGATGATGGATCACTCTGGTTTTAGGACCGGATTTGTATGCCTGACGTGGTTGGCCTTCGCCAGTTGGTGATAAAAGAGGCCCATTCGTCCGCTTATTCTGTACATCCAAGATCTAGTAAGATGTACAAAGACCTCAGAAAGAAATTCTGGTGACCCAATATGAAGTGGGACGTAGCAGAATTTGTGGCGAAATGCTTGACTTGTCAGAAGGTCAAGATAGAACACCGTAGACCAGGTGGTGAATTGCTACCTCACCCAGTACCAGCATGTAAGTGGGAGGATATCGCTATGTACTTCGTCACAGGGTTGCCGAAGACTCAGAGTCAGAAGGATGCCATATGGGTGATCATTGACAGGCTCACGAAGAGTGCTCATTTCGTGGCCATCAAGTCAACATGGGGAACCCAGAAGCTATCAGAAGTGTTCCTACACGAGATTGTCTGTTTGCATGGTACGCAAAAGACCATTGTATCGGATCGTGACGTCCGATTCATGTTGAGATTCTGGAAGGAACTCCACAAGGCCATGGGAACTGAGTTGAGGTTTAGTACTGCTTTTCATCCTCAAACGGATGGACAGTCTGAGAGGACTATCCAGACACTGGAAGATATGCTGAGAGCTTACGTACTAGATCGTCCGACCAGGTGGGGGAATAGCTTAAGTCTGATTGAATTCACGTACAACAATAGCTGGTATTCTACCATTAAGATGGCTCCATTCGAGGCTTTGTACGGTCGGAAGTACAGATCTCTAATTTGTTGGGATGAGAATGCCGACAAGGTTCTGCTCGGACCGGAGTTGGTCGAAAGGACTGCCTCAGACATTGCTTTGATCAGACAGAGGATGCTAACAGCTCAGAGTCGATAGAAGTCTTACGCAGATCTGAAGCGCAAGAATGTCGAGTTTGAGGTTGGTGACAAGGTATTTGTCATGGTGTCGCCATCCAAGGGTGTGTTCAGGTTCGGCAAGCGTGGGCAGCTTAACCCTCGCTACGTGGGACCGTTTGAGATCCTTGACAGAATTAGATCTCTAGTGTACCGTTTAGCATTGCCTCCGTCGGCGCATCCAGTGCATAACGTGTTCCACGTGTCTCTGCTAAGGAAGTACGTGCCAGATGTGTCTCATGTGCTGAGTTATGAGGACATCGAGATTCAAGCAAATGGTACCTACGAGGAGATACCTGTGCGTATTCTCGAACGTCGTGAGAAGCACTTGAGGAACAAGGTGGTACCATTAGTACGGATTCTCTGGTCCAAGTCTGGATCTGAGGAGGTTACTTGGGAAACCTGGGAGACTGAGGCTGATATGCTTAGTCGTTTTCCCGATTTGTTTTCGGCCTAGTTTCGGGGTCAAAACTTTTTTTTTAAGGGGGAGGTAATGTAATAACCCCTAAAAGTCCCGATCTATCATTTCTGTATGAAAGGCGTAATGGACAATTTCTGTAACCTCTATGATCTCTGTAGTAATCTTTTGAATGTAATAATATATGTTATTGCATTTTTTAGTCTTAATTTTTTTAAGAGTGCAAAAAATAAAGATTTAGAACGCTTCGAACGAAATCCGCGACCAGAGGCCAAAGGACGCGTTCGCGGCATTTCCGCGATCGCGGAAGAGTTTCCGCAATCGCGGAAAACTGTTCATCGTCCCCTTCGTCTCCTTCGCATTTCGCCGGTTCGGATGCCGCCGTTGCACCGTTGGGGATGTCGATCAGTTGGTTTTCTCGACGTTATGCTCTCCTTTTCCCTATAAAAGGAGGCCGAAGCAGCTTGGAATCTCATCCACAGCTCAATCCATCTCTCTCTTTCTCTCGTTCTTGCCTTCGCCGGAGTTCGTGCCCTCGTTGGAGTTTTTGCCGGAGTTTTTGTGGTCACCGTAGTGCCTTGGAAGCTTGGAGTGGTGGCATTGCAAGGAGGAGAAGAAAGCATCGTCGTCTTCGTTGTCGGTGAGCCTCGAAGCCGGATGGAGTCGCGCCGGAAGGGGGATCCGTGATCGCAGGGATGAATTCCGCGATCGCGGCTATGCCCAGATTTCCAAGACTGCGGAAGCCCAAACCACGACCGCGGCTTGGACAACCACGGTCACGACTCAGGCTTCGTTCCTTTTCGATTCTTATCGTTTTCGTTCGTATCGTTTCGTCCGTAATGTGTCTAACCCAGGGTTTCGTCGTTGTCGTAGGAATCCGTAACCAGATTCCAGTTCCAGATCCCGAAACCCGACATCGTCTATTCACTAGATTAAGGCAAGTGGCGGTTCGCTCTTGCTTATCATTCCATATTTCCTTTAGTTATCAATTATGTTTGATTGTTAATTAAATTGGAATGAGATGTTGTTTTCGTTTGGAAACAGATTTTATAAAATGATTGATTAAAATATGATACTATAATAGGTTGTATATATTGCTAGAAACAACGCTATTATACTGGTTATTACCGTGATGGTATTGGTGTGGATTATTGTGTGAATTTAACTGTGTAGTTAGAACGAGTATTCGTAGGAACGCTATGTACCTTGCGAGGTCTAGTCGTTTCTTTATAACTGGTATTAGGAGGATTTTTTCCCTAGTACTATCTGGTTAGGACTGTACCCTTACTCAGGGTAGGTGTACACAGCTGGTGCCGACAATCGGGATTAATTCCCCAGATATCTCTCGTGATGAGATGATATACTTTAAAAGCTTTAACGTAAATGTGTGTTTTGTCATCAAATAAGATAAGTGTGGTTATGCACATAATTAATGAACCTTCGGGCGAGAAGTACAACTTCGAACCCGCCCGAACTTCGGTTAGAGTAAGTCCTTCTTCTAAATCTGAATTCGCATTGTGCGGTGAGGTTGGTTGTGGACCCAAATGATCAAGTCATTTTTAAACGCTTGTGTGAAAACTATAACGTTCTCAAACACTTGTCATACTTTCTGAAAGACTCAATCTTTTGGAGTCTTCTCTTCATACGTTTCCGAAAGACTCAATCTTTTGGAGTCTTCTCTTGTTCATACCTCTTCGTATATTTCTGTAGGAGTGTTAAGGTTCACTATCGTCATCGGCTTTTATTCGAGAAGCGATGGGTGTAACCTAACACGACTACTTAGAACCTTTTCTAGTTTACCCTTGCATAGTCTTTCATTAGACTAACCAACCGGTTATTTTCCTTTGCATGGTTGGCTGGTGTCATCCGTCTCATACGGCACATCAGGTAAACTCCCTTTCCGTGAAGGCTAGTATGCGATGATGAAGGAAGATGGTGATTTAAAGAGTTTTCCAAGGTTGAAGATCCTAGGCGTGAGATTGCTCCGATCAAGACCCTTCGTGAATTTTATTTATTTTAAAGACTTCCACTGTATTGAAACAACTCTGTATTTGGTGTTGACAGTTGTAAAACCGTGACTTTGGTTTAAATAATATTTGGGATTTTTTACGATATTTAATATAGTTTGTATTATTATATGGTTGTTATAAATGATTTAGCCTTGGGTGACCCCAGATGTGAAATCTGAGGTCACTGGCGGTAATACTTTCAAGGGAATATTTGGGGGTGTTACAATATGTTTGACATTTGATGTGTTGCAAGCAATGCCATAACCAATTTGCTCTTGGTTATCTAAGGTAATATACTATTGCATACCATTTAGATTGTTGGTGTGTACTGACGTAATTTTTTCCGTGTGCTGAGACTTCATTCTAAAAT
Organism: Rheum nobile; assembly: GCA_027886185.1. Taxonomy (NCBI): domain Eukaryota; kingdom Viridiplantae; phylum Streptophyta; class Magnoliopsida; order Caryophyllales; family Polygonaceae; genus Rheum; species Rheum nobile. Next base: position 785,784 of record WOAB01000901.1, on the reverse strand, counting down.
AATCTTTGCATAATTTGAGGTTTTTCTTCTTCAAAAGCTAATGCTGAAGAGTAGAGTTTAGCATCTAATTTTAAAACCTAGTTAAGAAAACCTGAACTACAAGTTCTACTGAAAAAGTAAGGAAGGATGATGTCTTTCTCTATGCATCCCTTATTTATATAGAACTTTAAATTTCATACTTCATTTGCTCATTTCTATCTTCAACATGTAGAGCAAATGAATTTTTCATTAGCCGGGATGGCTAGCATTGCTTCCATACATTGCTTGATGAATGCAATGACTTCGTTTCAGCTTTGCGGCCTTGCAGGTAATAGGTAATTCTCTCTCTTTTTCAACTCCTTTGTCCCATTATTACTATAGAAGTTCTAAAATCAACCGAAAAAGAAACAAGAGGGAAGATCCTTGACGGTATCAACTTTTCTTCTGTTGAAATTAGTATACCATTGCTAAACACAGCTACTAGTTTTTCCTATGTTTTTCATCTACAACTAGTCTTTGGCTTATCTACAATAATCTCTACATAAATGAAATAAACATGTGAGCGATTATAGCATGAAAATACATTTATTACAGCTGAAGCGTGTTCCATCAAGTTGTTGAAGTATCCTGATTCTTACTTTTACATTTGATCATCATCATCTTGCAATGTGGCCTTTGAGTCTTGATTCAATGGTAATGTTTTGCATGCTAGAGTCTTTTGTATAGCGGTTGGCTCCCGATAGTCTTTAGTTTAGTTAGTTACCAATCTGTAAATTTGTCATCAAACTCGTATCATTGTCAATTGATTGTTCATTCCATTATTCTACTTCACAGTAGCACACGCTTTCTGATCAACCACACGCTTTCTTGGATCGCAGTACTCATACTATTGCAATGGCTTCTTGATGTAGTAAGTGCACAATAAGCTTTAGAGTTTGACAAAAAAACTCATCCTAGTTTAAATTTAAAATAAACATTAATGTGACATCGTAGATGTCCAATCATAGAAGTATAATGGATTAAAAAATAATAATCCAAACATGCTATCCTTCAACGTACTTATGTTGCAGAACTTCTCATTCTCATATGAAGAATGTTTTGGGGCTGGATTTCAATCCAATTTTGAGTCAAGCCGATTTCGAGTACATCCTAATTCTTACCTAACAAAAAACGTACTTATTCGATTCTCGCTTCTGTTGCTAGACATCTTCAACTTAAAATGCATCTTAGATAGTATATATCTTGTATAGCTCAAATGCATCATTCATTCACATGAGAGTGCTAATATATACCTTAGGAGGAGGACAAATAAGGAAGCTCTATGTTTGACTATGGCTACAACATCCACCTCATCACGCCTTTGCACTTAACAACTCTTTGATGTAGATTTTAAGCCCCCTAGCTTTCACGCCATTGCCCTTAGCAATCAAATTATCCATTTGTTTGTTTTCATCATGAGATTCAAAAGCTATTGCAAGTTTTTTTTTTCTTGTGTGTTGAAAGTTATTGGGTTATAACTAAGATATGCAGCTTTAGATTTAACTGTTCATAACTTACAAAAATATGAAATAATTAAGATTTTACTATTTATTTTTCGCAAGATTTTGCATAGGTTTTATTTTTCCATCTCATATCTTATTAAAGTAGTTTTGAATTTTATTTTTGGTTTGAAAACTAATTAAAATGACTTTATTCATCTAACATATTACGTATAAAGTAAAACCCAATAAAATCTTCTTAAATCTTCACCACATTGAAATACTTTCACTAGACACATATTCAACCATCTTCACCTTATATTTTTTTTTCTAAAAATATTAAGATGAGTATTTTAAAAATATGGGTGGTTGTGGCAAAAAAATATTTCATCTCTTCTCTACTTCTTCAAATATATATATATATATATTTATCTTTTATTTCAATTTTCATAAGTTATTATTATTATATATGATACGAAAATTGGTGATAATAACAAAATTAGATATTATATTACTAGTCGTATAAATATATTAAATAATATTATAGGCACTAACTTTAACATTAACGTGATGTAATACAAATTTAGTAGTATAAAATACCACTACATGGCAACATGATCACAAGCGAGAGTATAAATTGGAAAGGTCGAAATTTTGAATGCTTTATAAAACATTATTAAAGAAAGTAGTAGTTATAGAATTTATCATTTTTAATACTTGAAAATGCAACAAAATAAGATATATTTATTCGAAACTTTTTCTAGATTAGTGTACTCATCAATCAACTACGATACATATCTATCTCACATCAGAGAAAGCATTCATATTTAGATCTAGCTAGCAACTCTGACGTCAATGACGACATCAGCCACTCATCGATATCGTTCGTGCAAGGTTGTTGTTGTTGCGACTGCAGAATAGTACTAGTCTCTCATCATTCTCCATGTCTAGCTAGCCGCTCCGTCGACGACGACATCAACCACTCCTCATCGATTGGGTTCGTGCAAGGTTGTTGTTGTTGTTGATGATGATGCAGATCATGAGTAGTACTACTCTCTGATGAGTCTCCATATCTAGCTAGCCCCTCCCTCGACGATGACATCAGCCACTCCTCCAAATCGGGAACGACATCGTTCCAATAGATATTGTTCGTGAAAGGTTGTTGTTGATGTTGCAGAGTATTACTAGTCTTTGATAAGTCTCCATGTGTAGATGACAACTCTGTCAACGACGACATCAATCACTCTTCAAAATCATAGGGAATGTCATCATTCCAACAAATATTGTTTGCGCAAGGTTGTTGTTGTGGCTGCAAAGTAGTACTATTCTCTAATGAGTCTGTGTCGCCACTACTTGTTCGCATCTTCTTATCAGCACTCGCTACTACTATGTCTTTTTTATGTCCTCCTCGTACACGTCGTTGGTGCCTTCATTAGTTTGCAAATTAAAATATCTTAATTGTTGTCATATATAATAATAATAATAATAATAATGATGATAATAGAAATTAGTACGTAATGTGATTTAATTGGGCTGGTTTTCGAGAAACCCTAGTAGTGAAGAATATATAAATCAAATATTTATTCTTCACAACACTAATCAGTAAGCTAATTAGAGTCTATCAAGACTTTGAGAAACCCTAGTATTGAATCCAAGAAAATCGCCACTTTTTATTGCCCTCAATAGACAAAATTATAATTTTAACCAAGGACATTAACATAGCAAAAGCAAAGCTTTCAAATTGCCAAAAACCTATAGTTTTTGTATAAAACCACAAATTTGACTAATCCACAATAAATTGAAAAAATTTGCACCTTTGAGACAACTATACCGCAAGTCCGTAGAGCTCCTCCGATGGATGATAACTCCAACAATATTGTAAATGTAGGGGAAATATTGTTGCACTGGAAACTTTTTTGATATTTTGCTAATAGCGAGTATATGGATAATACCTCATTCATTTTGTTGGTCACTTAGCCTGCCTGGTGTTTCCGCTCATTCATTCTGGTTGTCTAGTTCAAAGTGTAAAATTTGGTACAATACCGTTGTTTATGAGGTTTATATAAGTCAGAATTTGGATGCATGGCCATTTTCCTTAATCCTTCTCCATATGACCGAATTATTGATATTGATTTTGACCCTCTTTTCCAAACTTAATACAAATGTTATATTTGGATGAATGGGTTTTTATTGAAAAATATTATTCTTGCTCCCAATTGGGTGCTATTGAAACCTTGAAAGCCCACACTATCCGACTTCTGATTGTTGGTGGGGTTATGGTAGTTTATCTATTTCCTTTTATTGGATTATAATTAGTACAATCCGTTTTTGTTCAAACCATGATGTGGTTTTCTCCTATTTTATCTAACAGAAATCTAAGGTCTAAAGGATGCCATATGTTCGCCTTAATGTGTTGTAAGCAATGGCATCACCGATTTGTTCTTTGTTATCTAAGGTAATATACTAGTGCATACCATTTAGATTGTTTGTGCCAACAAACGTAATTTTTTCCGTGTGTTGAGAATTCATTCTAAACAATCTTTGCATAATTTGAGGCTTTTCTTCTTCAAAAGCTAATGCTGAGGGGTAGAGTTTAACATCTAATTTTAAAACCCAGTTAAGAAACCCGAACTCGAAGTTCTACTAAAAAAGTAGGGAAGGATGATCTCTTTTTCTCTATATCCCTTCTTTACGTAGAACTTTAAATCTCATACTCCATTTGCTCCTTTCTATCTTCAACAGGTTGAACAAATGAATTCTTTCTTAGCCGAGATGGCTAGCATTGCTTCTAATGATTGTACATTGCTTGATGAATGCAGTGACTTCGTTTCAACTATGCGTCCATGTAGGTAATAGCTAATTCTCTCTTTTTTTACTCCTTTTTCCCATTATTACTATAGAAGATCTAAAATCAACCGAAAAAGAAACAAGAGGGAAGATCTTAGACAATATCAACTTTTTTTTTTGTTGAAATTAGTATGCTATTGCTAAACACAACTACTAGAGTTTCCTATGTTTTTCATCTAAAACTAGTCTTTGGCTTATCTAAAATAACCTTTTACATAAATGAAATAAATAGGTGAGTGATTGTAGCCTAAGAACACATATATTGCAGCTGAAGCGCATACCATCAAGTTGTTGAAGTATCCTGATTCTAACTTTTACATCTGATCATCATCATCTTGTAATGTTGTCTTTGAGTCTTGATTCAGTGCCAATGTTTTGCATGCTAGAGTCTTTTGTATAGTGGTTGGCTCCCTATAGTCTTTAGTTTGGTTAGTTGCCAATTTGTAATTTTTTCATCAAACTCGTATCATTGTCAATTGACCGTTCACTCTATTTTTCTACTTCACAGTAGTACAATACTAGGACAAACTAGTGTAGTAGTACCTAGTCAACCACACGCTTTCTAATCGCATTACTCATACTATTGCAATGGCTTCTTGACGTAGTAAGTGCACAACAAGATTTGGAGCTTGACAAAAATTCTCATCCTAGTTTAAATTTACAATAAACATTATGATGGCGTCGTAGATGTCCAATCAGAGAAGTATACCAGATTAAAAAATCGAGAAATTTGCGGCAAACCACCCGATATATATGCGTTTCTGCATCAAACTACCCGTTCTATTCAAAATAATTTTAAACCATCCTTAACCTACATTCTGTTAGCAAATCCCCACCCATGGGCTTCCGTCATCCAAATTTCCCTCAAAATGGGTGAAATGACCCTTTTACCCCTCTTATTTCCCCATATTTACCGGTTTAGTCCAACTTTACATAACATTTGCCAAACCCGATCGAACCCGGATTTAATTAAACCAACCCGGATGAAATTAAACCAAACCCAAACCCATCTAAAACCCAAACCCGATACAAAATCCCCAAATACTCACTTTTCCTCTCGCGACATCTCTTTGGGCGATTTGGGCTTAGTCGAATTGGGGGTTTTCGAATTTAGAGGAATTTGTGTGCACAATCCATGAAATTGGGGTCTTCTTGGTTATTTGGGAGCATTCCACGAGTATATAAAGACAAACTCGCGATCTACTATTTTTTATTTTGGGGGGATTTGTGAAGACGAGGCTATGGGTGATTAGGCGGGTCATTTGCGACTATTGGCTTCAACGACGCTAACGAAGGTTAATTGGAGGTAGACGACCACAAATCAACAACTGGTGGAGGGAAATTGAGTTGTTGAAAGGTGAACCCTGAATTTCTTTAATTTGCGCAGCTAGGGTTCAATAAGGCAAATTGACATGTTTCTTGATTGAGAGTGATTTGTATCTGAAATGGATTAAGTATGGCTTATTCATGTTGTTTGATAGTGATTTATGTCATGAATTTTTTATGTTTTTGTGGAACCAATGGTTGATTAAATATCATTCTTGTTGGAATATTCTATGAGTTTTGTCGGGTTGCTTTCGTGTGTAAATGGATGCTTGTCTGATATCATATTTTGGTGCTTTTCATGTTATTGAATTGTTGTCAATTGTATATGTATGCTTGAACAATTGTGATTGTGCATTGTGCTTTGGTTGTCTATATTGTTTGACAGATGGGTGTGATTATCTGATTTATGTATGGTGGATATTTCTACAAGGGTTTTGAACACCATGTTAGCTATAGGAAAAATCTAGTGTATCTTAAGAAAAATGTAGACCCTGATCTTCTGTGTAAGATGAAACTGGAGCTATTTCTAAAGGAGGTGGGTGTTGTAAATGTGAAAGAGCTTTGATACTCAAAGCCTGGAGTTACTTTACATCAGGGAATAAAAGAAATTATTGGTGATAATGAAATCAGAAAATTGTGTAGTTATGCTGGTTGTGAAAATACCCTACATGTTTATGTGGTCCAACTGAATGAAGAAAGTCCAACTAATGTCAAGAAAGCCATAATGGATAAAAAAACAAGAGTCCAAGAATTGGTTGTTTTGGAAGCCCATGTACTCAACCCAACACTGTATCCCAATCAACCCAACCTATCACAATAAATGCTAGTGGCCAAAATCTTAGCTCTCCTTCATCTGGTACTCAATCTCTTCGTGGAGCTTTACCTTCTCTAAGGGTGAAGAAATGTGGTTCCAAAACTAAACCTAAAGGACCCTTTTTGCCACCTAGGGTAACTAGATCTGGTTTGGCATAATTTAGATTTGTTTGTAATGAAGCTCATCAACCTCCTCAATCATATATAGCTACTGAAGCCACTGATGGTTCTGATTTTGACTCTCAAGAAGGTAATGTTTTAGGTTGTGAATCTTCATCATGTGATGATTCTGATGTTGTTTTTTATGAGAATGTGTTTGGTGAATCTAATGGTGATGATGATGAATTTGAGCAAAATGATGACAAGGATGTCAGTGATGAGGAATTCCATGATGAGGGTCATAAAGGAAATCTGAAGAGTTTTTTAATGTAAGGTTGAGTTAGATGATTTTAGGAGTGTAAGTGGATCTGATTGTGATGGCAAAGTAAGGTATGCATTCAATCCATTGGTAGATTTTAGAAGTAGAATTTTTTCAAAGTTGGCATGAGATTGGGCTCAAACGACATTTTTAAGAAAGTTGTGAGACAATTTGCTTTAGAAAATGGTTTTGACTACTATTACTTACACAATGACAAACAGATAGTTTCTGCCTATTGTAAGTACAAGTGTGAGTGTGCTATGAAACACTCTAGGAAAAAGTGTGTGTGTAAGAAAAAAATCTGTGGGTTCAAGGCTTGTGCACGTAGGATGGGTTTAGATGGTAGTTTTCAACTTAAGATCTTTGACCCTAAGCATGAATGTGGGTGGCAAGATGTGAACTCTAAGGTCACTTCTATATGGTTGGCTGAGAGGTACCTTGAACACTACAAAGATGATCCTCATTGGAGGATTAAAAATTTCATTAACACTGTGAGGAGGGACCACAGTGTCAATGTCTCATACCACCAGGCTTGGAGGGCTAGATTGAGGGCAGTTCTTATGACCCAAGGATATGCACCTGGACAATATCGTAAGGTGTGGGACTATGCTACTACTATAATGAAATGGAATATGGGTAGCTCAGTTTATGTGAAAGTGTCTGAAGAGCAACCTGAGAGACCAATATTTCAGAGAATGTATGTTTGCCATGATGCTTGCAAGAAGGGTTTTTTGATTGGGTGTAGGCCAATTATTGGGCTAGATGGCTGCCACTTGAAGGGTGCTTATACTGGTCAAGTGTTGATTGTTGTTGCAAAGGATAGAAATGAAAATATATTTCCATTGGCTTATGTTGTTGTGGAGGCTGAAAGGAAGGAAACATGGGGTTGGTTTTTGGAAAATCTACTTTACGATATAGGTGGACAAAATTTGACATTCATTTAGGAAAAAGGCAATAAAATTTTAGTTTCTTATTATTTTGCCTTTTCCTTAATTCATGATCACTATAATTACTAATTTAGTTTTTCCCTTGGAATTTAGGGTTTGCTTGAAGCCATTAATGATGTTGCTCTCATGGCTGACACCAGAGTATGTGTGAGGCATTTGCACAATAACTTTAAGGTGAAGTTGCCAGGAAAGTCTTATAAGGATGAAGTGTGGGCGACTGCAAGGGCTGCTACTAGGCCAAACTTTGATGTGGCCATGGAGAGGATCAAAAACATGGATGAGGAAGCTTACAAGTATCTCATGGATGCTAACCCTGGGACATGGTCACTTCATGGGTTTAGACATTATTGCAAATCAGATATGCTTCTCAATAATGCATGTGAATTATTCAATAATTGTATCATAGAAGAAAGGGAAATGCCAATACTAGCCATGTGTGAGTGGATAAGGAGAAAGTTGATGAAAATGTTCATCACCAAGAGGAAGGCTATGAGAGCTCACAATGGTGTGGTTACTACTGAAGTGGCCAAAAAGCTTGAGTTATACAAGTGTGACAGTCTGCACAGATGCAAGTGCTATGGAGATGAAGACATATATAAGGTGGATTGTGTAGGCAAAACTTATGTTGTGGATCTAGCATAGAGAAGTTGTGGGTGTAATATGTGAGATTTAATTGACTAGGATCCTATGTTCACATGACATATGTTGCATCCAAAAGAGGAGATTGAGGGCACAATATTTTATGGATGATTTCTACACAACAGAAACATACATGAGGGCTTACAGTCTATCTGTTAATCCAATGCATGGGGAGGATCAATGGGAAAAGATTGTGTTTCCACCACCAGAGCCACCAAAACTAATTGTGCAGCCTAGAAGGCCTAGGAAGAATAGAAGAAAAGAAGTGGGTTCCCTAAGAAGAAAAGGCTAAGGACTGGGAAAAACAAATATTCTCACTATGGAGGAGAAGGCCACTACAGAAACAAATGTAAAAATCCTGCCAAAGGACCTCAACCACCAAAGCATGTCAATGTAGGAGGCAGACCACAAAGTGGGGATACCTTGCCTATATATACAAAGAAGAGAAAATACACAAGGAGACAGGTTAAGGACTAAAACCAAGTTAATTTCATTACTTTAATTTGAATGAAATCTAATGTTTGTTGACTTACTAATAGGTGAGACAAGAAGACAGAGGAGGAGATGTAGGACATGCTGGAGATGGAGGACAGTTTGGAGAGAGAGGACATGTTGGAGATGGAGGACATCTGGACATGCTGAGGCAGCTAGAATACCAATGATAGAAGAACATGCATTCAATCTGGTAATTATATCATTTTTATACTTTTTTTCATTAATAAAATTTCAGTTGTGACCTTTAATTGATAATGACACAAAATTGCATAGGAGGACCTTATTTCATTGATGTGCACCAAACCTCATAATAAGATTATTTTCCTACCCAAGGATCATTTGCAAGTGCTTATGTAGTGGTATGCATCTATGCTTCTATCACTAGTGGGAAAAAAGGCTTTTTACCACGGTTATTTTGCAAATGTTACCACGGTTGATCAACCGTGGTAAACTTGGCCATGGTAAAAATGTTTACCACAGTTGTACATTTACCACGGTTGCATATTTACCACGGTTGCATATTTACCACGGTTGTTGAACCGTGGTAAATGGGACAACCGTGGTAAAAATGTAACAGTTTAATAGGTGAATAAACCGTAGTAAAATTGTACAACCGTGGTAAAATTGATCGTGGTAAATAATTTTTGAACCGTGGTAAAATTGTATAACCGCATTAAAATTGAATCATAGTACATTTGGTCGAATCGTGGTAAATCGTTACAACCCCATAAACCGAGGTAAATATGCACATCTTTTGATACCTAATTTATAATATTTATTATATCATACACACAATTATCATTTATCAAAATGGATCGATCAAATAATGTCAAAATATTATACATTAATGTATTGTCATAACTTCGAAAGGCTAAAGTCTCACAAGCAAAATTTGGAGCCACACTTCTACAATTCAGATTATGGGGCGCACTTGTTGTTACCTCATAGGCTTCAAAATCTCAACTCAAAGTCTTTCCTCATACCCCCTTGAATCAACACTAAAATAATGTAAATTTTCACTCAACAAGGAAGAAGATATATCTCATACAAGGTTCATTCTAAATACAACTAATTCACATCACATACCTAGAGACAAGTAAATCTTGAATTAGGGCAAATGCGATATTCAAGGCCCAGTAGCAACCGATGAAGCCGACACCAAGGCATCAACACTGCTTTGATGGCAATTTTCTTTGGATTTTCAACAATACCGCCACTCTCCTCGTTGTTATCATCGCCTACATCACCCAACAAATCATGCTCCACAGTTGATTCCTACAATAATTTGCCAATTTCTCATGAATTAGTTGAGACTACATTTGTCTTGATAGATATGATTCTTCTTCAGAGTTCAGACAGTACAACTTACACGATGAATGTCGTTCAGATACTTTGTGGTGTTTGGATCCTCTCCACCGGGTCTACGCCCTCTTGTGCTCAAATCAGCGAGCCACTTTGTAATCCCTTTTGCAAATTTGTCGAAAGTGATTTTGGAATCCGATTGAGTGTCGAAATCTTTCATCACTTTCTCTACAACGTCGTCTTGATCCAACCTCATCTCCTCCAACTTTGCTCCTAGCAGAAAGGCTCTCAGCTCAGCTGCTACTATGTAGTTGTCTTTGTCCACATCGATTTTCGAAAACAAAGTGGCTCTATTTTCCTGGCGAATAGCAGCTTCTATTTTCCTTTGTGCTTCCACATCAAAAGGGTATGCATAGAGCAATGCCTACACAGCAAGGGAAAAGGGGGTTGGGGTGATTATTCAATTTTGATCTATCAGAAGCAGCTAGAAGCAAGAATAGTGAAACAAATAATGCCATGTTGTAGGGGTAAGAAGTGAATCATATAACAATCACTCGATAATGAGAGAATACAACAAGTACGAAAGATAGATAGTCAAACATTTAAGAGAAATCATGTGGTAAAACCTTCCCTTTTCTTGCAAATATAGTCATGTACTGTCGTAAAAAAAGCATGTACAATGAGCTACGTAGCCAAATTATCCTTTGGTTAGATGGAAAACATCTCTATACTTAAAAAATTGTACTGTATTTATTAATATATATACCTAAAGGGATGTACATTATTTATCTTCATTTGTTAAAGAACACCACAAATAAGAAACAATATCATCCTTGCCGCCATATATGTCAAAGTGCAGCTCCACGGACCCAACATATATAACTCACATTTACCAAGGTTTGTGTGATTGATGAGAAAAAAAGAGTAAAAAAACAAGGGGAAGGATGATGTGTTATCCAAAACAAAAACCAAGTGAGAATAATGAACAACAGGAAAATTCAGCAGGAAATAGTCATGGTAAACCTGTAAAGAATCATATAGCTCACAACAAAACGACAGAAAATAGCAAACAAATAATTGCAGCACAAATCAGGAAAGGAACGAAAATCTACAGGAAAAACAACAAACAACTAACACTAAAAATCAAGAAAAATAGCAGCCAACTAACAATAGTAAATTACTGGAAAATGTTCAGCAGAAACAGGAGAATGTGCAGGAAAAAAGAAAAAAAAAAGTAATGCGATTTTTAAAGGAGTGTTGAGTCTTTTCATGATTTCACATATATGTGCTTTCAAGATAGCAAATACAATAATCTGCTTCTAAAGCTCATTTTAATAGAAAATGGTTGCTCAGAAGAGACTTGAGTATCTGAAGCCTAGGGCTTACCTAAATTTCTTCGCAAGGAAGACTGTCTCCAGAAATATAGTACACAGTATTATCGCCAGTTTTGTCATCTGCAATGGAAAAAAAGATTGAAGTAACTTGGATCAGCTAAATTTGCAGAGAAAATTGTAAATACTATGTGTCATCTCAAACGAAGCAACCAAGTCTCTAAGATCTACCTAATGCAATGAAGAAGACCTCTAAAATTCACTTTGCTCCTTTACATTATTTTCTGATCAAAGCAAAAGCGATAGCATCTTACTCAAAAATGAAAATGCAGAAAGAAAGTATGCTAAATTGATAATACATTCTGTCTAATGATAACATATATTACTCTTGATGATGAAATAGCCTTGCCAATGGGAATTTTTGTAGACTCCATAATAGCATCAATATGCGCTTTTAGATCTGAATACGAAGAAGCCGAAAATCTCCAAAAAGGGGCTGACTCGCCCATACTTTCCCACCTCAAAGCAATCTAAAGATATACACAAACACCAGTTTTCCAGTTCATGTTCGGCAACTTAATGTAACCAGGAGGCCTGAGAACAAACCTTTCCAGTTCTTGCGATTTCTTTGATCCCGAATTTACCGACATTTCTAAGGATGGCAACCAATTTTCCAGGGTCCCCAGTTACCTATAAATTCATAGCAGGAAAATGAAGTACAAATAAGTCAACCAAGAGCATTGCTCAAGGAAAAGTTAAATTGCCTCAATGGTCATGTAGATTTCTGAGGTGTCCAGAATTTTAACTCTGAAGATGTTCACCAACCACATTACCTAAGAGTCAAAGTTAAAGACTCAACATTTCAAATTACGAAAAAATATTACAAACACAAGCCCTATTTTAACAATGCCCAAAATCCAATCTGCAACAAAATAACAAAGTTTGAGCCCTAGCTTATCGCCCAAATGCGAGGTACAGAAAAAATGAAGAAAAATAAGAGGCAACCCTAAAGCTTTTCACAGATATATTTAGCAAAAATGAAAATGGGTGTTTTGGAGTAATCGAGTACCTTTCCGTGAACAATGATTCTAGTACTTTAAACCTAGCTTGGACACTTCAAACTACAACAACCACAATGAAGCAACTTTAACAACAATTAAACTCATAATTTTACAAACCCTAATCTTCAATCAAATACTTAAATTGGTTCAATCCTAATCTGAATCCCCAAATTAATTTCATAATCTGAATTCTTAATACCTAAATTAGCCCTAAATTTGATAAAGCCCCAAATTTTGTAATCCTAACCCCCAATTTGCACCGAATTACCTCATCGGAGCCGTCGAGCCCATCCAGCCGCTTCTCTAGTCGAATTCAAGTGTCCAAGCTACTGGTCGTCCAGCCGCTTCTCTAGTCTTCCAACCCCCCCCCCCCCCCCGTAGGAGTAGTCGCCAACTTTCGAAGCCACTGGTCGTCTTCGCCACCGTCGTCCTTTTCAGGGAGCAGTGGAGCACCGTCGTCCAGCGCAAGGAGCGAGCAGTGGAACATCGTCCGGCTACGACGTCGTCTTAGTGTGTCCTGCCTCTGTCCGAGAGTCATCCTACCTCGTCGAGTCGTCAACCGTGTAGTTACAGTACGGCTTGAATGTGGGGTTTTGAGCTTGCAAATGTACGGCTTGAATGTGGTAAAAGCGAGTTATAAACTAATACGGTTTTTCTGATAGACAATTACCACGGTTTTTTTAAGAACCGAGGTAATAATGCCAAGCATGCAAAATTACCACGAAAAAATACGCAACCGTGGTAAAAGCAACCATAGACAATTACCACGGTTGTTTTAAGAACCGAGGTAATAATGTCAAGCGGGCAAAATTACCACGAAAAAACACGCAACCGTGGTAAAAGCAACCATAGACAATTACCACGGTTGTTTTAAGAACCGAGGTAATAATGTCAAGCATGCAAAATTACCACGAAAAAACACGCAACCGTGGTAAAAGCAACCATAGAGAATTACTACGGTTGTTTCACGAACCGAGGTAATAATGCCAAGTATGCAAAATTACCATGAAAAAACAAGGAACCGTGGTAAAAGCAATCGTAAAACTACCACGGTCGTTTCAAGAACCAAGGTAATAATGCTAAGCATGCTCATTTACCACGAAAAAATACACAACCGTGGTAAAAGCAAACGTAGCCAATGCCCCTTTTTCTACTAGTGTATGTTGTTTCCCTTTACTTTTGATTATTTACATGATGAAGTGTTAATGGTGTAATTGGTTACAGGATCAACAACCTACGACAATGGACATAGAAATGCCACCAAATTTCTCCAGTTCTAGAACAAATCCCAAAAGGAAGTTGTACCCTATTAGGACTCAACCAAGAATGAGCATAATCACCACAAGGTCTCAACTGTCTGCTGCTGCCAAGAAACATAAATAAAGTCTTCTGTTTTAGGATGTTTCAGTTGCGACCTTTGATTTAGTGAATTGTTTGTATCCCAACTTCAATATGTGTTTGAAACAATATGACAATGTCTTTTGTATGACTGATTTGGGAACACCATGTTTTTGAAACAATATGACAATTTCATGTGTTTGGTAACACCATGTGACTGAAATGCCACCAAGGTCTTTTTGTATGACATATTTGGTAAAACCATGTGTTTGAAACCATGGTTCTTATGTCAATTTCATGTCTTTTTGTATGACATATTCATTTTGACAACAACTTTTGTATGACAACAATTTTGACAATTTCATAGCATTATTTGACAGGTTCCCTTTTTTGACAGATTCATTTGGAGCATTGGAAGTATTTTGACATTTTTTGTCAATTTTTGACAGATTCAATAATACCCATGTAATGTAATATAACACATTCATTAAAGTGCACATAACACAATCATCAAAGTTGCAATGTTAACACCACCTAAATACCACAAAGTTGTCTTCATAGAACACATGTACCACACATCTAGACATCATTCCTAACCATTACAACGTATACCACCATTGCCAGAACCCCTAAACCTACAAATTCTATCGTATTTTGCACGCCTGAATTCTTTTGTTGCTCCATCTCAGCATCTTTTGCCTTCAACAGTTCTTCTAGCCTGACATTCTTCTCCTCCAGTTCTCGCTTTTTATCAACCAATTCCTTAATGACCTGCGTTGCATTATCCTCAAATGGCATGTCAATCCATTGGAAGAAACCACATCCTCTTGGACCAGTTGGTGAATACAATGGACAACCATAGAATCTTCTATCATAATTTTTTGAGGTGTGAGCTGTATAAATCCAGGCCCTACGATTGCACCGATAAGATGTTGCATCATTGTTTGATACGTAACTGTGAGAATATATGAATGATTCCATAGAATCTGCACACAAAAAACATACATTTTGATGATAAACTACTGTTATAAACAAAGGGCAAACGAATTTGCATAAAAATCACACCCTAAACCAGCCAATTACCTCTACGTAAGACACCAGGAGCTACAGAGTAAGACAACAAGAGCTACAAAATTTGCACCATACACACACAACATCATCAAAATCATTAAAATAGAGCTACAGAGTAAACCTAAAAATGACGCAAATTCCTCAATACATGATGTCTACTACAGAGTAACCCTTCGTCTTTTTCCTTCGCAACTCGGACCACCAAGGAGCTCACTACTTCGCAAAAAAGTCGATGGCCATCAAGGAGCTCACGTCTCACCACCAAAAAATGTCAGCTCAAGGCCCAAAACACCCTAATTCCATTGTTTGTGGACGCAAATTCCCAAAAAATCTAAAAACCCCAAATTGCATAAGAGCCCTAACCCTAATCGCCCAAATTTCATCCAATTTCCAGAGAGATATCGTATCGCGAGAGAGAAAAGTGAGGATTTGTGGATTATGTATCGGGTTTGGGTTTTAGATGAGTTTGGGTTTTGTTTAATTTCACCCGGGTTGGTTTAATTAAATTTGGGTTCGATCGGGTTTGGAAAATGTTATGAAAAGTTAGATTAAACCGGTAAATATGGGGAAAAAAGAGGGGTAAAAGGGTCATTTCACCCATTTTGATGGAAATTTGGACGGCGGAAGCTCGTGGGTGGCGGTTTGCTAACGAAAATGTAAGCTAAGGGTGATTTAAAATAATTTTGAATAGAACGGGTGGTTTGCCGCAGAAACGCATATATAACGGGTGATTTATCGCAAATTTCTCTAAATAATAATAATAATCAAAACCAGCTATCCTTCAACGTACTTGTCTTCCAGAACTTCTCACTCTCATCTGAAGAATGTTTTGGGCTGGATTTCAATCCAATTTTGAGTCAAGCCGATTTTGAGTACATCCTGATTCTTACCCAATAAAAAAACGTACTTATTCGATTCTCACTTGTGTGTTTCTAGACATCATCAACTTAAAATGCATCTTAGATAGTATATATCTTGTATATACCTTAGGAGGAGGAGAAATATATACCTTAGGAGGAGGAGAAATAAGGAAGCTCTATCAGTGGCGGAACCAGGAAAATTTAAAAGGGAGGGCCGGGGCACATTGCGTGGAACGGATCGGGAGAGTTTAGGATGTTCGATTGGATATAATCATCATTAATAAAAGAATATGAACTATGTAATTTTTTTTTCATATATAGTCTTTAACATAACACATTAAAGTTATCTTATATATATTTACAAGATTTATTATATTTTTTAGATATAGATATAGTCCGATATTTAACTTTTCAAAAGCATACTAAAACTAATCATGCTAATAATTTAGAGGGTATTGTTACATGTAGATGAGGCATTATCCATAATATATATATATTTCACATTGATTTTTATAAATTGATAGTTATTTATAAATAGGAATTTTGATAGAGACCAGTACATCTTTGTTAAGAAACAAACTATTTTAATGTCAACCAATAATAATAAAATATTACAATTAATATATATTATTATAATGTCCTAATTAATGATATACTTAATTATTGTATATTTAATAACACATTATATATCTACACACCAGCTTAATATTTCATAAGAGAAGTAATGATGATAGATTGATAGCAAAAAACGTAAGGGATAAAAGTGAAGCTAGGAAGTAGGAAAAAAAAATTAAATATGTTGGGCTTGAGGTTCGAACACGAAATTCATAGACCAAACAACAGAGACAAGATCACTGAGCTGACTCCCTTTTACAGAATATAAATACTACAATAAAAACATATACTCAACACTAAAAGTAAAGAGGGGGCACAAGCCCCCCTGCCCCCCTCAGTTCCGCCTATGAGCTCTATGTTTGACCATGGCTACAACCTCCACCTCATCATGCCATTGCACTTAGCATCTCTTTGATATAGATTTCTAAGCTACGCCATTGCCCTTAGCAATCCAATTATCCATTTGTTTGTTTTCATCATGAGATTCAAAAGCTATTGCAAGTTTTTTTTTTTCTTTTTTTTTTTCATGTGTGTTCAAAGCTATTGGGTTATAACTAAGATATGCAGTTTTAGATGTAACTGTTCATAACTTAAAAAATATGAAATAATTAAGATTTTACTATTTATTTTTATAAAGATTTTGCATAGGTTTTATTTTTCCAACTCATATCTAATTAAAGCAGTTTCAAATTTTATTTTTGGTTTTAAAATTAATTAAAATGACTCTATTCATCTAATCTATTACGTATAAAGTAAAACCCAATTAAATCTTCTTAAATCTGCACCATATTGAAACACTTTCACTAGACACATATTCAACCATCTTCACCTTATAATTTTATTTCAAAAAATATTAAGATGAGTATTCTAGATATATGGGTAGTTGTGGCAAAAAAATATTTCATCTATTCTCTACTTCTTCTAAAATACATATATCTTTTATTTCAATTCTCATAAGTTATTATTATTATTATATATGATACAAAAATTGGTGATAATAACAAAATTACATATTATATTACTAGTTGTATAAATATATTAAATAATATTGTAGGCACTAACTTTAACATTAACATGATGTAATACAAATTTAATAGTATAAAATATCATTACATGGCAACATGATCACTAGCCAGTTTTTGGAGTGAAACTTGGAAATGTCGAAATTCTGAATGCTTTATAAAAACATTTTTTAAGAAAGTAGTAGTTATAGAATTTATCATTATTAATACTTGAAAATGCAACGAAATAAGATATATATATTCGATGATTTTTCTAGACTAGTGTACATCGATCAACTACGATACATATCTATCGGACATCAGAGAAAGCATTCATTTTCAGATCTAGCTAGCAACTCCGACGTCAACGACGACATCAACCACTCATCGATATCGTTTGAACAAGGTTGTTGTTGTGATTGCAGAGTAGTATTAGTCTCTTATGATTCTCCAATTCTAGCTAGCCACTCCGTCGGCGACGACATCAACCACTCCTCATCGATTGGGTTTGTGCAAGGTTGTTGTTGTTGCTACTGCTGCAGATCAAGAGTAGTACTACTCTCTGATGAGTCTCCATATCTAGCTAGCCCCACCGTCGACGATGACATCAACCACTCCTCCAAAACTGGAACGACATCGTTCAAATAGACACAATTCACGAAAGGTTGTTGTTGATGTTGTAGAGTATTACTAGTCTTCATGTGTAGATGGCAACTCCGTCAACGACGACATCAACCACTCTTCAAAATGAGAGGGAATGTTATCATTCCAACATATATCATTTGCGCAAGGTTGCTGATGTGGCTGCAAAGTAGTACTAGTCTCCAATGAGTCTATGTCGCCACTACTTGTTCGCATCTTATTAGCATCACTCGCTTCTACTTTGTCTTCTTTATGTCCTTCTCGTTCACGTTGTCGGTGCCTTCTTTATTAGTTTGCAAATTGCAATATCTTGATTGTTTCCATATATAATAATAATAATATAAATTAGTACGTAATTTACTGGGCTGGTTTTTGAGAAACCCTTGTAGTGGAGAATATATAATTTGATACTTTTCTTCTTCAAAAGCTAATGCTGAGGGGGTAGAGCCATAGAGTTTAACATCTAATTTTAAAACCCAGTTAAGAAACTTGAACTCGAAGTTCTACTAAAAAGGTAAGGAAGCATGATCTCTTTCTCTCTATATCCCTTCTTTATGTTGAACTTTTAAATCTCATACACCATTTGCTCCTTTCTATCTTCAATAGGTTGAGCAAATGAATTCTTTGTTAGCTGAGATGGCTAGCAATGCTTCTAGTGAATGTACATTGCTTGATGAATGCAATGACTTCGTTTCAACTATGCGGCCATGTAGATAATAGCTAATTCTCTCTTTTTCACTCCTTTTTCCCATTATTACTATAGAAGATCTCAAATCAACCGAAAAAGAAACAAGAGGAAAGATCCCAAACAATATCAACTTTTTTTTCTGTTGAAATTAGTATGCCATTCCCAAACACAACTACTAGAGTTTTGATGCGACCCTGCCCCCCCCCCCCCCCCCCCCCCCATGACGGCCATAGAAGAAGAAGCCATGACCGTGAGCTTAGAAGGTCCAAGTAAGAAGACCGCGATCTTTGTCATACTCCTCGCATCTGGTACAGAGACCGCGATCTTCCTCATACTCCTCGCATCTGGTACAGAGACCGCGATCTCCTTCAAGCGTCTCCAGCCAAGCCCAGAGATCACGTTCTGTCTCAAGGTCCTCGCATTCAATGATGAACGCGTTCTTTGAATATCTTTATAAATTTTAGAACATTATTATTCTCAGTGTTTTCCTTTTGGGGTGTATGTTCCACGCGTGTCGCGTGGGCCAGCCCATTAAGCGAGACTCGGCCCATTCGAGTCCCGCTATAAAAGGCCAACTCAGCCTTCTGTAATAGGTCACATCTAATTTGAATCAAAGCTTAAGTTTGAGAGCATATCGCCTCCTTTCTTTGATTGGACGTCAAACACACCTCTATCTTCTCATCTCCTTCACTCCGCCGCCGACGCTACGGCAATCGCTTGATTCTTCAAGCCAAGTCTTCCTTCGCATCTCCCTTCACTCCGCTGCCGACGCTATGGCCCAAGACTTGTCTGTTCAAGTCATCTATCCCCTTCAACAATCGCTTCCGTCGTCGCAATACCACCATCAATCATCGTGTTCACCAACTCCCACGAGGCCCAAATACAGTGTTCCACTCGTTCAACCCCAGAATCGACATGCGTGACTTCCCATCAAGATCATCGATTCGGCATTCACAAGCAGGAACGCATCAACTGGTATCAGAGCCTTTGATCTTGTAAGTCGCTTGTCAAGTCTCATTTGTTCACAAAAAATTTTCTCCCCCATCATCCTTGCTTCCGCGTTTGTCAAATTTATTTTTTTCTCTTCAAACACATGCTTATCCCATCGGTTTCACAAGAGAATCTCTTGACCGATTAATTGCTTGATTCCCTAGCGAAAATTGTGTGATTTGCTTTGCATGAAATCTGTCGTAATTGATTGATTGATTTGCTTAATTAATTGCTTAAATTCCGCTAATCATATCTTGCATATCTTCTTGTGTGGCCGTTATAAATCTCCAACAATCTTCTCTCTCTCCTATCGCGATAATCGCGCGATTTCTTTCCTTATTGTTACTTAGCCGTGTTCTTTTAATTTTATTGTGTAAATCTTATCCGAATCAATCTAAAGTCAAAGCAAGATCTCAGATTTGAATTTCAAATTAAAAAAGAAGAAGTCAAAGTCGCATTTCAAACAAAAAAAAGGACGCGACAATTTAAAAAAAAAAGAAAAAAAAGAAGGAAAGCCAAAATAAGGCAACCTTCTTCCCTCACCGGCTAGGCTCATCTCTTATCCCTCCACCGTCTAGCGTCACACTTGAAGGTTTGTCTTGTGTGTACGCGTTGTTTATGTAAAAGGTTAGGACTTCTTTCTTTTGGTTTCATTTGCTTTTGTGCTTGCATATCACACTTGCTTTTCTTGCCTTTAGCCGCCCTCACGGCCAAAAGAACGCACCCTCCTACGTGAACACTTGTTACTTGCTCGTTGCTTGCTTGATCTTTGGTTTTGTTGTCTTTTGTTCATTTTTACTCGCGATGTCTGGTTACATTTTCTTAGGAAAGGAGTACGCGCCAAACACACCCTTGGTGCCACGACAAGATCCACAAAATGAAGCCCCCAGTCTGGAGCTCTCCGCGCCACAACGCGAGATATAGGAGTTACGGCGCCAACTTGCTCAACTCCAAGCCATACAAGAGTTACGGCGCCAAGTTGTTCAACATGATGAACCACCCTCCACGCCGCGAGATAACAGATCGCGCCTAAACGCGCGACAAGCTACTCCACCGTGACGCCCAAGTGGACACCCACGGCGCGAAGAACATCGCGTGAGGACAAATGCCACAACACCCATCACGTACGACGTCCGTGACCACCTTGGCCACCAGAGTGCGCGCACACCGCGCTATGACTCCTATGGCTATGGCTACACGACGCCAACGATCCATCATGCCTTTGAGGAGTTCGACGATGAGGAATTTGAGGACTCAGGTATGATCAATTCCGACTCTTATCACCCCTATCTTAGTGATCCTTTTGAGTTGCAGGATCGGCCCGCGGATTGGATTCCGCCACTACGGCTCCAGGTCCAACCTAACCAGTCATTCCAGGGCAACATGGGACACGCGGCCCGCGCCGAGAAGGAAGGACGCGCGACTATCGTCAACGCGGCGAGGGAGAGGCCCAGCCACGACAGCGACGCCGCGCCGATTCCAACGCATACCAACCTGCCTCGATCGCACACCGCTACCAACGCCATGAAGTCGAGGTGCACCACCAGCTCAACCGCCCCAAGCACTCATCTTGGCAACATCAAGGCCAACGCAGGTATGATCCTAACACTAGTCCCTCCCTTACTACTGATGTGCGTGTTCCAGTCTCAGGATCCACCGCGTACAACCAAGGCCAGGTTGCCAAAATCGCGACGCCCACTTCCATGGCGTCTCGCACGACCGCGCCAAAAGCCCCAGCCCAGGGCAATGACCCCGCACATGATAGTGAATGTATCAAGTGTGGAGGACGCGATCACTACCAAAGGGATTGCCCAAAAAAGAAGCATGTCCTCTTCTCCACTGTTGCCACGAAAGATGAGTCTTACGAGGATGAGACCATGCTTGAGTCAATGAAGGATTCACCGACGACACCGAGGAGACCGACGCGTGTGAGGCTGCCGCGCTCCATGCAGGCACACCATTGAGCCTCATCATGCGGCGCATTCTCAACGTCAAGGAAGTCAACCTTGTCGACCAGCGCGAGACTCTCGTCCATACGCGTTGCTTGGTTAATACCGCGTGGATAAGTGTCATCATCGATGGTGGCAGCTGCTTAAAGATCAACAATGAGAAGGTGGTCAACCCTCTCCGCCTGCCAACCACACTTTACCCACAACCATATGACCTACAAGGGATATCTTCAAACCCAGGTAACACTGTCTCACGACAGTGTCTTATACCCTTGTCCATTGGTCGCTACCATGACACTATTTTATGTGATATGATTGCAATGGACGCCACCCATCTCTTTCTTGGGCGTCCATGGCAGTCCGATCGTCGCGTACTTCACGATGCGTATCTAAACACCTATGTGTTTACCTACCACGGGAAGCGCGTGACTTTCTTACATATGTCTCTCCATGAGATTTTACAGGATTAGGTCGAGCGTGATCGAGAAAAGATTGTAGCAACATCAAAGCCCGTGCCAATATCAACGCGACCCCACTCAGATCCTGGAGATGCTTCCAATACCCCAGACCCCAGTAGTAGAACAACGCGTTCTTCCATAGGGCACACAGTCGTTTGCAATGACCCAGAGCCCAAAGCGCGATCTAGAGGCCAGGACGGTGCAAAGACTGCGTTTAAAGGAACCATATATAGAGCACATCTTGCTTCTTGGCCAACATCACGACCTCCCTGCTATCGTGCACGGAAATGCGCCATGTTTCTTGTTGGTGCCAATGCATTGCACTCCAGATACCCCTATTAGGGAAGCTTTGCCAGAGGCGCCTCCCTAAGCTCTACCCGCCTTGCGTGGCATTCAACACACAATCGACTAGATGACTGGTGCCTCTCTGCACAAACGCGGCCGCCATCAATTCATGTTCGACACCGGAGACCTCCATTGGGTGCGCTTGCAAAATGACCAACTCCAATCGCAATGCAAGCACCAGTTGGCTCCACGCGGAGAAGGGCCACTTCGCATCGTGAAAGCCTTTGAAGATAAAGCTTACCAGATTGAGCTGCCCAAAGGCTATGGCGTCCACGCGACCTTCTACGTCACGGATGTGGACGAGTATGTGGCGCACAACATCGATAATGGTGAAGTGGGGACGCTTCACAGCCAAGTGGGGGAGGGTGATGCGACCCAGCCCCCCCATGACGGCCATAGAAGAAGAAGCCATGATCGCGAGCTCAGAAGGGCCAAGTACGAAGACCGCGATCTTCGTCATACTCCTCGCATCTGGTACAGATACCGCGATCTTGGTCATACTCCTTGCATCTGGTACAGAGACCACGATCTCCTTCAAGCGTCTCCAGCCAAGCCCAGAGATCGCGTTCTGTCTCAAGATGACGGGGCTAAAGATGCACAAGCAAATGTCGTTGATTAGCCTTATCAAAATTTATTATCCTAAACAACCTACTAAACAAAGTATAGCAGACAAGTAAGGGTCGAATCCCACAGAGAAGGTATGATGTAATATGCAATCGTGAATGACAAGTAACAAGCAACTGGGGGTTTTGTAGTCAAGAGAACGAAGCAAACAAGCATGCAGATTGAGTAAAATCGAGAGAATAATATAAGGGGAAGTAGTCCTGTTAGAGCAAAATCCACAGTACAAAGATAGAGTTTGATCCCTGAAATCTATTCAATACAAGTTCAATTATTTATCCTTATAGTCGTTTCCACCTTAATCGTAAGTACTATTGATTCTCACAGTTGTCAATAGACTTATCACTATGCCAATGATAAAGTACAACTGATTCTCACAGTTGTCAGTGTACTTTAGCACCAACACAGCAATAGCGATGCACACAAGGATTTAGGATACATGCAAGTAGAAAGACGTACAAGTACTCACTCCCCTACTTAACATGCAATTGATTCTCACACACAAGTGTACACTCAGAACCCATGTACGCACAAACGTGTTTGCCACTAGATATGCACTCGGTACCCCTATATGCAATCCTAGCAATTGATAACAAGCATTCAACCTAGGTGATCAGGCTAAGAAGAACAACTAGAAATCGTAGACGTGGTAAGCAAGAGAATCAATCCAACAATTATAAGGATAAGAACAAGGAATAGAAATCTCACAAACACATCAAAGTACTGCTTCAATCGTCTAACAGAACAAAAGAAAGTTAGTTCTCCATCAAAGGGGATGAAAAACTATAATATGAAATAAAGATCAAAAGTAGTTCGATAACAAGATGTGTCTAAGTGTTCGCAGACTGGCTTGGAGGCTGTGGAACATTAGGTTAAATAGAGTTAACCTAAAGCCCAAGATCACAAAACCAATCCAAAAGAAAACAAATAAAATAACAAAGTCTGAAATAGAAATAAAAGGAAATAAATATAATCTGGCGCGAGGCAATAAACACGTCCACCGCGGGGCTTCTGCTCTCCACCGCTGGGCGGTGGCCTCCTCTCACGCGGGGCTTCATCATCACTGGGAGTCATCACCGCGGGGTGTCACTTCTAACGCGGGGCGGTGAACTCCAGACTTCAACTCTCATCTTCTTCTCTTCTCCAGCTGCTCTCCAAATACTACCAAGTGTTGGTAGCCTTCTCCATAGATGTTCCAGCAGCTCCATCTCCATCTCTAAGCTCCAACTAAGCTGCCAATCCTTGGATTTCTTCACTTCTCTCCATAATATCTGAATCGCAGACTTAGCACTAAAACAACTCCAAAACTCCTCCAAATCATGCTAATAGATGCTAGAAAAGGTGTATGAAATAACACCTATCACAAGGTCCTCGCATTCAATGATGAACGCGTTCTTTGAATATCTTTGTAAATTTTAGAACATTATTATTCTCAGTGTTTTTCTTTTGGGGTGTGTGTTCCACGCGTGTCGCGTGGGCTAGCCCATTAAGCGAGACTCGGCCCATTCGAGTCCCGCTATAAAAGGCCAACTCAGCCTTCTGTAATAGGTCACGTCTAATTTGAATCAAAGCTTGAGTTTGAGAGCATATCGCCTCCTTCCTTTGATTGGACGTCAAACACACCTCTATCTTCTCATCTCCTTCACTCCGCACCGACGCTACGGCAATCGCTTGATTCTTCAAGTGAAGTCTTCCTTCGCATCTCCCTTCACTCCGCTGTCGACGCTACGGCCCAAGACTTGTCTTTTCAAGTCATCTATCCCCTTCAACAATCGCTTCCGCCTTCGCAATACCACCATCAATCATCGCGTTCACCAACTCCCACGAGGCCCAAATACAGCGTTCCACTCGTTCAACCCCAGAATCGACACGCGCGACTTCCCATCAAGATCATCGATCCGGCATTCACAAGCAGGAACGCATCAAGTTTCCTATGTTTTTCATCTACAACTAGTCTTTGGCTTATCTAAAATAACCTTTTACATAAATGAAATAAATAGGTGAGTGATTTTAGCCTGAGAACACATATATTACAGCTGAATCGTGTACCATCAATTTGTTGAAGTATCCCGATTCTAACTTTTACATCTGATCATCATCATCTTACAATGTGGCTTTTGAGTCTTGATTCAGTGCCAATGTTTTTCATGCTAGAATCTTTTGTATAGCGGTTGGCTCCATATAGTCTTTAGTTTAGTTAGTTGCCAATTTGTATTTTTCTGTCAATAGACTCGTATCATTGTCAATTGATTGCTCACTCTATTTCTCTACTTCATAGTACCACAATACTAAGACAAACTAGTGTAGTAGTACCTGATCAACCACACGCTTTATGATCGCATTACTCATACTATTGCAATGGCTTCTTGACATAGTAAGTGCACAACAAGCTTTGGAGTTTGACAAAAAATACTCATCCTAATTTAAATTTACAATAAACATGATGACGTGGCATCATAGATGTCTAATTAGAGAAATATAATGGATTAAAAAAATAATAATCAAAACTTGCTCTCCTTCAATGTACTTGTGTTGCAGAACATCTCATTCTCATTAGAAAAATGTTTTAGGCTGGATTTCAAGCCGATTTTGAATTAAACCGATTTTGAGTATATCCTAATTCTTACCCAATAAAAAAAACGTACTTTTTTTATTCTTACTTGTCTGCTGCTAGACGTCATTGACTTCAAATGCATCTTAGATTGTATATCTTGTATAGCTCAAATGCATCGCAGTCATTCACATGAGAGTGCTAATATATACCTTAGGAGGAGGAGAGTTAAGGATGCTCTATGTTTGACCATGGCTACAACCTCCACCTCATCACGCCATTGCACTTAACACCTCTTTGATGTGGATATCTAAGCTTCTACGCCGTTTCCTTTAGCAATCCAATTATCCATTTGTTCGTCTTTATCATGAGTTTTAAACGCTATTGCAATCTTTTTTTTCCTTCTTTTGTCCAAAGCTATTGGGTTACAACTAAGATATATAGCTTTAGATGTAACTATTCATAACTTAAAAAATTCTGAAATAATTAAGATTTTACTATTTATTTTTCTAAAGATTTTGCATATGATTTATTTTTCCATCTCATATCCAGTTAAAGTAGTTTCAAATTGTATTTTTGGTTTGAAAACTAATTAAATTGACTTTATTCATCTAATACATTACGTATAAATAAAATCCAATTAAGTCTTCTTAAAATTTGCACCACATTCAATTACTTTCACTAGACACATACTCAACCAAATTCACCCTATATTTTCATTTCAAAAATTATTAAAATGAGTGTTCTAACAACATGGGTGGTTGGGGCAAAAAAATATGTCATATCTTCTCTACTTCTCCTAAATAATATTTTTTTTTAAAATTTTTATAAATTATTATTATTATATATGATAAGAAAATTCGTGATAATAATAAAATTGGATATTCTATTACTAGTTGTATAAATATATTAAACAATATTGTAGGCACTAACTTTAACATTAATATGACATTATAATACAAATTTAATAGTATAAAATACCACTACAAGACAACATGATCACGTACTAGCTAGCTTTTGGAGTAGAACTTGGAAAGGGTGGAAATTTTTAATGCTTTAAAGTTAAACTTATCACCAAAATAAAATAAAAACATTCTTAAAGAAAGTAGTAGTTACAGAATTTATAATTTTTAATGCTTGAAAATGCAACTAATTAAGATATATCTATTTGAAGCTTTTCTAGACTAGTGTACTCATTGATCAACTACGATACATATTTATCTGACATTAGAGAAAGCATTTATATTCATATCTAGCTAGCAACTCTGAAGTCGTTGTCGACATCAGACACTCCTCACCGATATCGTTCGCGCAAGCAAGGTTGTGGCTGCAGATTACTACTAGTCTTTGATGAGTCTCCATGTCTAGCTCGTCGCTCCGTCGACGACAACATGAGCCACTCCTCATCGATAGGTTCGTGCAAAGTTGGTGTTGTTGTTGCAGCTGCAGATCATGAGTAGTACTACTCTATGATGAGTCTCCATATCTAGCTAGTGATGCGAACAACCCCTGAACTGTTGTCTGCAACGCCGGATCATTGATTCTTCAAGCGTGGATTCGATTCCTTCTCTTCCGTAGCCAAAGTGATGGCTTTCCTAGGGTTAAAGATATAGCCTTCAAACACGTCAAAGAGATGATCTTAAAACACCGAAGAGACGATGTATGAATTGCTCGAAGCGACGAGCTACGGGATAGACAATCTGTGGGATCGAAGAGTTGACGTTAGAACTCAAGGGAATGAGCGTATTCAACTTTACTACTCAAATTCAACGTAAGGTTACAAACTAGGGTTTTCCAAGTTTAAATACCGACAAAAGATAATAATAAAATAATAAGAATGTTCAGAATTTTCGCGTGAGTCTGGCACGGTTAACCGCACGATTAGCTAACCGTGCAAGATTCACGAAGCCTAATCCTGATGTTCAGCACGGTTAATGGCACGGTTAGCAAACCGTGCCGAACTTCCGTAGTTGCTCTCGACTTTCTTGCCCGGTTAATGGCACGTTTAGCAAACCGTGCCAAATTTCCGTAGAACTGGCTGGGTCTTTGTTCGTCTGGCTCTCCTTGGCGTCTAGCTCTCTTCGAGTGCACTCCCATTGTTTCCTCTTCGTCCTTCGCCGTCATCGAGGGGATCATGGAGCTATCAATCTCCCCTTCTTGGCTGCGAAGCGTCCTCGCTTCGTCTTTGTCGTCAAAAGCAGGAGGGGTAGAAGGAGAAAGAACAGCGATGTTGAACGTAGGAGGCGCACCATAGTCATCTGGTAAATTCAAGCGGTAGGCGTCGGCACCAAGGCTCTGTAGCACCTGAAATGGACCATCACCTCTAGCATCCATCTTGTGGCGTCGCTTGAATGGAAAGAGATCGCAACGCAAGTGAAGCCATACCAAGCCTCCGGGACCAAACTCCATGGTACGCCGGCTTGTGTTGCGGTCCTGCAAAAGAGTAGACACCGTAGGGGGTAAATCAACCAAAGCCGTAACATGTAAGAGACACGCGAAAGGAACAAGTAAAAACCAAGGAAGACGTCCCTGAATTATTGGAGAGATATCCCGGGACCGGGCTAAGAGAAGTCGGTTCTCGCATGTGCCATGGATGCCGGGTTGTGGAGGCGTCTCAAACTTGAAGTGCTGGATCACCTTTTCATTGATGATGTTGCAGCAATTCCCACCATCTTCTTTGACGTTAAGAACGCGGCGTGTAACCAAAATAAGAGGCATGTTGCCTTGCTCATCCATAGAGCTGCATATGTAGCTGTCCATCTCCTCCTCCTCCTCATCATAGTAGGTGTCAAATATCGGTCCGGCGTCGGGGGTGTCCTCGTCAAAAGACTCGTAGCCGGAGGTGTTCGAGAAGAGGACATTGAGAAGGGGACCCTTGCGGTCCATTGGCCGGCTAGTTGTGGCCGGAGGGTTCAACATTGGGTCAGCTATGGGCAACCCCTGATGCCAGTTGATGCGAACAACCCCTGAAGTGTTGTCTGCAACGCAGGATCTTTGATTCCTCAAGCGTGGATTCGATTCCTTCTCTTCCATAGCCAAAGTGATGGCTTTCCTAGGGCTAAAGAGATATCCTTCAAACGCGTCAAAGAGATGACGGAGAGATCAAAGAGATGATCTTGAAACACCGAAGAGACGATGTATGAATTGCTCGAAGCGACGAGCTACGGGATAGACGATCCGTGGGATCGAAGAGTTGACGTTAGAACTCAAGGGAAGGAGCGTACTCAACTTTACTACTCAAATTCAACGTAAGGTTACAAACTAGGGTTTTCCAAGTTTAAATACCGACAAAAGATAATAATAAAATAATAAGAATGTTCGGAATTTCCGCGTGAGTCTGGCACGGTTAACCGCACAGTTAGCTAACTGTGCAAGATTCACGAAGTCAAATCCTGATGTTCAGCACGGTTAATGGCACAGTTAGCAAACCGTGCCGAACTTCCGTAGTTGCTCTCGACTTTCTTGCCCGGTTAATGGCACGTTTAGCAAACTGTGCCGAATTTTCGTAGAACCAGCTGGGTCTTTGTTCGTCTGGCTCCCCTTGGCGTCTGGCTCTCTTCGAGTTCACTCACATTGTTCCCTCTTCGTCCTTCGCCGTCATCGAGGGGATCATGGAGCTATCAGCTAGCCCCTCCGTCAACGACGACCTCAGCCACTCCTCAATATCGGGAACAAAATCGTTCCAATAGATATCGTTCACGCAAGGCTGATGTTGCTACTGCTACAGCTGCAGAGTATTACTAGTCTTTGATGAGTCTCCATGTGTAGTCGGCGATTCCGTCAACAACGACATTAGCCACTCCTTACAATTAGAGGGAATGGCATCATTCCAACATATATCGTTTGCGCAAGGTTGTTGTTGCGGCTGTAGAGTAGTACTAGTCTCCAATGAGTCTGTGCCACCACTACTTGTTCGCATCTTTTTAGCATCACTCGCTACTACTATGTCTTCTTTATATATTTCCCGTTCATGTTGTGTTGGTGCCTTCTTTATTATTTTGCAAATTGAAATCTCTTTTTATTGCCCTATATTATAATAATATTAATAATAATATTAGAAATTAGTACGTAAGGTGACTTAATTGGGCTAGTTTTTGAAAAACCCTAGTATTGAAGAATATATAAAATTATGTATTTATTCTTCACAACACTAATCAATAAGCTAATTAGATATTATCAAGACTTTGAGAAACCTAGTATTGAATCAAAGAAAACATGTACGTAATAAATATTTATTTATTCAACGTAACATGCTTACGTACCTATTGGGTAATCAATAATTAGGGTATACTCGTACATGACCCAACGGGCCCTATTGTACCCAACTTGCTTGGGATATAGTTGATCGCCCTCCTTAGGTCGATGGTAGTATTGTCCACGTGAATCTCATGTGCGTTCTAAGCCTTCCACGTGCCACCACCCGTGGTGCGGACGTACCTCTTGCCGCCTTGTTTGATCCTCTTAAACGTAGTAAAGCAATATTTGGTGCCCTTAGCAGGCCCGTTCACGGCCCGTTCTTGAAACTCCGACTGAGTGGAAATCTGATGAGGTGTGAGCTCCCCGTAAACATCGACGTCTCGGATCTTGATTCCATGTGGCCAAAGGATTTCTTGTTGAGATGACGATATTCGATCTTGCAACAACTTAACCAATTGTTTGTCGCTAGGGATGAATTGGAAAGTCGAAAAAACAATGAGTTTGAATCAAAGTTTTCCATTGCTAAGGATCAATTTCGATGCTATATCAAAAAGAAAGCAATGTACGTATGAATCATATAATGAGAAGGGTTCATATCATATTTATAGGAAGTATGCGTGCTAGGTAAGAAAGAGGTCAAGAATTTTGTTGTTCTTGTAGATAGATGGACAAGGTTAATTAGTTTTGGATCGTTAATTGTGTATTTGTAATTTGTTAACATGGAAAGATGTACCATTTTTATGATTTTCTAACACCGCCTGTGGTTATTTTCTTAGATTCTCTTATCCCTATCCGTGATGTAATTTTGGTACGTTTGCACTGAGATTTTTTAAAGGTGTTTTTATTTGATAATTCTGAGATATCGCTTAATTCGTATGGTACCCCACACTTTAACATATTTCGCGTAGTAATCCTGAAATTTGTTTGTTTTCTCCAAATGTCCAAACGTTAATTCTTTGACAGTTTTCATTTATTTATTTTTGTAAATTTAAAAAATACTTTAATCTATCAGAAAACACGCAACACTCCTTTACGACTCTTCTTTGACTCTCCTCTTCTTCCTCTTCTTGAGTCTCCCTTCTCCGAGCATCCCAAACAACCCGGTTCGAGCACCGAAAAAACCGAGAGGAAGGTTATGAACTACGTGTTTATCCCTGTTGGCGACATTCGGATTCCATTGAGGAGTCTTTGATTGGAATCTCGGCA
Organism: Rheum nobile; assembly: GCA_027886185.1. Lineage (NCBI taxonomy): Eukaryota > Viridiplantae > Streptophyta > Magnoliopsida > Caryophyllales > Polygonaceae > Rheum > Rheum nobile. The sequence goes on along the minus strand of WOAB01000901.1, from coordinate 754,616 downwards.
GGGAAGTCTCAGTTGAAAGCCTCCTTGGCGATCTCACCGGCTTCATCACGACGACGGGAGACTCCTCTTAAGGATACCTTCGATCATAGACAAAATTTCACGGGCCAATTTGCGACGCCGGCGGTGTGGAATGGTGGAGGAGGCCTTTGAATGGAAGAGATTTGTTTAAGACTATCCAAATCCTTCAGGGGTTCTTCGATTCCCCTCATCTTCAACCTCTTCTCTACATTTCCATCGATCGAGGATACCCCCGGCTTTGGATCAGGGAAGAAATCGTGGTAATCGTACAATCCATTCCACTGCTGCTACTGCATAATCTTCCTTCGCGGCTTCATCGCCGACTCGAGACGACCATGTGCATTTCAATAGTCATCATACCGAACTCCTCCTACCTTCGTCCTAATCCCCCTCGGATGGAACCGACTATCAAGTGACAACCTCGGTAGCTCCCTCGTAAACTTCGACGGTGATTTGAGCCCTTCCTTGAAATCGAAAGATTACACCGTTGTTGGTGGAGGAGTTGCAGGGACCGCCGCCGACATGAAATGGTCGGGCAAGGCCGTTAATTTGGCTGACTCTTGTGGTTTTGATCTGTCGAATTCGTTGGATATTGCTAGAGATCCGATGGAAGAGATGGATCCGGATTGAGATTCACACCAAATTGAAATTCGAGCAATTGAACACCGAACTAGAAAATCGCCAGCGACAAACCTTGGGAGAAGTTTACAAAGTTGGCCTAATCTAGTTTGCATTTTCTGAACCGGGACGAAGGTTCGAGCAATAAAATTTGAAATTCTACTTGCTTAGAGAAGGGAATAAAAGAATTTTTATTTTCCTAAATAAAAGATTTTCTTTTAAAAAAAAAAGACTGAAAATGTTAAGGAATTAACATTTGGACATTTGGCGGGAAAAAAAAACTTTAGGGTTACCAAGCAAAATATGCTAAAGTGTGGGGTATCGCGCGAATTAAGCGATATTTCAGGGTTATCACGCGAAAAAACCGATTTTCTAACATGCTTTATTTTTGTAGAATATTTTATATATACCTGATGCAATTTGTAATCGATGGTAAGCAATTGTGGGGTAGGTTGTTATGTACAACTAGTGTAATTCATGTGCCAGACACGAGTTTTTACGTCATATATATTGAATAAAAAATATCAGTTATTATTAAAATTAACCTATGTATTAAAAAAATAGTCTAGATAATATTGATATCAAAATTAGATTCATATCATAATTTCGCATCTCAATCATCCATATAATTAGGAAATTTTGGATTTGTATATAATTCAAAAAGTTTGGATTTATAATCTATGTGCTTGATTTGTATTTAAATTAGGAAAAAATTAGTGACATATTTAGGATAATAAGCTTTGATTTATAATTAAATTTATTTTGAAATTTTGAAAAACACAGAAAATGACATGTGACGGTTTTAATGTGGGAGTGTCATGTGCATAATTAGGTTCTAGTTTAGTTTAATATATATACTAGCATAGCACCCATGCCAAGTACGGGTTGGGTTTATTAAATATGTTTGATAGACATTGAAATTTACAAAGTCACATTTCGTGATACTAAAAGATAATCACTTTATATACATCAGTACTATTGCTTATAAAAAATGTCATACTATAAAAAAAAAACAATAACTCAAAAGTATCGTTATAGTTGTTCAAGCCAAAGTTGTCCAAGCTAAAGTTTGATGTTAAATAGAAATCATATTTAACACAGACGAATTGAACGTGGTGCCGACACATAGGATTTAGCTATCTCCTTGGTATATGTATAGATAGTAGAATTTTCGTATGACTTGATCGTTCAAAATCTTATTTTAGGAGTTTTTTTAATAAATATTATTTATTTCAAGATTTTTTAAATTATTTATAAAAGGAAGTGTTCCTAAAAAGATAATACGAGTAAGTTCTAAGAAAACATTTTTTACCTATGTTTTAGGGATATAGATTATAAATACCGTATTATGTGTTTGTAATATGTTATACTAGTATAAATGAAACGGTGCACTATAATTAAGATTTTCTAACATGGGCTTTATCTCATTTCATACCAACGTAGGCAAATTCTCACGCTCAACTCTATTGGGCCAGGAACCCACCTTCCGCCGAAAAGCACATCTAATCAATTGCCATTGGGTTGTTTATGAGATATTAGTCTGCGTGCCCGTGTTTTAGGCAAATGTTAAGACTTTAATAATAAATTTTAATAATGATAGAGTTATATATTAATTTTATATGCATATATATTTTTAAAATATATTATAAATATTTATAAAAATTGCAGTTTAATACAAATTATGACACGTCAATATACGTGTTTAAGTCTTTCAAAACATGTGTGTAAAACATAACTAAAAATAAGTATTTTAACCCGTATGTAAATTTTCACATCGTAAAACATGATGTAAAACATTGCTATACATTAGTATTTTAACACGAATTATGATACAGTTGTATAAATTTCGCCACCCGTAAAACATCATGTAAAGTTGCTAAAAAATAGTATTTTAACACAAACTAGCGTAATTCTCGTGCCAAGCACGGGTTTTTACGTCATATATGTTGAATAAAAAATATTAATAATTGTTAGAATTGATCTATTTATTAAAAATAAACAGATCTAGATAATATTGCGATCAAAATCTAATTCGGATCATAATTTCGTATCTCAATCATCCATATAATTAAGAAATTTTGGTTTTGTATATAATTAGGAAATTTTTAATTTGTAATCTTTGTGATTATCTTGTAATCTTTGTGCTTGATTTGTATTTAAATTAGGAAGAGATTAATAATAAGTTTAGGATACAAATCTTTCGTTTATAATTAAATTTATTTTCAAAAAGTAAAAAAAATGAGAAAATGACATGTGACGGTTTAAATGAGAGAGTGTCAAATGACATAATTACATTCTAGTTTAGTAGACATATAGTAGATTACGGTATGACTGAACGAATTTCTACGCCTGAAAAACATGATGTCAATATTTTTAGAAATAAATTACTATTTTAACACGAATTATGATACGACTGTATGAATTTCTACACCCGTAAAACATCTTGTAATGTTCCTGAAAAATAGTGTTTTAACACAAATTACGGTATGACTGAATGAATTTCTACGCCCGTAAAACATGTTGTAAATATTGTTAGAAATACATTAGTATTTTAAAATGAATTATGATACGACTGTATGAATTTCTCCACCCTTAAAGCATCTTGTGAAGTTGCAGAAAATAGTATTTTAATGCAAATTACGGTATGACTGAATGGATTTCTTATTAGAAATAAATTAGTATTTTAACACGAATTATGATACGATTGAAAAAAAATTCCACTCGTAATACAACTTCTAAAGTTGCTGGAAAATAGTGTTTTAACACAAACTACGATACTGAATGAATTTATACGTCTGTAAAACATGTTGTAAATATTGCTAGAAATAATTAGTATTTTAACATGAATTATGATACGATCGTATGCCTTTCTCCACCCGTAAAACATCTTTTAAAGTTGCTGAGAAAATGTGTTTTAACACGGTATGAGTGAATGAATTTCTACACCAGTATAACATGTTGTAAATATTGTTAGAAATACATTAGTATTTTAACATTAATTATGATACGACCGTATGAATTTCTCCACTCGTAAAAGCATCTTGTGAAGTTGCAGAAAAATAGTGTTTTAATGCAAATTACGGTATGACTGAATGGATTTCTTATTAAAAATAAATTAGTATTTTAACACGAATTATGATTTGATTGTAAAAAAAAAAATTCCACTCGTAATACAACTTGTAAAGTTGCTGAAAAATAGTGTTTTAACACAAATTACGGTACTGAATGAATTTATACGTATGTAAAACATGTTGTAAATATTGCTAGAAATAATTAGTATTTTAACACGAATTATGATATGATCGTGTGCCTTTCTCCACCCGTAAAACATCTCTTAAAGTTGCTGAGAAAATGTGTTTTAACACGGTATGAGTGAATGAATTTCTACACCCGTATAACATGTTGTAAATATTGTTAGAAATAAATTAGTATTTTAACACGGATTATGATATGACTGTATGAATTTCTCCACCCGTAAAACATCTTGTAAAGTTGTTGAAAAATAGTGTTTTAACACAAATTACGGTATGACTGAATGGATTTCTACGCCCGTAAAACATGTTGTAAATATAGCTAGAAATAAATTAGTATTTTAACACAAATAGCGAACTCTTGTCATTTTTATTCTTTTTACTTATATGGTTTAAGTTTTTTTTTTAATATATGAACAAATAATTACCTATTAATTTTAAATTATTCTATTTTGATGTAAAATATCTATGGGTTAAGTTTGAATGGTAGTTTGATTATAAGATTTTGAATCTTTAAATAACAAACTCATCAGTACAAAACTAACATTTAGAAGAGATCAGAGAATGAGTGAAATAAGCATAAAACTCCAAATAAAAGGAGATGGTATATTTTATTTAATGCATAATAATTAACAAACTTTCGAAAGAAAATGAAAATAGTCAATGAACATCCAAAATTCCACAAAAAATTAAAAAATGATGCTTTTTATATCATTTTTTTCCGTAAAGCTACTCCGTGTTACTTGTTAAGGGTCCGTTTGGCGGTTGTCTTTATAAAGACATTTTCACTTAAAAAGTTTTTTTTTTTTGTAAAATGTAGTTTTCAAATTTCAAATTTTGAGTGGTATGAGAAAGCGTGAGAAGAGGATAAAAAATATTTTTGTCAAAAAAGTCTCTATAAATATTGTGCCAAACAAACCCTAAGTAGAAAGAATAAAAAAACAAGGCCGACATCTACATTTTTGTTTACAATAAAAGTATCTCCATATAGAAAATAAAACATCAAGATATGGCTCTATATGGGTTGATTTTTGTGCTTTTGGGGTTCTTTCGATATATAATTCACTTTTCGGTTGGAGTCCATGTGGATATAATCAGGTGGTTTCTAATGCTTGGCTTTGTCTGTAAAGGTTGAGAGAATTGAAGAAAGGCTTCATTGTATTCATGATCAAGAGAAGTATATATATATACGGTTGTAGAGACTTAGATTGCTATCCAAGACAAAGACTAAAGATATACAAGGAAACTAAAGATATGATATATATATATATATACAAAGGATAGAATATGTCAAATGATATCTTCCTAACATCCTGTTGGGGTCGGAAAATCGACCATTCGTCCAATGGGCATCGACTGTTTGACGCAATCGGTCGGACGCATCAGACCTGTCGGACGCATCAGACCCGTCAGACGTGAGCCATGCGACCGTCGCCTGATTCCTAGACGCAATGGACCAGCGAGATTTTCTCCTTTATTACTCCGAGATCTCCAACAGTTGTATGCATTATTTCAGTCATCAAGGAGGGAATCAACCATCTTTAAGAGAGGATCAAGGCTTATTAAGAGGAGATCAAGCGTAATTAATGCAGAATCAAGGAGAGATTAAGAGCATTTAAGGAGAATTCAAGTGTCATTAAGAAGGAGATCAAATCCTATTCAAGGGAGATTAATGCGGGAGATTCCTTCTCCTTAGCTATATATACAAAGCTCCTTAGCTATATATACAAAGCTCCTTAGCTATTCTAAAGGGATCCAATCCCACCCAAAAAGCCTTGTAATACATCTGCTTTTCTCCATTTCGCGTAATTGGAAGAACTTGTAAGCATCCTCATACGATCGAAAGCTCTCACGCTTCAAACATTGTTCTTATCTATCTAATGAAGATAAGTCTTTCTTATCTCGATTTACATTATATTCTACTACATTTTATGCTATTTTACTCTTTAAGTTTCATATATTCAATCTTGTCATTATCGTCGCCTTGAGTCAACAAACTAGTCGTCGTTACTATTTTTATTTGATTCTCATGTCTAACGTTTGATCGATATGGATTTTTGCTATTTTACCCCGTCTAAGGCGATTTAGGTTATCCGATCTTTTCGCCCCAAAACAATTTGGCGTCCACCGTGGGGCAGATAGTTAAAATCATTCGATTAATCTATTCATCATCTATACATCTAATTGATTCACAATCATTTATCTAATATACTATATTGCATAACGATCAGGTATGATTCAACGACGCCTCATCTATGGAGACAGTATGAACATATCTAACGATCCAACCAGATCTAACGATCCCACCAGATCTAACGATCCAACCAGATCTAACGATCCGACCAGGTCTAAACGATCCGACCAGGTCTAAACGATCCGACCAGGTCTAAACGATCCGACCAGATCTAACGATCCGACTTTATCTAAACGATCCGACCAGATCTAACGATCCGACTTTATCTAAATGATTCGACCAGATCTAACGATCCGACCAGATCTAACGATTCGACCGGACCCCATTAGCTGTCCAACACCGACAAATGGAAACCACTGAGGAAGACGTCTCTAGACTTGTAAAACCAAAGAGTCATACATGATATCCTTTCACTCTAAAATATCTAAATGGTGACGACATTTAGACCATCGTAGGACGCATTCATCCACCTTGAAAGATAAGTCTCTTTCTATGCACTTTCAATTAATACTATTGTCTAGTCCTGCTTTATGATTACGCTCACTTGACTTGTTTGCACAATCATAATTCATTTTTCTCGAATACGTTTACATACATGTCACTTCTATTATGCTTGAATAGGCTACACTATTATTGTTCAAATCCATGTATGTCTTATATAATGTCTAGTGCATGCATATATAAATTTTACATACGCCAATAGTATAGTACTTATTCATGGAATTCATTTTTCCCGCAACTCTTAATGACGCGACTATTATATTTGAGTATGTAGCATTCAGATTGTCGGGGCACCGACACATTTTATATATCGTCAAATACATGCATACTAGTGCAAGATCATTATTCCATATCTCTTATTCATCATATGTCCATATAGTGCTCTCCCACACCTATTCTACAATATAAAAGCATATGTCATGTACTACTTCATATTCTTGCATATATGTCATACCTATCCGCACGCATTATATCTAAGCTACTGGCATGTGTATGTCATGTCATACACTTTTTTACGATTCTTGCACCTTGATATGCTTAATCATGAAATTGACCGATCCAAGGCTCATCTAAGTAGTCTTTTGCAACCACGTCTAACATCTCATGCTCATCGTGTTATCCAATACATTCATATGCTTTTCCTGAATCAAGAGAGTTAGCTACTAAATCAGATGTTTATCACTTGCTAAAGAAACACTCTATGATGGACTTGCATCTATTCTTTCATTTCATTCTTCGATCCTCAGTCACAGCTCATGTCACAACTTTCTGCATCTTGGACGACCTCTTCGTGTCAATACGACGGAACAAGCAGGTCACGTCCATCTAGACAGACATACTGTAAAAACAAACAAGGTATGCACTATTATAGAGTCATATAACTTGGACTAACGATTACGCCAGGCGCAATCTTCCAAAGACCCATGGACAAAACAACAGTCAAGACCTAAACGCATGATGAATGACGGAACCTCTCAGCATACGTGGCGACTCAAGGCAACACTAAGGTAAGCCTAGGTAAAGTCATAATGATCATCATTCCAAGGTCACACAAATGCTTAGAAGACATCAACCACCGACGGGTCAGATGACAGTTACCAAACCACCAAGTAAGTGCATTACCCCTATCTACACACACTACGTAGTCCGTCACTCAGAATATCAAACATTTAAGGTATCCTCAATTAGATTGAGGTCATGTCTTAAATCACATGCTATTATTTTGCGGACTAACCATCCCATGAAATCTATCATGAGGAAGCCAAAATCTACAAATCAAGTGACAGGATAAGCATATCTTCAAACAAGTCTCACATCTGAAGCATCACATCGCTTCGACATAGAAGAAGACCACGCAAGCCAAACTTCACACATGAAAAATGGCAGACGAAGATCCAAGAGTCATAAAATAAGAAGACAAGATAGTTCAAGACATCCGTCATAGCTGAAAGTGACCAACAATAAATCAGGACTACAAGACTCTAATCTCTTGGCTTAAACTGCCCGAAGGTCATCCATACAAGGTATTAAAGCAATTACTACCTCACCATAATCCTCATTCCAATGCAGGAAACACACACCTCTAGAGACAAGAGGATAACAAACATAATCTTGAGTCGAAGACTCAAGCCAACGCATTAGTCACACTAGATTCAAAAATCAATCCAGCAACAGGATCAACATCAAGAACCTCAACAAATGCCTCCTTAGGGAAAGAGGTGAATGAGCAAACAAACTCTATCCCATCACGAGCCTTATCTCTAACAACCAGGTATGACTTACAAACTCAAAGGTACAATGGCGTCGACTGATCAATCTGGGTCTACGAACCCCGGAAAAGGGGAGATCAAGTGAGGTGCGATACCAAAGATAGGTAACCATATTTCGCAAACACATCAAAATGTTTACCATTTCTAAACTCTTCACCTCTATTCATTCATGTGTATCATCTCATCCATACTTGCACCGTCTTCGATTTGAATATACTCTGACTAATGCATACTAACGTATACACGAAGAGACCAATGAGGAAGCCGATGACCGGCTCCTCACAACCCTTTCTAGCTTCTACTCTTTTAGATGAAACAGGTTCACAAATAATAATGCCCGAACCATACCCATCAAGCTAGTCGATGCAATACGATCTATAAAGGTCATCGTACTACACATCCAAGGTATGCGACATGACGACCCAGTGAAGAGAGTTGACCTAGACACATGACGTGACATCTAAGTTATCAGATCAAGATTCTAATCCGATGCTCGAAAAAGAGACGCCAAAGGAGCATACCGACTACAGGTCTACACGACCGACTATAGGTCTACATGACCGACTACAGGTCTACATGACCGACTATAGGTCTACACGACCGACTACAGGTATACACGACCGACTACAGGTCTACACAACCAATGTCACACAAACAACGGCAAAGGACTACTTGAAACGGTTTAACCGGGAGAAAATCGGGATCCTCAATTGCGATGTCCCAACCTCCATAGAAGCGTTCCGCCAAGGACTCGATAAAGGAGGCGATCTCTATGAAGACCTCACAAGGTACCCATGTAAGACCTTTGAAGATGCTCAAGCTAAGGCAACGGCTCAAATTCGACCCGAAAGGACGACGCATCATCGAAGGGACAATAGGTTTCATCCATATCATTTTTAAGTCATTTACTACGTATTATCATTATCATTTACTATTTGCACTCATCGCATCTTTGGATTATCACTTTTTGAATTACCAAATAATTCGACTTTTACATGTCGACCTACGATTACGTACGTATCATTTCAAGTCTAAATATATATATTCTCGCTAGATATTATTACATGAACCTGATTGCTAACATGAGGATTATCGATAAACTCGAGCACCAAATCCTACCATGTCTTTTTTATTCTACAAGGTACATGACGAATCTACTCAGTCCAACGCATACAAGATCATCATCAACAAACTCACGAAATGCCTCGCATGGGCTAAAGGCAAATGGGCGGACGAACTCCCGTTCATTCTCTGGTCCGACAGGACCACTCCAAAGAATGCGACACACCTGAAATTATACCATTTCTGAACCAACAAGGTAAGACATTAACATATCTTCATATGTCATACATTGCTTATCGTTGCATGCGCAATTACATATCTTCATATGTCATACATTGCTTATCGTCGCATTAGCAAATACATATCTTCACATGTCATACATTGCTTATTGTCGCATTACATTTACGTACATACGGGTGACGACCCTTAACATACACATTGGATCCAGTCATCCGCAAAAAGCGCTTACACTACATTTACACGATCGATCGGAACACGGGTAGAGATGAACAACACAGGCACGTTGGCACCCCGCCTGCCTTACACATTACATAAGGTTAAGACACCTTATTACATTCACGCAATAAAACATAAGGCACAAACACCTTATTACATATTGCTTACCTCCCCGGCATAACGTCATGACTAAACACACATTACGGGTGACAAACCCTACATACGGTACCTACAAATACACAAACCTGTGCAGTACACATTTACAAAGTTAACGCCTCACACGGCTATAACTTACACACGACCCACCAACAAAAGCTTTTACGCAAACGGTGGTACAATACAATATACATCTTAGTCTTTCTTTATATACATACGGTAAGCCCTACTCGATGGAGCACACGGGCAAACCCGACATACATACGGCAAGCCCTACTCGACGGAGCACACGGGCAAACCCGACATACATACGGCAAGCCCTACTCGACGGAGTACACGGGCAAACCTGACACACAAAACAACTACGCAAATCGACTTGACATATCACATTACATTTACATACATATTGGATCCAATCATCCGCAAAAAGTGCTTACATTACACGATCGATCAGTACACGGAGATACGACTTACGATTCAGCGGCAAATTGCCCACCTTACACAAGGGAACCCACCTTATTTACGCAGCAAACAAATTGCTTTCCTCCTCGATCTACACAAATGTCATGACTAACACACATTACGAGTGACAAACCCTATATACGGTACCTACAAATACACAAACCTGCGCAGTACACATTTACAAAGTTAACGCCTCATACGGCTACAACTTACACACGACCCACCAACAAAAGCTTTTACGCAAACGGTGGTGCAATACAAAATACATTCGCGGAGTTAAACGCCCGATGGCTAAAAACTTCAATTCAACGCTTTCAAAAGACAAAAGCTTTACACAAGCAACATCGCATCACTTCATCGACTATCTACACAGTAGGACGAGTTCGGACAGAACCAAATTACGAAAAAACAATCAAGGGTCAGGGTTTATAACATCATCAGCAGTAGGGGCTAAGTCGGGAGAAGACTGGGGCTCAAGCGGTACAAAGTCACCAGAATGGACCTCATCCCCACCGGCATTTTTGACCAGAGATTCCTATCCGACGCCGGCCAGATAGAAAAACTCTGAGCCTGGGTTCCCCTTCGGAAACAAGATCTCCATGGTCTCCTTCTTCGCCTTCAAATCTCAGGTCCCCTGCTTACCCTCTCCAAACTCTTCCATCATCCCGACACGCGACTTCAACACGTAAAAAATGCCTACGTCGCCTGCAACTCGACCAGCCGGAGACGCTGACACGATATACAATACATAAATCACAAGCAAACAAAGAGAAACGGCATACTACGAACTGCTTACAAGACTTGTCCTGTCCAAAGGCACTCGTCTTTTCCTACAAATACATACGACTCTTCCCCGGACAGACAAAGTATGCTACATTACAGGTCGTCATGACCAAACATCTCGCGTCACTACCAAGGCACGATTGACAAAACAAGTTGATCAAACACACACGACTACAGGTCTACACGACCAACGTCGCACAAATGACGATAGGTCTACACGACCAATGTCGCAAACACAGGTCTAGACGACCGACGATAGGTTTATACGACCGACGATAGGTCTATACGACGAACGACAGGTCTACACGACCAACGTCGTACAACAATTACAGGTCTACACGACCAACGTCGCACAAATGACGATAGGTCTACACGACCAATGTCGCAAACAATTACAAGTCTATACGACCGACGACAGGTCTATACGACCGACGACAGGTCTATACGACCGATGATAGGTCTATACGACCAACGACAGGTCTACATGACCAATGTCGTACAACAATTATAGGTTTACACGACCAACATCACACGACTTGACCAGGAAGCAACTGGCGAGTCCACCTATAAAACAAAACAAACGACAAACAAGGAGCGGTCTCCTGACCCTACGTCATTACAAGAAACGCCCTCAGTCGTCTTCACACGATTATTGGCTATATTGAGTTGATTCTCAGTTTGAGAAATACACATGACGGCCCCGTCGCCAGAACGCCTACAACAAAATCAAGATCATGCCAGAAGAAAGAGAAGTTATAAAATCAAACCGTCCCATCACTTGACGCTCTGGCCCAGTTTAATTTTGGGGCTATTGTTGGGGTCGGAAAATCGACCATTCGTCCAATGGGCATCGACTGTTTGACGCAATCGATCGGATGCATCAGACCTGTCGGACGCATCAGACCCGTCAGACGTGAGCCATGCGACCGTCGCCTGATTCCTAGACGCAACGGACCAGCGAGATTTTCTCCTTTATTACTCCGAGATCTCCAATGGTTGTATGCATTATTTCAGCCATCAAGGAGGGAATCAACTATCTTTAAGAGAGGATCAAGGCTTATTAAGAGGAGATCAAGCGTAATTAATGCAGAATCAAGGAGAGATTAAGAGCATTTAAGGAGAATTCAAGTGCCATTAAGAAGGAGATCAAATCCTATTCAAGAGAGATTAATGCGGGAGATTCCTTCTCCTTAGCTATATATACAAAGCTCCTTAGCTATATATACAAAGCTCCTTAGCTAATCTAAAGGGATCCAATCCCACCCAAAAAGCCTTGTAATACATCTACTTTTCTCCATTTCGCGTAATTGGAAGAACTTGTAAGCATCCTCATACGATCGGAAGCTCTCACGCTTCGAACAGTGTTCTTATCTATCTAATGAAGATAAGTCTTTCTTATCTCGATTTACATTATATTCTACTACATTTTATGCTATTTTACTCTTTAAGTTTCATATATTCAATCTTGTCATTATCGTCGCCTTGACTCAACAAACTAGTCGTCGTTACTATTTTTATTCGATTCTCATGTCTAACATTTGATCGATATGGATTTTTGCTATTTTACCCCGTCTAAGGCGATTTAGGTTATCCGATCTTTTCGCCCCAAAACACATCCCCCTCAAGACGGACGGTCGGTGAAGAAAGTCCGATCTTGGACATAAGCATGGAGAAGCGAGACCGAGGGAGAGCCTTGGTGAGTGTGTCAGCCAATTGGTCATCATTTGGAACATGAGAGATCCGGAGTTGTTGTGACTGAACTAGCTGACGAATGAAGTGATAATCAAGTGACAAATGTTTCATGCGAGAGTGAAAAACAGGATTAGCAGCTAGATATGTAACTCCAATATTATCACAGTATATAACGGGCGGAGATGAGAGGGGTTCATGAATTTCTTGAAGGAGATTACGCAACCACAATATCTCAGCAGCAGTGGAAGCAACTGTGCGATACTCAACCTCCGTGGATGAGCGAGCAATGGTGCGTAGCTTGCTAGAAGACCAGCAGATGGGGTTCTTGCCAAGGAACACAATATAGGCCCTAGTGGAGTGATAGTCATGTTTATCGCCAGCCCAATCGACATCCGAGAAGGCATGAAGAGAGGAAGAGGAGCCTTTGTGAATGGTGATGCCCGACGATAAAGTGCCGGCAAGATAGCGAAGCAGCCTTTTGACAGCAGCCCAATGGCAGTCAGTTGGACGGTGCATAAACTGGGATAAGTGATTTACAGCAAAGGCAACATCCAGTCGGGTGAGGGAGAGATATTGAAGACTTCCGACAGCCTGCCTGTAAGTTATGGGATCAACAAGGGGAGAGCCATCAGCCAAAGTGAGAGATGAGTCGGATGCCAGCGGAGTGGAGATAGGACGACACTCAAGCATGGAGAACTTCTCAAGAAGGTCCAATATTATCTCTTCTGGTTGAGAAAAATTCCTTGAGCGCATGGTCGAACTTCAACACCGAGGAAGTAATTTAGCACACCAAGATCTTTGAGCAAAAAACGGCAAGTAAGGTCAGCAAGGAAGGAGCTAAGCAATGAAGGAGATGAGCCGGTGACGATTATATCGTCAACATATACTAGAAGAAAGAGCACATCCTGATCTCGGTGTAAGTAGAAGAGTGAAGAATCAGCGATCGAGTTATGAAATCCAAGGTGTAATAAGTGACTGCGGAGCTCAATATACCAGGCGCGGGGCGCTTGTTTGAGGCCATAGATGGACTTGTGGAGGCAGCACACATGAGTGGGATTAGCATAGTCAATGAAGCCGGGAGGTTGAGCCATGTAGACTCGTTCAGTAAGGCGGCCTTATAGGAAGGCATCATTGACATCTAGTTGTCGGAGAGGCCAAGAGCGGGTGACGGCGAGACTTAGAATGAGCCGAACAGCTTCCGGTTTTATCACAGGACTGAATGTCTCGGTATAGTCGATACCGGGACATTGATGGAATCCTTTGGCGACCAGACGAGCTTTATGTCGCTCGATAGAGCCGTCAGGCTTGTATTTGGTGCGAAACACCCACTTGTATCCGACAATATTGGGTGCTTCAGCTGCAGGAACAAGAGACCATGTGTGGTTGCGAACAAGAGCCTGGAATTGTTCAGCCATAGCATGACGCCAGGTGGGATCCTTGAGAGCTTGGGTTGTGGTTTTAGGTTCATGAGGGGGAGGGTGGCAGAGAGGTTAAGGCACTGGATTGGTTTGCGGATGTTGTGGTGGGAGCGAGTTATGATGGGACGAGGCGGTGGTGGTGGTAGTGGTGGTGGAGGAGAAGGAAGTGGTGGTGAGGGGGAGTGGTCTGGTGACGTGGGAGGTGAAGTAATGGGTGATGAGATGGTAGGTATTGGTGGGTGGTCAGGTGCAGCATAGGGAAGGACGGACATGGTCATGGAGGACCATTCGTTGACGGAGGATTTGGGAGGGGGAGAGGCCGAGAGCGAATGCGTATGAAAAGGGTAGGTGTGTTCGAAGAAACGAACATGGCGGGAGACGAAAACGCGGTTAGAGTCGGGATCAAGGCAGTAGTAGGCATATTGAGTGGGGGAGTAGCCAACGAAAACACAAGGGCGAGATTTGGGGTCGAGCTTATATGAGGTATAGGGGCGGAGCCACGGGTAGCAAAGACAGCCAAAGCTGCGAAGGTGGGTATAGTTTGGTGCTTGGTTAAAGAGCACTTCATATGGAGATTTGTTGTGAAGGGTGGGGGTGGGTAGTCGTGTAACACCCCCAAATATATCCTTGAAAGGTATCACCGCCAATGACCTCAGATTCCACATCCGAAGCCATCCAAGGCTTAACCAGTTTATACAAATCATAAAACAACATTTATAATACGAAATGTCATAGTATTGGATTAAATCAAAGTTTCGGAATTACATCCATAATCCAAATACAACCAAAATATATTACAGCGGAAGTCTTTTTTAAAATAAATGACACAAAAGTCTTGATCTAGCGATCACACGCCTAGGATCTCAACCTGATAAAACTCTTTAAAATTCCATCTGCCTTCCTTGTCGTTTCTAGCCTTCATGGAACGAACGTTTATCTGATGTGCCGTATGAGACGGATGACACCAGCCAACCATGTAAGGGAATATAACCGGTTGGTTAGTCTAACGAAAGACTATACAAGGGTAAAACATAAAGGTTCTAAGTAGTCATATTAGGTTAGACTCATCGCTTCTCGAATAAAAGTCGATGACGATAGTCAACCACCATACTCCTACTGAAAAATACGAAAAGGTATGATCAAGAGAAGACTCTGAAAAAATTGAGTCTTAAGGACACATATGAAGAGAAGACTCCAACGAATTGAGTCTTATTGGAAAGTATGACAATGTTTGGGAACATTATAATTCACACAAGCGGTTTAAAACGACTTGGTGTTTCGGTTCACGACCAACCTCACCGCACAATGCAAATTCAAATTGGAAAGAGAACTTTACTCTGACCAAAGTCTAGACGAGTTTCTCCTAGCTGCACTACTTCCTAGATGCACTACTCGCTTGAGGGTATATTAATTATGTGCATAGAGGCACTTATCTTATTTACTTCCAAAACGTATATTCACGTTATAAGCTTTTATCATAATCATCTCATCCCTCAGGATATAGAGATATATAGTCGGGAATAAATCCCTAAAGGTTTGACGCCGGCTAAGCGCACCTCCCCTATATTCGGATAGGGGATAGTCATGACTAGAGAAACGGTGTTAGGGCTTGGACATCCTATCTACCGGGTTATAAAGAAACGACTACCTCTCAAGGTAAGCAGCGCTCCTACGAATACTCGTGCTAACTATATCTCAAGTGCACATAAAATCCACTACTAACTATAATTCAAGTTCGCATAAAAATCCACAACAATACCATCACGGTAATAACAGATATAATAGCGTTGTTTCTAGCAATATATACAACCTATCATAATATTCATTTTAATCGTATCATTTTAAGAAAACTGTTCCCAACGAAACCAGTAATTCATCCCAACTTAATTAACAATTAAACAATTGATAATTAATAGAAATATGGAATGATAAGTAACAGCGAACTGCCACTTGCCTTAGATTAGACGAAGCTCAACGAAGCTCAAAGACAACGGGTTTCCGGGTCCGGAACGAGGACAAAACTCGGATTTCAGATCCCTACGGAACAACCCATAACGAAATCCTAAGTTAGATTCGATAATAAAATATACGAATCTAAGGAAAGACGAACAAAATCGAAGGAACGGAAATCCCAAACGAGATCACAAAGCCCAAGCCACAACCACGAGTGCCCAGGCACACCGCGGGTATGGCGGCCTTGACCGCGTGTGCGGTCAAGCCACAGCGGCGAGACGACGACGATGAAAACTCACCGGGGAAGACGACGGGGGTTCGACTCGTGGTGGCTCCGACTTCTGGATTCCTTGGACCACCCAAGCACCACCTTGAGAGCACCTCCTCCTCCTTTGGTAGCTCCGGCGACAACTCCGGCGAAAGCTTGCAAATCCGGCGACAATGGAACGAGAGAGAGATTTGAGAGAGAGAGAGATTGAGATGGCTTCCTCCTCCAAGTCCCCTCCTTATATAGGCCAAGCAAAGAGCTCAATCAACCAGCTCCCCCACCGCCTCAGCTCCGACAGGGGCAAAGCAGCTCAGGCGCACGACGGTCAAAGTTCGGCGAAGCAGAAAAGTAATGATGACGGCGCGGGTGCGGTGGCTCTCACCGTGGGGTGCGGTGAAGGCCATTTCTGACCGCGGGTGCGGTGGGTATAACCGCGAGCGCGGTGGAGGCCAAATCCTACCTCTTTCACCCTCTTTCGTCCGGGAAGAATTATGGGTATGGGTCTTAACCCCAGATTAAATATATTCGTATCCGAACAAATATTCTAAACCCCAAAAATACGTCGAATGTATTTTATTCCACTCAGGCAATTATTACAAAGATCAAGCATTTAACAGAATGTCTGAACTTCTCTGAAATTAATTCGACTTCAGTACGAGTGTTTGGAAAAATTACAAAAATGCCCTTACTAAAAATGAGGGGTATTACATCACTTCCCCCTTAAAAGAAGTTTCGACCCGAAACTTGGCCGAATAACCTAAAAAAAAGCGAGGCGTTACAACACTACCCCCTTAAAAAGGTTTCGACCGCGAAACTAGGCCGAAAACAGCTCGGGAGAGCATCTAAGCATATCCTCCTCAGTCTCCCAGGTTTCCCAAGTAACCTCCTCAGTTCTTGACTTGGACCACAAAATCCGTACCAATGGTACCACCTTGTTCTGTAACTGCTTCTCACGGCGTTCGAGAATACGCACCGGTATCTCCTCATAGGTACCATTTGTCTGAATCTCGATGTCTTCATAACTCAGCACATGAGACTCATCAGACACGTACTTCCTTAACAAGGATACGTGGAACACATTATGCACTGGATGCGCCGATGGCGGCAATGCCAAACGATACGCTAGAGACCCCACTCTATCAAGGATCTCAAATGGTCTCACGTAGCGAGGGTTAAGCTTTTCACGCTTACCAAATCTAAACACACCCTTTGATGGCGATACTCTGACAAACACTTTGTCACCAACCTCAAACTCGACATTCCTGTGCTTCAGATCTGCATAAGACTTTTGTCGACTCTGAGTTGTCAACATCCTTTGTCTTATCAAAGCAATGTCCGAGGCAGTCCTTTCGACTAGCTCCAGTCCGAGCAGAACCTTGTCGGCATTCTCATCCTAACAAATCGGAGATCTGCACCTTCGACCGTACAAAACCTCGAATAGAGCCATCTTTATGGTAGCATGTCAACTGTTGTTGTACGTGAACTCAATCAGACTCAGGCTATTCTCCCAGCTAGTCGGATGATCGAGTGTACAAGCTCTTAGCATATCTTCCAAGGTCTGGATGGTCCTCTCAGACTGTCCATCCGTCTGAGGATGAAACGCAGTACTGAATCTCAACTCGGTTCTCATGGCCTTGTGTAATTCTTTCCAGAATCTTGACATGAATCGGCCATCTCGATCCGATACAATGGTGTTTGGAGTACCATGCAAACGGACAATCTCGTGTAAAAACACTTTTGATAGCTTCTGGGTTCCCCATGTTGACTTGATAGCCACGAAGTGAGCACTCTTCGTGAGCCTGTCAATGATTACCCATATAGCATCCTTCTGGCTTTGAGTCTTTGGCAGCCCCGTGACGAAATCCATAGCAATATCCTCCCATTTCCATTCTGGCACTGGAAGAGGTAGCAACTCACCACCTGGTCTGCGGTGTTCTATCTTGACCTTCTGACAAGTCAAGCATTTCGCCACAAACTCTGCTATATCCCACTTCATGTTGGGCCACCAGAATTTCTTTATGAGGTCCTTGTACATCTTGCTAGAGCCTGGATGTACAGAATAAGCTGACGAATGGGCCTCCTTCATCACCAACTAGCGAAGACCATCAACGTCAGGCACACAGATCCGATCCTGAAACCAGAGCGATCCATCTTCCTGAATCACGAAACCGGGAGCTTTCCCGTCTATCACTTCACTGTTTAGCTTCACAATGACTACATCATCAACCTGCTTCTCCCTGATTTGATCAAGTAGCGTGGCCTGAATCTCAAGCATACTCAGATATCCTCTACGCTGATCGTACAAGACTTCAATCTCGCACAACCCTTGGTTCAGCTTGGTTTGAGCAGTAAGTAGAGCCACTACAGTCTCGTGCGGCGTCTTTCGGCTCAATGCATCGGCTACTACATTAGCCTTCCTCGGATGATACAGCAATTTGATGTCGTAGTCTTTGAGTAGCTCTAACCAGCGATGTTGTCTCATATTCAACTCCTTCTGAGTGAACACGTACTTGAGACTCTTATGATCGGTGAAGACTTGGCATCTCACACCATAGAGATAGTGTCTCCAAATATTTAGCGCAAATACTACAGCTGCTAGTTCTAGATCATGCGTCGGATAGTTTGCTTCATAGGTTTTCAATTGTCTAGATGCGTATGCAATAACCTTGCCTCTCTGTATCAGCACACATCCCAAACCACTCTTCGAAGCATCACTATAGACCACGTAACCATCATTTCCTTCCGGTAGCGCTAATACTGGTGCGAAGGTCAGACACTGCTTCAACTTCTGAAAACTGGCCTCACACTTGTCATCCCAGACAAACTTATTGTGGACTTTGCAGAGCAGACCGGTCATGGGTAGAGCGATCTTATAAAATCCCTCCACGAATCGTCTGTAATATCCAGCGAGTCCTAGAAAACTGCGCACCTCCTTCACATTCTGAGGCCGCTTCCAATTGGCTACCGTTTCAATCTTCTGGGGATCAACCATAACCCCATTCTCATTAATCATGTGGCCTAAGAAAGCCACTTCTTTTATCCAAAAGTCACACTTAGACAACTTTGCATATAGTTGATTCTGTCTAAGGACTTACAAAGTAATCCGAAGATGTTCCTCGTGAGCTTCCTTGCTCGGGGAATAGATCAAAATGTCATCGATGAAGACCACTATGAACTTATTCAAGTATTGGTGGAAACATCGATGCATTAGATCCATGAAAACTGTTGGAGCATTGGTAAGTCCAAATGGCATGACTACAAACTCGTAGTGACCATATCTCGTTCGGAACGCAGTCCTCGGAATATCCTCCTCACGAATCCTGAGCTGATGGTAACCAGACCTCAGATCAATTTTGGAAAAGACTTTGGCTCCCTGCAGTTGATCCAACAGATCATCAATCCTCGGCAACGGATACTTATTCTTGATCTGACAGACGCTTGGTGCCCACTAAATGTTCACCATTAGGAAGATTCACAACGAAAGGTTCACAAACCTCGTTGCATACTAAGCCTAACTTACTGACACAACTCTCTGAAATAAAGGAATGAGTAGCACCCGAATCAAACAACATACATATAGAAGTAGAATGAAGGTATAGAGTACCTTGAGCAATTGGAGCATTGGGTCCATCCGTCTCACGCATCTCGTAAAGGCGTTGACCTTGACCTCCAGAAGCAGCTGGGGCTTTCCCCTTGTTTTGTGCAGCTGTCTGCGTCGAAGGACTAGGAGCTTCCACTGGTCTGAACCTGGGTCGATTGTTCTGATTAATAGACTCTTGCTGTGATTCAACCCCTTTCTGCCTTCTCTGCGGACAGAACGTCTGCACATGTCCCTCCTTTCCACAGCCATAGCACGTCTTCTTCTCCTTTGGACACGCATTGCTCTTGTGCCCGGGTGTACCACAATTGTAGCACTGGATCGGATTCTTGCCTTGACCCGACTGTTGCGTAGGCCCTCCATGAGTCATATCCGTTTTTGCTGTGCCAGACTTGGCAAAATTAGACGGTGGCGCGGGACGCTTGAATCCACTCGCCTGAGACTGGTTCTGCATTGACCTCTAGCGATTGTGCTTCTTCGTTGACTCCTCCAGAGTCACTTCCAGTTTGTAGGCAGCGTCCACGTATTGCTACAAAGTAGAGCATCCGTGACGTACCATTAGTGGCTTAATATCTGGGTTCATCCATTCGTGGAAATGCCAGATCTTTTGCTCTTCGTTGGACACCTCCGGCCCAGCATATTGCAATAGATGATTGAACTTGGTCACAAGCTCGGTCACTTTTAATCCATATGTCTTCGGATAGAGGAATTCCTTGTGCTTCTCTTCCCTCATAGCTCGGGAGAAGAAACGATTTGTCATCTTGGCCTTGAACATCCCCCGGTTCAAACCAGGGTGATCAGCAAGACCGGTGCTTTCCCACCATTCACTCGCTACTTCCTTTAGCTGAAGGGAAGCAATGTGCACCTTCTTAGCTTCAGTGCACTCTACTTTGCGGAACAATCGCTCCATGTGCGAGAACCAATATGCCTCCCTGACTGGCTCTCCTTTTCCATCATAGCTATCAGGCCTCATAGAGCTTATGGCCTTCAATGCTCGGCCATAGTCGCCTCTATTCCTGACCGCTTCCTCTTGGGGTACATGGATATTAGGCTCCTCAAATCTAGGAACCGCTGGGGGAATTGGCACAGCTTGTAGGGGTGAGCAAACGGATCGATCCGATCCGGTCCGTTATACCGGATATCCGGTTCAAAAAATTTACAAAACCCCGATCCGTATCCGGTCTGTTTTGAAACGGATATCCGGTAAAAAGGACCCGGATCGGATCGGATATCTGAGCCGGATATCCGAATTATCCGGTTACTACAAATCTATTAAAAATAAATCAATATATTCATTTTTTAAATTCAAAAGTAATAAATTTGTAAATTAAAAAATAAAATTTGTAGGTTGTTTCTTAATTTGTTCGTACGATTTAAATTATATACACACTTATTATTCATATGAAAATGTATTTACAATATTTTACTTGGACAACAATATAAATATGTGATTAAGGATGTAAAATTTATTAATATATTACTCAATATATTAGTTATAATAAACAAATTTATGATTATAAATATTATATGAATAGTACCGGATATTTTCGGATATCCGGTAAGCTAAATATCTCGATCCGTATCCGGTTCAAGTATCCGGCAAAATTATCCGGATCGGATCGGATACGGATAAAAACTTAAAGGATATTTTCGGATACGGATTTTTAGGATACGGATCGACGGATTTTCGGATCGGATCAGCCGGATCGGATATATTTGCTCACCCCTAACAGCTTGTGCCTGAGGCGCGTTTGGTCGCATAATGTCTGTGAATGCTTGCATCACAATTCCCCGAATAGCCTTTATTGCTACTGCATCAAATACCATTAGAGCGTTGACCGGAGCTTGGTCATTGCCCCCTGGATTGTTATTAGAAGCAGTCTCGTGTTCATCCACGGGGTTCGCAGTGTTCCTCACATTTGGTCTGGGGTCATTGCTTGGCCCAGCACCAGCACGAATGGTGTTCCTTGTGTTCACCATCTGTTTACCGATCAAATTCCAAGTATTTTATAACATTAATATCATTCCAATGTACTCAATGTAATAAAATCACTTAGAATAGATCAAACTTGGTAATTTTCATTGATAAGCTCAAACTGAGCTAATAAGTTCTACAAAAGGGATCTCCCGAGCGTCAAGACAAAATTGCTCGGAGACTTAGGTTCTTAACAAAACGAACACTGAAATACAAGAAAAGAAACTGCTAATCAGCACTGGCCCAATCATGGCGCCCTGAAACGTTTCCTGTAATCACAGCTCCTCATACATGGCTTCTTCGAACGGGGTTTACCATCAGAATCTGGTGATGGACTTCTCACCCTGTTCGGTCCTGGAGCACATGGCTCATTCCTTGGCCTTGCCCTTCTTCGAGCATGCTCAACCGCCTCGTCCATCTGACGGCGCTCTTCAGGGGAAATCATCTGACTCAGGCGAAGTGCCTCTCGCGAGTCAGGGCTCAACCTCAGCCTCCTCTGAGCAGGAATAGGCTGTGAGTCCTCAGATGCATTTTGTGGATCACTCCTTCTTCTGATGCCAAACTCAGCATAGAGTGTCTCCCAATCGGCCGGAGTCAATGGTGAGTACTCTCGCTCAGGCGGCAACTCCGGACTTGGATATATAAACTCCATCCCCGGGTCCTCGCTGCCTACCAATAAGCGCTCTAGGCCATTGGACTCATAGCCTTGGTCCTCGAGGTCCTCCTCGGGATCCTCTTCCTCTTCCGGATCCTCCTCCGGATCTTCCTCTGGATCTTCTTCAGGATCCTCTTCGGGAATCGACTCGATCATAAAGTCATCATCGTAGTACCCTCTTGCGTACTCTGACGGATAACCCTCATCCTCAGTGTCCTCCCTTGGCTCCTCTTCGGGCTCTACCACAGGAACCTCGGTTTTATTGGACACTAGCACTACCGATTCAGGGAGTACGGTCTTCACCTCCTCGGGTGGACTACTAGATTCTCCGATCTCAAAGCATCGCAAGGGAACTGGAAACTCAAGCCTCATTGGAGACGGCGGAGCCACCTCGACTTCTTCCGAGTCCCTCTGAAGAGAAAAACATGCACCCATAATCTGTGGGTGACGAGAAGAGAGTTTAGTCTTTCTAAATATAGAAGTTTGCTTCCATATCAGACTAAAGAAGGCACGACTTGAACAGCAGACACGTTTTAGTCAAGAAAAATTTATTTGGAAATTCCAATCCTTTGAAAACATTTTTCAGTCCAAAGCGAGTAAACAGTTTATAAAAGTTTTTGAAATCCCTACCCGAAAAAATTTTCGGCTCTGATACCAAATCTGTAACACCCCCAAATATATCCTTGAAAGGTATCACCGCCAGTGACCTCAGATTCCACATCCGAAGTCACCCAAGGCTTAACCAGTTTATACAAATCATAAAACACATTTATAATACGAAATGTCATAGTATTGGATTAAATCAAATTTTCGGAATTACATCCATAATCCAAATACAACCAAAATATATTACAGCGGAAGTCTTTTTTAAAATATTTGACACAAAAGTCTTGATCTAGCGATCACACGCCTAGGATCTCAACCTGATAAAACTCTTTAAAATTCCATCTGCCTTCCTTTTCGTTTCTAGCCTTCATGGAACGGACGTTTATCTGATGTGCCGTATGAGACGGATGACACCAGCCAACCATGCAAGGGAATATAACCGGTTGGTTAGTCTAATGAAAGACTATGCAAGGGTAAAACAGAAAGGTTCTAAGTAGTCGTATTAGGTTAGACTCATCGCTTCTCGAATAAAAGTCGATGACGATAGTCAACCACCATACTCCTACTGAAAAATAAGAAAAGGTATGATCAAGAGAAGACTCTAAAAGATTGAGTCTTAAGGACACATATGAAGAGAAGACTCCAACGAATTGAGTCTTATTGGAAAGTATGACAATGTTTGGGAACATTATAATTCACACAAGCGGTTTAAAACGACTTGGTGTTTTGGTTCACGACCAACCTCACCGCACAATGCGAATTCAGATTGGAAAGAGAACTTTACTCTGACCAAAGTCTAGACGAGTTTCTCCTAGCTGCACTACTTCCTAGATGCACTACTCGCCTGAGGGTATATTAATTATATGCATAGCGGCACTTATCTTATTTACTTCCAAAACGTATATTCACGTTATAAGCTTTTATCATAATCATCTCATCCCTCAGGATATAGAGATATATAGTCGGGAATAAATCCCTAAAGGTTTGACGCCGGCTAAATGCACCTCCCCTATATTCGGATAGGGGATAGTCATGACTAGAGAAACGGTGTTAGGGCTTGGACATCCTATCCACCGGGTTATAAAGAAACGGCTACCTCTCAAGGTAAGCAGCGCTCCTACGAATACTCGTGCTAACTATATCTCAAGTGCACATAAAATCCACTGCTAACTATAATTCAAGTTCGCATAAAAATCCACAACAATACCATCACGGTAATAACAGATATAATAGCGTTGTTTCTAGCAATATATACAACCTATCATAATATTCATTTTAATCGTATCATTTTAAGAAAACTGTTCCCAACGAAACCAGTAATTCATCCCAATTTAATTAACAATTAAACAATTGATAATTAATATAAATATGGAATGATAAGCAAGAGTGAACCGCCACTTGCCTTAGATTATACGAAGCTCAACAAAGCTCAAAGACAACAGGTTTCCGGGTCCGAAACGAGGACAGAACTCGGATTTCAGATCCCTACGGAACGACCCATAACGAAACTCTAAGTTAGATTCGATAATAAAATATACGAATCTAAGGAAAGACGAACGAACTCGAAGGAACGGAAATCCCAAATGAGATCACAAAGCCCAAGCCACAACCACGAGTGCCCAGGCACACCGTGGGTGCGGAGGCCTTGACCGCGGGTGCGGTCAAGCCACAGCGGCGAGACGACGACGACGAAAACTCATCGGGGAAGACGACGGGGGTTCGACTCATGGTGGCTCCGACTTCTGGATTCCTTGGACCAACCAAGCACCACCTTGAGAGCACCTCCTCCTCCTATGGTAGCTCTGGCGACAACTCCGGTGAAAGCTTGCAAATCCGGCGATAATGGAACGAGAGAGAGATTTGAGAGAGAGAGAGATTGAGATGGCTTCTTCCTCCAAGTCCCCTCCTTATATAGGCCAAGCAAGGAGTTCAAGCAACCAGCTCCCCCACCGCCTCAGCTCCGACAGGGGTGAAGCAGCTCAGGCGCACGACGGTCAAAGTTCGGCGAAGCAGAAAAGTAATGATGACGGTGCGGGTGCGGTGGGTCTCACCGCGGGGTGCGGTGAAGGACATTTCTGACCGCAGGTGCGGTGGGTATAACCGCGGGCGCGGTGGAGGCCAAATCCTGCCTCTTTCACCCTCTTTCGTCTGGGAAGAATTATGGGTATGGGTCTTAACCCCAGATTAAATATATTTGTATCCGAACAAATATTCTAAACCCCAAAAATACGTCGAATGTATTTTATTCCACTCAGGGAATTATTACAGAGATCAAGCATTTAACAGAATGTCTGAACTTCTCTGAAATTAATTCGACTTCAGTACGAGTGTTTGGAAAAATTACAAAAATGCCCTTACTAAAAATGAGGGGTATTACAAGTCGATTGATGAGGTATGTTGCAGTGGCTAAGGCATGAGGCCAGTAGGTTAAAGGCATTTGAGCTTGGGAGAGGAGGGCAAGGCCGGTATCAACAACATGACGATGACGTCGTTCGACATACCCATTGTTCTCAGGTATATGTGGTGGGGAAGTTAGGTGACTGATGCCATGTGTGGCAAGGTAGGAAGCAAGAGCGAGAAACTCGCCGCCATTGTCCGAGTACAAGGTTTTAATTGATTGAGAGAAGTGTTTCTCAACAAGAGACCAGAAACACACAAAGGTGGAGAAGGTGTCGGATTTTCTCTATAGCGGGTAAAGCCACATGTATTTGGTAAAGTGCTCAACAAAGACAACATAGTACTTGTAATGGTCATGAGAGTATACTGGAGAGGACCAAACATCAGTAAATATTATTTCCAAGGGAGCATGACTAACAAGAGTGGATTTATGAAAGGATAGCTTGTGACTTTTATTGATATTGCAGGGATTACATGGAAAAGACTGTGAAATAGAGAATCCTAATCTAGACGACAAAAGCTGGAAAATCTTGGAGGATGGGTGACCGAGGCGGTGGTGCCAAGGAGGGGGCGGTGGAGATGACACAAGGGCGGTCGGTGGGACGACAGAGGTGATGGGCCACTCATAGAGGCCGTTCTTGGCTAGACCGTTGAGGAGGGGCTGCTGGGTTTGTAGGTCCTTGACAAAAAGAGAGGGGTGAGAACTCAATGGAGACAAGATTATCACAACAAAATTGGTTGACAGAGATGAGATTGCGATGAGCCAAGGGGGAGTGAAGGACATGAGGTAAGGAAAAAGACTTAGAATAAGAAGAGAGGGAAGACAAACCAGTGTGCGTGACGGGCATATTCGTTCCATTGGCGGCAAGAATCTCTTCGGTTCCATCAAAGGGGTAGTGAATGGAGAGGTTGTTGAGATCATGGGTAATGTGGTTGGTGGCGCTGGTGTCCAACAGCCAGGGAGAGGGTGAGGGATTGGGTGGTGCGGTTGTATGAGCTTGTGGCTACTAGTTTTGCTAGGTGTGTGGTGGTGGACGGGGAACGGTAACGGAGGGATGTTGGCGTTGAAAGGCAAAGCATCGAGACAAGGAGTGGCCTGTGGTGCCACACCACTGACATGTGCCAAGGTACGGTTTTGGTGGGTTGCATGGGGAGTAGGAGGGAGAGGATGTAGAGGGTGGTGGTGGGCAGTTGGTAGGAGGAGGTCGGCGAGGGGCAGTATAGTTGGCAACAGAGGGAAAGGAGGAGGGGAGAGGCTTGTGTTTAAGGCTAAGTTCCTTGGTTATAAGCTTCTCTAGGAGTTCATCAAAGGCAATCAGAGTGTCGCGGGCATGGACGGCATCGATGATAGGCTGATAGGCGCTGTCAAGACCGTCAAGAATGCGATCGGTGACGTCCTCTGGATCCATAGGTTTGCCAAGAAGAGCAAGTTCATCAACAATTCGCTTCACTGCTTGCATAAAGTCCACAATGGACAAGCTTCCTTTGGTGGTATGTTTCAATTGATCTTTCAATTGTTTGATGTGCCCACGAGTCGGACGAGCATATGTACGGGAAAGAAGTTCCCAGGCTTGTTGAGAGGTGGAGGTATTAGACAACAACACGCTGTAGGGGCCGAAACAGTGCCGACCAGGGCGCCAAAGACGAGCTTGTCTTGTCGAATCCAAGAGAGATAGGTGGGGTTGGGTGTCAAAACGGTGTCCTTGATGACCGTGGCAGGAGGCGCCGGGTAGAAGCCATCAACGAACTTGATCAAGCCGAAGCCGATGAGGACCGCTTCAACTTGAAACTTCCAGGCTAGATAGTTTGTAGGTGTGAGTTTGGTAATTTCAGGGAACGAAACCACAACAAGAGGCTTGTTGGGTTCATGATCATTGGGGATTGTGTGAGAAGAAGGGGCGGCAGCCATGGAGACAAACACGTAGGGTTTGAGAAAAAAAAATGTGTTTACAGGATAACCTGCTCAGATACCATGTAAAGGTTGAGAGAATTGAAGAAAGGCTTACATGTATTCATGATCAAGAGAAGTATATATACATACGGTTGTAGAGACTTAGATTGCTATCCAAGACAAATACTAAAGATATACAAGGAAACTAAAGATATGATATATATATACAAAGGATAGAATATGTCAAACGATATCTTCCTAACATTGTCATGGTCTTCATTAAGTGCTGGTTAAATTAGAAAGTATGAGACAGGGCCTTCGGACTTGGAATAAGCTTGTCTTCGGTAATCTAGATTTGAAGCTCCATCAGGTGCAAGCTCAGATTTCTGACTGTCTTTCTCGCCCTATGACTGCTAATGATTGTGATATTCTGTCTCATTTGAAAGCTCAGGAAGAGGATTTATTTATCGAGGAAGGAGGCAATCTGGTTTCAGAGATCTCGTGCTAATGAACTATTTTGTGGTGATCATAACACTAAATATTTCCATAGGAAGGCTAGTAATAGGCATAAGAGGAACTCTATCCAGCATTCATGAGGGGATGACGGGTCTTTGGCCTCGTCCTTTGCTGACATGGAGAAGGTTGCTTCCTCCTACTTTCTGACGATGTTCTCCTCGAACAACTTTGCTATGTCTTTGTTCTTTTTGGATGGTATTTCCAGGAAGGTCACTAATGCGGATAACGAACTTATGCTTGCCCCTTTCTCGGAGAATGATGTTCTAAAGGCATTACATCAAATGCATCCTTCCAAGTCTCCAAGGCCGGATGGCTTTCATGTTCTGTTTTTCATAAATCATTGGAGCTTGGTGGGGAACTCAGTTATGGCGGTTGTGTTACATGTCCTCAATGGGGGTGCCTTGGATCCCATGTTCAATTATACCTTCATTAAGCTTATCCCGAAAGTCTCCCGCCCTATGTCTATGTCAGATTTCCGTCCTATCAGCTTATGCAATGTTATCTATAAGTTGATTTCTAAATGTATTGCAAATAAGATGAAAGCTTTGCTGAATATGATGATTATCCCTAATCAAAGTGCTTTTATCTCACGGAGGGCTATTACAGATAATGCGATTGCGGCAGCTGAATGTTTTCATTATCTAAAGAGGAAGAAGTCTAGTAGCAGGGGTTTTCTTGCTATTAAGTTGGACATGGCTAAGGCCTATGACAGAGTGGAGTGGAACTTCTTGCGTCAGGTAATGCTTAAATTGGGATTTCATCAGAAGTGGGTTGATCTTGTCTTCAAGTGTGTTTGCTCTGCCTCCTTCTCTGTTTTGATTAATGGAGTTCCTTCTGCGCCTTTTATCCCCCAGAGGGGTTTGAGACCAGGGGATCCACTTTCTCCGTACCTATTTCTTTTCATTATGGAGGGATTATCTAGCCTATTTCAGGGCTCGCTTCAGACCGGGAAGCTTCATGGTCTTAAGGTGGCATCTTCTGCTCCGAAGATTTCACATATGTTGTTTGCTAATGACTGCTTAATATTTGTTAGAGATAATCTTGTGGAGGGACAACAGATTAAACTCCTTCTGGATCAATTCGAACTAGCTTCTCGACAATTGGTGAATCCCAATAAAACACAATGATCTTTAGTCTGAATGTTAACCTTAGGCAGAGGAATTTGATGCTTCACATGTTTGGGTTTCGGGAGGTGGCGGCTTACGACAATTTTTTGGGCTACCTACTGTTATTGGTCATTCCAAGATGGTGGTGTTTGAGGACCTTGTTGATCGGGTTCGAAAGAAAGCTAAGATGTGGAAAGCCTCTTCTTTATCCCAAGCTGCTAGGGAGGTTCTTATCAAATCGGTTTTACAGGCTCTTCCTTCCTATCTCATGAGTTGTTTTAAATTACATGTGTCCATTTGTCATGAGCTTGATGGCATTATTGCTAAATTCTAGTGGGGGTCAATGGAACAGCGTAAAATTCATTGGTGCAGATGGGAGTATCTCTGTCGGCCCAAGGACATTGGTGGGATGGGGTTCAGAAGTTTTGAGGCTTTTAATTAGGCTCTTTTGGCTAAACAAGTATGGAGGTTATTGGAAGACCCTAAGTCGATTGCTGGATCGATTCTCAAATCTAGGTATTTCCCTCATACAGATATTCTGCATGCTTCTGTTGGTGTCAATCCTAGTTATGTTTGAAGGAGTATCCACCAGGCTATTGGTCTTCTGCTTATAGGGTTATGCTGAGAAGTTGGAAATGGCTGGCATGTTTCATTCTAGTATGGTAGGTGGTTGCTCAGGCCTTCCACCTTTTCTCTTATTTCTCATTCTCCTATCCCTGATGCTAATGTCTCTGTCTCGAATTTCATCGACTGGAACTCTTTTGGCTGGAATGGGACGAATTATCTAGCATGCTCCTACAACTTGATTTGGATACTATTGAGCAAATTCACTTGGTTGATCCAACGGTTGATGATTCCATCGCTGGTTTTATTCAAAGGATGGGGTTTTTTCAGTCAAATATGCTTACAAGCTGGCTTTTGTCTCTAATTATATGGCGGGTTCTTCTGGGGATGCTTCTCCTGCAGGCTATTTTCCTTGGAAGAAACTTTGGAGTTTAAAAGTATTGCCTAAGGTTAAAAACTTCATCTAGCGTTCTCTCAATCACTTCATCTCCTGCTTTATGATCCTGAAACATCGGAAGATTATTATGGATGACAACTGCATTGTTCTTCTCAAATGCTCCTTTGCTAAATCCTTCTAGGGACTTGTCCCACACTTCCAGAATGTTCTTCCATTTCCGGTCTCTTCATTCTAGAAATGGTGTTGTCGCTGTTTTGATAATCTTGTTCCTCATGACCTGAGTTTTTGGGTTGTCGTCGTCTGGGCATTATGGAAAAATAGGAATGATCGTATTTATGAGGGTAAGGAGCTAGACCCGGTCCAACTTCTTCAATATGTGGGTACATGGTTGATGTCAATTGCTGACCCCCCTCTGAATCCTTCGGGCTGGGTCACAGTGATTGATCGGTCCTCTGTCTCATTGCCCCCTCCTCCTCCTACTGCAAATTTTTTGTTGTAATGTTATGCTAGTTTAGGGAGTGTTGGTTCTGCTGGCCTAGGATTTATTTTGACTAAGTCTAGCGGATCCTTGGTAGCTCTTGGTAGTAAGGCTTCAAAACTAAGTTCTACTGTGGATTTATTGGAAGCTAAGGCCCTTGCATGGGGACTTCAATTTGCCAGGGACTACAGTGTCACTGATTTGGAAGCTAGAACTGACAGTCTGAGGATTGTTCAGTGTTTTTATTCATATACTCGTCTGAGGACTTCGACTGGTTTGGTAGTCTCTCGTAAGGCGCTTGTTGAGCAATTTTTGAGTTGTAAAATAGTTCATGTCCCTCGGAAGTATAATACTCTGGCCCATTCCGCTGCTACTTTTGGTAGGTCCTTGCCTTCTCAGGCTAAGGTTTTATTTAACCATGTATCTCAAATGCCTCCTTCCTTGGCATGTAATTTCTTTTCGGTTCCACTGTAATATTGTAGTTCTAATAAAATAAAAAAAAAAGATATATGATTCACACCCCTGAAGCTCACTATTTCCTAGACATAGAAAGAATATTTTCCTCTTTCCTAAGAAATGGAAAATTCTATTTCCAAGTGTTGGCAAAAGAATGTACAACATTCCGTTTTTTGCATATCACATACAATTTGCCTTAATCTCTTAATTGTGCGGTTCCTTGCTTGAAATATTTTCTAGATAATTTGAACTTTGTATCAGGTAGAAATGTGCTATCACCCATGTGCTTCATCTAAAACCGTCAATGCTAATACTCTTAGGTTATGTTTGGATTACATATTATAATGTCAAAAACTGACATTATAATACCAAAAACGATATTATAATGTCAATTTTTGACATTATAATGCTAGATAATATGTAATCTAAATACACCCTTAGCATGAGTTATTCACTTTTGACCAGCACAAACATACAATAATTTCAATCAGAACGCACGAATAGATCACAAATGTTCTCTAATTTCTGAATATCCATAAATATAATTTGTAATAGTGATAGTGTAAAACTGAAGTTCTCCAATTTCTGAATATCCATTACTCCTGTCTTGGTTGTCGTTTACTCTCCTCCTAATGTTCCTTTTGTAATTTTATTGTTATTCTCCTCATCATGATCAGGATGTTCAACCTTGATATTGAATACGTCATATGAGACAACAAAAATGGTCACAAAGAGATGGTCAATGACATTCTTGCCTGAAATAGAAATTTCCCCCTCTTATACTTGCCATGTGGTTTTATGCTCCATATTGTATATGTTTAGAATTTCAAACAAATATTTATATAAACAATCATCATTTTGGAAAAACTTCTACAAATATTAATTTAAGCTCTGTTCGACAAAGCTTTTTTGAGATTAACGAAACTTGATTTTCTTTTTAATCTGGTTAATGAGTGTTCGGTAAAAAATATCAATCTAGCTTAGGAAGCTTATAGTAGATTAATACAGCTTAATTTTTCCATTTTTTTTTTAATGTGACCCCCCTAGATTGTTAAAGATTAACAAGCTAGATTTTACATTTATCTCATTTCAGCTTGTAATACCGAACACCAACTATATTTTTTAAATAATTAAGCTAATAAACTCAACTCCAACTCCAGCTATTCATTCAGCTTCAGCTTCAACTACTCATTCAACTACAACTTCTATTTCAGCTGAATTTACCGAACAAAGCCTTAGTTAATTGACACATAGAACATCCAAAAATCAAACTGCCTTTATCTGGGAAAAAAAAGTATAAATCACTTTTATCTTGTTCACAAAATTTATTGCCTCTACAAACTCCACTTTTTTTGAGGGTGAGTCATCATCATCCATGATAATTTCATACCCTTGGGTTGGGAAGTATTAAACCCATAAGATACGTGGTTGTGCCCCTTAAACAATTCTATCACCCTTGCTATGACACCCTCACTCCCTCAGTATCAATTCTGAATAAAGATGCATTAGTGGTAGAATTTATTATACCTAATAATACCTGAAACAAGGAAAAGATAGAACAACTTGTACCAACTCGCATATCTAAACAAATAATATCCATTCCAGTACCCTTAAACAATATACATGATAGAATGTATTGTGAAGTCAGTAAAAATGATTGATTCTCCACAAAATCTGTCATGGATATGATCACCAAAAACAAAAGATACACAACTTATGACTCTTCCTGGATTTGGGATTTGGACACGTTTCCTAAAGTTAAAAATTTTCTTTGGAAAATTACGAAAAATGGACTCCCAACCAAAGCCAAACTAACTGAAAAAGGGGTTATACTCCCACAGGGATGTGTCCGCTGTAATGCACAAACTGAAGACTCTAATCACCTCTTATTCCAGTGTATCCATACACTAAAAATCATACAAAAATGAACAACCATACATATAGAATCATTAGAGCCTTGAATATAGGTAATAAAAAAAGCTCTGAAATTATTGAGGAAATCCGACATAAAATTGATAGACCACAATTTGTACAACTGGCAGTCTCTTGGTGGGAAATCTGGTTCTATAGAAACCAATAAAGTTTTGGTAGAACAAATAATGACACTGACATAATAAAGGATGTACCTATTTACATTAAAAATAAAATTCATAACTGCAAACAGACGAAGACCTGGAACCCAGACTGTCTGGAAGATAATAAACCAAAGAGCTATAATAACAAAAACAGACGACCAAAAAAGAAATGAAAAAAACCACCGGATAATATTATAAAAATTAATACGGATGGATCTACTAAGACGAATGGTGACTCTAGCTATGGATTTATCTTCTGAAACAGTAAAGCCGAACCAATCCATTTTTTTGGGGGAAAATGTGGAATCTCAACTCCCTAAAAACGGAAACCCTTACAGTCAGGAATGCTTTGGTTAAAGCCTGTGAATTAGGACTTAACAACATTAATCTTGAATGCGATAACCTAACTACTGTGAACGTCCTGAATAAGATCTAGCATTGTCCTTGGGATATTGAAATCTTAATTTCTGATATCCTTTGTTATTTACAACTTTTTTCCACATTGCAGATCTGCCATGTCTTCTGGGAGTCCAATGTTGTTTCTGATTTTATTGCAAAGATGAGCCAACGGCATCCCCTGGAAGACCTTAAAGTCAATCAAGATCTTGTAAATCTCATCTGAAAGGATGCTAAAGATTGAGGAATCAACTTTGTGTGGTTTTTCAGTCTAATTTTTACCTTATCAAAAAAAAAAGTTGTACATGGTTATGTGAACATCATAAATAATGATAAAATGAAATAAGAAAAAAATCAACTTTAACACCACTAATAATATCAATTATGTCTTTTTGATGCGAAGAAAGCATTCAAACAATACCTTTGAGCTTTAAAATCTTTCATGACATCAAAAAATTGGTCATACTTTTCCCGTTGGTTTTGAAACATTTCCTTTACTTCTTTGAGATACTGAAGCACCATTAGTGATGTGACTATGGATATCGTCATTTTTTAAGAAGGTCAAAAGCTTGTCCCAAGAAAATGGTTCGAAACTTGGAAGGTGTCAAAATCAAAGAATCTGTCGCGTCGACACCTACTCAGTATTCTGGTCATATCCGGAGCTACGAACGTCCAATGGAGGCCCATGAGTAGTCATTGGAAAGCTAAGGAAAATATCTACAACTATCATGTTAAGGTCTTCCTCAAATTCCAGGCAAAGAAACCTAGAAACCGTTGTCTTTACGATAGTTCAGCAGAAGGCTGGCCATCTTAGGACCATTTATTTTAATCCTATTATTAATGAATTTAAGACATTTTAGTGGTTAATTTTAATTTCCGAAAATACTCACTAGTGCCTTGTGTTAGTGGGTGAGTGTTTAGAGTTAGTGGTTAGTTTTAATTCCCTAAAATGCTCACTAGTGCTTTGTATTAGTGGGTAAGTGTTAGTGGTTTATTTTTAAGCTTTTCTTTATTTTCCTTTGCAGCCTATTTAAAGGCTAGGTTGTTTCATTGTAAGGCACGTCCAAGACTAAATGAAAATGCAGAATTAGTTTGCACCATTGTGCTCTCTTCCTTCTTCAATTGTGAGTTATATCAATTGATCGCGATTGTGTGTTACATCAATTGTTCGGTAATTGTGTTTGAGTGAGTCAAATCTCAAATTCATTGCCTTGTCTTCCTTGGTCCAGTGTGTCATATCTTGGCTTAGGAAGATACCTATCCATCACCAACAACGTCCATCTTCATTCACCATTCGGTCACCCACATCCACAACAACCATTTCGTTGAATTCCTTCCCGGAACTTTCAGCGACCCCTCAGTAAAAATACCATATCTTTTGCTTCACCACTCAGAAAATTCTAAAATTTGGAGGACAGAAACTAGACTTCACCATCTAACTACTGTCGCCGGAATCATCCAATTCCGAGTTCAGGTGAAGGAGAACGAGCCGGTTGAAGTCAGGCCTATTTTCTGGCCTTGGGTTGACGCTTCCACGGAGACCTTTTGAGCCTTTCCTTGCACCGCGTCATTCTCGATCCTTGATATTCATCATAGATAATGCGCGTAAGCACATGCCAGGACCCGTACAGTACAAGACGAAGGGCGCCAATAACTCGTTGTTTAGGAAACTCTTGGCTAGACTCTCAAAGACGACACTCTAATGTGTTTTGGGTTGTTTTTGAGTTTTGGCTTGATGGAGATTGGACTAAAAAGGGAAATGGATATAACTCTTCACGAAGGATTCGAGAAGAGTTTGGGATAGGCATCTTATGAGTCTTGGATACAACTCACCAAGAAACACAAGACGAGATTGATCGATCATGGATGTAACGCACCATGACCAAACAATCACACTAGTGGAAAAAACACTTTTTGAGGCTCCCTTTTAGAGGCGTACATATTTCAAAACGCCTCAACAATGACCTACGCAATCAGTTTTTCAGGTTTTTGAGGCGGATAATTATTTTATACGCCTCAAAAAAATCTATTGAGGCGGGCAAATAATTATACGCCTCAAAAAGTTTTCGAAAAAATATTCCCGCTAAAGTATTAGAGGCGGGCCAAATGTAGGCCCTCCTCTAATGGTACATAATTGAGGCGGGCGAAAAAGCCCGCCTCTATTAACTTTTGTTGAGGCGGGCATATTATAGCCCGCCTCAACAAATGTATGCAATAGAGGCGGGCATAAAGAGGTCCGCCTCTATTGCCTCATTACATTCAGCTTATAGAGGCGGGCATATTAAGCCCGCCTCTATAAGTCTACCCTAATTAAATTAAAAACATTCAGCTCCGTGCGCGCCTTCGTTCATATCTTCGTATCTTCGCCGAGCTCCGACTTCCTCTCCTTTCGCCGAGCACTCGGTTTCACCAGAGTTCCGACTTCCTGACCCGATTCCGCTGGCCGGTAAGCACATCTAACACCCTATTTTACTTTAATTTCATCAAACACATTTACAATTTTATTTAGGTTCATACCGAATTGGAGAAGTAATTGGAGAAGTAAAATCATAAGTACTGAAGCTTGTACGGATTTGGAGAAGTAAAATACGAGCAAATCCTAATGTACTAATTTCGAATTTGTGTATTTTGTGTTTAAAGCTTGTACGAATTTGTGTATTTTTGTGTGTAAAGCTCGTGCATTGAAGGTGTTTGATGAAATGCCCCTATGAATATGCGTTTCTCTAATAGGCGGGCCTAATACTGATTTTGAATTTGTGTATTTTGTGTTTAAAGCTTGTACGAATTTGTGTATTTTTTGTGTTTAAAGCTCGTGCATTGAAGGCAATGAGGATGTAATATACTAGAGGATCACATTTTTACAGTTTATTTAATTGGGGAAATTACATTCTGCAGGTTGATAGAGGCATTGTCTTGAAGGATCGATATTGGGTCAAGGTAATACTTCTACCCTAATTCCTTAGGCCCTTGGCGGGATAGAATTCATAAATTAGGCCCTTAGCGGGATAGTTGAGTTTGTATTTTTTCTTGCTTAGTTGCGTATTATTATCTATTTAGGCCCTTGGCGGGATAGAATTCATAATTTAGGCCCTTGGCGGGATAGTTATTAGAAATGATATTAAATCTTCCTTGTTTTGCATTTATTACTAGAAATGAGTCATCCTTGGATGTACGGTGATCATACTACGACACAATACTTGAGTGAGGTTGAAGAGTTCATTAGATGTGCTTTAGCACACCAACGGAGTACGAAAGCCAAAAAAATCTATTGTCCATGCCGTGATTGTAAGAATATAAGGCGGTTAGATGATATTGATGAGATTGAGGATCATTTATTTCGTCGTGGTTTCAAACAAGATTGCCATGTTTGGTTTTGGCATGGTGAGAAAATACCTGATCGTCCAAGTTCTAGTGTCAATGAGTTTGATGTTCGGGTAGACACTGATGATAGTGATGATGATATTGCTGAGAATAATGAGATGGATGATGATGATGACCAAGAAGATGATGAAATAAATGGGATGATGGATGGGGTGAGAGATCACTTGAACGAACGACCTCAGATGTTCGAACAAGTATCAAAGGCTGCAGAGACTCCCTTGTATCCCGGGTGTACAAAATTTAGCAAGTTAGAGGCTGTGTCAATACTTTACAACTTGAAATGTGCTTCTGGTTGGACTGATGGAAGTTTCAACACCTTATTGGAATGGTTAGGTGAATTTTTACCAGAAGGCAATGAGATGCCTATCTCTACTTATTATGCCAGGAAATTGATGTGTCCCTTAGGCTTAGAGGCCGTCAAGATAGATGCTTGCCCAAATGATTGTATGCTTTACAGAAATGAACATGAAAATTTGAATGAGTGTCCAAAGTGCGGTGCATCTCGTTACAAGCGTAAAGGGGTAAATTCGGCTAAGAGGGGCCCAGCAGCTAAGGTTATGTGGTATCTTCCAATAATACCTAGGTTTCAGCGTTTGTTTTCGTTAAAGAAGGAAGCAAATTCTGAGGTGGCATGCGGAAGGGAGAAAGAAAGATGGACTCCTTATACATCCTGCTGATTCTCCTCAATGGAGAAATATTGATAAGAAATATTCTGAATTTGGTGATGAGGATAGGAATCTGAGGCTTGCTTTATGTACAGATGGTGTGAATCCGTATGGCACTCTAAGCAGCCAACATAGCACATGGCCGGTTCTTCTAGCGATTTATAATCTTCCTCCATGGTTGTGTATGAAGCGCAAGTTTATCATGTTATCACTCCTCATCTCCGGGCCTAAGCAACCTGGGAATGACATAGATGTGTATTTGGCTCCACTTGTTGATGATTTGAAATTACTGTGGAATGAAGGTGTTCCAATGTTCGATGCATACACCAACTCAAACTTTACCTTGCGAGCTATGGTTTTTTGTACCATAAATGATTTTCCGGCATATGGAAACTTGTCTGGGTGCAAAACCAAAGGAGAACAAGCATGCCCTATATGTGAAGAAGATATGAAACCCGCCTACTTGAAAAATTACAGGAAAAATGTGTATCTAGGGTACCGGAAGCTCCTTAGTCGATATCACCCTTACCGTAAAAAGAAGAAGGAGTTCAATGGGTACACCGAGGAAGGAGTAGCTCGTACACCTTTGACAGGATCACAGGTTTATGAACGGATTAAAAATGTTGACACCAAATACGGCAAGGGCTTCAAGTCCGTCTCTGAAAAGGGTGTTTTATGGAAGAAAGCGTCTATACTATAGGATCTTCCTTATTGGAAAGATTTGTCGGTTAGGCATTGTCTCGATGTGATGCACATTGAAAAAAATGTTTGTGATGCTATAATTGGGACATTGCTAAATATACCCGGAAAGACGAAAGACAATCAGAAAGTTCGTTTTGATATGAAAGAGAGGAATATTCGACCAGATTTGTGGCCCGTTGTAAAACCGGATGGTAAAAAGACTTTTCTGCCTCCGGCCTATTACACAATGTCAAGAAAGGAGAAAAAGGTGTTTTGTGAGTGCTTACATGGCATTAAGGTTCCATCGGGATATTTGTCAAATGTAAAACGTCTAGTTTCTCTTTCGGACCTTCGGTTGATTGGTATGAAGTCTCATGATTGTCATGTATTGATTAATGTTTTCTTGCCGATCGCACTTCGTGGGATATTGCCGAAACACGTGAGATATGTTATAACAAAACTGTGTGTGTTTTTCAGTTCCATATGTGCTAAGGTTATTGATCCAGAAATATTGGATGCTCTCCACGTTGATATTGTTGAAACTTTGTGTCGATTTGAAATGTATTTTCCGCCGTCTTTCTTTGACATAATGGTGCACTTAATTGTTCATTTGGTTCGAGAAATCAAGTTATGTGGTCCGGTGTATTTAAGATGGATGTATCCTTTTGAGAGATTTTTTGGCAGTTTAAAGGACAAAGCAAAGAATCGGGCGAATCCAGAGGGTAGTATCATTCGTGGAGTCCTTCATGAAGAGATATCTCAATACGCAGCTGAGTTTTTGTCAAGGCTTCATCCAATAGGTCTTCCAAAATCTCGTCATGCAGGGAGGCTTGAAGGAGAGGGAGTAATTGGTAAAAATGTGATATCTCCTCCATCTGAAAGGAAGATTAAGGCACATCTTTGTGTGTTGCAGCATCTTATAGAGGTCAATCCTTACATAGAAAAGCATTGCCTTGAATTGCAACACAATAATCCAAAATTGAATGAAAGAGCTTTGATGCGGGAACATAATCGCACATTTGTTGATTGGTTTAAGAATGAAGTAGCTGAGGAACTTAGGAAAGAACATGACGTTTCTGATACGATCAAGTGGTTATCTCGGGGTCCTCGACTATGTGTTCGGTCTTACGAAGGGTATGATATCAATGGGTTCACATTCTACACTAGAAGACAAGATGAAAAGAGTGTGGTGCAGAATAGTGGAGTGAAGGTTGTTGCATCATCTAGGGTCTATGCGAGCGCTAAGGACAAAAGACCGGTTGATGCGACACAATCGTATTATGGTGTTATCGAAGAAATATGGGAGCTTGATTATAACAATTTTACAATCCCTGTTTTCCGGTGCAAGTGGGTCAACAACCCTAACGGGGTGAAGCAAGATGAAATTTATCCGGGTTTGACATTGGTAAACTTTGACCGATTAAGTGATAGTGACGAGACATTCATCCTAGCATCACAAGCTAAGCAGATTTTTTATGTGGTAGACAATGTTGATCCTAGATGGCGTGCAGTTGCCCAAGGTAAAAGACATATTCTGGGTATTGATGATGTTGTGGATGAAGATGAGTATGACGAGTATGATGACACACCCTTGTTATCAACTGTTGTTCAACCATTACCCAAGGAGGAAGATACAAATAATACTAATCACATCCGTACAGATCATAGGGAGGGAATATGGGTTACAAATCACAAATGAATAAGGTGAGGTAATTTATTGACAAGTAGATTTAATTGCATTATGAATTGTCTTCCTTGGATTTTTTATTTTTATATGTACTCATATGCTTTTTTTTTATATGTACTCATGAAATCATGATCTAGTTTTTTGTGTATGAGCAATGCTGAAGCAAATGAGTCTTTATTACATAGACGTTAATTATACCTTGTTCTCCTCTTAGGAAGTTCATTTTCATGTGACAATGCAGAAGCTTTATGTTACAATAAGTAATTTTTTGTGTGTGCTTGTTGCAGGAATTCTAGCCACTATGTCTAACGAAAGTGGAAATGCTATTTTCCCTACCCAAGGTGATCCTGAATCACAAGGTGTTAGCGCGATTACACAGATCGCTAAAGGGCGTAGTCCGTCAAAAGGCGTTCAAGTAAAAAAGTCTATGCACCTTGAGTTTAATGAGTTTAATGTCCCTGATGGCGAGTGGTCGAAACAATACGGAAAGCAAGTTGGGAGTTGTGCTCAAAGAATTAATATTAACGTGAAAGAATACCGAAGGATAGATGAGCAGACGAGGCAAGGGTTTTGGGAGGAGACCAAGGTATAATGTCTTTTTAAATTGTTTTAAATATATACTATATTAACTATCATTCTAACTTATTGTAAAAATCCACAGCTTATGTTTCACATCATTGAGGATGTCAATAAATCAAGGGAAAAATACTTCCATTCTTGTGTGGCAAAACGATTTAGAGATTTCAAGAGCAAGTTGGTAGCTCGATGGATAACTAAGATGCAAAAGCCGTCGAAGTATCCTAGAAACAAGATGCCTTGGGAAATCTACCACCACATTACAGAGGCTGATTGGTCAGTTTTTCTTCAAGAATATTACAGGCCAGAGTCATTGGTAATAATGCTATTTCTTTTTAGTATTAAAGATTTCTAGTCAGCTAGCGGAAATCATTGGTAATAATGCAATTGACTTTTGACAGGCTCGTAGTGAGAAAGAAAAGGCAAGTGCAGCCCACCACAAGAATCCTCATCGCACCGGCCAGGCGGGTTATATTAGAAAATGACACGAGTGGATAAAAGAAGGACGACTCCCAGAGGAAGCAGCTTTATCTCTGTCAAGTAGCTCCTCAGTGAACTCATCGGTTCCTAGAGCTAGAAAATACATATCAAAGGAGTGGGTTTTGGCTCATCAAGTTCGAACTGAGGATGGAAAGTGGGAAGTTAGCCCGAACGATAAGGATGCCGTAGAAATTGCAAGAAAAGTTGTAAGTAGTGCTTTTTAATGAATATTTACTTAAATTTACTTGGAAATATGAACTAATCTATACTTTCCTAATTGACATTATAGGAGGAGTATATCGAAGAAGAAGAAAAAGGAAACCTTACTTTCGAGGATGATGAGGATGCCCTCACCAAAGCCATTGGGAAAAAAGATCATCGTGGCCGTGTCAAGGCAATAGGTGGAAATGTGGGTGATAGAGTTGCTTTCGGTCCAAGAGAACGACGGAGAAGATGTTCTAGTGAAGCTTCATCAGATCTGATTGAATCGATCAGAGCTGAAGTTAGAAAGGAGTTTGAAGGTGAGTTAGATAAAAGGGTTGTTGAGGCCCTCCAAAAGCAACTACGCTCCATGTTACACATAAATCAACCAAACTTTACTTCTACTCCCGTTCTTGAACTTAATGTTGATGCACCCTATACCACTTGTCCTGATTCCACACCGTAACCACGTGAGCTAAAGGTATGATTGAGTTTGAGTATTATCATGAACTCTTTATGTCCAAATACCTCTTATAACATGAATTAAAATACCTCTTATGCAGGAAAGGACTCCATGCCATCTTGCCCTTGAGGATAAAGATTCTGGTAACAAAGTGCTCGTAGCGGATGGTATGGTACAACCCTCAAACGGTGCATCATCCCAACACTTTACACCGATGAAGCCTGATCACTACAAAGTCCAAGTTGATTTTGTTTATGATGGACATCATGATGATATTCTTCCGGTGCCTACGGGTGATGGTTTCACTAACTTAGGCGGTGCTCAGGGTAGTTTCGTGCAATGGCCGATCCGCTTAGTGATTTTCGAAGACGACGAGGTAAGAAATCTAGGCTCAATAATAATGTACACATTACTCACTCTTGCTCATCTATAATTCTAATATATATAGGACTATACTACTCCACGCCCAACAAAGAAGTCCAAGTCATTTCCATCTAAAAAGGTGGATGACAGCGCCAAAAATACAAAGGTAAGTCATTTCTCTCTAAAAAGGTGGATAGAATTCATAATTTAGGCCCTTGGCGGGATAGAATTCATAATTTAGGCCCTTGGCGGGATAGTTATTAGAAATGATATTAAATCTTCCTTGTTTGTGCTCAATAATACAAATGTTACTTCATTATTATTGTTTGGAAATTTCATGTCAAAATAACTCTTAAGTCTCAGTCCAACAAAGAGGTGGTTGGTAGCTGTGATTGTAAAACAGAAGAATCAGCCGCCAAAAGGAAGAAAGCAGAAAACGAAGAAATTCAAGGTCATGGCCAGTCATGCAAGTGGTTGCAATTTGTTATGTCTTCGGCGCCGGATGGTATATATGATAGTACTCCCATCCCATTGGATGCCTCGGTTTGGAATTATGTGACAGATCAAGAAACATACGTCACTGCATCCGATGTAGAAGAGTTCCTTAAGGGGGCGTGCTTAAACATTTCTGTGATTCAAGTCTACATGATGTAAATGTTTTGATCAGTCTTTATCTTTTAATTGTCAACTATCATTCTTAATCGTTTTTTCTTTAATTGTTCAACTATTATTCTTAATCGTTTTTTCTTTAAATGTGCAGGTATTTATTGGACAATCACACATATGCATTTGAAAATTCTCGAATTGGGTTCATTTGTCCTGAGATGGTGTCAAGCACTAGAATCAAGGCCGATCCATCTGTTCCAGCAAATTACTTGCAACGTGTGTTCAATGCTAATAGTGCTAAATTTTTTTTGCTCCCATATAGTCAAGAGTAAGTGTTTTCAATAAGTTTCATATATAATTAGTATTTTAAGCAATCATTAATGTTATCAATTTACGTTTAAATGATGCAGCAATCATTGGACTCTGTACGTGATAGACCTATTTAAAGCACATGTCTATCTTTTCGATTCTCTAAAAGGTCCAGACAACAGAACGACTGATGCATCTGGAATCATGAATTTGTAAGTTATTTTGCTTACGAACTAGTTTTTTTTGGAATATTAACAATATCAGTTTCGTGACTGTATTATGTTGATTTTCTAGGGCATTTCAAGTGTTTAAGTATCAAGGTGGGAAGTGCAATAAATCAATAGGAAAACGTAAGACGTTGAGAGTCTGCAATATAGAGGTACATATAGCATTTTAAACGCTTTAGGTTTGTTTATTTATAATCAAAGGCCTTGTATCTAAGACAGCCCCCTTATGTTGTGTAATTAGTGCGCTCAACAAAGCAGCGGAACCGAGTGTGGCTATTATGTCATGAAGTTCATGTTAGAGATAGTCACGGGACTCGAGGACTCTGATGAGCGACTAGATAAGGTATGTAACTTAACTAACTATATATTGATAGTATTTTTGTTTTGTGTCAATAATTTCTGTGTTTTTTATGAAGCTATATCCTAAGAGAAAGACAGCGTATACTT
Organism: Rheum nobile; assembly: GCA_027886185.1. Lineage (NCBI taxonomy): Eukaryota > Viridiplantae > Streptophyta > Magnoliopsida > Caryophyllales > Polygonaceae > Rheum > Rheum nobile. Next base: position 710,819 of record WOAB01000901.1, on the reverse strand, counting down.
ACGAAGAAATGGATGTTGTTCATGAACAATGGGCACAGTATTTTACATCGAAGTATTTATTATCGGATTGAACTTGTTTGTACTTGTCATGTAAACTGTTGTTGAGAACCTGACTGTACTCTGGTGAAATCTGTTGTGTTGTTGTATATTATTCTGTGAATAAAATCAGGAATCTATTCTGCAAATTTAATGTGTGTATGGTGCAAATTTAATGTGTGTATGGTGCATCATAAAATCAGGAATCTATTCTGCAAATTTAATGAAATAACTTTTAGAGGCGGGTCTATGGAGACTCGCCTCTAAAAGCCACTTGTTGAGGCGGGCCTCTATAGGCCCGCCTCAACAAGTGCCTCACTATGGCGCCAAAGTGAGGCACTTGTTGAGGCGGGCATATAGAGGCCCGTCTCAACAAGTGGACTTTTAGAGGCGGGCCTACATAGCCCGCCTCTAAAAGTGCCTCACTTTGGCGCCATAGTGAGGCACTTGTTGAGGCGGGCCTATAGAGGCCCGCCTCAACAAGTGGCTTTTAGAGGCGTATATTGCCTGCCTCAAAAAGGGTCCCCACTTGTTGCAGCCCCCTCATTTAAAGCGAACGGTGTTCGCCTCAATAAGTGTCCAAATGCCCGCCTCTATTAGGGTTTTTTCCACTAGTGTCACCTTTGGATGCAACACACCAAAGGGTGTTTTGGATGTAACTCACCAAAACAAGACTAAGACACTCAAGGATATCATACACCTTGAAGCCATCGTCCAAGAGACTTGAAATGAACAAAACGCTCACGTTTTTTTAATAATCTCCAATTCAAGTCTAACAATTACAAAGCTCTCGGCTACCTATAAATAGGCATCAATACAAAATAGGAAAATACATAAATTAACTCCACTAACCTAACACTAACACCACGACTTAGATCACTAACTAACTACCTAATTAATGAATTACGAAAATTACAAAAACAACAACTAAATAGTTAATTACCTAGGTAATTAACGAAAAGGGAAATAATAGCAAAACACATAAATTATCATCCCATAGCTAATCTTCACGTCCTTGCATGAGGCTCCACCGATCTTTGGACGATCTCGTCTTTCGTGAGGTTCTTGATGGGATCCGTGATCACATCATCCTCCTCTCCTTGAGGAAGATTCGACCTCGAATCTTTGTTGATTCTCCTCACCATTTCGATCATGTTGACGCTCTTCATTTGCTGCGGTGGAGATGACGAGAGAGACGGACGGTCGTCGGAGGGCACGTCGGGGGCTGCGCTTGGCGTCGCTGGATAGGATTTTTGTGGGCGTGCAGCAGCTTAGTGTGAGCTGGGAGAGGGCTAATTAATTAGCACAAGGCAGCAGCTCAGGGGAAAGGATGGGTACGTGGTGAGGTTGATTGGTTGGAGGTGGGGAGGCTTTGTAGGGATCGGTCAACTGGCTTCCACAAATCAAGGGGTTCGGTTGGGGTGGGGAAGTGAGGGTTAGTAGTGGGGTGTGTGGCAGGGAAGGAGGCCGAATTTGAAAGGAGAGAAAATAGGGAGATTGGTTGTGGGTGGTTAGGATATGACTCACCCAACCGCAAGTCTTAAACCGCAAGCCTATTTGCTTTCTTCTCTCTCTTTTTTTTTTTTTTTTTTTGTATTCCATACTTAACCAATTAGTACTAATTAATTAAGTAGGAATAAGGCCTTGGACGTGGGCTAGTGTGGGAGATGGTGGGTGGTGATGTGTTTAGACGTGGGGATGGAGGCTAAGGTGGGTGATTTTGGGTTTAACCGTAAGCTAGATGCCCTTTCCTTAGCCATGGTTTGTGATAAGCACTACTTTGTAGGGCTTAAGTAAGAGTCATTAGAGGTTTTATTGGTGCCATTCGGGTAGATTTAGACACATTCATGTGTATGGCGTTTGGGGGCGAAGTTGGTGTATTTGGAGGTGTTTGAGCGGTTTTGGATATCATATGAGACACTGAGGAAGAAACCACATGAGAAGACGAGGAAGAGGAATGCAATGAAGAGTAGAAGAACCATAGGCTGAATTCAATTGGTTCGTTCTCTCTACTCCGATGTCCAAATGGAGTGATTCTAATTCTAGGAGTTAGCTTTTGAAGTCTACTGCAAGTCCTCAAAATATGAGCGCGATCCGAGTTGGGAATCAAATGTTATGGCATTTTTACGGAAGTGTCGCAAGAGCTGAACCGAAGAACGGCGACCGCCGTACAAAGACGGCGACCGCCGTAACTACGGCGCCCGCCGTGAACCTTACGGCGCCCGCCGCAATTGGCTTTCCACCAACCTTGGCTACGAAGTGACCAAGGCGCCCGCCGTTTAATTACGGCGCCCGCCGTTTAATTGCAGCGCCCGCCGTGGAGGTTGCGGCGCCCGCCGCCGCTGTAAGAAGCCCACCGAGTCCGTTTTCCTTATTTGTTTTAGTTTGTTTAATTATTACTTTTTATTACTTCGGTTTAGGTTAACTTAGCTTTATTTCCTTTAGTATTTAAGGGTTGAGAAGAGGCTTGTTTGCCAATCTTGGATTCTCTCTCGAACCCTAATTAGTTTCTACGTATTTTGTTATGAAGAACTAAGCCTCCTTGGCTTAGTCAGACGCTGAAGCTTTCGTTTCAATAAAGTTGTGAGATTCTTGTTCTTAATCTATTGCATGGTTTTTATCTTTCTCTTGCTTAAGTTGCTTATGATTGATATTGATAATCTCTATTTGGACGCAACTAGGGTTTGTCGTTATTGATCTATTGCTAGATCTAGATTGTTACTAGTTGAGCATATCTATTTTAGAGTAGCAACTACATCGTACTAGTAACTGGTTGTGCTAGTCTTATGCAGAAGAGATTTGATTTACATTCTAGGATAAAAGTTGGTTGTTTTATGCTAGAATTGTATCCAACTATATTCCTATCCGTAAGGCTGCTGTTAAACTGAATCTTGATAGTTTCAGGGTTGTTTAATTAGTTAGTGCTAATAGTATCTGGTTGTGCTATTAGTTATATCTGAAAAGGAATTGGAATTTCCATTGCATGAGATTTTGAATGAGTATCTATGATCAACTTGTCATACGAATAGTGGATGTTGTTTGACTAAGTGTTTTTCCCCATCACTGATTTCATCAGTTTGGCTCCTCCTCTCCTTGACTGGCCCTTACTCCCTTGGGTCTCCTCATGATTAGACCATCCACACAAGTAAGCTTCCGAGGCCGAGACGATGTGGCTGCGGCGATGGCGGCGAACCAAGCATCTCCTCGGTGCCAACTCGGTTTCTTTGACGAGCAACGAGCATCCCGTTCGCCTTGAATGGCTCTGATACCAGATAATGTGCGTAAGCACATGCCAGGACCCGTACAGTACAAGACGAAGGGCGCCAAGAACTCGTTGTTTAGGAAACTCTTGGCTAGACTCTCAAAGACGACACTCTAATGTGTTTTGGGTTGTTTTTGAGTTTTGGCTTGATGGAGATTGGACTAAAAAGGGAAATGGACATAACTCTTCACGAAGGATTCGAGAAGAGTTTGGGATAGGCATCTTATGAGTCTTGGATACAACTCACCAAGAAACACAAGACGAGATTGATCGATCATGGATGTAACGCACCATGACCAAACAATCACCTTTGGATGTGACACACCAAAGGGTGTTTTGGATGTAACTCACCAAAACAAGACTAAGACACTCAAGGATATCACACACCTTGAAGCCATCGTCCAAGAGACTTGAAATGAACAAAACGCTCACGTTTTTTTAATAATCTCCAATTCAAGTCTAACAATTACAAAGCTCTCGGCTACCTATAAATAGGCACCAATACAAAATAGGAAAATACATAAATTAACTCCACTAACCTAACACTAACACCATGACTTAGATCACTAACTAACTACCTAATTAATGAATTACGAAAATTACAAAAACAACAACTAACTAGTTAATTACCTAGTTAATTAACGAAAAGGGAAATAATAGCAAAACAAATAAAATATCATCCCATAGCTAATCTTCACGTCCTTGCATGAGGCTCCACCGATCTTTGGACGATCTCGTCTTTCGTGAGGTTCTTGATGGGATCCGTGATCACATCATCCTCCTCTCCTTGAGGAAGATTCGACCTCGAATCTTTGTTGATTCTCCTCACCATTTCGATCATGTTGATGCTCTTCATTTGCTGCGGTGAAGACGACGAGAGAGACGGACGGTCGTCGGAGGGCACGTCGGGGGCTGCGCTTGGCGTCGCTGGATAGGATTTTTGTGGGCGTGCAGCAGCTTAGTGTGAGCCGGGAGAGGGCTAATTAATTAGCACAAGGCAGCAGCTCAGGGGAAAGGATGGGTACGTGGTGAGGTTGATTGGTTGGAAGTGGGGAGGCTTTGTAGGGATCGGTCAACTGGCTTCCACAAATCAAGGGGTTCGGTTGGGGTGGGGAAGTGAGGGCTGGTAGTGGGGTGTGTGGGAGGGAAGAAGGCCGAATTTGAAAGGAGAGAAAATAGGGAGATTGGTTGTGGGTGGTTAGGATATGACTCACCCAACCGCAAGCCCTAAACCGCAAGCCTATTTGCTTTCTTCTCTCTTTTTTTTTTTTTGTATTCCATACTTAACCAATTAATACTAATTAATTAAGTAGGAATAAGGCCTTGGACGTGGGCTAGTGTGGGAGATGGTGGGTGGTGATGTGTTTAGACGTGGGGATGGAGGCTAAGGTGGGTGATTTTGGGTTTAACCGTAAGCTAGCTGCCCTTTCCTTAGCCATGGTTTGTGATAAGCACTACTTTGTAGGGCTTAAGTAAGAGTCATTAGAGGTTTTATTGGTGTCATTCGGGTAGATTTAGACACATTCATGTGTATGGCGTTTGGGGGCGAAGTTGGTGTATTTGGAGGTGTTTGAGCGGTTTTGGATATCATATGAGACACTGAGGAAGAAACCACATGAGAAGACGAGGAAGAGGAATGCAATGAAGAGTAGAAGAACCATAGGCTGAATTCAATTGGTTCATTCTCTCTACTCCGATGTCCAAATGGAGTGATTCCAACTCTAGGAGTTAGCTTTTGAAGTCTATTGCAAGTCCTCAAAATATGAGCACGATCTGAGTTGTGAATCAAATGTTATGGCATTTTTACGGAAGTGTCGCAGGAGCTGAACCGAAGAACGGCGACCGCCGTACAAAGACGGCGACCGCCGTAACTACGGCGCCCGCCGCAATTGGCTTTCCACTAACCTTGGCTACGAAGTGACCAAGGCGCCCGCCGTTTAATTACGGCACCCTCCGTGGAATTTGCGGCGCTCGCCGCCGCTGTCAGAAGCCCACCGAGTCCGTTTTCCTTATTTGTTTTAGTTTGTTTAATTATTACTTTTTATTATTTCATTTTAGGTTAACTTAGCTTTATTTCCTTTAGTATTTAAGGGTTGAGAAGAGGCTTGTTTGCCAATCTTGGATTCTCTCTCGAACCCTAATTAGTTTCTACGTATTTTGTTATGAAGAACTAAGCCTCCTTGGCTTAGTCAGACGCTGAAGCTTTCGTTTCAATAAAGTTGTGAGATTCTTGTTCTTAATTTATTGCATGGTTTTTATCTTTCTCTTGCTTAAGTTGCTTATTATTGATATTGATAATCTCTATTTGGACGCAACTAGGGTTTGTCGTTATTGATCTATTGCTAGATCTAGATTGTTACTGGTTGAGCATATCTATTTCAGAGTAGCAACTGCATCGTACTAGTAACTGGTTGTGCTAGTCTTATGCAGAAGAGATTTGATTTATATTCTAGGATAAAAGTTGGTTGTTTTATGCTAGAATTGTATCCAACTATATTCCTATCCGTAAGGTTGTTGTTAAACTAAATCTTGATAGTTTCAGGGTTGTTTAATTAGTTAGTGCTAATAGTATCTGGTTGTGCTATTAGTTATATCTGAAAAAGAATTGGAATTTCCATTGCATGAGATTTTGAATGAGTATCTATGATCAACTTGTCATACGAATAGTGGATGTTGTTTGACTAAGTGTTTTTCCTCACCACTGATTTCATCAGTTTGGCTCCTCCTCTCCTTGACTGGCCCTTACTCCCTTGGGTCTCCTCATGATTAGAGCATCCACACAAGTAAGCTTTCGAGGCCGAGACGATGTGGCTGCGGCGATGGCGGAGAACCAAGCATCTCCTCGGTGCCAACTCGGCTTCTTTGACGAGCAACGAGCATCCCTTTCGGCTTGAATGGCTCTGATACCAGATAATGTGCGTAAGCACATGCCAGGACCCGTACAGTACAAGACGAAGGGCGCCAAGAACTCGTTGTTTAGGAAACTATTGGCTAGACTCTCAAAGACGACACTCTAATGTGTTTTGGATTGTTTTTGAGTTTTGGCTTGATGGAGATTGGACTAAAAAGGGAAATGGATATAACTCTTCACGAAGGATTCGAGAAGAGTTTGGGATATGCATCTTATGAGTCTTGGATACAACTCACCAAGAAACACAAGACGAGATTGATCGATCATGGATGTAACGCACCATGACCAAACAATCACCTTTGGATGCGACACACCAAAGGGTGTTTTGGATGTAACTCACCAAAACAAGACTAAGACACTCAAGGATATCACACACCTTGAAGCCATCGTCCAAGAGACTTGAAATGAACAAAACGCTCACGTTTTTTTAATAATCTCCAATTCAAGTCTAACAATGACAAAGCTCTCGGCTACCTATAAATAGGCACCAATACAAAATAGGAAAATACATAAATTAACTCCACTAACCTAACACTAACACCACGACTTAGATCACTAACTAACTACCTAATTAATGAATTACAAAAATTACAAAAACAACAACTAACTAGTTAATTACCTAGTTAATTAACGAAAAGGGAAATAATAGCAAAACACATAAAATATCATCCCATAGCTAATCTTCACGTCCTTGCATGAGGCTCCATCGATCTTTGGACGATCTCGTCTTTCGTGAGGTTCTTGATGGGATCCGTGATCACATCATCCTCCTCTCCTTGAGGAAGATTCGACCTCGAATCTTTGTTGATTCTCCTCACCATTTCGATCATGTTGACGCTCTTCATTTGCTGCGGTGGAGACGACGAGAGAGACGGACGGTCGTCGGAGGGCACGTCGGGGGCTGCGCTTGGCGTCGCTGGATAGGATTTTTGTGGGCGTGCAGCAGCTTAGTATGAGCTGGGAGAGGGCTAATTAATTAGCACAAGGCAGCAGCTCAGGGGAAAGGATGGGTGCGTGGTGAGGTTGATTGGTTGGAGGTGGGGAGGCTTTGTAGGGATCGGTCAACTGGCTTCCACAAATCAAGGGGTTCGGTTGGGATGGGGAAGTGAGGGCTGGTAGTGGGGTGTGTGGGAGGGAAGGAGGCCGAATTTGAAAGGAGAGAAAATAGGGAGATTGGTTGTGGGTGGTTAGGATATGACTTTCCCAACCGCAAGTCCTAAACCGCAAGCCTATTTGCTTTCTTCTCTCTTTTTTTTTTTTTTGTATTCCATACTTAACCAATTAATACTAATTAATTAAGTAGGAATAAGGCCTTGGACGTGGGCTAGTGTGGGAGATGGTGGGTGGTGATGTGTTTAGACGTGGGGATGGAGGCTAAGGTGGGTGATTTTGGGTTTAACCGTAAGCTAGCTGCCCTTTCCTTAGCCATGGTTTGGCTCCTCCTCTCCTTGACTACTGGCCCTTACTCCCTTGGGTCTCCTCATGATTAGAGCATCCACACAAGTAAGCTTCCGAGGCCGAGACGATGTGGCTGCGGCGATGGCGGCGAACCAAGCATCTCCTCGGTGCCAACTCGGCTTCTTTGACGAGCAACGAGCATCCCTTTCGCCTTGAATGGCTCTGATACCAGATAATGTGCGTAAGCACATGCCAGGACCCGTACAATACAAGACGAAGGGTGCCAAGAACTCGTTGTTTAGGAAACTCTTGGCTAGACTCTCAAAGACGACACTCTAATGTGTTTTGGGTGGTTTTTTAGTTTTGGCTTGATGGAGATTGGACTAAAAAGGGAAATGGATATAACTTTTCACGAAGGATTCGAGAAGAGTTTGGGATAGGCATCTTATGAGTCTTGGATACAACTCACCAAGAAACACAAGACGAGATTGATCGATCATGGATGTAACGCACCATGACCAAACAATCACCTTTGGATGCGACACACCAAAGGGTGTTTTGGATGTAACTCACCAAAACAAGACTAAGACACTTAAGGATATCACACACCTTGAAGCCATCGTCCAAGAGACTTGAAATGAACAAAACGCTCACGTTTTTTTAATAATCTCCAATTCAAGTCTAACAATTACAAAGCTCTCGGCTACCTATAAATAGGCACCAATACGAAATAGGAAAATACATAAATTAACTCCACTAACCTAACACTAACACCACGACTTAGATCACTAACTAACTACCTAATTAATGAATTACGAAAATTACAAAAACAACAACTAACTAGTTAATTACCTAGTTAATTAACGAAAAGGGAAATAATAGCAAAACACATAAAATATCATCCCATAGCTAATCTTCACGTCCTTGCATGAGGCTCTACCGATCTTTGGACGATCTCGTCTTTCGTGAGGTTCTTGATGGGATCCGTGATCACATCAATTAGTAGTTAGTTTTTCCCTCCACTTCCGCCTCATGTGTTCTGGATTTGCCTATAGCAACAATGAAACAAATTGAAAAGCATAATCAGGCCTGCAATCATAATGTGAAGCCCTCAACTGGATTTTTTCCGCAAAACCATCTGGTTCATAAAGAATAAAATATGTGTCTCAATCTGCCTCTATATAAGACTGAATATCATCCCAAAAAAGTTTCATACGAAGCTATAAAACCAAATCATATTCAAAAGAGTTCAATAACTGAAAATTAGTTAAGATGACAACCCTCAACAATCCACAAGCACAGTGGACATATCTAGTTTCCAATTGTGTGAGACAATATGACAAGAAGAGTTGAATTTGTTACTTTTTTTTTTTTTAGAAGGGGAGGCAACACTCTCATGGCATAAATAAAATGACTACTTGACCACCAGGCGGGGTGTAGCAAGACCCCTCACATCGTTCATAATACAAAGGGACACCCGATCAGACGAAAATGCAAAAACATGAAAACCAACTGGAAAATCAAAATCTAGCGAAGCGAGTTGATCCGCGACCGAATTGGCTTCCCTAAAGATATGACGGAATTGGATTTCCCAATCCCTACTAATGAAGCCTTGCGCCATAACGACGAGGCTAGATAATGGGTGATGAATATCCATAGGTTTATGGAGTAACAGACTTACAACTTGCGAGTCTGTTTCTAGACAAACCCTCCTACATCCCTTGTCCCAAGCGAACTTAAGACCCGACACAATGCCCCAGAGCTCCGCCATAGGGACCGAGCACAGTCCAATGTTGTGGGCGAACCCACCTAGCCAGTCACCTTTAGCGTTTCTGCAAACTCCCTCCCGCAGCTGCGTGACCATCTCTGACGACGCCGTCCATGTTCAATTTGATCCACCCGACCGGGGGATTGGCCCATCTTACCATAATCTCTTTTTTCTCACTTTCCTGATGCAACAACCCTTTAATTTTAGCTTCCCTGTAATTCTTAGTCACTTCAGTGATGAACACTGCTTTATCGCCATGGGCAGATTCCTTGTTAAACACCCAGGCGTTTCGCCATTTCCATATGTTCCACAAGGCCGTAGCAAAAGTGTTGGCCCAATCCACTTCCCCAGTCTTGGGCCTCTGAACTCCCAAGTTTTGGCGTATCCACTGTGCATAATTGAGTCCAAAGAACTCAGTCCAAGTAAATGGTGGTTGAAGTTGACCCCAGATCGTCTGAACTTGCATGCAATCCCTAAATAGATGGACAAAACGGGCATTTATCTTCCTGACTGATATGCCTTCGCTTCCTCTCTGTGTTTGTTAGAACTCCTCCACGCAGTGCAGGCAGTGCAGACTAGGCAAAAACACGGACTCTTTCATGAGTATTCAGTTTCCAAATCTTCTTATAGATATCAAATTAAGTCTATCTCCATCATCCCGCTCTGCTTCTGGATCAGACACCCAAATAATTTTAGGTGTATGCTGAAGAGACAGTGTAGTTCCCATCTGGTGTCTCGCCCCAATAAATAGCATCCGACATTCCACTATTTTCGGCAATAGCAGTAGCTGCTAATTTTAGTAGGACTGTGGGAGGGAGAATCGGAGATAGTAATTCCCAGCGCCATCCATACCCAGACACCCAAAAATGCTCCACCTTAGCATCTAACAGTTCCTGATCCATGTTGCCCCTGACATAGCTTTCCAGTGCGTGGTCGACAAGCCAACAATCTCTCCAGAACCTGATCACTTTACCATCGCCAAGCTGCCATCTAGAACCCTTGATATTAACAGCATTAATTAACCGCCCTACGGATACTCCTCCAGATCGGCGATCGATGACGCTCTATGAGTCGCCTGGGAGGGCTTAATGTACTTGTGCATCCTCTTTCGATCATCCCAACTGCCCCATATAAAAGATCGGGTGACCTGGTCAATTTTCCTGAATATTGACTTAGGTAGCGCCATCCTATAAACTGGGACGGAGTGGATCACAGCTTAATTTTGCTAGAGTGACTCTTCAAGCCAGGCTGAGATTACGACCTCTCCATCCCGTCAGTCAAGCGTTGATTTTCTGAAGCAGAGGTTCAAATGTGTTTTTGTCTACTTTCTTGTGCAGCATTGGCATGCCTAGGTAAATACCCAGGTCCGTAGTGACTTGATTGGAGGAGATGAAGAGTTTTGACTTGGTCGGATTAATTTTCTGCCCCGACGATCTACAGAATAGCTCCAGGCAGTACTGTTGGATAATCTTTATCTGCGACACTGAGGCCTCCGCCTTTCTTAAAATTAAAGACACAAAGTCCCCTTCAAGAAGTGTGGTGAATCTTAATATGATGGTTGAAGGTTTACGCTTGTACGGAAATCATAGTGAGAGAAAATTATAATCATAACCTAATTTGAGGACAATGGTAACCTTTTATCACATGCATTTTCACAGACTGATTATGAAAGACTAAGTTCTAGATTAAAAGGGTTAAAAAGCATAGGATACAAGAGACAAAGTATCCACAAGGTCAAAAAATTAATAATTTCATGATGATTATTCAAAAATGAAAAACAATCACAATTGGTAACCCACAAAAATTTGAGCATAGATAATGAAATAATTTTCCATTTCATGTCAAGTATAAGAGCACAAAAACACACATACAATTACAATTTGCCCAAAAGGAAGAGAAATAAAACTCAACACAAATCCTTCAATTTCTTCTCTTAAATAATAGTAAAATAGCATTGGAGAGTGCACCTGGAAACCTGAATCTGAACTACAAAAATCCACTATGCATAAGAAACGTAATAAATTTGCAGATGGAAACTGAGTAAAGATCATGGAAAGAGGACTCAAAACAAAGAAAGGGAGATCAAGAAGAGGAACTGACTCATTTGATAATTTTACCATTCAAAAGGCTTTAATTTTCTTGAGTATCTTTGTATACTCGAAGACAATGGAAAAGACGAAATAGGTAAGGTTAAATCAGCACAATTGGAATGGCAACTGCATGACTTCCATAAATAGAATCAGCTTCGAACCAAGCTATAGTTGCAACATGCAATTGCCAAATTCTTGCAAATAAAATAGTGATGATATTGAGCTAACCTCTTGCAAATAAAATATAAAAACAAAGATTTAAAGATAAGAGAGGACTACGTAGATTCATCTTGACCTTCTTACTTCAATCTAGGATAATAATAATAATACTTTTTACAAATTCAAGACGCATACTTGTCTACATAAGTATTCTAATATTAGTTCTAAACATCACATTTTGCATCAAACGTATTCAGTTTTGACAATGGAAAAGAAAAAAAAAAAACCTAGAGAGTAAATTTATGGTAAGTGAATAATCATACTCCGTATTTTTTTCTTGGATAAAAGAATCTACTATATTCTACTATATAATTACTAAAGTCGAAAACCCACTATGCCACATGGCATTGCACATTAATTTCGCCACATGGCGCTTTTATAATTATTTCGCCACATGTCATTTTTTACAATTTCACATTTTTTAAATATCAAAATACATAACATATATTTGATAATTTCCTATTATAACATATAAATCAATCACAAATCACATATTTTCTAAGTAAGATAGAAACAAATCACATGTTTCCTAATTTATACTAAATATCGTATCTTAATTAGGAAATTCTGAATATGTGTATATCAAGATCAAAGAAATTTAAAGTCATAGTATTTCTAATCAAATTTAATCGGTCATCTATTTTATGTATTTATGAGTGGTTTTAGAGGTATATAAGTGTAGCAGACATAGGCATAAACGATCAAGCATCTTACTTTGAGCATATTGTACACAAGATTTAAATATATGTAAAATATTATCATTCATGTTATATCTTCTAGATGTACATAAGATTGATTTTGCCCCATTTACTGCTTTCATCAATTTTGACACAAAATACACATATATATTCAACATTGATAAAAGAAAGCGAAATGGATAATTTGATTCCATTGATGATAAAGATATATACAAATATTTTAAGGAAAATGAATTGATTGCATTGATAAATTTATTAAAAATTGCAGTTCTAATTATAGAAAGTACAATTTCAAAAATATTATAAGAAGATGATTTTTTTTTACATGTTCTTTACAGATTATATATAATCTACTAAATAACTATTAAATGCAAAGCCCTATTGAGCCACATGGCACTCCAAGAATGCACCATTTCTTTTTTATCACGTGGCACTATATTAGCAATTTGGACACGTGTCAATCAATCTGTAATTTTTGAATCAGTGATTTTTTTCCTTAAATCGAAGATATGCTAGTATATTTGCATAATTGATAACATGAATATTTATCAGATACAGTTTCCCTAAACGTGAATATTTATTTATACTAATTTCATATGATAAAAGATTTGGATAGCCACAAATTAAAACTATAGATTTATATATATCCCTAATATGTAGTTTACATTGGTATATTTGATTGTAAATCGATTAGAAAATACATTAATAAATGTCTTCATTGCCTGGTGATGAAAAGGACTCAATCTCCACTGGATTCCGAACCTTCTGATACACATATTGACTTAACTGGACTCAATTTAAACAACTGATCAAGAAAATTAAAGAATCGTTTAGGCTTCAGTCTTTATACTTATAAATCAACTTAATCAATGAAGATCACAAATCAAAGGCTCTAACAGTGCGAAGCACTAACCTGCGCCGACGGAAGAGTAATGCACAAAGACTCGGCAGTGACTGCAGCTTCGTCCCGGTAAAAGCGAAGCTCCACGGTTCCAGAATCATCGGTAAACCGCGCAACGGTTACCGGTGACGGCTCCGGCATCTCTGAATCATTCTCCGATGAGAGCGGAGAAGCGTAGGTGACAATGAACGTTAATCGCTTGCTTTTCTGCCCCACCCGAGACTTCATTTGCCCACACAAACAACATGCAATAGTGTGAGAAAGAATAAAGCGAGGTTTAGGGTATTCTTATGGGGTGTTGCGAGGGGAAAACACTCCGAGCAAGTTTTCCAAAATGTACCACAAACTTTAGTATTTGTTAGATAATGGCACAAACTTTAAAGTTGTTGCAAATACGTTCAAAAACTTTTGGTCAGATTTCATGATCTTATGGCACCGATCTAAAGTTGTTCATTAAGTTATACTCCATTAATTAAAATATATTAATTATGAACTTAATACAACTTGATGTATTAAATGGAGAGATCTAAACACATTCCTAATTGTTAAAATAAGTTAATTTAAGTTTTATTATATAGACAATTCCGTTACATTACGCATAAATAGTTAAATGAAAAATCATGTCATGAAAATCTAAAGAAAAATTATGTTATTGATGATTTTTGTGTTATAAAGTACAACCGAGTTAAAACTTTGTGATTTTTTAACAAAATACTTGGAAAAACTATCAAAAATAATCTCAACTTTTACTAATAGATAAAAAAATAATTCAACTTTCAAGTCAACCAAAAATAATCTCAACTTTGAATTTATGAACCAAAAATAGTGCAAATATTTATCAGTGATTTATATCTATCCCTAATATGTAGTTTACATTGGTATATTTGATTGTAAATCGATTATAAAAAACATTAATAAATGTCTTTTTTAATTACCACACACATTCTAAAACCAAAAAAATAAAGGCAACCTGCACTGCTATGACAAATAAACAATAATACACGCAAGATTAAATCCGCACTGCAATTGCGAATTTACATGCAATAATAAACTTGCATAAACAAATAAAATGAAATGTTGCGTCTGAAATAGTATTTAATTTTCGATTTTATGCTCTTTCAGCTTTTGGCTTATTCGTGCAATTCAGATTTTCTTCCACTTTCATCACCTCCAGAATAAAACCTGCATAATTAAATATTCACGTAATATTATGCAATCACGATTATATCCAATTTGAGCATCTAAAATATTAATCAGGTTCCATTGTATTGATTTGGGAATCTAAAATATTCTGCAATCTGAATTATATGCAATCACGTATAATATTCACATATATTCACGCAATATGTAGAATTATATGACAACTAAAAAGAGGCAGAATGTTGTGTGTGGTATTTAAAACCTGCATAATCAAATATTCACGTAATATGCTTCTTGCAATCTGAATTGATAACTTCTAAACAAGATGCATTAATTTTGTGTTTAATTATTCACATAATATGCAGAATTATATGACAATTAAAAAGAGGCAGAATGTTGTGTTTGGTATTTAAAACCTGCATAATCAAACATGCATAATCAAATATTCACATATATTCTGCAATCTGAATTATATGCATAATAAAACCTGCATAAGCAAATATTCACGAAACTTTATGGAATCACGATTATGTCCAAATTGAGCTGCTGAAATATTAATCACTTTCCATTGTATTGATTTGAGAATCAAACCTGCATAATAAAATCTTTACATATATTCTGCAATGTGAATTATATGCAGAATAAAACATGCATAATCAATTATTCACGTAATATTATGCAATCACAATTATATCCAATTTGAGCTTCTGAAATATTAATGACTTGCCATTGTATTGATTTGAGAATCTAAAATATTCTACAATCTGAATTATATGCAATCATCACGTATAATATTCACATATAAAATCTGCAATCACCTATAAAACTAGAGTCTTTCAGAGTTGAAGAACAAATTAGAGAGCATTTCGACATTCATCAGGTACGTATACTGTAGATTTAATTTTTTTTTTCTTTCAATACTGAACTTTAATATGCATTTTCAGTTTTTTCTTTCATTCATAATTACTGGTTTCGTATACTGCAGATTTCAGTTTTTTTATTTCATTACTGAACTTTAATATGCAATCTCAATTTTTTTATTTCATTCATAATTACTGGTTTCGTACACTGCATATCTCAGTTTTTTTCTTTCAGTACTGAACTTTAATATGCAATCTCAGTTTTTTTCTTTCATTCATATAATGCAATCTCAAATTTTTTTTTTTCATTCATAATCACAATTACTGATTTCAGTTTTTTATTTCATTCATAATCACGTATAATTAAACTTAACTGGCAATCAAAAAACTGAACCCTAAATCAAAAAACTGTAAATTAAACTTAACTGGCAAAGTTTATATTAGTCCTTAGTTGTGTTCATTTAGGCCCGATTATAATTGTATGCTTTATTTAATTTTTAATTGTTTTTTATATTGTTTTGTAGCTATGTCAAAACAAGTACAAGAAATTCAGGATATTACGGGTAGCCGAGGAAATTATAAATTAAAGGTTCAAGTAATTCGAATGTTTAAAGTTCCTAAGAAAGAAGATCGTACCCAATTCAGTACAACTGAACTAATTTTAATGGATGAAAAGGTATATTTTATATTGTGTGTCTTATATTTAATTATTATTTATATATATCAAGTAATATTATATTTATTTTTCTTTCAGGGTGATAAAATACATGCAGTAATAAAAGAAGCCTTTATGGTGAATTTATCAATAATTAAGGAAGGAGGTGCATTTTCTTTGTCAAACTTCGGAGTCGCTCTTTATGATATAGCTTTCAAGTTTGCTAATCTATTTATCCCTCTCTTATGGAAGATCAGTTGGCTCTGGCATACTTTGAAGAACGAGCAATTCTTGCTCCAACACACGATTTGCGTCATCTTCTTGCTCCAACACACGATTTGCGTCATCAAGGGTGACTAGCAAGAAATGTTTGAAGATCTTGATTTGCGACAAAGACAAGAAGAGATATAATACTACAACCAATGTAGTATACAAGAAAGTTTTGATAATTTGTAGCAATTTTAAACATCGTGCCATCTTTTATGTTTAGCGTGTCATTTTCATGTATTAGAGTTAAATGAACTTTTTATTATGTTTGATCGTTTTACAAGTATTGATGTAAAAGAGTGTGGCTATGCATGTTTGTAAGACTACTTAACCAATTATGATTAATAAAGTTATGGAGAGTTTCGTCTCTCTTTATATAATGTAATTTTTTATATCTTTAATTTGTTTAGTCAATTTGTCATTTTTAATTTAAATAACTAATCAAATATATATTGAAACAATGATTATTTGATAATTAAAATATATAATTTTTATAAATGTAAAATAAAATAAAAACTTGCACGGGTATTACACTAGTGTTAGTTTAATTTGAAAATGTAAACCTACATCCAAATGAATTTATAAAAAAGATCAAAATTTTAAAATAGACATAGTAAAGAGAAGATACCGTATATTTCATCAAGTTGCGTATTGACCTCATCAACTTCTTCTAGATCAATAAACAATTGCTAAATAATAACATGAATAGCTCACCGTGCGGCCACAATGTAAGGCCTTTCCAGATGACTAACTATCTTTTTTTTCCTAACAAACAAACAATTGGAATTAAAGAAAGAAAGGATAAATTGAGCTAGCTAAATTAAAGAAATGAAAAAGATAAAAGATCGCATTGTCAGAGTGAGAAGCAACAGGAGAAGGCATTTTAGATCAACAATGGGAGACAATAATTCTACAGACAAATTGAAAGTAGATAAATGTACAAGATTAAGGCGTTTCCAGATGAAGACCTACCCTTTTATAACAAAGCAAAAACTGAAATTAAACAAAGAAAAGAGAAATTGAGATAGTTAATTGAAGCAATGGGGAAGATCAATCGGAGTATCGGACTCACCACGTGCTCAGCGTGGGACCGAGGAGCAACGAGAGGAGGCGTTTCAAGTTAGAAACATGAGACTATATATGATCCTATAGACAAATTGAAAATAATAAACTTGCAATAAATGAAAGAAACCTAAGCCATAGAAAAAGACTTTAAATTCTCAATGCTTTCTCCACCATGGAAGTATAAGATAAGCTCAAATTAAGATGTGAATTACTGAAATTGGTTTGTGTATTTTTATTTTATTTTTTTATTATATAAATGAGATGTAATTTGATATGCTAAATAAAAATATGATAATTCATTTTTCCGGCTCCACATTAGTAAATCTGTCAAAAAATTTATCGGAAAATATATTCATACAATTTTTTATTAATATTGACATAGTTTGGGTATATTTTTATAATTTTTAAAATTCATATTATTTTTGGTTCAAAACTAATAGTAAGTATTATTTAGATTCATTTTTCTATTGTTTTTAATGACAATTACCTCCAATAGACAATAACATCCTTTTAAGAAAGGATGTCAACATAGCTAAAGCAAAGCTTTTAAATTGCAAAATGCCCATGGATTTTAGTATAAAACCACAAATTTGACTGATCCACAATAAATTGGAAAATTTTGCACCTTTGACGAATCATAACTCTAACAATATTGAACGGGGATTAATGTTCGCACCCGTTTTTTTAATCCGCGCACCCCTTTTTGGGTGCAACCAGGTTGCACCCAAAGAGCGGATATTTTTTTTTAAAAAAAAAAACAATTCCTTGGACGCAACTAGGTTGCGCCCAAATCTGGGTGAATTTTTTTTATTTTGAAAAATGATTTTTTAAAGATTATTGAACCAGTTCTTTATCTGAACCGGTTCACTAGTTGCGCCCAGAAAAAAAAAAGTATTTAAATCAACAAATGTATTTAAATCAACAAATGTATTTCATATTTAGATAAATTTACTACATACTTATCGCATTCTATCTATCCAGCTATTTTATATGATTTGGAAATTCAAATACCTAGTATATTTGTATACTTGTGTACATGGCTATAAATTCGTTTGTATCATGAGGTTTCAATATGCTTTTATTCATCTAAAATTCATGTGCATTTCTCCACCAATTCGTTTGATATTAACTGTTTGTTATTATTATTCTCGATATAACTATGGTTATATCCTATAGTTATATACTATGATTATATCTTATAGTTATATCCAATTTGGTTATATCTTATGGTTATATTCTATAGTTATATACTATGGTTATATCATATAGTTATATACTATGATTATATCTTATAGTTATATCCAAATTGGTTATATCTAATGGTTATTTTCTATAATTATATACTATGGTTATATCATATAGTTATATACTATGATTATATCTTATAGTTATATCCAATTTGGTTATATCCTTGTAGTTATATCCAATTTGGTTATTACTATAGAATATTACCATAAGGATATATATAGTCAAACTGGATATAACTATAAGATATAGCATAGTATATAACTATATGATATAACCATAGTATATAACTATATGATATAATATAGGATATAACCATAGTATATAACTATGGAATATAACCATAAGATATAATCATAGTATATAACCATAGTATATAACTATAGAATATAATATAGGACATAACCATAGTATATAACTATAAAATATAACCATAAGATATAATCATAGTATATAATTATATGATATAACGATATGATATAACCAAATTGGATATAACTATAAGATAAAACTGTAGTATATAACTATAGGATATAACCATATTATATAACCATAAGATATAATCATAGTATATTCAACTATTTTTTTAGAGGAACACGGACTAAAAAATAGAATTATTTTATGGATTAAACTCTATTTTATCGTTGTTTTCTCCCTAATTTCAAATCAAGTAATCAATGTTAGACTTTGTACTCGAATGGACGAAAACCCCAAACCCTAAACCCCAAAAACTAACCATAAACCCTAAAAAACACTAAAAACCCCTTGGGCGCAACTAGGTTGCGCCCAAAGGGTTGTGTGGGGATTATTTTAGGATTTAGGGTTTAGGATTTAAGGTCTTTATCATTGCAGTACAAAGTTTAAAATTTTCAAGTTGAAGTTGGAAAAATAACTTATAATATCTATATATTGACTGAATATTTTGTTAAATTGTTTCGGACCTTGAAAGGTATAGTGGTGATTGGGGGAGTAATATATAAACCCAAAACCTAACCCTAAACCCTAAAAAAACACTAGAAATCCCTTGGGCGCAACCTAGTTGCGCCCATAGTTCTGGACACAACCTAGTTGCGCCCAAAGGGTGTGTGGGGATTGTTTTAGGGTTTTTTAGGGTTTAGGGTCTTTATCATAATATATAACCATAGTATATAACTATATAATATATGATATAACCACTACCACAAAAATGACTTTTTAATCCCAAATCTAATAACCCGGATGTGAAATTTTCGGTATAATAGGGGTGTGAAAACATAAAAAAATGAATTTTCCTTTAAACTTTACCATGAAAAATGTTTATAACCCGTACACAATGCCAAACGCCCGGGTTATTTGAGCGATTCAACAAATAAACATGCTACGAGAATAACCCGGGCGTGTTTTTTAGGACAATATCCGGTATATTAGGTAAGAATATACACCGGATAAGGAGATACAAAACACACCCGGGTTAATTGGGTCGGGGATTTGAAAATCTTCTAAGATATTAACCCGGTTTGATAGTAGTCCGGGTTAATTGGATAAAAATATAAACCGGATTTTATACCAATCTGGTATATTTGGTTAAAAAAAATCCCAAATCCCAGCCCTAACTTTCCTCTTCAGCCTTCGCCTGTTTAGCCTTCATTTGTACGACCTTCGCCTACAATTCTCTTATGCGTCTCATCCAAACACCTCGGCACCTCAGGCTACCCTCTCTCGAAGTATCGCCGGTGTCGTCGTCTTCGCCCCTTTGTTTCTCGCATGGCCGCCGCCCCCTCGTAATCCAGCACCGGCCAGCCACCACCGCTTATCTTCTGATCTTCTTCACTCCTCAGGTAATCATTTCGACTGACTTACATCTCTAGCTTTGTAAGATTTTGGTTGCTAATTTGCTGATTTGGGTTACTGATTTCGCAAATGCGAGGCTAATTTGATTTTTCTTGGCTCTCGTAGCTAAGGTTCAAATGGTTGTTCTATTATGAATTGAATTCACCAAAAAGATGGGGTTCTTATTGCATTAATAATGGTTCTAATTCCCTTTGGGTCTAGCTATGAGAATACCTCTCCGAGAATGGGACAATTGCATTTTGCTATGAATGTGTCTAGATCATTTCTAGGGTTGGTATAAAATCCCAGCCCTTTGGTTCTAATTCCTTTGCTTGTCATCAATTATAGGGTGTTGGCTTGGACAATCTTGGAAATACTTGTTTTCTAAATTCAGTGCTCCAGTGCTTGACATATACAGAGCCTTTAGTAGCCTATTTGCAGAGTGGAAAACATCACAATTCATGTTGGAATTAAAGAAAGAAAGGATAAATTGAGCTAGTTAAATTAAAGAAATGGAGAAGATAAAAGATCGCATTGTCAGAGTGAGAAGCAACAGGAGAAGGCATTTTAGATCAACAATGGGAGACAATAATTCTACAGACAAATTGAAAGTAGATAAATGTACAAGATTAAGGCGTTTCCAGATGAAGACCTACCCTTTTATAACAAAGCAAAAACTGAAATTAAACAAAGAAAAGAGAAATTGAGATAGTTAATTGAAGCAATGGGGAAGATCAATCGGAGTATCGGACTCACCACGTGCTCAGCGTGGGACCGAGGAGCAACGAGAGGAGGCGTTTCAAGTTAGAAACATGAGACTATATATGATCCTATAGACAAATTGAAAATAATAATCTTGCAATAAATGAAAGAAACCTAAGCCATAGAAAAAGACTTTAAATTCTCAATGCTTTCTCCACCATGGAAGTATAAGATAAGCTCAAACTAAGATGCGAATTATTGAAATTGGTTTGTGTATTTTTATTTTATTTTTTTATTATATAAATGAGGTGTAATTTGATATGCTAAATAAAAATATGATAACTCATTTTTTCGGCTCCACATTAGTAAACCTGTCAAAAAATTTATCAAAAAATATATTCATATAATTTTTTATTAATATTGACATAGTTTGGGTATTTTTATAATTTTTAAAATTCATATTATTTTTGGTTCAAAACTAATAGTTAGTATTATTTAGATTCATTTTTCTATTGTTTTTAATGACAATTACCTCCAATAGACAATAACATCCTTTTAAGAAAGGATGTCAACATAGCTAAAGCAAAGCTTTTAAATTGCAAAATGCCCATGGATTTTAGTATAAAACCACAAATTTGACTGATCCACAATAAATTGGAAAATTTTGCACCTTTGACGAATCATAACTCTAACAATATTGAACGGGGATTAATGTTCGCATCCGTTTTTTTAATCCGCGCACCCCTTTTTGGGTGCAATCAGGTTGCACCCAAAGAGCGGATATTTTTTTTTTAAAAAAAAAACAATTCCTTGGGCGCAACTAGGTTGCGCCCAAAGTCCGGGTGAATTTTTTTTATTTTGAAAAATGATTTTTTAAAGATTATTGAACCAGTTCTTTATCTGAACCGGTTCACTAGTTGCGCCCAGAAAAAAAAAAGTATTTAAATCAACAAATGTATTTAAATCAACAAATGTATTTCATATTTAGATAAATTTACTACATACTTATCGCATTCTATCTATCCAGCTATTTTATATGATTTGGAAATTCAAATACCTAGTATATTTGTATACTTGTGTACATGGCTATAAATTCGTTTGTATCATGAGGTTTCAATATGCTTTTATTCATCTAAAATTCATGTGCATTTCTCCACCAATTCGTTTGATATTAACTGTTTGTTATTATTATTCTCGATATAACTATGGTTATATCCTATAGTTATATGCTATGATTATATCTTATAGTTATATCCAATTTGGTTATATCTTATGGTTATATTCTATAGTTATATACTATGGTTATATCATATAGTTATATACTATGATTATATCTTATAGTTATATCCAAATTGGTTATATCTAATGGTTATATTCTATATTTATATACTATGGTTATATCATATAGTTATATACTATGATTATATCTTATAGTTATATCCAATTTGGTTATATCCTTGTAGTTATATCCAATTTGGTTATTACTATAGAATATTACCATAAGGATATATATAGTCAAACTGGATATAACTATAAGATATAGTCATAGTATATAACTATATGATATAACCATAGTATATAACTATATGATATAATATAGGATATAACCATAGTATATAACTATGGAATATAACCATAAGATATAATCATAGTATATAACCATAGTATATAACTATAGAATATAATATAGGACATAACCATAGTATATAACTATAAAATATAACCATAAGATATAATCATAGTATATAATTATATGATATAACGATATGATATAACCAAATTGGATATAACTATAAGATAAAACTGTAGTATATAACTATAGGATATAACCATATTATATAACCATAAGATATAATCATAGTATATTCAACTATTTTTTTAGAGGAACACGGACTAAAAAATAGAATTATTTTATGGATTAAACTCTATTTTATCGTTGTTTTCTCCCTAATTTCAAATCAAGTAATCAATGTTAGACTTTGTACTCGAATGGACGAAAACCCCAAACCCTAAACCCCAAAAACTAACCATAAACCCTAAAAAACACTAGAAACCCCTTGGGCGCAACTAGGTTGCGCCCAAAGGGTTGTGTGGGGATTATTTTAGGATTTAGGGTTTATGATTTAAGGTCTTTATCATTGCAGTACAAAGTTTAAAATTTTCAAGTTGAAGTTGGAAAAATAACTTATAATATCTATATATTGACTGAATATTTTGTTAAATTGTTTCGGACCTTGAAAGGTATAGTGGTGATTGGGGGAGTAATATATAAACCCAAAACCTAACCCTAAACCCTAAAAAAACACTAGAAATCCCTTGGGCGCAACCTAGTTGCGCCCATAGTTCTGGACACAACCTAGTTGCGCCCAAAGAGTGTGTGGGGATTGTTTTAGGGTTTTTTAGGATTTAGGGTCTTTATCATAATATATAACCATAGTATATAACTATATAATATATGATATAACCACTACCACAAAAATGACTTTTTAATCCCAAATCTAATAACCCGGATGTGAAATTTTCGGTATAATAGGGGTGTGAAAACATAAAAAAATGAATTTTCCTTTAAACTTTACCATGAAAAATGTTTATAACCCGGACACAATGCCAAACACCCGGGTTATTTGAGCGATTCAACAAATAAACATGCTACGAGAATAACCCGGGCGTGTTTTTTAGGACAATATCTGGTATATTAGGTAAGAATATACACCGGATAAGGAGATACAAAACACACCCGGGTTAATTGGGTCGGGGATTTGAAAATCTTCTAAGATATTAACCCGGTTTGATAGTAGTCCGGGTTAATTGGATAAAAATATAAACCGGACTTTATACCAATCCGGTATATTTGGTTAAAAAAAATCCCAAATCCCAGCCCTAACTTTCCTCTTCAGCCTTCGCCTGTTTAGCCTTCATTTGTACGACCTTCGCCTATAATTCTCTTATGCGTCTCATCCAAACACCTCGGCACCTCATGCTTCCCTCTCTCGAAGTATCGCCGGTGTCGTCGTCTTCGCCCCTTTGTTTCTCGCATGGCCGCCGCCCCCTCGTAATCCAGCACCGGCCAGCCACCACCGCTTATCTTCTGATCTTCTTCACTCCTCAGGTAATCATTTCGACTGACTTACATCTCTAGCTTTGTAAGATTTTGGTTGCTAATTTGCTGATTTGGGTTACTGATTTCGCAAATGCGAGGCTAATTTGATTTTTCTTGGCTCTCGTAGCTAAGGTTCAAATGGTTGTTCTATTATGAATTGAATTCACCAAAAAGATGGGGTTCTTATTGCATTAATAATGGTTCTAATTCCCTTTGGGTCTAGCTATGAGAATACCTCTCCGAGAATGGGACAATTGCATTTTGCTATGAATGTGTCTAGATCATTTCTAGGGTTGGTATAAAATCCCAGCCCTTTGGTTCTAATTCCTTTGCTTGTCATCAATTATAGGGTGTTGGCTTGGACAATCTTGGAAATACTTGTTTTCTAAATTCAGTGCTCCAGTGCTTGACATATACAGAGCCTTTAGTAGCCTATTTGCAGAGTGGAAAACATCACAATTCATGTTAGTATTGGTCTCCTTTTTCCTATCTATCTAGAATCTATGGTTGACTATATTCTAACATTATTCTATTAGCAATCTGTTTGTAGAGAGACATGTTTATACAATAGGTTTAGTTGTTTTTTTTCCTTTTTTAAATGAGGGAAACCTCTTTATGAAAATCACTGTTGTATTATTTATAGCAATCTGTTTCTAGAGTATATGCTTTTTAAATCACTGTTGTATTATTTATCGTGATAATGTTTTTTAAGGAATTAGTCTTGTTAAGTGTCATATATAATTCCTTGCAACTGTCTCTTAGATTTCCTATTCCCTTATCTTATAGTTATTTGATAGCAAGCAAAGGAATGTGTCCAGAAGTTTGTTGTTCAAATTATCATATACAGAAAACCAATGTGAATAGAAAAAAGTATTATCATGTACTAATAAATATTTACATCGTTGCATCTTTTAGATTTCTTAGTTTTTGAATGCTCTATCTGTTTCTTAGTGTCTGCTGGTGTCTGCTGCTCCATCCGGTGTTTGGTGGCTGTCAATAGACTACTCTTCAATCAATCTAAGGTAATTAGTCAATAGATTATACTTTCCTAGGTAATTAGACTATGTTTGCTTCAATTTTAGGGATTGGTTTCAATTGGTTTATATTGAGGCTGAATTGTCTAGTGTTTTCACAAGCTCTAGTAAAAAGGAGTGTTTATGTTTCCATATCTCGTATCTTTTGATATAGAATGGTAGATAAGTCATGGATGGAAGTTAGTCGTATGGAAGCTGCATATATTGAGGGGGTGGAGTCATTCATTAGATTTGCCATCAATCATGGGGCTGATCCTATGAGATTTATATGTCCTTGCAAAAATTGTCACTTTTCAAGATCGTACAAGGTCGGCATTATTAGAGAACATCTCTTATGTGATGGCATCAATTTTGACTACAAAGTATGGGTATGGCATGGAGAGAAACCACCTATTTAGTCAGCTAGTTGTGACACACAGTTTAGTAATTGTGATGGGTTTGAAGGAGATCGGCTAGATGATATTCAAGAGATGCTAATTGATCGTCCAGATATGTTTGAAAACTTTGTGAATGATGCACAAAATCCCCTATATGCCGAGTGTGCCAGGTTTATGAAAATGTCAGCTATTCTGAAATTGTATAACTTGAAAGCAGACAATGAATGGACTGATGCAAGTTTTTCAGCTTTACTTGAGTTATTGAAAGAAATACTGTCGAAGGATAATTGTCTTCCTGGTAGTACTTATGAGGCTAAGAAACTTCTGCACTCGGTGGGAATGGAATATGAGAAGATACATGCTTGTCCAAACGATTGCATTCTCTATAGAAAAGAATACGCAGATTTGGACCATTGCCCAAATCCTGATTGTGGTGAACCTCGATACAAGGATAATAAGTCCCATGCTAAGGTTATATGGTATTTCCCTATCAGACCAAGGTTCAGGCATCTCTTTGGCAATCCAGAAGATGCCAAAATTTTAATCTGGCATGCAGAGGGAAGAGTAAAGGATGGTAAAATCCGATATCCAGCTGATTGTAAACAATGGCAGACAATTGATAAGTTATATCCTAAGTTTGGAGAAGAGGATAGAAACCTTCGTCTTGCACTTTCAACGGATGGAATGAACCCTTTTGGAAATCAGAGTACTAGTCACAGTACATGGCCAGTGATGTTGATAAATTACAATCTACCTCCGTCTCTTTGTATGAAGCGCAAATACATGATGCTGACAATGTTAATTTTGGGGCCAAAGCAGCCGGGGAATGATATTGATGTGTATCTGGCGCCTCTTATTGATGATCTGAAAGATTTGTGGAGGATGGGAATTGAAGTACGTGATGCGAATACTAATCAGATTTTTTGTCTTAGAGCCATGTTGTTTTGCACGATAAATGATTTTCCTGTGTTGGGTAATCTTGTTGGATACAGTATAAAAGGATACAAGGCATGTCCTACTTGTGGACTTGAAACTAATTCTATTTGGCTGCCACATAGTCGAAAGGTTGTCTATCAAGAACATCGTAGGTGGTTAGAAGATGAACATTGGTATAGAAGACTATGTACCGCTTTTAATGTTTGTCGTTGTGTAGAGAAGGCTCTGGTACCTTTGAGTGGAGATGAGGTATTGCAGATTGTTGGAGACATGAATGTCACATTTGGAAAAAAAATCAAGAATCCAGATGTAGAAGGGTGGAAGAAGAGATCCACTTTTTTTGATCTTTCATATTGGAAAGATCTTTTTGTTAGGCATTGTCTTGATGTAATGCACATTGAGAAAAATGTGTGTGAAAGCTTGGTGGGTACATTGTTGAACCTTCAATCAAAGACGAAAGATGGAATCAATGCTAGAAATGATTATAAAGCTATGAATATTAGAAATTAATTACAGCCAGATGAATCAGGCAAAAGGACATACTTGCCACCTGCTTGCTACACTTTGTCCAAAAAAGAAAGAGAAATCTTCCTCAAGTTGTTACATGATGTCAAAGTTCCTAAAGGGTTCTCTTCAAATATGAGAAATCTTGTGTCCTTGAAAGATTTGAAGCTAGTGGGAATGAAATCACATGATTATCATGTACGAATGCAATATTTGTTACCAGTGACTATTCGTTCCATATTGCCCAAGCATGTAAGGCGTGTTATCACAAATCGGTGTCTCTTTTTCAAGAGAATTTGCAAAAAAGTCATTGATCCTGATGAGTTGCCAGATCTACAAAGAGACATTGTTGTGATTTTGTGTCAGTTGGAGATGTATTTCCCACCTTCTTTCTTTGACATAATGTTGCATCTAACTGTTCACTTGGTTAAAGAGATTAAACTCTGTGGGCCGGTTTATCTCCGATGGATGTATGCTTGCGAGCGATATATGAAAATTCTTAAAGGGTATGTCATGAACCGAAGTCATCCTGAAGGGTGCATAGCTGAACGGTATCTAGTTGAAGAAGCCATAGAATTTTGCACTGATTATTTGGCAGATGTTGAAGCCATTGGTCTCCCAAAGCAGAAACATTCAGAAGAATATGATTGGAAAGGGACTTTAGGGTATAAGGTCATGAATATTGATCGTGAAAATTGGACTAGAGCACATCTATATGTCCTTCACAATCTGGAGGAAGTTCAACCTTATGTAGTTGAACACAAGTCATATTTGAGGAGACAGAATCCGAGATATGCTAGAGATCATTTGTGGATTACAAAACTGCACAACCAGACCTTCATTGATTGGGTTAGAAGTCGGGTTTTCGAGAAAATGAGTTCAGGAGAAGAGGTATCATCTACTTTGAAACTTGTGTCTAAGGGGCCAATGTTCCAAGTGTTGAGCTATACAGGATTTGTTATCAATAATTGCACTTTCTACACTAAAGAAAGAGATGATACAGGAACGAAGCAAAATAGTGGTGTGTTATTGGTGGCAGAAGGAATGCATGTTTCTAGTGCTAAAGATAAGAAACTTTCTTATGGTAGCATGTCTTACTACGGTGTCATTCAAAAAATATGGGTGTTAATTTACTCCTCTGGGCTTAAGATTCTTGTTTTTGGTTGTAAATGGGCAGAGTAACAATAGAGTTAATATTGATGATATGGGGTTTATATCAGTAGCTCTTGATAAGTTTACAGAAACAGAAGCCTTTTATTTTGGCATCACAAGCAAAACAAGTGTTTTATGTTCCGGATCTGGCTAAACCTGAGTGGTCTGTTGTATTGTTCAAACCAAAGTGGAAAGTATATGAAGAAGATGATGGTTGTGAAGAGATCAGTGGCCCATCATCAAGCATGCCCCCCACCCATGAAGGTGAATTTCAAGAGGATGCTTATCTTAGAAATGATCATGAAGAAGACATTTGGGTTAATGAAGTGATACAAAGACATCCATCTACTAGTAGTGTACTTCCTTCAAAGCGAAAACAATAAGTAGTTGAGGTAGTAATAAGAGTTAGTGATATTAGTCAATTTTATTTTATAACTAGATATATCATTTTCATTATCTACCAATATATATTATTTATGTACACAAATAAAAGTTAGTTATATTAGTCGTTACAATTACTAACTATTTCTTACATGTGTAGATGGCTCCAAAAAGCATTCGACTGAAAAGCCAGCATGAACTCAATCTGAAAATCAGCGTGAGAAGAAGCGTAGGACTAGAGGTGCTTCAATTTTGAAGGATCTTGCAAAAGAGATAGGACATGGAAATCGTCTTTCAATAGAGTTAAACAAGAAAGGCCAACCAAGTGGAAAAAATAAAGCAAAATTGTCCACATTTATTGGCACTGTAGTAAAGAAGTGGGTACCGATTACTCTTGATAACTGGAGGTTGGTTTCTGCAGAGGAAAAAGATAACATATGGCAAAATTGTCCACATTTATTGACACTGTAGTAGAGATGCCATAGGTCAATTTATTGCATGGACATAACTTCTTGTGGTTCCCATTGAGACGAGGGTCTGTATTTTAATTTGACACATCATTATTTTACATTACAAGTTTTCATTACTGTATTTTTTAATCCAATTTATGAATTTCCCTCTTATGTGTTTAATTGACAAGGTTTTGGATCCCGCTGAAATGGAAAAATCAAAGGAGAAGGTCAAGGGAAAATCATTGACCTAGAATCTATTGTTGGTCCTAGTGAAAGTGAATCAGAGGCAAGTAATTTGGAAAATTATCATTGGATATTAGATGAGTTTAATGGAGACAAGGTGCGTCTATGGAAAATTTTCATTATAAACATCCTGGACTCGACATTGGAAAGGAAGAAATTCAGAGGCTCATTGATGGAAAAGAGATTGGAGCTTCTCATGTAATGTTATACATCAGGTTAGTGCTAGTTTTGTAAATGGTGAGTATAATTTATTTTTTGTTTATTTTCATTAATCTAATATAAAAGTGATTATGCATGTAGATATTTATTTGACAATCATTGCAAAGGTGTTAAAGACATGTTCAAATTTATTTGTCCTACTCAAGTTTCTCCATTGGGTCAAAGCGTTGAACGAAGGGTTGTTTATGTTGCAAGTTGCATGGAAGGAAACGTCAATGATATGATATTTGTTGCACTGTATTACTTTAGGTATTAACCCTTCTTTTTCTAATATTACCACACATCTCATTTCATACTCATATATATAAATATATATTGTTTAGGTATCATTGGGTGTTGATTTTGATGGTTCCTCGTTTGGGTTGTGCTTATTGGATTGATCCACGACATGGTAATGTAGAGAAAGATGCAGAATTGTTGACAACACTGTAAGCCTTTGTTTCAAGTGAATTAGAAGTGTATTTTCATTCATACATATATACCACAAACTAATATTTTTTTCTTAAACAGAAGTTATAAGCTGAAATACACCAAAATGGGCAGAAAAACACCACGTAAACAAACTGTGTGGCATAACATCAAGGTCAAATGCTGAAATTTCTATTATGTATATTATTGAGTTTATAAGATACATTGTTTATGCTTATACTTGCATTTCTTGCTTCTTGTTGAGTTACAGGGTCCTCTTCAGGCAAATGAGATTGATTGTGGATGTTATTTGCTTAAGTTTATGAGAAGTGTTATACTTTGTCATAAAAAATCTTCTATTATCCCCAACAATGTAAGAAATTAAAATTTTCAGTAATTTGTTTAAAAACCAAATTAGTTTTGTAGGGGCAATCTACTTATTAATCTTTTTCATGTTTGATATTTCAGTGGTTTGACAACAAGACTACTTTCAAACATGAAGATATTGATGAAGTTCGAAGAGAGTGGTTAGATTACTTCTTATCTCTTGTTTAGGCAAATAGTTCTATATCTTATTCTAAGTGGTGTTATTGGCTTACTGCTACTGAACTGATTTTATTGTTGTTTGTTGGTTCTGCAACATTATTTACTTACTACCCAATTATTATATTTACTTTCATGATTGTCAGGGCATGTACGCACCCATACACCCTCTCGAACTACTTCGGGGTATGGGTGCGTACATCTGGACCCCCAGACCCTACCGTTGGTGGGACATTACTGGGTCAATTATTGTTGTTGTTGTTGTTGTTGATTGTCAGGGCAATAATTTCTAGTCTTAATGTAACAAAAATAGTTGTATTTGTTAATTTATGTGGTCTATTGGATCTTAATCTGCATTATATTTATTAGTAGCAATTTTCTGAAGTAAAAAGAGGATAGGTTCTGTGGAATCCTTTGACAATATGCCTTTTTTTATTATAGGAAATGCTTATCACCTAGTATACTATTAATTTGCTTTGATTTTGATTTCAGGTTCACCAAAGTGATCAAGGTTGGTACCTGTTCTTGTTAGAGTGACATAGAGATAAAACGGTTCATATTGGATTTGAAGAATCGTGCAGGTTGCTTTTGCTGCTTCAGTTGTTAAGTTTTCTAGGTGATAACTATGATGACTTTGTACTTATCTTTGTCTACGTACACTAAGTTTGGATTGTTCTTTCCTAGGATTGTAGTATTGTGTTTACGATGAATGAATTCAGATATTGATGTATCTTGTGTTGAAATGACAAATGACATGGGCTTGTTATTGACTATTATAGATGTTTGATGCTTGCTTTGTATGGATTTATGTATTGAACTGAAAAGCAATTGTATAGTACATGGGGAATATAGAAAAAACAATCAGGTTATTACAGTTTAAAAAACTATAATATAACCCGGATCGACAATATCTGGATTATTAGGTGTAATGGAACATATAACATGGACGACCATTTAACCCGGATAAAAGAAGAACCAACTATATAATCGACCTTTTTAACCCGGATGTATGCGAAAAAAATCCGGCCTAAAATCCCATTTTTTAACCCGGACGTATGTGAAATCTGAGATATATAGTCGAGTTTCAGTGTGATATAAAGGAAACTTTTTAACCCGGGCGTGTCAAAACATATTCGGGTTAAAAATTACACTTTCAAGGTGGCATTTTGGGGACCTTTTTAACACGGGCGTGTCTTAACAGATCCGGGTTATATACCCTATTACACCCTTAACCAAGATACCAGACCATTTTTGGGTTATATCCGGGTTATATTTCGTTTTACGCCCGGGTTAAAATCCTATTTTTGTGGTAGTGAACTATAGTATATAACTATAGAATATAATATAGGATATAATCATAGTATATAACTATATAATATAACCATAAGATATAATCATAATATATAACTATAGAATATAACGATATGATATAACCAAATTGGATATAAGTCATATAACTATAAGATATAATCATTGTATATAACTATATGATATAACCATAGTATATAACGATATGATATAACCAAATAGGATACAACTATAAGATATAATCATAGTATATAACTTATAACTATAGGATATAACGATATGATATAATCAATTTGGATATAACTATAAGATATAATCATAGTATATAATATAGGATATAACCATAGTATATAACTATAGAATATAATAGAGGATATAACCATAGTATATAATTATAAGATATAACGATATGATATAACCAAATTGGATATAACAATAAGATATAATCATAGTATATAACTATAGGATATAAACATAGTATATCTATATGATATTATATAGGATATAACCATAGTATATAACTATGGAATATAACCATAAGATATAATCATAGTATATAATTATAGGATATAACCATAGTATATAACTATAGAATATAACCGTAGTACATGACCATAAGACATAACCAAATTGGATATAACCATAGTTATATGTGATTTTCGAGAATAATAATATTAAACAGTTAATAACAAACGAATTAGTGGAGAAACATACATGAATTTTAGATGAATAAAAGTATATTGAAACCTCATAATACAAACGAATTTATTGTCATGTAACCCTGATTACTTGAAAACGTCTATTACTATAGTCAAATGCACACAAGTGTACAAATCTACTAGGTATTTGAATTTTCAAATCATATAAAATAGCAGGATAGATACAATGGGATGAGTATGTAGTAAATTTATTATAAATATAAAATAAATTTGTTGATTTAAATACAAGCGTGGGCGCTATGTAACGCCCAAGTTTTTTTTTTTTTTTTTTTGGGCGCAACGGTGAACAATTTTTTTTAAAAAAAAAAATCGGCCATGAATCGGGTTTTTTAACAGCCCGGTTCATTCACTTGGGTGCAACCAGGTTACGCCCAAAATTAAATCTTTTTAAAAAAAAAAATCCTCTTTTTGGACGCAAACTGGTTGTGCCAAAAAACGGGTGCGCCGCATAAAAAAGTGGGTGCGAACATTCTCCCCGATATTGTAAATGTGGGGGAAATGAGTGTTGGAAGAAAATATTACCTCGACATTCCAGATCTAGAAATCAAGAGGCTCAGGCGAGCGTTTTCTGCTCATCTCGTGAAAACCCACTTCGCCCAAACAAAATACCCTACAAGTTCCATTATTGCCGGTAGTAAAATCACAATATTCAAACAATCAGGAGAAAAATTAATCAAAGTTCAGAAACCACAGAGAAGCGCATAAGGAGAATTGAAGATTCCATCGACATCAGACATTCCTTGCGTTGGATACGCGACATCGACGAAGACGAGATCCACCTTCTGGATGACAAATTCATACCATTTGAACACTTGTTTTTGGAGGATTTAGCCGTTGGTGTGGAATCCGCTGGTGTACAATCGGTGATGGGAAATGATAAATTTTTAGGGGAAGAAGAACAAATGAGAAGGAGTTGCGTCGGCGACGAGGGGATCAGAGAACAAATGATAAATTTTTAGCTTGGATGGTGGTCACTCGACCTAGAGGGAGGTCTTTGGGTTTGACGAGAAAGTCAATGAATTTAAGGAGGGGAGTTTGTAGCACCTTATTACCCATGTTAACAAAAGCTCTTCCTTTCTGGGGTTCAAATAATGACAAAGAACTCTGATGTTAAACATGTCATAGCGAAAGTAGTATCAAGATGGCCCTGGAAAGTCCTCTGGTTGACATAGGTTGGCGCTTCTAAGGCCTCATGCCTTACACCATTATCCTTTATGGGCAACAAACGACAAATCGCCAACTTGTCTGATGGCCATTCTCTCATTCAAAAGGCGACGAAGGCACTAAGTAACAAGTCACGGTGGCAAAGCCCAGATCATAAAATTATTAGTCGTTAGCACCCTTAAGGGACACATAATGCTTGCCTTAAAAGACACAAAGAGCGCCAAAGCAGATATTGTGACACTATCTACTATTTTGCACATATGTGTCGTACATGTCTTTCTATATTTATGTCCACAATTGCACCTATTATTGTTTTCTCTCACCAATGTTATTCAAAATTCCCTCTATAGACAATTTTTGCAGGCAAAGATAAAGACATAGAGGAGAAATGGACCACGTGTCCTCGCGTGCAGACTAGATGATTACAAACTAATGAAAGACTAAATCTAACCGGGTTTGGGTGGAAAATTACAAGAATCAACTTCCTTAACCATGGTTGGTGAGTAAGAAACTTGAGGGGCATTATGGAGGTAAATTAACAATTAATTTACTTTTAATATTGTTCTTTTAGTGAATACTTTTATTATTGTTGATCTAATTAATGTGCTGGAAGATAAAGCTCGTTAAAAAAATGGATATAATTTATTTTCATAATAATTAAGGGACTATAAAATCTCATTAATAGGGCATAACTAAGAAGAATCTCTCTAGCAAAAACTCAAGCCCTCATTCACAATTCCTGCAATTTGACTTGAGTGTTGGAGGTAAAATAGGGAACAAAACCACATCCTTATCTCTTTTATGTATTCCGGAAGAGTATAATTGTTTGAGATGAGAGTTCTCATTATCGAAATCCATCAATATATTGTGACAGATTTTTGCTACCACATGTACCCTTACACATGCCATATAATTACTCCTTACCTATTTTTAGGAGTTTTTTTTCACTTTTACCCTTAATATATTAAACCCCCAAATTAGTTTCCATCATCCCACCTCACTCATGTGCCCGACATCACCCTCACCAACTCAAATGCCATCTACATCACAGCTACGCAACCCTCCTGTGGTAGCATAAATTTGTACCATAATAATAGTTGTTGACGACGAAGAGAATCTGCAATTCCGACGCTACACGACCCTTTCCGATCATCCTTGTGGTGCCCTGTGAATATAGAGAAAGGCCAAAGGATGGGGCTTTCTCCCCTAGAAGACCCTCTGACGCTCAAGTCAGATCTCCTTTCGTAGAGATGAAGGCTAATGTTTCTTAAAATAAGAATTCCATATCAGGCTAGGGTTAGGATTACCTCCTTTATAGTGGAAGCACATTAAATGGGCCTCCCTTTTCTTTAATGGATCTCTTAATTAATCTCTTTCTCTAATACCATTAATTAGATAATAATGATAAAAATAAATAACGTATTTTTTACCTCCATACGTCCCATGGCTGCCCAGTTGATTTTAGGGGCCTTTTACTCAATTTGGTATTTGGATAAAAAAAGTTAATGCAAAATTAGTAGAATACTCTGTTATTTTTAAAACTACTAGTTGATGAACTTTTGAAATGGATGTTTCAATAAAAATAAATTTCATTAATAAGTGATTTTTTAAGATTTCATAACTTAGGTACGGATTTATGATTTATAAAATATGTGATTCTTTCATATAAGTTTTATTGATTGGTAATTTCGTATAAGTTTAAAATTTATAGGTGACTAGCTCAGCTCCACGTGCCGTGCACGGGGCTGAATAAATTTTATATGGATAATTTTAATTAAAAATATATCAATTTTCACATTTAAAAAATATTAAACAAATGAAAAAACATATCTAATTAGTGGTAATATAAATGAAATGAAGATAAGTATGATAAAATAAAATAAAAATATCTACCAATAATCAATTAATAAGGAAGTTTTGTTTTAGTAGGAAAGTTTTGTTTTAATAGATATATTATATATAGTAGATTAATTGAAAGCTTATACTTATAGTATTTGATTTCAAATTTTATTGTAATTATCAATTAATAATTTGATATAACTTTTAAGTGAATTAATAAAGGAATGTATTACATCAAGATATATTAAATCATATCCAATCGAATCATAAAGATTTCCCTAAGACTTAAAATTGAAAACAAACATAAAGTATTGAATTTTGGAAATATGATAAAGATCTTATATATAATTATTATATTGAATTTTTTGAAAAAGAAAAAATTGAGAAAATGTCATGTGACAAAATGAATATGAGTGTGCCATGTGACATAAAGAGATTGTAGGCTTAGTAGGGGATGACATGTGACATAGAATGGTTTTGGTTTAGTAGATATATAATAGATTAATTAAAATTGCCTAATTTAGGTGTGTATATGTATAACTTATTATAGTATTAATGGAAAAATAGGGAGCTTGAGGAAGAGAAGGCTCCAACCTACATTGGCATGCATTAAAAAACACTCTAGATACAACTAGAGAAAGTAGTTATATGTGTAAATATAAGATATTATAACAACTTAAGAGGCCCGATAAATTTGGGGGCCTTGTTCCATTTGACCGGATGAAACACCCTATTGGACGATAATAAATCCTCACACACACAATTCCTCCGCTCATCCTTGTTCTTGACCGTCGTCGTCTCCGAAGGAGTTGCTGTCGCACGTCAAAGAAGCGGGCCTGCTCAGGCGGCTCCCTTGCTCGCATCCAG
The DNA here is from genome assembly GCA_027886185.1 of Rheum nobile. Taxonomy (NCBI): domain Eukaryota; kingdom Viridiplantae; phylum Streptophyta; class Magnoliopsida; order Caryophyllales; family Polygonaceae; genus Rheum; species Rheum nobile. The sequence goes on along the minus strand of WOAB01000901.1, from coordinate 674,547 downwards.
CTATACAGCTCACGAGCACAACCCCTTCCACCACGTCCAGTTGTGAGTCCTCCACTTCGAAAACTCTCTGGTTGTCGTCCACCATCTCCCGTCATCGATGAAGCCCTTGGAACCTCCATCAAGCCCCTTGCACCTCCAATTCCTTCCAAATTGTGTGATGAGATTTTCCCCAATTCCTTCAATTCCTAACTTGGTGAATTTTGATTTTTTTTATGTTCAATTGGGATTTAATTAGAGATTAACTGATGCTTTGGATTGATTGGGATGATCGAATTTGAAGATTGGAAGTTGATTTATTGAGATTAAGATAAAAGTTTTGGGAACATTCGATAATTTTTGGAAAGTTGTGGTTGTGATTATAAGGTGAGTCATTCTTCCATGAGTAAGGGATATTTTACAGATTTCCATTTGGACATATACGTGACAAGTTATGTGCATTTGTGTGTTTTTGTGAAGGTTTGAAAAGCTAGATTGTTTTAGTAAATTCTAAAAGATTTGGACTAAAAGTTTGATTACGAAAAAAGGGTATGCTTAGAATTGAACTTTCTTGAGACAAGTTATTTGTGTGTGTTTACGTGTTATAGTCTAAGCTTCGGATTCTTGATGTTGCACGAGTATTGAGTTATTGATTGTGCTTTAATTGTAACACCCCAAACCAGAGGTGTCACAGTGTCATAGACCCGAAGGTCTATAAGGCGATTTTAGAAAAAGAAAACCCAAAATACTTCTAAATACACAAAAATTATCAACATCAAATCCCTGTTCAAGTTTGGAATAACATTTAAACCTTGCATCAAGTTCAATATAGCAATTTATATCCAAAACCACAAGTAGTTAATACAACATTTCCAAATTCGATGCAAAACTAAATCTTTAACTGTGAAGACGAATATGTGATCTAGAACCCCCTTACTGCTGCCGAACCTGCAAGACTAGTTGACTGGTGGACCCGATACACCAGCCAACCGCGGAAACATAAACCGAGGTTGGTTAGTCTAATGAAAGACTAGCAAGAATCATCAAGCAAAAACAGTAGAGCACATGAAGAATTATCATATCATTCAACCAATGCCAAACAACAACACATCAGAATATACTATTACTATCACATAACCATTACTTAACCAATCCTATCCAGCTCTTCAATAAGCTAACCATCTTCCATCCAATCTCAACCTCACACGAATATAAACGGGTGGGACGAACCAATCCAACTTTACTAACACATCCAATCCATCTTTCTTTCTACTACTAACACGTCAAATTATAACACTACGAAACCTATATACATATACTACTACTATACATAACCAGTGCTAACCAATTATATCAAACTCAACTACTGTACCAACACATTCAATCCAACCTTCGCATCAGCGAACACATACGCGGTAAAACAAACATCACATAATTAACCTATTATCCAAGGCTAATCTAAAGAAGGGACGATCACCCTCCGGTTGTGGCCTTGAACCAACGTAGGTCACACCCCACGTGGTCGGGTGAGGCGATCATCACCCCGGCCCAGCTATAAGGAGTAATGCCCTCCTACATAACTGAAACAACAATCAATACTTAAGGTAGGATGATCACCACCCAATTGTGGTCATTAACCAACGTAAGGTCACACCCTCACGTGGTCGGGTGAGGCGATCATTACCCCGGCCTAGCCTTAACCAACATAGGTCACACCCTACGTGGTCGGGTGATACACATATCACCCCGGCTCAGCTAACAACCATCAACAATCAACCAATACTAATCAACCATCCAAAACCAGCTACAACCAATCAACCACAACCAGCGGAAATCCACAACCACAACTAGCTACAATCAACTACCACAACCAACGGAATTCCACAACCACAACCAATGGCCAACAATAGCCCACAGCCACAACTAACAACAATCAACAACGACCACTAGCTACAAATAACCAATATTCGACAACAAGTCAATAACTAGCCAACAATCAACATCCAACACAAAACCACTTAACAAAGCACACAACCATTATTCACCAACAAAATCACTTAACCAAGGACACAACCAATATTCACCAACAAAACCACTTAACCAAGGACACAACCAATATTCATCAACAAAACCACTAATCAAGCACACAACCAATATTCAACACAAAACCACTAATCAAGCACACAACCAATATTCAACACAAAACCACTAATCAAGCACACAACCAATATTTACCAACAAAACCACTAACCGAGCACACAACCAATATCTGCCAACAAACCAATAACCAACAAACAACCAATATCCACACATTCAACCATTTAATTCTACGCCCACAATTCTAAATCAATCTAACGGACAAGTGCATAGATCATTACTGAGAATAATATTATACGAGAATAATTATTTTTAAAAGAGATAAGTAAAAGTATGAGCAAGAATCATCTTGCCTCAAGCTCAACAACAACGACCTCAGAGATCTCCAACCACTCTCGAACGAACGTGCGACAACAATCCGAACAATTCCTGACATTAATTAACTCATACCAATCCACTAATTACAAACCCCCAAATCAGCCCCTAAATTCAACATACCTCAAATTTCCAATCTCAGCAAACCCCCACCCAAATCAACCAACTCCAACAACAGATTGGCTGCACAGATTAAACAAAATCAGTCAAGCAATTACAACTTGTTGTCCATGCTCCTGAATTCATTAAATCTGTCCACCAATTTCAGCAGAATCGAAGCCCTAAAATGTTCAGATCGAAGACCCACCCTTACCTCGTTGATACCCCAGCTGTAGTCGCCGGAAAGGGCTCCTCGTCGCCGGAAATACAGCAGCAACAGCGGCGGCACAGCAGCAGCAACAGAACGCAGCAGCAGCGAACAGCAGAACTCCAGCAGCAGCGGTCCAGCGACGTCGCTCGCACAGCAGCAGGGAAGGGGAGATATGGCGAGCGGCAGTGTCCGGTTCGAGCTTCACCGGCGGATGAACGGCTAAGTACGGAAGGAAATCTGGAGGGAGCACGAGCTTCTCAGCTGGCTGCTCAGAGAAGACGAAGGCAGGGGTTGATCGATCCCCAATTCACCCCTCTTCCTGATTTTATAACGTCTTGGCAAATTTTATTTTACCCTTTACTATATATATACACATATTGGGGTATTTCATTAATCATGCGTTTATATATATATATTGAATTACTCAATTTTATTTTATAGTCATGTTGTGTATATAAATGAATGATTATTGTGATTGTGATGGTTTATTCATATGAGAATGACGATTGTATGGATGGACCTTGTTGGATATTTCGGATTTGCGTATTATATTATAAGTTTAGGGACTTGGAATATGCATGGGTATTGAATCTTGGATTAGTCATGAATACTAAATCTTGGATTATGCAAGTACTTGTGGGTGCTTTTGTGCTTTGATTCAAGCATAGGTGTTTGTAATATAATGTATGAGTAAATATTATATTTGTTTTGGATGATATGATGAATTACATGCTTGGTTTACTCATTAATGAACTTGTTTGGAACTTGTAAGGATAATTGAGCTCGTGATGTGTTCATGATTGAATTATAGATTCTGAGTAAAATGGAGGATTATGGCTTGGATTTGCTTTAAAGTATGGTTTTGGAAAACGGGCCTCGATCGAGGCTCTGTTTGGATGAAAGGGCGGGTCGAGGGTGAGCTCTCTAATATTAGAGATGACGGCTTCACTAGAGAGTGATTTCATGCCCGACTTGTTGCGTGGATTTTTATTACCCATGGATTTGGATTTGGAAGGTACTTTCGTGTTCAAGACATGAGCTTGTACATTTTTTTTAAATGTCTTTACCCTGTGTTTTCCATATAGGTTTTGAAATAAAAATATACTTTGAGTATAGCTTTTAAATGATCCCTTGTAAGTTTTGAAGTTAGTGGCTGGGTTGGAAATTGAGTTGAGTTTTTATGATCTGGTATCGAGTTTCCTATGAGTTGGATGTGTATTTCCTACATGTTACCTGGTAAGCTTTGACAACGTCGTTTTAGGAGTTGACAATACATTTTTGTCGTGTCATGTTTAATCGTAATTATTCTTGCATATATGTGAATAGTACATTCTTGTTGTATCATGTTTAACTATAACTTTTCCTGCATATGTGCAAATAATACATTCTTGGTGTTTTATATTTATTGTAACTTTATCTTCATATATGTGATCCATTGGTTTCACTATTATACGTATTAAGTTGTTCATATAACTTGCTAGTTTTGTTGGAGACTAACCTCCATTATTGTGAAGAATGACTATGTTTTATACATGGTTAGGTACTCTATCACTCAAGAACGACGTGGAGGTCAGGCAACACGAACATGATACTAGGACTAAACCTGGGGGTTATTGTTAGGTCATTATTATTTTACGGGTTTCAAGTACTCGATTTTTTTGCTTATGCTATTATAAGAATTGTCCTTGAAATTGAGTTTAATTATAAGTTGTAAATTCAATGCTCTAAACTTCCAATCTTTGAGTTCCCTATGAGTTGGATGTGTATATAATCTTTAGATGGATTTAAAAAATAATTGGGAAATTCCTTGTGGTAACCATGAAGTATTGCGAATTCCGCGTGGTGCCCAATTTTTTTTTTTTAAATCCGTGTGGTAACCAAGGTTTCACAAATTTTGTTTGATACCCTCAAGTATTTTAAAAAGAAAAAATCATTACAATTTATCTATATATTTTATATAATTTAATAAAATCATAATATTTTTGTGGCAGATAAAAAAACACCTCTTCTTTAATTTCTTATAAGACCACCAAATTTTATATTTTTTGTAAGAAAATATTAAAAAGTTACTCTTATTTACATATTCTTCATTACATCATATGCTTTTTATTTTTAAAGAATTGATATAATTTATTTATTTGTATAAAAATTAGAATTACACCCTTATTCAAATATCTTTTTCAATGATACCTTTTTTTCAACAATCAAAAGTACATGATATTTTGATTAAATCATTTTTTCTTTGAAAACAATATTTGAAATTTGAGATTTTTGTAAAAGTTACTCGATAACGTTTTATGGGAGAACAAAAAATCTCATAAAAGTTGTTTTTTTTAATAAAAAATTGTTTAATAAATATATAATGTTGGGTGATTTTTTAAATAATTTTAATTTGATGTCATAAAATGTGTAATTAAGAGAAAGTTTCTTAAATTTTCCTTACAAAATTATAAAATTTTGTGGTTTTATAAAGATAAAAGTTATGTGTTTGCTTAAATACCACAGAGATGTGATGTTTTTATTAAATTAAGTTTAAAATATGGGTAATTTGTAATTTATTGCTTTTTATAATGTTTGAGGGCACTGGAAGGAATTTGTGAAACCTCAAGGTTATCGCGCATACTTTTTTAAAACTTTGGGTACCACGCGGAATTCGCAATACCTCGTGGTTACCATGCGAAAATTTCTCAAAATAATTTTATGTCGGTTGGCTCACCGTGATTTTAATATATTATTAATTTTCGTTGGTTAAGCATTTTTTACTTTATCATCCTAAGCCTTGTGGACCTTTGAAAATCCACGACACTATAACACCTCGATTTGGGGTTATTATAAAGGAGACCAAGATGCAATAGGCCAGAGACTAAAGCAACGGAAAACATGGGAGACTGGTCTTTGCAACCATGGTGGTGCTTATTTGTGAATAAGGGTGATGCGAGAATTGCTTTGGAGAATTTCCATTTCCATCGTTTTTGGGAGGGAGTTCAACCGACTTGGAACTCGGGTGAGAGAAACTGAAGTGGCACCGCCGATGTCACAACCTCATTCGACGAGACCAACCACGTGTAGAAATTATTCTTACAACGAAAGAAGATAAAAGAATAAAAATAGATGAAATTTAAAATAAAGAAGATGGAAGAATTTCAAATGTGAGAAATGATCTGGAAGATGGGGGAAGAAGAAGGGAGAATATGAAAATAAAGAATGGAGTTATTTTTTATGGAATAAGTAAATGTTTGACTTTATTTTTACTAGCCGACAATGAAAATTACCCTTGTACTCTTTTATTTTATTGAGAGTGTAGAAATTATTCTTACACTTTGTGTAAACGTAGCTTTGTCCAGAAAAAGAGAACGATGAAGATATAATGTTATGTTGAGACGAGGACACTGATGATATGTTCATAATGTTTGATACATTTTGGTTCTCTTAGTAGGGAGGAGAACGAGGAGAAAATATATTATTTTTCCTGAAAACCTAATTTTTTTATTAAACTGAAAAGAGTTTAAATAGACAAAATAAAATTTTAAACAATAACTTGGCAAAATAAGCTAACAAAACCCTAAACGAAATAAACATAAAAAGTATCCATAAATACTAAGCTAATCAAAAGTCTAAGAAAATATCTATAAATAACAATAAACTTGGATCAAAAGTTGTCGTGGAGTGCTCACAACCCTGGCGTACAAAAGATTGTATACCTTTGATGCATAAGCAGTAGTCTTCATTTCTTGCTTGTCCTTCTCTCTTGTTGGAATTGGCTTCCACCTTAACTTGACATGTCCAGCAAGTGGAGTGCTCACAACCTTCGCTTTGTTCTTGTTGAATCTCTTTATCACCTTTTCAATGTATTGATTTTGGGATAATCATAGCAACTTCTTCGATCTATCACAAGTGATCTTCATCCTAAGAATTTGTCTTGTGAGTACCATATCCTTCATGCCAAGAACTTGCTCAAATAATTCTTTAGGGAAGCTATCTTGTTGTGATCATGACCTAAAATTAACATGTCATAGACATAGAGCAAAAGTATAAAGAAATCATTGATAGTGTACCTCCTCATAAAGACATAACAGTCATAAAAGGTTTTATTGAAGTCAAGTTCTTCCATGAAGGAGCGTAACTTACTGTAAAACTGCCTTGGGGCTTACTTTAGGCCATAGAGATTCTTCTTTAGTCGACACACAAAATTCTTCTTGCTCGAGACCTTGAATCCTTCATGTTGTTCAATGTAGATCTCCTCGAGGTCACCATGGAGAAATGTCGCCTTGACGTCGAGTTGTTTAATCTCTAAGTTTAGAGTAGATGATGCTGTTAGACCAAGAACAACTCGGATGGAGAACATCTTTACCCATTGGAGAAAATATCTCTTCAAAGTTAAATCCTTTCTTTTAGTTGAATCCTTCCATAACTAGTTAGGCCTTGTATCGAGGCTCCGAGCTACTCTCCTCATATTTTATTTGATACACCCATTTGTTCTTCCCAACTCGCCTTCTTTCTAGTAACTCCACTAGATCATATGTGTGGTTTTCATGCAAGGATTCCATCTATCTCGGTCCACCCAGAGACGAGTTCAGGTATCATCTATTTGGGATCCGTTCAACAAGAAGATTGTCAGAAGCCGAGACATTGTGTTCTTCGAGGATCAGGCAATTGAAGACATCTAGAGATCAGAGAAGCAAAAGTTAGGAGCAATGACTCTCGTTCTACTCATTCACCACGTGACAATCCAAAAGAAGCGGTCTAGAACGATGACGTTGATATTGAAGATGGTGCCTCTACTCCAAATCAAAATGATCAAGAGATCTACCGAGAGGAATAATTAGACCCTAAAGTAGAGTCTAGCACCACATCAGAGCCTAAGACGAGACTATCCTTTAGAGATAAGATTGTTCTCATGATATTTTATGATGAATCAACAAAAAATCATCAAATTACTTGATTTGCAATTTTTTATATGTAAGACTTTATTTGAATAATTTGATAAAGGCATGTATATTTGCATTGCAAAAAACTGTATTTTGTAATAGGATCGAAAATTACTCGTGGGTGACTGACCCACCAAGATCACCCGACTTGAAAATACGGATAACTAAAAAAAAATTGGTGATGGATGGGTCGGTTGAATGGTGAACTGGGTGAGGTCCTAGTCGAGTACAAGTTAAGGTACATTTGACCCATCACCCAGCTTGTTACCCGCACCCGACTCACCCACCCGTTTCACCCATATAAAACCTTAGTATACATTATTTTTTGTGCTTAGATCCTCCTTCTTTGGTGTTTTTGATAATAAAATTATAGAATAGTTTGAATTGATCATGAAGACTAATATTACCAAATAGAAGTTCTTTTATTGATAATTTTCCATTTTATTTGTTATTTTACATGTAAGTAATACATGAAACATACTCACCGGTTGGTCACTCGACCCACTTGAATCACTGTGCGTAATTAGCTAGGTGAAAAGTTAAGTGAGTGATCAGATGGTCATGTGGATCATTTAAATAGGTGGGTTGGGAGATGAAATGGCTCCACACATCCACCATCCGACCAATTTCCAATCTAATTCGTAAGTACATTTTATATGTGTAGTACTATGCGTAACCATTTTTTATATACTATTTTATGTGTCAGTATGTAGAACTTGTTTGGTGTGGTTATTTATAAAGACTTTCATACAAATAAGTATTTTTTTCTCATAAAAATGTGTGATATGGAAATGAATTTACTAGAATTAACTTCTACACAATTTTCAAAATTTTATTTTATAAAAATACTTTTATGAATAGAAATGCTTTATAAATTAGGGGTTGTTTATTTTGCGGGATCGGGTGCTCAGCATTGGGTTGAGAGGGGCTGATGAATTTCAACACAAACTCCAACATTTGGTTGGTAAAAACCTGGAATCAAATACATACTCCAAGGCCCAAACCCAACTAAAAGCTGATTTTGAACTCCCGGAAATCTTTGGGTTTAAAGGAGAGATATGGGAAATTGTGAGAAAATGGGCTAAAATCACTAACTTAATTTCATTCCAAAATATTAGCCAAACGCACAAATTCATCTATCACTTTTCAAATCCATACATTCTTAACGTGATATGTCATTCTAACCCGATACCTAATTTTTACAAAAGCTCCATTAGTCCACCAAACAAACCTGTAATTGTTCACATGTGCATGTCGTGTTTTACAGACAAACAGCCAAAAAGTTGTATACACATAATTAGGTTTAAGTGATAACCCTCCCACTCACAAGCGACTGTCGCGAAAAGGACTTGTCCTTACGTTCGAAGACAATTGAGCATTACCGTTGAAGCGTTTTGATGAGTTCGAAGTCTCGTCGCCACTTCCAATCCCAATGTAAGAAACACGCCTTTGTTGTCTCTTACTAGCTGTATCACCTGCTTTTTCACCAGCTTCTTGCTTCGTTCTTGAACGCTTAGATCCCTCAGAACTGGCTCTGTTTTTTGGCACCCATATTAGGTTCATTGGTTTTGTTGCACCCGTCACCCTCTGTACTCAGCCTAGACTTTGCAAAAGAATTGACTCTGGGCTTTTGTTGGCCAGGTTTCATCTGAAACCTACTATTAGAAGTATAACCAACAGTTTGGTATGCATTACTCCCTAATGGTTGTTGGCCTGAAGTCCCTTGAAATCTAGCTTTAGAAGCACTGGAGCTCACACCTTGATTGAGAACTCCTGCTTGAGCACAAGTATCAGTTTGATTTGTGCAACTCCCTGGAGGAGTCGATTTAGCACACATATCATAAGCAACGAAATCCTTCTTACAAATCTGACATATAAGATTCTTGTTAAGGGCATTCTTGTAATACTGATACCTGACACTGTAGAAACCCTAATACGGAAACGCATAAAGAATCTGATAAAACGTTAGAACAGAATTAAGGAATCGAAATTATACCGAAATCGGAGTTGAACGCAGAGTCGAGATTAGATCTCTGTCCTTAATTATGAAACGCCCCGTATTGTGACGGTTACCGGCGTTGAGAATCCCAGGATACAACTGCAGAGTTCTTTTGATTCGCACAACCAAAAAACAGAAGCTTTCGAACCAGCGTTCTGCGGGTACTCTCAGACTCGAAAAATTGGAAGAGGAAGGGAAGACGAGAGGATTTCTGTGTGTTCGATTGTGTAGAATGAGTTTCAGTTCTCTTCTTATTGAAGACGTCTGAATCTGTTAGCGTAACTAAGGAGAGGAGATCGTGGAGAGTCAAACGAGCCGTTGTGGCCTGATTCTCGGAACTGAACAGACCGAGTCAAATGGGAGCCCAGATCTCGGAAGCCCAAGGCCCATTCCACAATCTCGGAATCCCAACTCACTATGGGTGGTTCAAGGCTTAGCTGCTGCTTGGGCCGAAGGCCCATTCCACAAGGCCACAAGCCCGAGCCCGAGCCCGAGCCCTAGCCCGACCCGACCGGACCGGATCGGAACAGACGGACGGTGCGCGTGTATGGTCAAGCTCTTCTCTCCATACTCACCAAGTTCTTACCTTGGCTTGGATGATAGTGGTTTATAAACCACTCAATTCTACTCCCATATTTCCGATGTGGGATGTAGAATTGCACCCCCAAAGCTCAAATTGGGTGTTGCGAGCAACCACCTTTGAGCCCTCATTTCTCAGTCAAACGGAACCCGAATTTATCGTATGAGCACACTACGGTGTTGAGCTCGCGGAGACGAAGCCAACGCTCCCATAATCCGGCACAACCGGTGGCCGAAGCCTACCGGAAAAGTGCCTGGAAGTTTTGCATAAATTCAGTTCCAACAACCCCCCACATGAATAGAAATGACTCTATTACACATGTGTAGTCTAGACAGAAGGACTTTTGAGAGTACGAGCGAAGAATCACTGCATCTGGGCTGGTGGCGTTTTTCAGCCTTGAACCACCCATAGTGAGTAGCTATCGGATTTACTCGACCAGGCAGTGAACATGATGTCTTGAACCACCCGGGCTTTGATGTAAACCTAGACACCAACTGTCACACAGTTTCATCTTCTCGCAGAAATAGGTTCTCTTATTGTGTTCATTTTGGCCGTGAACATCCCTGGTTAATCATGAGTGAACTTGGAGAATGCAGCCTTTCTTCATTCTCCTAGAAACGGCCCCATTTCACACTCACAAGGTGATTGACCATAAAAGGTATCCTGTCATACCCCACCTTTATTTCAAGGCTATGGAATCATTAAAAGTCAAACTTAACCTAAAAACATGGACAGGCAGCACTGCTTATCATCCTAGGACCTGGGATGAGACCTATAGTCTCCCAGTGCTTTCCATGAGTCAACTTGATTTAGTTGTCCCTTTGAACCTACTTCTTGGGATCTCCAGTCATGTAGGTAGGGTATACATCAAGCATCCTCTGTAGTCATAGGCTTTAAACCCATTCCTCTAGATGACTTTACAACTTGTTCTCGTGACAGACCTTTAGTAAAAGGATCTGCTATGTTGTCAGCTGACTTGATATAATCTAACGTGATTACACCACTTGAGAGTAGTTGTCTAATGGTTTTATGTCGACGTCTAATGTGACGTGACTTTCCATTATATAGACGACTCAGTGCTCGAGCGATAGCTGATTGGCTATCACAGTGTACATGTAATGCCGGCACTGGCTTGTCCCACATAGGAATATCTTCCAGAAAATTATGAAGGTATTCAGCTTCCTCTGCTGCTTTATCTAAAGCAATGAACTCAGATTCCATAGTAGATCTGGCCAACAGTGTTTGTTTGGAAGATTTCCATGATACTGCTGTACCACCAAGTGTGAATACGTATCCACTTGTTGATTTTGAGTTTCTGGAGTCAGATATCCAGTTTGCATCGTTGTATCCTTCCAGAACTGTTGGGTATCTCCCATAGTGCAGCCCATAACTCTTAGTATATCTCAAATAGTTCAATACTCTAGTTATGCCTTTCCAGTGTTTATGACCTGGGTTACTGGTGTAGCGACTTAGTACATTTACTGAGTGCGCTAGATCTAGTCGTGTGCAGTTTGCCAAGTACATTAGACTTCCTATGACACGTGCATACTCTAGTTGTGATATTGCATCACTAGAGTTTTTAGTCAAATGGAGATGAGGGTCCACAGGACTCTTTGCTATCCCACTTGAGTAGTTCTTGAATCGTTCAAGGACTTTTTCAGCATAATGAGCTTGAGACAGGATGATCCCTTCAGAATGTCTAGTGATTTTAATCCCTAGTATGACATCTGCAAGTCCCATGTCTTTCATGTCAAACTTTCCATAAAGCATTTGCTTGGTTCGTTTGATCATGTCTTTATTGCTTCCAATGATGAACATGTCATCTAAATACAGACACAACAGAATGTATCCATTGGGAGTATTTTTGATGTAGATGCATTTGTCACTTTCATTTATGCTGAACCCATTTGACATCATTACACTATCAAACTTTTCATGCCACTGTTTTGGAGCTTGTTTGAGTCCATACAAAGACTTTACAAGTCTGCACACTTTGTTTTCCTGTACAGGCACGACATACCCCTCAGGTTGTTTCATGTAAATTTCCTCTTCTAAATCTCCATTTAGAAAGGTGGTTTTTACATCCATTTGATGGATTTTGAGGTTTCATAATGTTGCTATAGCAATTAGCGTTCTTATTGAAGTTATTCTCGTAACTGGAGAATAAGTGTCGAAGAAATCCTGGCCCTCTTTTTGCCGGAATCCTTACACCACAAGTCTCGCCTTGTGCTTATCTACTGAGCCATTGGTTTTCAGTTTTGTTTTGAAAATCCATTTGCACCCAAGTGCTTTACACCCTGGTGGCAAAGCAACTAACTCTCATGTATGGTTTTGCATAATGGAGTCGATTTCGCTTTTAACTGCTTCCTTCCATGAAGGTGCATCAGGTGTAGACATGGCTTCTTTGAAAGTTCTAGGCTCATTCTCTAAGAGGAAATCCGTTATGAGAAAGGCCGTTGCGAACTCACTCCCAAAGCTTTTCTCTTTTCGAGCTCTTTTGCTCCGTCTAGGTTCATCTTCTGTTTCCTGAACAGAAGTGCTAGCTTCTCCTTGTTCACGAGTCCGTTTAGGATTGTCTTTAACCTTACATGGAAACACGTTTTCGAAGAAGGATGCATTCCTAGATTCCATAACTGTATTAGCATGTATTTATGGTATATCTGACTTATATACCAAGAAACGATAAGCACTACTGTTGTGTGCGTATCCTATGAAAATACAGTCTACAGTTTTAGGTCCAATGGTGACCTTTTTGGGAGGTGGTACTGCCACTTTTGCAAGGCACCACCATACTTTGAGGTATTTGTACGATGGTACATTTCCTTTCCACAACTCATAAGGTGTCTTTCCAGTGACCTTGTGTGGTATTTTGTTGAGAATGTAGTTTGAGGTTAGCAAAGCTTCCCCCCACATGTTCTGGGCTAACCCAGATTCTTGCAGCATTGCATTCATCATCTCTTTAAGAGTTTGGTTCTTTCGTTCCGCAACTCCATTAGATTCAGGTGAATAGGGAGCGGTAGTTTGATGAACTATTCCATGTTCTCTACAGAACGCATTGAATGGTTCATTATACTCGCCTCCTCTATCACTTTGTATGATTTTAATTGTCTTACTAAGTTGGTTCTCAACTTCCAACTTGTATTCCTTGAATTTGTCCAAGGCTTCATCTTTGCTGCGTAGTAAATACACATAGCAATATCGTGTGCTATCATCGATGAAGGTGACAAAGTACTTTTTACCTCCTCTAGTTTGCACAAACTTTAAATCACATAAATCTGTGTGAATCAAACCCAGAGGTTCGGTTGTCCTCTCTACTTGGGGTGATGGCATTTTTGTGAGTTTCGCTTGAACGCATACTTCACATTTATCTTTACTTAATTTGCATTTTGGAATCATATTCATGTTTATTAATCTACTAATAGATTTATAATTAACATGTCCCAATCTTTCATGCCAAATATTAAAAGACTCAACAACATAAGCAATAGGACCATTCTTATTCATTGAATCATCGGTTACAACATTTTTTAGAAGAACTGTCATTACATTCATTTTGATCAGTCCTTCTTTGACATAACCCTTTCCCAAGTACACCCCATGCTTAGAGAGAACTAGCTTGTCAGACACGAAGTTGATTCCAAAGCCATTCTTGCTCAGCAGAGTGCCGGATATCAGATTCTTCCTTATGTCTGGCACATGCATGACATTTGTGAGAGTCAGCTCTTTCCCAGAAGTCAGCCTCAGCACCACTTTGCCAATACCTTCCACCTTGGACGTGGTTGACTTCCCCATGAACAGTTTCTTGTCACTCTTGCTCACTTGATAGGTAGTAAACATTCCCTTGTCTGAGCAGATGTGTCTTGTGGCACCAGTGTCGTACCACCATTCCTTTGGGTTTCCCCCAACCAAGTTGGCTTCAGAACAGACAGCAATGAGATCAGCATCTATGAGCGGCCCTTCAACAAGGTTAGCTTGGGACTTTCCATTGTCTTTGCGTGGGTCGATCTTGCTTCTGCATTCATCAACCTTGTGACCTATCTTTCCACATTTGTGGCACTTCCCACTAAACTTCTTAACAGGAACTTTCTTGTTTGCATTCTGAGGTTGAAACTTTCTTTTCTTCCCCTTGTCTTGATGTTCAGCCATGTTGACTTTCTGATCAGAACTCTGAACTCCATCAGCCTGACGGTTGCTTGACTCAACACGCAGCCTCACAACCAAGTCCTCGACAGTCATCGATTTCCTCTTGTGCATCAAGTAGTTCTTGAAGTTGTCCCACTTAGGTGGAAGCTTCTCGATGAAGGCAGCTACTTGAAAGGTTTCACAGATTTTCATGCCTTCAGCTAGGATCTCATGAACAATCAACTGAAGTTGTTCGACTTGAGCCATGATTGGCTTGGAGTCTACCATTATGAAGTTCATGAATTTTGCCACAGCGTACTTTTTATGGCCTGCATCTTCAGACTTGTACTTCTTTATCAAAGCATCCCAGAGCTCTTTAGCAGTTTTATAGCTGCAGTACACGTTGTACAGTGAGTCAACCAGTCTGGCTAGGATGTACCCTCTGCACATATAGTCTACATGTGCCCATGCTTCAACACTGGCTAGGAGGTAGGCAGCTGTATTCTGATCAGAAATCACTGGTCGTGTCTCTTTCAGAAACTTGTCCATATGCAGCGTGGTCAAAAAGAAATACATCTTCTGGTGCCACGTCTTGAAGCCGGTGCCATCAAACTTGTCAGGCAGAATTCCTGAGTGTTGTGCACTTGGCATGAAAGCTGCGAAGTTCCTATTCTGCGGAGCCTCTCTCACCCTCACATGGGGCAGATTGATGTCAGACAAGTCCATAGGACTCTGAGCCAGCGGAGCCTGGGTCTGAACCAGCGGGACCTTGGTCTAAACCAACGGAGCCTGAGTCTGAACCAGCGGAACCTGAGTCTGAACCAGCGAAACCTGGGTCTGAACCAGCGGAACCTGGGTCTGAACCAGCGGAACCTGGGTCGAACTAGCAGGCAAAGTGACCGGTGGTAGACCACTCCCAAAACTGATTTGGGGCGTCGACTCACTCGGCAATTCAGTGTTCCATTCGTTTGCGGAACCAGCAGCAGCGTCGATGTTCTCGTTAGTCATATTTCAGAAACTGTTCACAAGAGCAAACCAGATTAGTATGACTTCAGAAAACAATCACGCAATTCAAATAATACAGAATTCGAATCTGATTTTAAAAAAAAAATAGATTTCCGTATCCTCAGATCTGTTCATACAGAAGCAGAACAACACAATATTTTTTTTTTCGTAACAGTTCGTTAAAACGAACAGAAGAACAAGATCAAAATAATTTTTGAAACCCGAGCACCTGTTCTAATAAACTAAAACAGATCGTTAGTGCGCAGATATTAGGAAAAAAATTCAGAATTAAGTATGTAGGAACACTAATACGGAAATGCATAAACAATCTGATAAAACGTTAGAACAGAATTAAGGAATCGAAATTATACCGAAACCGGAATTGAACGCAGAGTCGAGATTAGATCTTTGTCCTTAATTCTGAAACGCCCCGTATTGTGACGGTTACCGGCATTGAGAATCCCAGGATACAACTGCAGAGTTCTTCTGATTCGCACAACAAAAAAACAGAAGCTTTCGGACCATCGTTCTACGGGTACTCTCAGACTCGAAAAATTGGAAGAGGAAGGGAAGACGAGAGGATTTCTGTGTGTTCGATTGTGTAGAATGAGTTTCAGTTCTCTTCTTATTGAAGACGTCTGAATCTGTTAACGTAACTGAGGAGAGGAGATCGTGGAGAGTCAAACGAGCCGTTGTGGCCTGATTCTCGGAACTGAACAGACCGAGACCCGACCCGACCCGGATAGTAATGTACAGTGACTTTTTAAACAGTAACTTATAAATAGTAAAAACTAAGAACAATGAACAATAAACGTAATAGTGACTATTCTGGAAAACTTAATAATTAAAGCAGGGAGAGAAATATGAACTGGAAACATAGGACTTTTATAAGATCATAATAAACTTACAAGGACTATTGTCGTAACTTGAAATGATTTCCTAAAGCTTGAAGGAGCTCCAGAGGAAGGCTTCTAAGCTTCAGAAGTTTTTTGTGAGTTTCTCAACACATGAGAGTCTGAATTGTGATGCCTCAAAACAAATGAGGGCTTTGCCTTTTATAGAAAAAAGGGGAGAGTCTGATTTTCTTTGTCCGTACCAATTTTTGGTACTATTTCTTCACGGGTGGAGTCTCCTGTTGTGAGTGGAGCACTGAGTTGGTTTCTTCTGTCTTCTTGCCTTGGGTGGAGTGTTGAGCTGGTCTTTTGTCTCCTTGTCTTGAGTGGAGTGTTGAGCTGGTCTTTTGTCTTCTTGCCTTGAGTGGAGTGCTGAGCTGGTCTTTTGTCTTCTTCTCTTGAGTGGAATGCTGAGCTGGTCTTTTGTCTTCTTGCAAAAAAGTGGGCATGTTCTTCTGATGGGCCTATCCTTCTAATGGACCTATTCTTCTTTCGTTGTGTCTTGATGGGTATTTGAGCCTTTTGATTTGTTGGGCTCTTCTTCCTTCTTGATGATGGGCCTATTGTCTTATGAGATCTACTTCTTGAGTCTTTTATCAAATTAACAAGATGTTCAAAGGAGATAATCTAAAAATAGGCTAGATTACCCCCTGAGATGAAAACATAAAATGAAAACATAAGAACTTTCTTTTTCTCTTCTTTTTCTTTTTCTTTTTTCTTTTCTTTTCTTTTTCTCTTCTTTTCTTTTTCTCTTTCTTTTTCTTTTTTCTTTTTCTCTTCTTTTCTTTTTCTCTTTTTTTTTTTTTCTTTTTTCTTTTCTTTTCTTTCTTGCTGAACAGATAGAACTATTTTTGTTTACCTTAGCGTAGGGTTCTTGTGCTAGGTGTCTCTATGAGTGTCGGGAATGATTATGTCATCCCAGTCTTCGGTGTCAAGCATATCTTCATCTTCTTGTTTAAACTCATCTTCCAGGGAAATGAATTTTCGCCAATCCGCAAACTGGCCATCCCCGCTGAAAGGTAGCCATATTCTCCATTTATCTGGAACCCAGATTTGTGTATAATGTCCTTCTGCTGCCAATCTACACGCCTTTCATCCACTGTAGAGGTATGCATTTTTGTAGAAGAAGGAAACGTCTTGGTGGCGCCTATAGAGCTCATGTTCCTCGTGTATTGTAAAGTTGGTGGGTAGCAGACCTACCCAGTCTCTCCAGTCTTCATCCTTTGAAACACCATGGGAGAAACATATAACCTTTTTTGACGGAATCATGGTGAATTCCGTTACTTTTGGGAGGGTAGCTTGGACGTAGGCAACTGTTGGACCAAAAGTTGCCATGTTACTTCCTATTAACAGGAACTTTTCTCCAAAGGCCTGCAGGATCTCTTCTATTCTTCCTTCAATATTGGGTAGGAAACTGATACTGTGGACCATACCTAGGTGGAAGAATTTTAGAATAAGGTCTTTGGGCATGGTGCATGTGTTTAGGTAAAGGAGGATCTTCAGAAGTCCGCATGTCATCATTGTTGGGCCCCCTGCTATTGGTTTAATAGTAGAGAATTGCCGAACAGTGACTCCCTTGAATTTCCACCCTGGTTCACCGAAGTACATTTGGATAAGCTCTTTCTGAGCTTGTATAAGGTCTGCCAAATGGCCTTCTTCTGTTTTTTGTATTAGAACCTCTTTTCCCTGGGGCCAGGCATCAAGGAGTGGTGTAAGTGCTTCTTGTGTTGGTGTGTCGAGGAGACGAGTTTGGAGATTCTTCCAACGTCTACCTGTAGCAATGGTTAGTTGTTCACCCAAATCTTTTTCCCTTTTTTCTTTCTCTCTTATCACATTTCCATTTTCGTGGAAGTGGATACTGAGTGTATTTAAGGCTTGTACTTTTTTCTTGGCTGCATGGGGCATAGTAGGAAGCCTCCAAATGTTATTCAGCAAACCAAGTTGTTCTGTGGAGAGCAAAAGTCCCTGTAGCGGTCTGAAGTTGCTTTTGGCTGTAACTTGGGAGGAAGGTGAAGGTAAAACCTTTTCCTTTCCTTTGCGGGAGGGAGATCTCATTTTTAAAACCTGAAAACTTTAAAACAAGTTAGAAATCACTGTATGTCTGTGACTCTGTAGGGATTTGAAAGAGTTTAATGTTACAAGTTCTCTTGTTATAATGTTTTAGGTTCTGCTAACAGATGCAGACTGTAGGGTAGATATATCATTATGTTCAACCGCAGCAATGAACTTAAAACTAATCCTTTTTTCCATTACTGTTGTATGTAGGCCAAATCTATCAACAGTGAACGGACAGATTTGTGTCAGGAAGGGTGTTCCTAGGATTATTTGCTGATTTAAGCCTTTTATTAATATGAAGGAGTTGTGGAAACAATGTTTCTCATTACAAATAGAGGCTTTAGGGATCTTGTAACTAAGGTTCATACGACTACCATTAGCATCAAGAATTTTTTCACGACTCTTGTGGTAATACTTTGAAGGGATTATTCCTTCACAGATACAGTTTAGATCTGCTCCACTGTCAATGAGAGCAACTGTAGAAAGAGTGAAGTCTTCTATTTTTATGGTAATATGAACATACCATTTTTGAAAGTTGATCTTGTTTATGGCCGCAATAAAAGAATCTTCAATGACGGGATGTTCTTCTTCATTTTGTTGAGAACGGGGGCTGGAGTAAGGGTTTTTAGAAAATTCTAGGTGAGCTATTCTAGCTTCAAGTTCAAGATCTTTGGTCTCATTTAGTAATAATTGTTGGTTAAGGGATCCTATGTCCTTTTTGATTTTATTGACTTCAGCTTGTAGGTCTTTCAAGGTAATGGAGGAAAATATCTTAGTAGGTGATTTTTTATTAATAATTTTGGATATGCTAAAAGGTTCTTCAAGTTGGGGTTGTTGTTCTTTAAATATTAGTTCTTTTAGCTTCATGAAGTATTCTCGTTTTATTTGAGGATCTTCAAGGGTATCGATAAGCTCTAAAAGGGCCTCTCTTTCATCACTTTTGGTGATAACATTGCAGAATTGGGTTGTCCCTGAATCCTCAGTTTCTGAAGTATCAGGGACATAAAATTCATTCTCAGAATCCTCCAAAAGGATTTTAGTGAGTCTATCTTTTAGGGTACTATCATCATGACAGATTTATTTGTTGATAGGATAATCCAGAAAATAAAAGATGAAATTCAAACAGAAGAAATTCCTTGGAAAGACATGACCTATGGCCAATTAACGGCTTTTGTCAAAAAAGAAGGGTTAGCCCTTTGCTCCGAATTAAAAATCCAGGCCAAATATGGTAGAGAAAAAGGATCTAGAAGAAAAGAACTAGGTAACTTCTGTGAGGCTTTTGGCCTTGCCAAAATAGAACCCCCTTCTTATAAATATAAAAAGGGTCATAAAAATAAACACAAAAAGTTTGATAACAATTATGAAAGGCCTAGTTACCCACCTAGAAGGAAATTCCAACCAAGATAGACTAATAAAAAGATTATCTGTTTTAAATGCGGAAAACCAGGCCATAAGGCAGACAATTGCAGTCTCAAACAAAAGATCAATGAAATCTGTCATGATGATAGTACCCTAAAAGATAGACTCACTAAAATCCTTTTGGAGGATTCTGAGAATGAATTTTATGTCCCTGATACTTCAGAAACTGAGGATTCAGGAACAACCCAATTCTGCAATGTTATCACCAAAAGTGATGAAAGAGAGGCCCTTTTAGAGCTTATCGATACCCTTGAAGATCCTCAAATAAAATGAGAATACTTCATGAAGCTAAAAGAACTAATATTTAAAGAACAACAGCCCCAACTTGAAGAACCTTTTAGCATATCCAAAATTATTAATAAAAAATCACCTACTAAGATATTTTCCTCCATTACC
The DNA here is from genome assembly GCA_027886185.1 of Rheum nobile. NCBI lineage: Eukaryota > Viridiplantae > Streptophyta > Magnoliopsida > Caryophyllales > Polygonaceae > Rheum > Rheum nobile. The sequence goes on along the minus strand of WOAB01000901.1, from coordinate 654,392 downwards.
TTGAAAGACCTACAAGCTGAAGTCAATAAAATCAAAAAGGACATAGGATCCCTTAACCAACAATTATTACTAAATGAGACCAAAGATCTTGAACTTGAAGCTAAAATAGCTCACCTAGAATTTTCTAAAAACCCTTACTCCAGCCCCCGTTCTCAACAAAATGAAGAAGAACATCCCGTCATTGAAGATTCTTTTATTGCGGCCATAAACAAGATCAACTTTCAAAAATGGTATGTTCATATTACCATAAAAATAGAAGACTTCACTCTTTCTACAGTTGCTCTCATTGACAGTGGAGCAGATCTAAACTGTATCTGTGAAGGAATAATCCCTTCAAAGTATTACCACAAGAGTCGTGAAAAAATTCTTGATGCTAGTGGTAGTCGTATGAACCTTAGTTACAAGATCCCTAAAGCCTCTATTTGTAATGAGAAACATTGTTTCCACAACTCCTTCATATTAATAAAAGGCTTAAATCATCAAATAATCCTAGGAACACCCTTCCTGACACAAATCTGTCCGTTCACTATTGATAGATTTGGCCTACATACAACAGTAATGGAAAAAAGGATTAGTTTTAAGTTCATTGCTGCGGTTGAACATAATGATATATCTACCCTACAGTCTGCATCTGTTAGCAGAACCTAAAACATTATAACAAGAGAACTTGTAATATTAAACTCTTTCAAATCCCTACAGAGTCACAGACATACAGTGATTTCTAACTTGTTTTAAAGTTTTCAGGTTTTAAAAAATGAGATCTCCCTCCCGCAAAGGAAAGGAAAAGGTTTTACCTTCACCTTCCTCCCAAGTTACAGCCAAAAGCAACTTCAGACCGCTACAGGGACTTTTGCTCTCCACAGAACAACTTGGTTTGCTGAATAACATTTGGAGGCTTCCTACTATGCCCCATGCAGCCAAGAAAAAAGTACAAGCCTTAAATACACTCAGTATCCACTTCCACGAAAATGGAAATGTGATAAGAGAGAAAGAAAAAAGGGAAAAAGATTTGGGTGAACAACTAACCATTGCTACAGGTAGACGTTGGAAGAATCTCCAAACTCGTCTCCTCGACACACCAACACAAGAAGCACTTACACCACTCCTTGATGCCTGGCCCCAGGGAAAAGAGGTTCTAATACAAAAAACAGAAGAAGGCCATTTGGCAGACCTTATACAAGCTCAGAAAGAGCTTATCCAAATGTACTTCGGTGAACCAGGGTGGAAATTCAAGGGAGTCACTGTTCGGCAATTCTCTACTATTAAACCAATAGCAGGGGGCCCAACAATGATGACAGACGGACTTCTGAAGATCCTCCTTTACCTAAACACATGCACCATGCCCAAAGACCTTATTCTAAAATTCTTCCATCTAGGTATGGTCCACAGTATCAGTTTCCTACCCAATATTGAAGGAAGAATAGAAGAGATCCTGCAGGCCTTTGGAGAAAAGTTCCTGTTAATAGGAAGTAACATGGCAACTTTTGGTCCAACAGTTGCCTACGTCCAAGCTACCCTCCCAAAAGTAACGGAATTCACCATGAGTCCGTCAAAAAAGGTTATATGTTTCTCCCATGGTGTTTCAAAGGATGAAGACTGGAGAGACTGGGTAGGTCTGCTACCCACCAACTTTACAATACACGAGGAACATGAGCTCTATAGGCGCCACCAAGACGTTTCCTTCTTCTACAAAAATGCATACCTCTACAGTGGATGGAAGGCGTGTAGATTGGCAGCAGAAGGACATTATACACAAATCTGGATTCCAGATAAATGGAGAATATGGCTACCTTTCAGCGGGGATGGCCAGTTTGCGGATTGGCGAAAATTCATTTCCCTGGAAGATGAGTTTAAACAAGAAGATGAAGATATGCTTGACACCGAAGACTGGGATGACATAAGCATTCCCGACACTCATAGAGACACCTAGCACAAGAACCCTACGCTAAGGTAAACAAAAATAGTTCTATCTGTTCAGCAAGAAAGAAAAGAAAAAAGAAAAAAAAAAGAGAAAAAGAAAAGAAGAGAAAAAGAAAAAAGAAAAAGAAAGAGAAAAAGAAAAGAAGAGAAAAAGAAAAGAAAAGAAAAAGAAAAAGAAAAAAGAAAAAGAAGAGAAAAAGAAAGTTCTTATGTTTTCATTTTATGTTTTCATCTCATGGGGTAATCTAGCCTATTTTTAGATTATCTCCTTTGAACATCTTGTTAATTTGATAAAAGACTCAAGAAGTAGATCTCATAAGACAATAGGCCCATCATCAAGAAGGAAGAAGAGCCCAACAAATCAAAAGGCTCAAATACCCATCAAGACACAACGAAAGAAGAATAGGTCCATCAGAAGGATAGGCCCATCAGAAGAACATGCCCACTTTTTTGCAAGAAGACAAAAGACCAGCTCAGCATTCCACTCAAGACAAGAAGACAAAAGACCAGCTCAGCACTCCACTCAAGGCAAGAAGACAAAAGACCAGCTCAGCACTCCACTCAAGACAAGGAGACAAAAGACCAGCTCAGCACTCCACCCAAGGCAAGAAGACAGAAGAAACCAACTCAGTGCTCCACTCACAACAGGAGACTCCACCCGTGAAGAAATAGTACCAAAAATTGGTACGGACAAAGAAAATCAGACTCTCCCCTTTTTTCTATAAAAGGCAAAGCCCTCATTTGTTTTGAGGCATCACAATTCAGACTCTCATGTGTTGAGAAACTCACAAAAAACTTCTGAAGCTTAGAAGCCTTCCTCTGGAGCTCCTTCAAGCTTTAGGAAATCATTTCAAGTTACGACAATAGTCCTTGTAAGTTTATTATGATCTTATAAAAGTCCTATGTTTCCGAATTATGATCTTATAAAAGTCGGTGTCGGTATGTCATGGTCAAGTTTGCTTCTTTGTTTTGTGGTACTTTGTTTGTACTGAATGATCATCTTGTTGAAGTGTTTGAAACATTGTTTCGTAGTGAATGTTGCTCTCGTTTTCCCTTCTTGTGTTGCATGTGTGTGGAAAGGTCACAAAGCAACATTAAAAACCATTGATTTGAATCCAATGTTTTAACATTAACAAGCTAAACGTATCAACGGAGTTAAAACCATTGAATCCAAGTTAAAACCATTGAATCCAACGTTTTAGCATTAACAAGTACTAATGTTTAATCCATTAAAAGCTTTACAACCACTAAAACCATCAAGTGTAACTTCAAACCCGCCAAAAAACCAAGTCTGTCAATGTGCACGGTTGTGCACAAACCGTGCACTTCATCAGAGAGGCGCTAGTCCATGTGCACGATTGTGCATAGACCGTGCACTTCATCAGAGCCATGTGCACGGTTGTGCACAACCCGTGCACCTAGACCGTGCACCTTTACTGAGGCCACTTTTGAACTTGGTGCACACAATGAATAACCAAAAGGTTCCCCCCCGAAGCTCCGAGTCCGAACCTACGAGTCTGAAACTCGTCATGCGCCGATGACACTAAGATCACCAACAAAATCATACATGATCAATCTGCCTAAGAGCCTATCCGCCATACAAAATGGAAAAAGACGTAGGTATCCCGCCATACAAAATCATCCATGATCAATCTGACAAAGGTAGCGCCTAACCACCTACATCAAAAGCTAGCCACCTAATTATAAGTAATATTTTAAGATTAGACTTGTTTACCAAAAAATTGGGATTGTCCTCCTACGAATTACAGGCCAACCAAATATATATTCTTGTGATCCTAAATCTGTTTAGCAATGGCATCTCGAATGCCACTCTTGTAGCCTTTGGGGTCGTTATCCTCTCCTTTATCATCATTAGGAAATCATTTCAAGTTACGACAATAGTCCTTGTAAGTTTATTATGATCTTATAAAAGTCCTATGTTTCCAGTTCATATTTCTCTCCCTGCTTTAATTATTAAGTTTTCCAGAATAGTCACTATTACGTTTACTGTTCAGACCCAGCGGAACCTGGGTCTGAACCAGCGGAACCTGGGTCGAACTAGCAAGCAAAGTGACCGGTGGTAGACCACTCCCAAAACTGATTTGGGGCGTCGACTCACTCGGCAATTCAGTGTTCCATTCGTTTGCGGAACCAGCAGCAGCGTTGATGTTCTCGTTAGTCATATTTCAGAAACTGTTCACAAGAGCAAACCAGATTAGTATGACTTCAGAAAACAATCACGCAATTCAAATAATACAGAATTCGAATCTGATTTTTAAAAAAAAATAGATTTCCGTATCCTCGGATCTGTTCGTACAGAAGCAGAACAACACAATATTTTTTTTTCGTAACAGTTCGTTAAAACGAACAGAAGAACAAGATCAAAATAATTTTTGAAACCCGAGCACCTGTTCTAATAAACTGAAACAGATCGTTAGTGCGCAGATATTAGGAAAAAAATTCAGAATTAAGTATGTAGGAACACTAATACGGAAATGCATAAACAATCTGATAAAACGTTAGAACAGAATTAAGGAATCGAAATTATACCGAAACCGGAATTGAACGCAGAGTCGAGATTAGATCTTTGTCCTTAATTCTTAAACGCCCCGTATTGTGACGGTTACCGGCATTGAGAATCCCAGGATACAACTGCAGAGTTTTTCTGATTCGCACAACAACAAAACAGAAGCTTTCGGACCATCGTTCTACGGGTACTCTCAGACTCGAAAATTGGAAGAGGAAGGGAAGACGAGAGGATTTCTGTGTGTTCGATTGTGTAGAATGAGTTTCAGTTCTCTTCTTATTGAAGACGTCTGAATCTGTTAACGTAACTGAGGAGAGGAGATCGTGGAGAGTCAAACGAGCCGTTGTGGCCTGATTCTCGGAACTGAACAGACCGAGACCCGACCCGACCGGATCGAAACGAACGGACGGCGCGCGTGTGTGGTCAAGCTCTTCTCTCCATACTCACTAAGTTCTTACCTTACCTTGGCTTGGATGATAGTGGTTTATAAACCACTCAATTCTACTCCCACATTTCCGATGTGGGATGTAGAATTGCACCCCCAAAGCTCAAATTGGGTGTTGCGAGCAACCACCTTTGAGCCATCATTTCTCATTCAAACGGAACCCGAATTTATCGTATGAGCACACTACGGTGTTGAGCTCGCGGAGACGAAGCCAACGCTCCCATAATCCGGCACAACCGGTGGCCGGAGCCTACCGGAAAAGTGCCCGGAAGTTTCGCATAAATTCAGTTCCAACAAACACAACAGAAACGACAGACAATGAAGAACGCTTCTTTTCCACTAGAAACCCCAGTGGGAGGCTTCACATTCTCTGCATTCCTATTTTCCCGAGGAGGATGTGGGGCAGTATTTTGACAGAAGCTTCTATATTTCGCGTCAAATAAGGAACGTTTTTCTTTATCGAGTAGCACATTGTGAGCTTGTCCTATTAGCATAAAGGCAGCTTCAGCACCCGAAAATTTGTTCTTATCAAGATGAAGAAGAAGGGCGAGCTTGCGATACTGCTTCTTAATCGCCAATTTAGGATGAAGAAGAAGGATGTCATACCAGTCCCTTTCATTCCCCAGATTTTTGTTTTCAGCAAAGCAGTGCACATCACAGACACTGATAATCTGGATAATATTCTCCAAATCAGGATGAAGTCGTTGGGCTTTGATTGCAATCTTATGAGCCCTAGCAAAATCTTTGTTTTCCATCTTCCTATGTGCAAGTTCCTTGGCCCTGATCGCCTCTTCCTTGTTGCACTCCATCCCTTGTACAGAGGATTTTGATTGCTTTGAGACATTCAAAGGAACTAAAAGCCTTGAGCTGATATAGAAAGAACACTACCTCAAACACCAAAGGAATCCACTTTCCAAGCCCTTTGAATCTTCCCACAATCAGTTATCGAATCTACGTAGGCTGCAGATAGTAGTAAATTTTCAAAGTCCAATTTAAATAAGCTTAAGATTTACAAATTGAGCCAGTCACCACTACGCCCCACCCCCCATACTGAATCAATATAATTGATAGAACAAAAAGAATCAAATGGTAGAGTATAAACTATTGGAGTGTATAATGAATTCTAGGTTTACAACCACACCATTTATTCGTATATCATCGCTTCATCAAACTATGTCTCGTTTACAACCACGTGATTCATTCATTCATTACATAACCCTAATGTTACCTTTCTTTTTTTCCCTTCAAGTTTAGTAACTTACTCATCAAACTTTCCTGGTTTAAGCATCCGCCAGAGAGACAAGCCAAATTTGCACATATTCAGTAATGTTCGAACACATTCAGCTAAAACGGTAATCACAAATTACGAGTTAAATAAAAAATTTGATAGGCGCGATTTTTTTAAAAAGAAAGAAAGGGAAGGAGATAAGTAGACAACTGATAAAAAAAAAACTCTCAAGAAACAAAATTTGACCGGCAACTGCTTTCTAAGAAGAACCAGTCACCGCAAGTGAGAAGAAGTTGTTTAAGCAGCAGAAATGTCAAAAAGGAAAAATGGAATTAAAAACCCTACCAACATCGAATACCAAACTTAACCTCAGCTTCAACTGCTCTAAGCATCCAAAGCGGACAAAAATGGAAAGGCGGATGAAACTGAGAAATGCAGAACTGAAAACAAGGAATCAGAGTTAATGGACTTACCAAAGCCAACTCCGAGAAATAATGGAGGAAAATCAAGAACAAAAAGAGGGCAATTGCGATTCAATCCGCGACAACGGGACTACAATCAAGAAGTTGAAAGGGCAACTTTAATTTCTTCAATTTTCCTTTTGCTGCAAAATTTTAGGTCTCGTTTGTAACCATACCTCAAATCGAAATGGGATATGAAATTGCGATATGAAATGAGTATGAGTGAATTTAACCTTTTTTTTACAATTTTGATAAAAGAGAGAAGTGAAAGTAATGGATCAAAGTGAAAGAAAAACAAAAGAGTAGAAAATGAGGAATTTTATCAAAATATTATTTAGATGTGGAGGAAAGAAGAAAAATTATAATAACGGACATTTCGTCTGATAACTTTGAGTTTTTTTACTTTTTTGTGAAATCTCCTAAAGTTTTGACAATTTCGCCTGATAACCTTGAATTTTTGACATATTACACTTGGTAACCCTGAGTTTTTAACTTTTTTGCGAAATTCCCTCAAGTTTTGACAATTTTGTGTGGTAATCCTGAGTTTTTAATTTTTTTCGCCGGATAACCCTCCATCCATTTCACTTAAAAAAATGTTAACTTAAATTTTTGTAGGTCTTAAGGGGTTTAGGGTATAGGGTTTGGGGTTTAGGTTTAGGCTTTTAGGGTTTAGGGTTAGTGTTTTCGCAAAATATCCAAATCGAGAAATGCAAACAGTTTATTTTAAAAAAAAATAAACTTAAACCCTAAAAACGTTTTTAGGGTTAATGGCTTAGGTATTTAGGGTTTAGGTGTAGGATTTAGAGTTTATGTTTAGGGTTTAGGAGTTAGGGACTTAGGAATTTGGGGTTTAGGGTTTATATTTATTATAAGTTAAATATAAATTCTAATCCCAAAACCCTAAATATAAACTCTAAACTCCTAAGTCCTAAATATAAACCCTACACCTAAATCCTAAATCCCCAAGCCCTAGTTTTAGGGTTATGGTTTTTTTTTAAAATAATATGTTTGTATTTAACGATTTGAATATTTTGCAAAAATCCTAAACCTAAACCCCCAAAGCCTAAACCTAAATCCTAAACCCCAAACCTTAAATCCCTAAGCCCTTAAGGCCTTAACCCTAAAAACTTTTTTAGGGTTTTTTTTAAATGAAACCGTTTGTATTAACGATTTGGGTATTTCACGATTTTTTTTTAAGTTAACGCTTTTTTAAGTGAAATGGATGGATGGGTATCCGGCGAAAAAATTAAAAACTCTGGGTTACCACATGAAATTGTCAAAATTTGAGGGGATTTTGCGAAAAAGTCAAAAATTCAGGGTTACCAAGAGAAATATGTCAAAAACTCAAGGTTATCAAACGAAATTGTCAAAACCTTAGGGAATTTCGCAGAAGAGTAAAAACTCAGGGTTATCAGGCGAAATTTCCGTTGTTATAATAATTACTTGTATAACGTGGTCGTAACACTAAAAAAGCGAACCTGCTATATACACGACATTTTCCACATATATACACGACAATCTGTACGCCAAGACTTGGCGTACAGGTGAAAATACGTATAATTGTAAGATTATACGTATTTTTTTTATAAAAAAAGTATAAATCTCTACGCCAGAATATGGCGTACGCCAGATTCTAGCGTACAAATTGGGCCAGCCCATATTAGGGCCGACCCAACTTCTAAATTTGATTTTTTACAATCTGCTGTACGTCAGATTCTGGCGCAGGATTTAAAAAAAAATCTTTTTCTTTTTCTGGACGCACCCAAGTTAACATATTTTTTTTTAAATCTGTATTTGACTCTAGTAATAGACGTTTTCAAGTAATCAGGGTTACATGGCAATAAATTTGGTTGTATCATGAGGTTTCAATATACTTTTATTCATGTACGTTTCTCCACCAATTCATTTGATATTAACTGTTTGTTATTATTATTCTCGAAAATCACATATAATTATGATTATATCTTATAGTTATATCCAATTTGGTTATATCTTATAGTTATATGTTACGGTTATATTCTTTAGTTATATACTATGGTTATATCCAATTTGGTTATATCTTATAGTTATATACTATGGTTATATCCAATTTGGTTATATCTTATGGTTATATCCTATGGTTATATCTTATCGTTATATCCTATAATTATATATTATGATTATATCCAATTTGGTTATATCTTATGGTTATATCCAATTTGATTATATCTTATAGTTATATACTATGGTTATATCCAATTTGGTTATATCTTATGGTTATATCCTATAGTATATAACTAAAGGATATAACCATAGTATATAACCATAATATATAACTATAGGACAATAGTATATAACTATAGGATATAACCATAGTATATAACTATAGGATATAACCATAAGATATAACCATAATATATAACTATATGACAATAATATATAACTATAGGATATAATCATAGTATATAACTATAGTATATAACTATAAGATATAACCATAGTATATAACTATAGGACAATAGTATATATAATTATAGGATATAACCATACTATATAACTAAAGGATATAACCATAGTATATAACTATAGGATATAACGATAAGATATAACCAAATTGTATATAACCATAGTATATAACTATATGATATAATCATAGTATATAACTAAAGAATATAACCGTAGTATATAACTATAAGATATAACCAAATTGGATATAACTATAAGATATAATCATAGTATATAACCATAGTATATAACTATAGGATATAACCAAATTAGATATAACTATAAGATAAAACAATAGGATATAACCATAGTATATAACTAAAGGATATGACCATAGTATATAACCATAAGATATAACCAAATTGGATATAACTATAGGACAATAGTATATAACTATAGGATATAACCATAGTATATAACTATAGGATATAATCATAGTATATAACTATAGGACAATAGTATATAACTATAGGACAATAGTATATAATTATAGGATATAATCATAGTATATAACTATAGGATATAATCATAGTATATAACTATAGGATATAAGCATAGTATATAACTATAGGATATAACTATAGGATATAACCATAGTATATAACTATAGGATATAATCATAGTATATAACTATAGGACAATAGTATATAACTATAGGATATAACCATAGTATATAACTATAGGATATAATCATAGTATATAACTATAGGACAATAGTATATAACTATAGGATATAACCATACTATATAACTATAGGATATAATAAGAGTATATAACTATATGATATAACCATAATATAACTAAAGGATATAACCATAGTATATATAACCATAAGATATAACCAAATTGGATATAACTATAGGACAATCGTATATAACTATAGGACAACAGTATATAACTATAGGATATAACCATAGTATATAACTATAGGATATAATCATAGTATATAACTATAGGACAATAGTATATAACTATAGGATATAACCATAGTATATAACTATAGGATATAATCATAGTATATAACTATAAGACAATAGTATATAACTATAAGATATAACCATACTGTATAACTATAGGATATAATAAGAGTATATAACTATAGGATATAACCATAGTATATAACTAAATGATATAACCATAGTATATAACTATAAGATATAACCATAAGATATAATCAAATTGGATATAACTAAATGATATAACCATATTATATAACTATAAGATATAACCATAAGATATAATCAAATTGAATATAACTATAAGATATAATCATAATATATAATTATAGGATTTAACGATAATATATAACCAAATTGGATATAACTATAAGATATAACCATAGTATATAACTATAAGATATAACCAAATTGGATATAACCATAAGATATAACCAAATTGGATATAACCATAATATATAATTATAGGATATAATGATAAGATATAACCAAATTGGATATAACTATAAGATATAACCATAGGATATAACCATAAGATATAACCAAATTGGATATAACCATAGTATATAACTATAAGATATAACCAAATTGGATATAACCATAGTATATAACTAAAGAATATAACCGTAACATATAACTATAAGATATAGCCAAATTGGATATAACTATAAGATATAACCATAGTTATATGTGATTTTCGAGAATAATAATAACAAACAGTTAATATCAAATGAATTAGTGGAGAAACGTACATGAATAAAAGTATATTGAAACCTCATGATACAACCGAATTTATTGTCATGTAACCCTGATTACTTGAAAACGTCTATTACTAGAGTCAAATACAGATTTAAAAAAATAAAAATTGTTCACTTGGGTGCGCCCAGAAAAAGAGAAATTTTTTTTTAAAAAAAAAAAAAAATATGCGCAAGAATCTGACGTATAACAAATTATAAAAAATCAAATTTAGAAGTTGGGCTGACCCTAATATGGGCTGACCCAATCTGTACGCCAGTCGTATAGATTTATACTTTTTTTATAAAAAAATATAGTATCAGCCTAAAAAAAGGACTGATACTATATGCGCTACACTTTTTTGCTTTGCGCGCTACAATCTGTACGCCCTATGAGGGCGTACGCCCTGGAATGTCGTACAGCTTATTTTATTATATTTTTGTTGGTGTTTTGAATTTTAATGAATTGTTGTATTATTTTCCTGTACGCTGTATTCTAGCGTACGCTAAGATACAGCGTACAGGAAAATAGCCGTTAGAATTTGGCCTGTACGACATGGTACGGCGTACGCCCTATGGAGGCGTACAGAACTACCCGTTATTCCAACGGCCATATTTGTGCCTATAAAATAGCTTTTGAAGTTGACAAATGGTAAGATCGAAACAACAAATTTTACAAAAAATGTCATATTGGAGTAGTAGTGGAGAAGATGATGAAGATTTCGACGATGAAGATGCTGAAGATTATGTCGATCAAGATTTCGACAATGAAGATGCTGAAGATTATGTCGATCAAGATTTCGACGATGAAGATTTCGACGATGGCAATTTCGAGGTTAGTGTGTATGGAATGATTAAGATTGAAATTAGTTATAATTAATATAGCTTAAGTACATAGAGGCCTATATTTATTATGTTCAAAGATAGATTAGTATTTAGTTGTAGTGGACAAGATGATTATGGTGTTGCGGTAGATGCCTAAATTTTATTATGTTAAAAGATAGATTAGTATGTAGTTGTAGTAGACAAGATGATGACGATTTAGCGGTAGAGGCCTATATTTGTTTTGATATATTTTAAAAGATTAGTGATTAATTGTAGTGGAGAAGTTGATTATTGTTGTGAATTTGATATATGTTAAAAGTCTTATGTTTAGTGAGATAAGCTATCAATTTGTTTTCGTCTTTAGTTTAGTTTTGTATTACAATTATAGTTGTATTTTATAGTTAATATTGGTTAGCTACAAACATCTAAATTTAACAAATTCCAATCCATATATTGTAACATTATTGTTTAGTTATGTATTACAATTACAGTTTAGTTATATATTACAATTGCAATCCATATATTGTAACATTATTGATGATGTAAACATGTATAGGGGAAAGATTATGGAGATGAATTTTGTACCAATCTGAGCTGGGATAGCCGAGAGAAATTGGTTAAGTGGGTTAGGAATATGGGCAAAGATTTGATGATGGTTTTAGTCATTCAGAAGTCAAATGTCAGAAGTGTTAGTTTGACGTGCGAGAATTTTGGTGAGTTTAGATCGGGGAGAAAGAAAGGTAGTGACTCAGAAGAGGAAGTTGAGGTAATTCGTAAATCCCATTCGAAGAAGTCCGGATGCACATTTGAGTTGTGTGGTGTTAGATTGAAGAAGAAGCCAGGGGAAGTGACTCAGAAATGGATCCTAAATGTGATAGATGGATGCCACAACCATAAGCTTCCGACTAGCTTTCTTGGGCATCCATACATGGGCAGAATGACCTAGGACTATTGTTGGGAAGTTGAAGAAGTTCTTCCCCAGAAATGTTACATCCATGAAACAAGTTTCCAACTTTCTGCAGAAGGTGCGTTATGAAGATCAAGGGAATTGACGGTTACGCAATGGACTCTGAACTTTTTGAAAGAAAATAGTTATCGGGTATTTCCTCTTACAAAGGTGTCTACGAAAGAGACTGATATCCTATTTTTTGCTCACCCGGACTCGCTCCACCTATTGAAGATGTTCCCGTACGTGGTAATTATTGATGCCACATACAAGACAAATAGGTATGTGCTGGATTTGTGTTGCATTTTCAACACAATATAATAGTAGTGATTTATAGCATTGATATGAATTATATGTTATATTCTATGACTTCTTACATTCATTTGTTTTCCTACATTCATCCATAGGTATCAAATGCCATTGGTGGAGATTGTCGATTTCACTTCCACGCACAAGACCTTCAACATTGCGTATGCATTTACACGACAAGAAGAAGTTGGGCATTACAAGTTCATAATGGAGAAACTTTTGTGCTTGTTTAAAGATTTGGGTGTTATGCCGGCCGCCATCATGACTGATCGAGAGAAGGCCCTCATTAATGCAATTCGGATAGTTTTCAAAGATGAAGTAAAACACCTTTTGTGTTGGGTGCATATTAAGCACAACATAGAAGCATATGCTCTCCCAATATTGAAGGATAAAAAAACAAGTGAAAAGGTTTTGCGGCCAATGTTGGGCACTATGGTGTTCAACCACGGAGGAAATCTACGAAGAAAGGCTTGTGCAATTGAGGACATCGTGGAAGAGTGGCCTCGTTCGATACATTGAGAAGACGTGGACGAATCCTCACAAGGAAAGCATAGTGAGAGCGTAGACTGGTCATCATCTTCACTTCTTCACGAGGACTTCAAACAGGTAACCCTTGTACGATGTTCAGTAGTTTGCTTGTTCATGGCTCAATGTGGGAGTAACGCAATGCTTTTCATGTTTTTTGATAGGGTTGAGGGTATGCATCACGTGTTGAAGCAAATTCTGAATTCTAGCGTTGGTGGTTTTAATAGAATGGTAGTAAGGATACACCATGCGATCGAGGGTCAAATTGGGCAGGTGCATGCGACCATGGAGATGTCACGGACCAAAACACCAACGATGTTTGATGGTATGCCGCCAGAAATAAGAGTGTTGTTTTCAAGGCTATTTTTCAAAGTGTCGGATAGGTGCTTGGAAATGTTGTTTGATCTGTATAAGCAGATATTGGCGGATGATTTCCCTGATGAGTGTGATGATCACTGGATGAGAGATTGCTTCGGCCTGCCATGTGTCCACAGAATCGCAAATGCCATAATTGATAAGACGCCGATCATGCCGAGTGAGATACACCGCTTCTGGAAGCAATTACAATGGGATAGGGTTTACACAGAAGAAGAGTCAGTTGATGACACAAAACAGATGTCTGTTCAAGAGTTGATATGGAAGGAAATGGATCAAATGTGACACGCTAAAACATTGAGCAAGGACCAAGTAGAGCAAATCACCGACGTGTTCTGGAACACGCAGCACCCGCAAGAAACTTTGATGCAGGAGCCCACGGGAATCAATTCAAAAGGAAGGCCAAAGGGTTCGACAAAGTACGACACCAAGAGGGAGCCGAGCTTGTTTGAGCATCGAAGGGCTGAGTTAGATGAGATTGAGAAGAACAAGGCCAGTGGAAGCCAAGGTAGAGGTCGGGGTCGTGGCAAGAAGGGACCAAGAGGAGCTTCGCCGGGCACTGGGACCCAAGGGAGCCAATCTGAAGGGACAGGATCGCAGCAGCTCCTTGAACAACCCGTGATTTATATGGGGGTGAACTTTGGGGTTAAGAATGTGGATTACTTTTGGTTTCCATACATTAACGGGGCCAGAGATGTATCTCCAGACGGGCATTGTGGATATCGGACACTGGCTGTATTGATGGGATCAGAAGAGACTGCATATCCTATGGTTCGAATGCAGATGGCGGGCGAGTTGTTTGACAACAGAGATCTGTACATGCCCATCTTGCTCGTACTACACCCGGGGATCACTTACGAGGACCTTATATTTCGGGTCAACTATGTCATCAGTCCTTGCAGCGAGGAGTACTGGCTCGACATGCCGATGATTGGTTTAGTGTTTGCCACGCTATACCAAGTTGCTCTTGTCCTATTATCCTGGGATGGCCCATGCTTGTGCTTACCAATGAGGGCCTCTTACGAAAGCCTCGGCCCTCCAACACGGATATTGACGATGGCTCTCGTAGGAAACCGAAACCACTTTGTACCGGTATAGTTATTGTTTTTAAATAGCTAGTAATATTTATGCTTACCCTAAAACACAAAGCTCGATCATATTTTGTATTTTCTATGTAGGTGTCGTTGAAGGATGGTTGTCCACTACCTCCCCCTCCGTACGCTTGGCGTCGATTCAAACACCCAAGTGTCGATGGTTGGGACTATCAATTTCAGTCGAGGATTCAATAATTTTGGGATTATCGCATTAGATATAGCCGTCCTCCAGATCCTCCGGTGTAGTTTAAGATGTAGATTAGTTGAAGAAGTAGATTTACTTGTGTAATCTAAATTTGAAGAGCATATGAACTTCACATTTGTGTCTGATTTACTTGTGTAATCTCAATTTGAAAATGCTGATAATATATCTATTTTATTAACTTACATAAAATCCAACACAAATTACAACAGCGATACAAACATTACATGAACTCATTTACGGCCTTATATCTCTCTTAATTTATGTTCATACAACGCTTTGCCCCTCACATTAAAAGGATCTTTTTCCATACGGCGCAGCACCCTTGTGTGAAGGGGGATCAACTGAACAAGTTCTGCATTTTCCTTAACAAGTTCTTCATTTTTGTTACAAAGCTCTTCCTCTCGGTTAGCAAGTTGTTGTTTTTCGCTCCACAGTTGTGCTATAACCCTTTGTGTCCTCTCATCGTAGGGTGGATCAAGCCACTTCTTGAAGTCACACCCCCCTTCCATAGTCGGACATCCCCAATACCTCCTTCTATAGTTGAACGGCATATGCCACTCACAGATAATTGCAGATCTCTTACAATAGCATAGCCGGTCAGCGTTTGTTGACGATGAAGATGAAGAGGCCATTATGCGATGTAGTGCTTGATTTTCCTATGAATATGATAAATCCATTACTGAATGTTTCATAAACATAAAACTCAAACAAGATCTAAGTTGAGAGGAGAACCTTACCGAATAATGGTGATGATCCACCCAGAGCTTCAGTTGCAATGGTGATAACACAGTAACTCTAGGGATAACACTATTTATACAAGAGAAGAGTTGTGCATAACAGCTATCACACAGCTGTAAAACACTCAGATTGTGCATAAGATTGTAGAAGAAATGGGTGAAAAATTAAAAAAAATGAGAAATTGGGCCCAAATAGGCCCAATATGGAGGATTATAGAAGAAAAGTGTGAAAAATTGAGAAAATGAGAAAGTGGGCCCAAATAGGCCCAATATGGAGGATTGTAGAAGAAATGGGTGAAAAATGAGAAAATGAGAAATTGGGCCCAAATAGGCCCAATATGGAGGATTGTAGAAGAAATGAGTGAAAAATGAAAAAATGAGAAATTGGGCCCAAATAGGCCCAATATGGAGAATTGTAGAAGAAAAGTGTGAAAAAATGAGAAATTGGGCCCAAATAGGCCAAATATGGAGGATTGAAGAAGAAATGGGTGAAAAACTAAAAAATGAAAAATTGGGCCCAAATAGGCCCAGTATGGAGGATTATATAATTATACTTGTATAGTATAGTATTTCGATTATATTTCATGTATACACTATAGTATTTGGTTATATTTCATGTATATACTATAGTATTTGGTTATATTTCATTCCGTTATACTTATACACTATAGTATTTCGTTATATTTCATTCCGTTACACTTATATAGTATAGTATTCGGTTATATTTCATGTATATACTATAGTATTTGGTTATATTTCATGTATATACTATAGAATTGATTATATTTCATGTATATACTATAGTATTTGGTTATATTTCATGTATATACTATAGTATTTGGTTATATTTTATTCCGTTACACTTATATAGTATAGTATTCGGTTATATTTCATGTATATACTATAGTATTTGGTTATATTTCATATATATACTATAGTATTTGGTTATATTTCATGTATATACTATAGTATTTGGTTATATTTTATGTAATTATACTTATACACTATAGTATTTGGTTATATTTCATGTAATTATACTTATATACTATAGTATTTTGTTATATTTCATGTATATAATATAGTATTTGGTTATATTTCATTCCGTTACACTTATACACTATAGTATTTCGTTATATTTCATTCTGTTACACTTATATAGTATAGTATTTGGTTATATTTCATGTATATACTATAGTATTTGGTTATATTTCATTCTGTTACACTTATACACTATAGTATTTCATTATATTTCATTCCGTTACACTTATATAGTATAGTATTCGGTTATATTTCATGTATATACTATAGTATTTGGTTATATTTCATGTATATACTATAGTATTTGGTTATATTTTATGTAATTATACTTATACACTATAGTATTTGGTTATATTTCATGTAATTATACTTATATACTATAGTATTTGATTATATTTCATGTATATACTATAGTATTTGGTTATATTTCATTCTGTTACACTTATACACTATAGTATTTCGTTATATTTCATTCCGTTACACTTATATAGTATAGTATTCGGTTATATTTCATGTATATATTATAGTATTTGGTTATATTTCATGTATATACTATAGTATTTGGTTATATTTCATGTATATACTATAGTATTTGGTTATAATTCATGTAATTATACTTATACACTATAGTATTTGGTTATATTTCATGTATATACTATAGTATTTGGTTATATTTCATGTATATACTATAGTATTTGGTTATATTTCATTCCGTTACACTTATATAGTATAGTATTCGGTTATATTTCATGTATATACTATAGTATTTGGTTATATTTCATATATATACTATAGTATTTGGTTATATTTCATGTATATACTATAGTATTTGGTTATATTTTATGTAATTATACTTATACACTATAGTATTTGGTTATATTTCATGTAATTATACTTATATACTATAGTATTTGGTTATATTTCATGTATATACTATAGTATTTGGTTATATTTCATTCCGTTACACTTATACACTATAGTATTTCGTTATATTTCATTCCGTTATACTTATATAGTATAGTATTCGGTTATATTTCATGTATATACTATAGTATTTGGTTATATTTCATGTATATACTATAGTATTTGGTTATATTTTATGTAATTATACTTATACACTATAGTATTTGGTTATATTTCATGTAATTATACTTATATACTATAGTATTTGGTTATATTTCATGTATATACTATAGTATTTGGTTATATTTCATTCCGTTACACTTATACACTATAGTATTTCGTTATATTTCATTCCGTTACACTTATATAGTATAGTATTCGGTTATATTTCATGTATATATTATAGTATTTGGTTATATTTCATGTATATACTATAGTATTTGGTTATATTTCATGTATATACTATAGTATTTGGTTATATTTCATGTAATTATACTTATATACTATAGTATTTGGTTATATTTCATGTATATACTATAGTATTTGGTTATATTTCATGTATATACTATAGTATTTGGTTATATTTCATGTATATACTATAGTATTTGGTTATATTTCATGTATATACTATAGTATTTGGTTATATTTCATTCCGTTACACTTATATAGTATAGTATTCGGTTATATTTCATGTATATACTATAGTATTTGGTTATATTTCATATATATACTATAGTATTTGGTTATATTTCATGTATATACTATAGTATTTGGTTATATTTTATGTAATTATACTTATACACTATAGTATTTGGTTATATTTCATGTAATTATACTTATATACTATAGTATTTGATTATATTTCATGTATATACTATAGTATTTGGTTATATTTCATTCCGTTACACTTATACACTATAGTATTTCGTTATATTTCATTCCGTTACACTTATATAGTATAGTATTCGGTT
This sequence comes from Rheum nobile, assembly GCA_027886185.1. Classification (NCBI taxonomy): domain Eukaryota; kingdom Viridiplantae; phylum Streptophyta; class Magnoliopsida; order Caryophyllales; family Polygonaceae; genus Rheum; species Rheum nobile. Next base: position 635,709 of record WOAB01000901.1, on the reverse strand, counting down.
ATATTTCATGTATATATTATAGTATTTGGTTATATTTCATGTATATACTATAGTATTTGGTTATATTTCATTCCGTTACACTTATACACTATAGTATTTCGTTATATTTCATTCCGTTACACTTATATAGTATAGTATTCGGTTATATTTCATGTATATACTATAGTATTTGGTTATATTTCATGTATATACTATAGTATTTGGTTATATTTTATGTAATTATACTTATACACTATAGTATTTGGTTATATTTCATGTAATTATACTTATATACTATAGTATTTGGTTATATTTCATGTATATACTATAGTATTTGGTTATATTTCATTCCGTTACACTTATACACTATAGTATTTCGTTATATTTCATTCTGTTACACTTATATAGTATAGTATTCGGTTATATTTCATGTATATATTATAGTATTTGGTTATATTTCATGTATATACTATAGTATTTGATTATATTTCATGTAATTATACTTATATACTATAGTATTTGGTTATATTTCATGTATATACTATAGTATTTGGTTATATTTCATGTATATACTATAGTATTTGGTTATATTTCATTCCGTTACACTTATATAGTATAGTATTCGGTTATATTTCATGTATATACTATAGTATTTGGTTATATTTCATATATATACTATAGTATTTGGTTATATTTCATGTATATACTATAGTATTTGGTTATATTTTATGTAATTATACTTATACACTATAGTATTTGGTTATATTTCATGTAATTATACTTATATACTATAGTATTTGATTATATTTCATGTATATACTCTAGTATTTGGTTATATTTCATTCCGTTACACTTATACACTATAGTATTTCGTTATATTTCATTCCGTTACACTTATATAGTATAGTATTCGGTTATATTTCATGTATATATTATAGTATTTGGTTATATTTCATGTATATACTATAGTATTTGGTTATATTTCATATATATACTATAGTATTTGGTTATAATTCATGTAATTATACTTATACACTATAGTATTTGGTTATATTTCATGTATATACTATAGTATTTGGTTATATTTCATGTATATACTATAGTATTTGGTTATATTTCATTCCGTTACACTTATATAGTATAGTATTCGGTTATATTTCATGTATATACTATAGTATTTGGTTATATTTCATATATATACTATAGTATTTGGTTATATTTCATGTATATACTATAGTATTTGGTTATATTTTATGTAATTATACTTATATACTATAGTATTTGGTTATATTTCATGTATATACTATAGTATTTGGTTATATTTCATTCCGTTACACTTATACACTATAGTATTTCGTTATATTTCATTCCGTTACACTTATATAGTATAGTATTCGGTTATATTTCATGTATATACTATAGTATTTGGTTATATTTCATGTATATACTATAGTATTTGGTTATATTTTATGTAATTATACTTATACACTATAGTATTTGGTTATATTTCATGTAATTATACTTATATACTATAGTATTTGGTTATATTTCATGTATATACTATAGTATTTGGTTATATTTCATTCCGTTACACTTATACACTATAGTATTTCGTTATATTTCATTCCGTTACACTTATATAGTATAGTATTTGGTTATATTTCATGTATATATTATAGTATTTGGTTATATTTCATGTATATACTATAGTATTTGGTTATATTTCATGTATATACTATAGTATTTGGTTATATTTCATGTAATTATACTTATATACTATAGTATTTGGTTATATTTCATGTATATACTATAGTATTTGGTTATATTTCATGTATATACTATAGTATTTGGTTATATTTCATTCTGTTACACTTATATAGTATAGTATTCGGTTATATTTCATGTATATACTATAGTATTTGGTTATATTTCATATATATACTATAGTATTTGGTTATATTTCATGTATATACTATAGTATTTGGTTATATTTTATGTAATTATACTTATACACTATAGTATTTGGTTATATTTCATGTAATTATACTTATATACTATAGTATTTGGTTATATTTCATGTATATACTATAGTATTTGGTTATATTTCATTCCGTTACACTTATACACTATAGTATTTGGTTATATTTCATTCCGTTACACTTATATAGTATAGTATTCGGTTATATTTCATGTATATACTATAGTATTTGGTTATATTTCATATACATACTATAGTATTTGGTTATATTTCATGTATATACTATAGTATTTGGTTATATTTCATGTAATTATACTTATATACTATAGTATTTGGTTATATTTCATGTATATACTATAGTATTTGGTTATATTTCATTCCGTTACACTTATACACTATAGTATTTCGTTATATTTCATTCCGTTACACTTATATAGTATAGTATTCGGTTATATTTCATGTATATACTATAGTATTTGGTTCTATTTCATGTATATACTATAGTATTTGGTTATATTTCATGTATATACTATAGTATTTGGTTATATTTTATGTAATTATACTTATACACTATAGTATTTTGTTATATTTCATGTATACACTATAGTATTTCGTTATATTTCATTCCGTTACACTTATACACTATAGTATTTCGTTATATTTCATTCCGTTACACTTATATAGTATAGTATTCGTTTATATTTTATGTAATTACACTTATATAGTATAGTATTTCGTTATATTTCATTTGGTTACACTTATATAGTATAGTATTTCGTTATATAATAACATGCAATTTAACCAAAACAACCAAAACATATATACACATGATCCAAAACACAAGTGTCTAATCCACATAAATACATGATCCTACAATCTAGTCATCATCGGGGACTCTACCGCTACCATCTCCTCTCTCGTGCTGTGAATCAGTAAATCTCTGAGAAGCATGCGGTAAGGGATCAGTCGCAGGCGCCTCGTGACCTATCAAATCATGAATCCACGAAATAATCGTAGCAGTAACATCTGGTGGAAGCTCGTCCCTCTCCTCTAAAAAATGCCGCATCCGACCGGCGATAATCTGGGTCCGCTGAATACACGACAATGATTTCCATTACAATTAAACTGATTTTAAGCACGTAAAAAATGATAAGCGATAAATAAAATGTATCATACCATGAGAGTAGACACCGGTGGAGCTGGAGGGATGACAGGAGCCAGACCTGGACGATCCTGTCTAGGAGACCGTGCGTCCACATAAGGATGTGACATCTGCTCCAGCCAATCGATGTACGCATCGTCAGTGTCCCAGGCGAAGGTGGTATGGAGCCTGTCCTGAAGCTCGATCGTCGGTCTAGGGTCGGCATCCCATGTGCACAGCTCGTCGGCGTACTGAAGATCATACGCCCTCAAGTCGACCCGCCTCTTCACCTCGCGTGGCGCTGGTGGATCCTCTGGAACCCCCTGCCTGTAACCGAACTGTCGGAGGACTCGGTCCGGCATGTACGGCTCCTGTATATCGAGGCACTGAATAATGCCTCGATACAAAGAAGGAGCGTACTGACGGGTCGTAAAGTCTAACGGACCCCACGGTGTCCAAGCAACCTAAAATTTATATTTCATGTTTTTAATTTTTTTTCGAGGCCACTATATACCTAAATTCAAAACGTATATTTATAATTTTAATTACCTAAATTCAAAGCGTAAATTCATAATATAAATTTCCTAAACGAAAAGCAATAAAACAGTAAAGTATTACCTCGTCAAATCTCACGGCGTCTAAAATGCGGCGAATAGCCATCAGCCGCTCCGAATTCCGTCCCTGAGGAACCTCCCTCCCGTCTCTCCGAGCGGCCCTCGTATCCACCATGGCCTCCAGGTCAAGGACAGCGTGACCTCGGAAAGTAGGAAAGTACGCCCAAATCCAGGCCTACATATATATAAAAACCCGTAAGCATATGATATCATATATTTTAAAAATAATTTAAAATAAATTAATAGTTACCATCAGAAGAAGTGTACACCCTGCAATGCCCTTCGCCCTGGCCTGTGACGCCTCACCCAAATTCCGATACAGGACAGCCAGTACGCCGACTCCCCAGGCATAACAACCGCTGCGGTCGTGGTCATAGACTAGCGCCATATACTTGTACTTGACGGCGTTCGTCGACTTGTCCGGGAAAACGGTACAACCGAGGAGCGTCATCAAGTACATGGATGCTATGCGTCGGTCATCCCTCTCTGGACTGGATAGCTGCTCAATCGACCTCAGCGAGAGGAACTCTATCGGAATACTGCCACCACCGAACCACAGGGACAACAACTCCTGGTTCGCCCCAGTAACAGCGCAGACGTGCTCTCTGACGACGGAGTCTGCCATATATGTGGTGACGCTCAAGCCGTCGATGGGAATCTTCAGGATGCGCGCGACATCGTGGAGCGTGATAGTGATCTCGCCCCATGGGAAATGGAACGAGCTCGTCTCCGGATGCCATCGCTCGACGAACGCAGAAATAAGCACGTCGTCGACACTCCTGGAGTCCACCTCCCTCAGAGAGGTGATACGGCTCCGCTGCGCAAAATCCCACCAGGTGTCAGGAGCCGCTGTAATGTGCTGGTCCATCTCCCAATGCCACGACTTCCTGGTGTACGTCTTCAGAACCTTCCTCATCTGAAAAATAAATAACAAAATTAGTATTATACTTATACATTTATATATAGCATTTTCATATTTTTATTAACAAATCTTAGACTACATCAAAGAGGTACCGTATCATCCACGCGCGCAACGGGTGGTGGGGGCTCTGGTAGTGCCAACGCCAATGTCATGTCCCATACGACCCTGGCGACGTGGGTCGTATACGTACCCAGGAGGTGAGGAACGAGGGGCCCTCCTGGCATCCAAGGCTCCACGGGACCCGCCTGCTCGGGAACCGGATCCGCCTGTTGTGGAGGCGGATCCAGGTGCTGCGGAGACAGATCCCCCTGCTGAGAAGCCGGATCCGCCTGCTGGGGAGACTCGTCCATCCCCAAGTCCTCTGCGGGTCCATCATAATAGTCGCGCTGGAAGGCCGCGTCGGCAACGGCAACTGCCTCCTCCTCCAGATCCATGGACGGGGTCGATGAGGAAGACGGAGACAGCGACGTGTCAGACCTGGTCACGCCCACCTGCACTCCCGTCGCGTCGCGACGTCCTGTGTCGCGACCTGTACTCCCCAAGTCCTCTAGGACGACCTGCACTCCCGTCACGACGTCCTGTGTCGCGTCTAGGACGGGAAACAGATCCACTGAAGCGGCCACCGAAGCGGCCCGACGAGCCGATGCTGTGACCGGATTCCTCCGCGCCAGCTGACGGGAGCCACGTCAGGGCCGTCTCATAGACAACATCGAGGCTTGCAAAGCCTTTTAATAACATATTAACTCGTCAAATTTTTAAATTCTTAAACAACTACATTATCTGCCAAAATATAGATCTAATTTGTCATCTTAATTTGCTAATATATTTCTTTAAATTCAATCACAATTTAATAACAACATAAATTCCTTAATTTTTATTTTAATTTCATATCATAAATTTTAGTTTCATATACACATTTGTTTTTCTAAATTCAAGTTAAATTATTATAACTGAAATCCAAAATTCAATACCTAAATTCAAATTCAATTTTTATAACATAAATATAAATTTCTAAAATTAATTACATATCAACAATTTCAAATCTAAATATTAATTTTAAACAAATCTATAATTAATTTCAGATCACTAATTTCTAATTGTAATACATATTTTATTCTAAATTTTAATCAATTCAAAATAAATTTCTAAAATTCATAAATAATATTTTCTAAAATATAAATAATAATTAATTACATATCACTAATTTCTAATTGAAACAAATCTAGAATTAATTACAGATCAACAATAAATTTCTAAAATTCATAAATAATTAATTACAGATCACTAATTTCTAATTGTAATACATATTTTATTCTAAATTTTAATCAATTCAAAATAAATTTCTAACATTCATAAATAATATTTTCTAAAATTCATAAATAATAATTAATTACAAATCACTAATTTCTAATTGAAACAAATCTAGAATTAATTACAGATCAACAATATTTGGTTGCAATATCTATTTCTAAATTCAATACTTATTTTATTCTAAATTTTCATCAATTTAAAATAAATTTCTAAAATTCATAACTATAAATTATTCAAATATAACTATAATTTTTTTAAAATAAATCTATAATTAAATACAGATAAACTATTTCTAAATGCAATACCTATTTCTAAATTTAATATTTATTACATTCTAAATTTTCATTAATTCAAATAAATTTCAATTCCGTTCATACCTCTCGACTACCCCAGGTAGAAGTCTGACCGGGTGTCGCAGGATCGTCTCCGCGTCCGCGTCCCCCTCCTCGTCTGCCCCGCGCTCGGATAAATCGAGTCCGGCAAGAACCTCGTCCTGCATCGCCATCCGGACCACCGCCGGCCATATCTCCGACGCCGGCCACCTCTCCGCCGCCGCCGGCCACCTCTGCAGCAACAGGAACACCGCCCCCAGCCGCCAATCTCTCCACGCCGCCTGGAGAGCCATCCCCGCCATTCGCGCCGCCACGAGGCTCGCCGGAGGCGTCACCACCGGCGCCACTGCTCGCCATCGTCGGAGATGAGGAGGAGGAGGAGAAGAAGAAGAAGGAAAGAAAGGGAGGAGGAGGAGAAGAGGAGAAGAAGAGAAGCCGCAGGGGAGGAAGAAGACGCCGGAAAGCGTACGCCACGACACGCCGCAGGGAGGAAGAAGAAGAAGAAGAAGAAGAAGAAGAAGAAGAAGAAGAAGAAGAAGAAGAAGAAGAAGAAGAAGAAGAAGAAGAAGAAGAAGAAGAAGAAGAAGAAGAAGAGCGGCCTCTTAACCTACCCTGTACGCCATATCATGGCGTACGCCATGGTATGGCGTACAGGCTAGGGCCGAGTTGGGCCGGCCCAAGTTGCCCAGCCCAACTAATTTATTTAAAAAAAAAGAAATACAAATACGTATTTTTCTGTACGCCGTATGAGGGCGTACACAAAAATACGTATTTGTATTTCTTTTTTTTATTTGCCACTTTTGGCTTATTTTTTGCTATATTTTAATACGTACGCCAGATAAAGGCGTACGCCCTCATAGGGCGTACAGTTTGTCGCACGAAAAGCAGAAATTCGTCGCGTATATAGTGGCTCCGAAAAAAAGAGTCTAAGAAAAGCTCTCCGTACTTTCCCTCCCAACTCCCCCAACTTTACATTTTCCCTTCGTCTCCACCAATAGCCACTAGCAAATCCCTAACTCTAACCCATTCCATGTCAAATTCGAGTTTTGTGCGATGATGCAATTTCAAGATCGCTCCACCTTCAATCTGTTCGTCATAAGACCCCTTTTCTATTTAATCACTCTTTTGGCGTCGAGTTTTCTGAGTTCTTTCTGGTGCCATGAGAAAACTAGATCCCCGAAAGCCAAAAGAAGAACCTCCTTGTTGAGTAATCTGAGCGTTTTTTCCCCTAAATCTAATTGGCACTTTCCTGTAAAGGGGCTTCATAAGATCGATTACCTTCAACGTGTGCTCCTATTTGTTCCTCTGGCTTTTGGCCGTTTGCGCGGTGTCTTGGCGGAGGCTGAGTTTCCGTATCAGTTTGCTTCTTCTTGCTATGACAGAGCTGCAAATTGTGGTTGCTATTTTGTGGAGTTCTTCATTTTCCTGGAAGTCTCATGTGGTTTTCTAAAAGTCACTCATCTATATGTGTTGTTGCTTTGACTCCCATGGTTTTCAAATAAATTGATCAGGTGTGATTCCTCTAATCTTCCATTGTTTCCCTTATCTAATTTCTCTGCACAAAATATATTGCAACAAACAAACTTCTGTTTGTGAAAATCATATGTTCAAAGGTGTCTTATAAATTGACCAGGTGTTATTCCACTAACGTTAAGGCTTCACAAGCCACTACTAGCATTCCAACAAACTCCATAACTGGGGTCTCACAGACCATCTTTTGTTTGCCTGATACCAACAAGAATGCTTTTATAGGGGGCTTCACAAGCCAAACCCATTAAGGATCCTTCAAAAACAAAACAACACGATCCTGCATCTCATTTTTCTGGTCTTTCCAAGGTCAATGAGGACTCTCAAAAAAGAGTTGGTGTAAACTAAAAATATTTATTGTTCTATACTATTTGTACAGACTTAATTTTTGTGATTAAAATAGTTGGGTTTTCACATTTAGGGATTGGTGTGATTAAAATATATTTAAATCGGTTTTTCTAATGTGTTCCCATGGACACATGTTAACAAGTTAAAATATGAAATTATCTTCAAAAATATTCCGTAAAAAAGAATGGATAAACCCTTAGTAAAAAAAAAACTAATGGATAAAAAAAATTATTGCTAAAGAGCCCATGGGCACACTACAAAAAACCTATTTAAATCGGGTAAGGAATTTTCCATAAGGCAAAAATCCCTTACTTGCTTTGAAGATTGATGTTTGAACAATGCTCTAGTATTTTTGGTAAAATTTCGCGATCCTGCCATTTAGGTCTAGTGATTTGTCATTGCCAATAGAAAATCTAACATTTTTTATTTCTTCATTGGTAACGGGATTCCTTAATTCAACTTGTTAGTATCATTGATTTCTTCATCAATTGTTTATAATTAGTGTCGTCTTTCTTGACTCTTTTTTCAAATCTAATTTTATTTCATTTCTTATGTTCTCATCACCTATTATGATGGTTCCTTCTTGTGTGTGTACTTTCATAATGATTATTCTACTACATCTCTCATTCGCTATTCTCTCTCTCATTCGCTATTCTATGGAAGTAGCTAGAGTTTGTATTAGTGGATTTGACGTGTTTAGCTATGGCTCTTTGACCCAACAATTGTTATGAAAGGTTAGAGCTGAACATTGGTAAGAAACCATATTGGTGTCTCACCCATTAAAAAATAATATATATCTATTTCTATTTTATAAGAGACACACTTTGTTTTAGCTTGAATTCTAGAGAACCCAACTGGATTTCTAATTTACCTTTTTTCCTATTTTTATTATAGATTAAAATACACATATACCCCTATATAAGATCTATAAGTTTATAATATATATATTATTTTATAATGTAAGTAATAAGCATAAATAATTTTATATTATATTATAATATATCATAATTAATAAAATTTTCAAATAAAGAATAACAATAAGATTAAAATAAGATGATAAAAATACAATCTTAAAACAAAACTATTGAACACAAAATTACACAAGATAATCATAAACAAAGACACACCAAAATACTAGAAAAAATACAACAACACGCCAAAGTATGATTAAGGATTAAATAAACGACTCTAATATTCATCGGTTGGGGTGCCAAAATTTTGCCATATATTTTGAACCAAGTCGGCTTTCAATTGGTGGTGCATATTCCTATCACGAATTCAAACTCGATTACTCAAAAAGCTTCTCATGTACATTGGTCTATTTGTAGTGTATGTACATTCCACATGTGTGCTCCCATTTTCATCTAGCTGTTGAAACGGGGATACATCATAACGAGTTAAGCTATTTTGTTCATCTTTGACTATCATATTGTGTGTACTAACCCTCATTTTATCATAAGGGTAATATGTTAAATTTTAATTTGATAAAAATAGAAGTTATGAAATTTATTTTAGAGGAATAATTTATATTTTCGTTAACTTAAGATCAAAAGTTAGGTTAAGATAATTTTGTTCAAATTATCAAATGGGTATAATAGTTTGGTGTATAAATAAATCAATAAGTATAACAATAAATATAGTTTAGAAATTTAAATATAATAATAAAGGTCATAAAAACTATTATGTTTATCCTTCAGGGGATAAAATAATAAATACTCTAAGTATGTTATCTCTTTAAGCTTTGAATGGTCTAAATTATGACTAACCTTATGTTAATTATAATATATATATAAAAGCTTATCAATTTTGACTTAGAATATTTAAATCAAGTTTAACAAAATTTTGTAAAGGATTTAAGTATGGTTAAAGTCATAAGAATGATAACTTAAGCATTATTTTAGCCTAAGTAAAATTTCCAAAATATTAATTTTGGGTTAAAATAATTTTAGAAACATAGAATTAATAAATAATTGAGTTTGGGAAAGTTTGGGTAACGTTTGTAATTTTTATAAAGTTATTCAAGGGCATTTTGCCACAGCTTTAAAAGTTGGGGCAAACATTGCAAATAAGCCAAAATGGGGGGGGGGGGGGGGGGCGATCGGGTTACTGTTCATCACCCTCTCCAATTGCCCAGCCGTGAGCTTCCCAAGTGCATCAATGGCGGATTTGGCTCAAATTCGGCCCCGTTTTCGCCTCTTTTCACCCAATCAACCCATGAGCTTTTTAGGAGGGATTAAAACACGCAATATCCTTGTATAATCGGGAGGAATAAATAAAAAACGATATCCAATTTAAGCATATAAGGCAAGAAATATTCTGAACATGTCATTGACGTTTTTGGCGAAATTGGATCCGATTCGGGATCGTTTTTGCCCAAATTTATCACGATTGTGTAGAGAAATTGATGGGCAATAAAACCCTATAAATAATCCCTCAAACGTAGTCATTTGGGTATCCAATTTCAATTTCAAAGTTTTTGATCCCCTCGTTAGGTCGTGTCTGAAATTGGCGTTTTCCGGCCACCTCGGTGCTCCACCACCACAATTAGAGCCACCATTGGAACCACCGTGTCATCCTTTTCGAAAACCCCATAGCCCCGCACCCGGAGTCATGCCGCCGAGCCACATTTCTCCTATGCGTGAACAGTAACCGGTCAGAGTCAGGCTACGTTGAAACGGATGCTTACGGTGAAACGTGAGGAGGAATGAGAGCCAACCATTTTGGGACAATGAAAGGCTATGATAGAACATCCATTATAACAAACATACACCCTCTCACACACAATTACACTCTATGGTCAACATCTGACCATTGACCGGTCAATGGTCAACGTTGAGCGTTGACCGATCAAACTGACTTTTGTCCAGATTTTTTTAATTTTTTTACTTTTTTTATAATTTTTTTTTATTTAAATATATTTTTTTATTCTTGTTTTTATACACATTTTTATCATAAAATTATTTCTAATAAAATAAACAATTTCCTATTAAATTTGAACAATTGTATATTAAAAGTTGAACAATTTTTTTTGAACAATATATAAAGTTGAACAATTATACGAACAATTTCATTTTTATGGTTAGACGACTGTTTCACTAAGCAAATTTTATTTTTTATTTTTTTTGGGCAAGTTTTTTTCTTGTTTTTTTACACGTTTTTATCATAAAATTGTAATTAAAAAAGTTGAACAATTCCTTATTAAATTTGAACAATTGTATGTTAAAATTGAACAATATTTTTTGAACAATATATAAAGTTTAACAATTATACCAAAAAAGTTGAACAATTATATCTTAAGGTTGAAAAATTTTCATTTTTATGGTTAGACGACTGTTTCAGTAAGCAAATTTTATTTTTATTTTTGGCAAATTTTTTTCTTCCTTTTTTCTTCCTTGTTTTTTTACACGTTTTTATCATAAAATTTTAATTAAAAAAGTTGAACAATTGTATGTTAAAAGTTGAACAATATATAAAGTTGAACAATTGTACGAATAAAGTTGAACAATTTTATTTTTATGGTTAGACTGTTTCACTACGCAAATTTTAGTTTTTTTTTTGGGGGCAATTTTTTTCTTCCTTTTTTTCTTGTTTTTCTACACGTTTTTATCATAAAATTATAATTAAAAAAGTTGAACAATTCCCTATTAAATTTGAACAATTGTATGTTAAAAGTGAACAATGTTTTCTGAACAATATATAAAGTTTAACAATTATACCAAAAAAATTGAACAATTATATCTTAAAGTTGAACAATTTTATTTTTATAATTACACATCTGTTTTGACTTTTGACTAAGCAATGGTTAGTTTTGTTTTTTGTTTTTTTGGCCAATTTTTTTTTCAGGATAAAATATTTTTAATTTTTTTTTGTTTCCTTACACGCTTTCCTCATAAAATTGTTTCTAAAAAAATTGAAAAATTCTCTGTTAAATTTGAACAATTGTATCATACAAGTTGAACAACTTTTTTAACAATATATAAAGTTGAACAACTGAACCAGAAAAGTTGAACAATTTAAATTGCATGAAAATTCAAACTTATAGCAAAAGATAGATTGGACAATACTTCATTAAAATTTTAACAATTGTCAAATAAACTTGAAGTTTTGTTTAGAATGTAATATAAACATAATACAAGTAAAAAATGTTCAAAACATAAACCCTAAATCCTAAATGTGTAGGAAAATAAAAATAGAAAACGGCAAAAACGACCATGCACAACTAAAAAATTATTTAAAAAATGAAATTGTTCAACATTAAGAGACAATTGTTCAAATTTATATACATAACGAACACAGTTGTCGAACTATAAAAATGAAATTGTTCAACTTTAAGATACAATAGTTCAACTTTTCATATACAATTGTTCAACTTTAATATTGTTCGAATTTTAATTGTACAACTTTAAACATACAATTGTTCAACTTTAAGAACTAATTGTTCAATTCTTTTCATACAAATTTTATAATAAAAACGTGTATAAATTTTTTTATTTTTTATTTTAAAAAAAATTTGGCCGTTGACTGATCAACGCTGACCATTGATCGGGATTGAGTGTGGTAGGGTGTATGGTAATATTAAAATGAATGGCCTAGAATGCTCCTCATGTTTCACCCTAAGGGTGCTTCTCACATGAAGCTAATCCTATATAGATATATATAGAGTTAACTTCATGTGAGGAGTACCCTTTGGGCGAAACGTGATGAGCATTCTAGGCCAAGCATTTCAATATTACCATACATCATACCACATCCAATCCCTGTCAATAGTCAGCATTGACCGGTCAGAGTTGACCGATCGTTGACTGGTCAAAGCCCAGGATTTTTTTTTTCGGTTTTTTTATTTTTGTTTTCCTACACGTTTTCATAATAATCTTTTTATGAAAAAAATTGAATAGTTAGTTCTTAAAGTTGAAAAATTGTATGTTAAAAGTTGAACAATTAAAACTTGAACAATATTAAAGTTGAACAATTGCATCTGAAAAGTTGAACTATTGTATCTTAAAGTTGAACAATTTCATTTTTTATAGTTAGACAACTGTATTCGCTATGTATATAAATTTGAACAATTGTCTCTTAATGTTGAACAATTTCATTTTTTTATAACTTTTTACGGGTGGTCATTTTTGCCGTTTTTCCTATTCTTATTTTCCTACACATTTAGGATATAGGGTTTATGTTTTAAACATTTTGAGTTGTATTATGTTTATATTACATTATAAACAAAACTTCAAGTTTATTGGACAATTATTAAAATTTTAATGAAGTATTATTCACTCTATCTTTTGTTATAAGTTTGAATTTTCATGTAATTTAAATTGTTCAACGTTTCTGGTTCAGTTGTTCAACTTTATATATTATTAATAAAGTTGTTCAGCTTGTAAGATACAACTGTTCAAATTCAAGAGAGAATTGTTCAATTTTTTAGAAATAACTTAATGAGGAAAACAAGAATAAAAAAAATAAAATAAATGTTTTATCCTGAAAAAAAAATTGGCCAAAAAAACAAAAAACAAAACTGACCGTTGCTTAGTGAAAACATATGTCTAACTATAAAAATGAAATTGTTCAACTTTAAAATACAATTGTTCAATTTTTTTTGGTATAATTATTCAACTTTATATATTGTTCAAAAAATATTGCTCAACTTTTAACATACAATTGTTAAAATTTAATAGGGAATTGTTCAACTTTTTTAATTACAACTTTATGATAAAAACGTGTAGAAAAACAAGAAAAAAGGAAGAAAAAATATTTGCCCGAAAAAATATTCTAAAATTTGCTTAGTGAAACAGTTGTCTAAACATAAAAATGAAATTGTTCGACTTTGTTCGTACAATTGTTCAACTTTATATATTGTTCAATTTTTTTTTCCAACTTTTAATTTACAACTGTTCAAATTTAATAGGAGATTGTTCATTTTTTAGAAACAATTTTATGATGAAAATATGTATAAAAACAAGAATAAAAAAGTGTATTTAAAAAAAAACTAAAATTTTCTTAGTGAAACAGTCGTCTAACCATAAAAATGAAATTGTTCAACTTTAAAATACAATTGTTCAAGTTTGTTCGTACAATTGTTCAACTTTATATATTGTTAAAAAAAAATTATTTAACTTCTAATATACAATTGTTCAAATTTAATAGGAAAGTATTCATTTTTTTAGAAACAATTTTTTGATAAAAATGTGTATAAAAACAACAATAAAAAAGTGTATTTTTTTTAAAAAAAATTGGACAAAAAGTCAGATTTGACCGGTCAATGGTCAGATGTTGACCTTGGGGTGTGATTGAGTGTGAGAGAGTGTATGTTTGCTATGATGGATGTTTCATCATAGCCTTCCATTGTCCCAAAATGGTTGACTCTCATTCCTTCTCACGTTTCACCTTAAGCATCCGTTTAATCGGAGCCTGACTATATATATAGTTATATATAGGTATATGATTATTGTTGTTATCGTCGTAATGACGGTATTGTGTGTGGACTTTGTTTGTTATGTGTGAACTTTATAGTCATTAAGTATGGACTTTAATAGTCGTATGTGTCAAGGATGTTATGGCCTTACGAGGCATACTGATCTCTTTATAACTCAGTATTGGTCGGAATAATTCCCTAATACTTTTAAGGTCATGACCATTACTTCTTATCCACCCGTTAAGGATAAGAGGTGTTTAAGCACATTGCTAGTGCAATTGGGTTGGACGTAATGTCGCCATGTGTTGTTCTCGTGATAATCGAGATTGTGTTAAAAGCATAAAGAATAATTGTGGTGTGGTGAAATTAAATAAGATAAGTGCTGCGAGCACATAATTAATAAATTTCGAGCGAGAAGTACAACTTGGAAACCGCTCGTGCTCTAGTTTAAGCTGATCGTCTTTCCAATCTGGATTCGCATTATGCGGTGAGGTTGGTCGGATCCAATTATCCAATGGGGTTTTATATATGTTGTGTGTAATTTAAAACGTTCACAAATAAATCATATCGTCTTCCCATAATACCCACATTCATTTCGGGTATTCTCTTGGTGTATATCTCTTTTGTCCATCATTCGTTTCAGTGAAAGTATTTTAGTTATATATTGTCTATTGGCTTTTACTCGAGAGACAATGATAGTAACTGGATACAATCACATAGAACCATTCTGTGTGTACCATTGCTTAGTCTTTCATTAGGTAAACCAACCACTATTTTTCCTTGCATGGTTGGCTGGTGTCATCCGTCCTACACGACACATCAGTCGACTTGCCTCAGGTTGTTTAGGAATGAAAGGTTGGCTGGTGTCATCCGTCCTATACGGCACATCAGTCGACTTGCCTCAGGTTGTTTAGGAGTAACGAGATGGAGAAGAAGGCTTGCGGTTGAAGATTAGTTTTTGAAGAACTTGTTGGATTTCTCAATATCATTTGTAAACTATTCTTGTCAATTTACGAGAGGAATTTTAATAAGCGATTGAGTTTCTTTATACAAGTCTTCCACTATTTACTCTTTATTATAATTGTATTTAAGTATAATTGTTCAGATTAAAGCATAGGGTGACTTTGGACTTTAAAGTCCGAGGTCACTGGTGTGTGGCACTACCGACGTAAGTCAAGGGTGTTACATTGTGAAATATTATACACGCTCTCATCATCTTTCCAATTTTTTGAATATCCTAAAAAAATGTTGGATTTCGAACTATGGAAGCTTATTAAACTCGAAAAGTGTGTTTGATATATTCGATTGTCATATTTTTCTAGAAGCTTATTAAGCATGTCCATCATTTTCATTTTGTCCCTCCTCTCTACATCTTCCTTCTTTATCATCCACAACCTCTCATGTTTGGAACGCGAATTGGCCTCTATTTCTTCTTCCCTTGTTTTGGTAGCAATTTTCTTCCCTTTGCGTTTTGATGATGTTACACCAGGGGGATGAACCATACTTTTCTCCTCTACTTCAAGATTGATAGGATTTTCTGGATTAGAGCTTGAAGAATACTTTCCACCTTCATTCAACTTTAATCTCTTTGAGCTTCCATCAACACTCTCATAACGTCGAGTAATGTAAGTGCTATACCATTTTTATCATTTTGGAGCTCCCACCATGCATGCTCAAGAGTGAAGTTCTTCCCAATATTAAAGAAGAAGATTTGATAAGCTACTTTAACTACATTATCTTTAGATTGACCACTGGTTCTTTACTTGCATGCTTGACCATAGCATCCAACAAACTTGGATACTTTCTCATTTATATTTTATGCCATTTTGTTTGCAATTTTTAAATTTCCTCCTTTGTAGATTTGCAATGAGAGGACTTAGTAATTAGTGGACCACTTTTGATGCGGGGATTAGCCGCGAGTGGCCCGATCTTGAAGCCAAGAGAGACTCGTGGAGATGGAAGAGAAGAAATGAAACACAAGTGATTAGAAATCTGAAAAATAGCAAGAAATAACAAAGATAAATAAAGGGGATATAGAAAGAATCGAATTGAATAGAGGCAAGACCCTTGGAGCCCTAAGATGTCTCCCAAGAACCAATACCAAATATCAACCAACCTCTCCTTCTACAACCTCACACAACAATGGACGAATCCAAGGAGCACGAGGAGGATTCTTGTGAATGCCTACTAGCACCAATCCTATGGAGGAGATTGACACACGCAAGTCAAACCAAGCAAGATCGAATCAATACTTGAGAAGCACTCCCATGTGGCTCTCAATCTTTATTGTGCTTAAAGCAACATTCATGTCATCAAAATCTAAGTCAAAAGATAACAAAATGGCCTTAAATACTACCCTAAGCCACGGCCCAAACAAGCCCACAAAGGCCCACACAAAAGGCACTTAAAATAGTCTTAAAATACACTTAAAATAACAAGGAAGCAAGACCCTAGGTGGCCCCCACATGAAGCCCTTCTCAGCCCACAACTTTGGCCAACAACTGAGGAGAACTCGGCCTGGACCCGGCCGAGTTTGTAGGCCGAGTCAGGGGCTTCTTGTGGCCTTCATTCTTCCGCGCTTGGCTTGGCTCGGAAGGTCACCAAGGTCCTTAGCATGGGTTCGGTGAAGTCCTCGATGAGGGTGGGCTCCCTTGAGACGTGGAGGCTTGCCAAGTTCTCGAGCTCCTCTTGCATGCGCTTGGCTTGAGCTCTTGTGCGTGGACCATCTTCTCTCGTGGGCGCCTTGGATGAGACCTCGGATGCTCCCACATCATTCTCCCCTTCTTGGAAAGGATTCGACCTCAAATCAAGCATGTCCATGTCTTCGTCTTCCTTCCGCAAGGGGTGAACCAATTCAGCCACATGTGGGACGTCTTGATCTCCTGGTTCAAAGGACACTTCTCCGAATTTCAGCTTTGAGTAGATCACATGCCTCACTTCTTGACCTGAAATCAAAGCACTAGAAACTCCATACAACTCCACAACTTGGTCAATAAAAGGGTTAGTCACGTAAGGTGCATTATGAAGTTTAGGGCATGCAATGAATTCAGCTTTCTTAGAGGGCTTAGTCATAACAACAATGGAAAAATAAGGTCCTCTAGCATGTGCACACAATTGTAAGAATTTAACCATAAATCTTCCAATGACTACATGATATCCAAGCATGCATGCACACACTATTCCACTTTTCTTCCTAGTTCTATGTACAAGCTTAGGAGTGCAACTAACAACATAACACACATGATTGTGAAGAATGATAATATGAAATAGATGCATCCCACATGACATGTATTGAGCAAGAGAACTTTGGTGTATGCATGAGTACCTAGTTGTACAATCAAAAATAGATTTAAGCACATGAGATTCTCTTCCCCTAGGAAAATATTCATATTCAAGCAAAGGGAAAGGAATACGAAAAGTAGAGACAAGTGATACTTCCCTTTGATGTGTCTTCTCCTTTTCAAGGCGAAAATGTGTTTCCTCGGAAGGCTTAACATCCATGGCATGGTAAGTACGAGGGAATGGTAAGTACGAGGGAACCATAGGTGTTGCATCCATCCAAGGAGTAGCCAAAGAGTTTGGGGAGCTATGCGCAATAGTGGGTCGATGCTTGATCCTTGTAGGTGAAGGAGGTGTTTCTACAACATCCTTTTGTTTTTCCCTTGGCTCAATCCCCTCTCATTTGGCCATTGGTTCAGTAGCAAGAACATCCTCGTCCTTAGGCTCTTCTTTAGTAACCAAGACATCACTCTCAAGGAACCCTTTGTCCTTGTAAGTGTAGTATTGGTTAGGACAAATATCGGCTAAGTGGCCTCTCCCTTCACACATGACACACATGATGTCACGTGCCCTAACCCGGGGAGATGGAGGCACGCTTGTCTCCACTGACACCATCCGGTTGGCCAAGAGATCAAGGTTGTCCGACATTGCCTTAAGCATGTTGAACAACCCGGGTGGCACAGTGCCAGACCCTCTATGTGGTGTTCTCCCTGTATAAGACATGATCAACAAACTCCAAGAAACAAGTTAGAGTTAGTGAAATCAAACATCCTCACAAGTGTTTACTCTCGTGTGTTTGATCGCTCACTCTCTTGTTGATGTCGATGCAAGCTTATGATCACAAAAATCTGCCTTGCATGGATCAAAAACTTCACGTGGAATTGGTGATCTTAGGCAACACAACCAATGTGGATTAGCTCTTGGGCTTAAGAGAAGGACAATGCAATTGGGTGGAGCTAAGATATGTGTTTGGACTTGGAAATGAGCTCAAGAGGACACACAATTGGACTCAAACACGGCTGGACACAAGAGTGAATTAAACAACCATCCAACACACAACAAAAGAAGGCACACGAATGGAATCAACAATCAAGAAGAAAGACTCAATGACAAGTGTTTAGGAGACTCAACAAAGCAATGTTATAACTAGCATGCATTACCAATACTCATGAATTGTGAACAATTGCCAATGATATGAAATGTATTTATGCAAGGTGAGTAGGATATCAAGCTTGGGTGGTCAATAAACACTTGGAGAGATAAATGGAGAGCAACACAATCAAGGTCTTCATACAAGAACAAGAGTTGCATGCACAAGCTTTCTTTTCTTCTTCTTTCTCCCTTTTTTTTTTAATTCCTTTTCTTTCCTTTTTTTTTTGATTTTTTTGATATTCTTTTCTCTCTTTTTTTGTAAACAAAAAACGTGCAACAACAAGGATAGAAGACAAGGTGTGTGGGCTCTCTTTTCTTGGCTTTCCCTTGGATTGACTTTGGAAGAAAATGTTGAATTTATAAGGCAAGAAGGGATATGGCTGAAATTTGGAAGAGAGAAAAGGAGTTGGACTCTTTGCTACTAATGTCAATGGGTAGCTTTCAAGCTCTCTATCCCAAACAAGCTTGACTTGGCTCTTTCCCAATATGCCTAAGACACCCAAAATGGCTAGAAGAAAAGCAACATGTCTCTTTGCCAAAATTGTGCCAAATCACATGCACACTTTAAGCCTTAACATTCAAACATTCAAGGGGCATGGCCGGCTGGGGGATGTGCTGTGGTGGTGGGCTGGGTGTTTCTAGGTGGTGGCACGACGGCATGCAAGGCAGCGGAGGGTGGTCCGGTCGCCGGATTTTTTTTTTTTGGTTTAGATTTTGCAAGGCTTGTGGTAGGGCTTTTCTTTTTGGGTTTTTTTTTGGAATGGTGATGGCAATATCAAGCAAGCAAAGTCCATAAATACATAAGCACAAGCAAAACAAGACTAGAAACAACAAAGCAAGAAAAACACAAGAAGAACACAAGAAATGGAAAGAAGGCTCAAAGGAGCTAACCAAAAATGGTGGCTCGGCTGAGATGGACTGAGGTGGGGGTGGCTTGGCGCCTCACCGGAGCTCTGATACCAATTTGATGCAGGGATTAGCCGTGAGTGGCCCGATCTTGACGCCAAGAGAGACTCGTGGAGATGGAAGAGAAGAAATGAAACACAAGTGATTAGAAATCTGAAAAATAGCAAGAAATAACAAAGATAAATAAAGGGGATATAGAAAGAACCGAATTGAATAGAGGCAAGACCCTTGGAGCCCTAAGATGTCTCCCAAGAACCAATACCAAATATCAACCAACCCCTCCTTCTACAACCTCACACAACAATGGACGAATCCAAGGAGCACGAGGAGGATTCTTGTGAATGCCTACTAGCACCAATCCTATGGAGGAGATTGACACACGCAAGTCAAACCAAGCAAGATTGAATCAATACTTGAGAAGCACTCCCATAGGGCTCTCAATCTTCATTGTGCTTAAAGCAACATTCATGTCATCAAAATCTAAGTCAAAAGACAACAAAATGGCCTTAAATACTACCCTAAGCCACGGCCCAAACAAGCCCACAAAGGCCCACACAAAAGGCACTTAAAATAGTCTTAAAATACACTTAAAATAACAAGGAAGCAAGACCCTAGGTGGCCCCCACATAAAGCCCTTCTCAGCCCACAACTTTG
Organism: Rheum nobile; assembly: GCA_027886185.1. Classification (NCBI taxonomy): domain Eukaryota; kingdom Viridiplantae; phylum Streptophyta; class Magnoliopsida; order Caryophyllales; family Polygonaceae; genus Rheum; species Rheum nobile. Next base: position 615,154 of record WOAB01000901.1, on the reverse strand, counting down.
GCTAACAACTGAGGAGAACTCGGCCTGGACCCGGCCGAGTTTGTAGGCCGAGTCAGGGGCTTCTTGTGGCCTTCATTCTTTCGCGCTTGGCTTGGCTCGGAAGGTCACCAAGGTCCTTAGCATGGGTTCGGTGAAGTCCTCGACGAGGGTGGGCTTCCTTGAGACGTGGAGGCTTGCCAAGTTCTCGAGCTCCTATTGCATGCGCTTGGCTTGAGCTCTTGTGCGTGGACCATCTTCTCTCGTGGGCGCCTTGGATGAGACCTCGGATGCTCCCGCATCAACTTTTGGTCTAGGCTCTCTACGATTAGTGGGCCACATGGATACTTACTAATGAGAACAATATCTTCATTAGTGGACCATTTTGGTCTAGGCTCTCTACGATTGATTGAACTATTCTGGACTAGGTTTGGCTCATTTCCCTGATGAAAATCATATTAGGTGCTATATTGTGGGATTTCTAGTGGTAGACTCATTTGGGTTGAATATCGAGTTGAAGAGGAAGAATTTGAAGTGTTTTCATCTTGTTGACCATTGATGAGATCCATAAATTTGATGAAAAATAAAATGGATGATTAGGATCCATAATTTCAAAGAAGAAAAGTAGAAAGAGAGAAGTGGGAATGAATTTTGTTGTGGGTTGAGATGGTGTGGAAACCCTTTATGTAGAAGAAAGGAAATTATGTAAATAATTTGTTCAAACATGCTTTATATATTAGAACAAAGAAATTTAATAATAATGACAATGATTAACACCATTGCTTACTTACAAATCTTAAAGGTTATGTTCTTTTGATAATAATTAAGATATTAACAATAATATCATTCTTTATTGTTAATATTAATTTTTTTGAGTTATTCATATTTAAGATCTAGACCAGTTTTAAACTCCAAACCATAAACAAATGTAAATTACACATACATAAATCTAACCTTTTGGCTTATATTTTAAATATATCCATTATGGGTGTCTACGTGTAGATATCTTTTTCTTATCCATGTTAATTATTTAAAAAAAAAGACTTAAAAATAATCCATAAAATATTTTTTTTAACTATTGAATTATTGTTTAAGAAAAGAAATCTTAACCTTTAATAGGATGACATGTGTCGCACATCTAGCTCAAAATGTGTCACCCTCCCCAATTTGATTGAAGTTGCTATTGGTATCAACACGCACTCTCCTCCTCCTTGTTTCACGCCGTTTTTTTTCTTTGGGTACCAAACGTTTTTGAGCAACCAAACACAACTTAATGAGAATCAATCTCTCAAAGTTTCTCGTTTGAGAAGCATCTCTGACATATCTCCCCCTAATATTTTCCTTTTTTAAAATTATGAGAGACTCATGTAGAGATACCAATGCTCATGGCCTTAAAAGATGCTCTTTCTTGTTTATAAGTCTGTTTTTAATGATAAGGTTTTGTTTGGGTGAGTTAATGATTAGTTTTTGTATGAAAGATACATTTTCCTAAATTTTTTTCAATTGTCTGAAGATATTTTCAAATGTAGTTTTGTTCTAGGTTTTTACACTTTTTATAAATGCTTGTGTTTTCTATACTAATTGATACTTATTAGATCCATTAACATGGATTCTCCATAAGTTTTTATATGTTTTCGAAGTATTTTCTTCTCCATATTTTCTCAAATTTAAAAGGTTTTTTTATAATTTTTTGTTTTATAGTTCCACTGAGAACGGGAAGTCGTTGTATGTAATGATGATGTGTTTTTGTGGTTATTCTTGGAAACCACTGGAGTAGTTGGTTATGAACAAACACTTTGTCTAGTTTTTCATATATGCTGTTTTCTTTTGTTCTATATTTCCACCAAGTGAAGTCCTGACCCTGGGTTGGTATGTCATGAAGGGCATGGTCGTCTTTGAATTAGACAGGTTTGTTATATCTAGTAATAGTTGGTTCACAACCCTCTTTGTTCTCTGAAGGTTATTGGACCTCATTAAGGTCACCGAAGATCAGACATGGTAGTTGAGTTTGTGATATAAAGAGTGTCAATTTGTTCTAGAATTTTGCCTTATCGCCCTCCCAAGTACGAGCATAAAATAAAATAGAATCATATTATAGTCATAGTCAATTTGTTTATATTTAATTGCAATAAATCTCTTATCAATGTATATGAGGTCACATGTTTTATTATATAGTTGGTATGATTTCCACATTACACAAAGTCCTCTTGAGAGACCATCAGCTGGTGAGAAGTGGAGTTTGTCAAATCTCATTTTTTTTCTCTCCAGATGATACATATGGTTTGTTTCTCTGTTTTGGTTCCAAAAAGTGTCATGATTTGTATTTTTTCAATTTCGCAGAAGGACTCGATATTAGTCAAAATCTTTCTATGACCGATATCTTGACAGTTTCATAGGCTTATCTTCATAAAGGTCTTGCTTTATATTTATTCGGGTAGTTTAGTGTGACCCGACCCATATTGTGGGTTTATTGGCATGCTATAATGGATGTAGGGGTTGGTGTTTCACGCAGCCTAGGGCTTGATTCCATGGAAATGTTTGAGCTTTTCTTCGCAAATTAGGAGCAATAGATGCATGGGACTTAAAGATCTTGAAGATACAAATCAAAGCCCTCTAATTTCAGGGTTTATTAATGTCAAGATTGCTCAAAATCAGGGAATTGGATGATGTGTTCGTGTCTCATGTGAACATGATTTGCGGAAATTTGATCCAATCTGAATCAATTAAGGTGAGGTGATTGTGGTATGGTGATATTAGGACTGAGAGCAACCAAAGCTCTATAAATACCAAGCAAATTGATGAGGTTTCCTTATCCAATTTGCCAAAAAAATTATCAAACACTTCTCATCCTCTAATTTTTTTTTTGAGTGATTTGTTCTTTAGTTTTATCCTGACAGCCATCTTCATCCACCTCCATCCATCCTCGGTGGTATCCCACAACAATACAAACCCAACGACACCCACCCCACTTGATTTGGCTTCCGTTTGAGCCTATACGAGCCACTCGAACCCATCCCAGATTTGCGCTCTGTTTTTTCCGAGCAGTCTATAAATGGCATCTTACAGAGTTGTTTCTCGAGCTCTTATGCTACCAACGACATATGGAGATATCCTGCAATGCTAAAAGTCCATATCCATCGGCCTTGCTCGATTTGGACGTTCTTTGAGCCACCATTGAGCCACTCAAAGTGGGATCGATCAAAACGTTGTTGTGGTAAAACTGATCCGAACCCGCTTGTTTCTCGGCATTTTCCCGCCACCACAAACCACCTTCAATGCTGATTCCAAGTCTTGGTGAAAGTCTTGTTTCAACAAATCCAACCACACATGTCTCGACCCATTTGGATTCCAAACGAGCCCGAAAAAGCCTTGCAAAAACAACTCCTCGCGCGCTCTGTTTTCGGCCCGGAATCCAGTCCATCGGCTAGAATTGATTTCCTCTCTTTATAATGTGGTATTAGGAGGCTTAATTCTCTAATACTTGTTCGGTCATGACCATGCTTCTTATTCATCGTGGAATAAGAAGTATTTGGGGGCACCTAGCTAGTGCCATGTGTGGGTTGACAATAAGTCACCCGTTGTGGTCTCGGTTTTTTGAGAATGTGTTAAAAGCTTCAAGATAATGTTTGGTGTGCTGAAGGTAAATAAGATAAGTGTTGCGAGCACATAATTAATAAACTTTGCATTATGCGGTGAGATAGGTCAGACCCAATTATTCAATGGAGATTTATATATGTGTGTTGAATTAAAACATTCCCAAACAAATCATATCTTCTTCTCGTAATATACACATTCATTTCGGGTATTCTCTTGGAGCATATCTTTTTTTTCCATACTTTATTCCAATGGAAGTATTTTAGTTATTTATCGTCTATCGACTTTTAATCGAGAGACAATGATAGTAACTAGATATGACCACATAGAACCTCACATAAAATACCATTGCTTAGTCTTTCATTAGACTAACCAACCACTATTTTCCTTGCATGATTAGTCGGTGTCATCTGTCTCATACGGCACATCAGTCTGTGTGTCTCATGTTATCTAGAAATAACAAATCGGAGAAGAAAGCTTGCATTTTGAAGTTTTTTCTCGAAGTATATTTTGAAGTTGTTTTGGGTATAAAGTTTAATCTTCTTAGTTAATGTAATAATTGAAAGCATTATATAATTTAGTCTTGTAATTAGGATTTATGTAAAGTCTTGCGTTGTAATTTCATATTGTTTTGTAAAACTTATATCTCTTTAATTTACGAGGGGAATATTAGTAAAGATTGATTCTTAGTTTTAAAAGGCTTTCGCTATTAATCTTTTGTTATAAATGTATTTACGCATAAATTATTCAGATTAAGCCTATGATGACTTTGGACATTAAAGTCTGAGGTCATTGGCGTGTGGCACTACTGACATAAGTTGGGGGTGTTACACTCTTATGCACATACTATTACACCCTGATGTACATACCTTAAAACACAAATGCATGCTTGTACTACAACTCTAATACACACATTGTTACATATTTCATGCATAGAGTCTTAAAATTTTAATGCACATTTTGAAATTACAACGACTAATGTTTTTTGAACTTCCATTTGTATAGGAAATACCATTTTGAATGAAACATATTAATCACATCACCATTTTGATAAAACTTCAATCACAACCCATACATTTTCCAGAAAATACATAATCTTATACACCAACACACATACTTTAGATAAAATAGTAGTGCACAATTTAATATAAATTCTAATGCACATTTCAATAAACTCTAGTGATCATTTTGGCACAACTCGAATGTTTAAAACTGTAAGTGTGTCCAATGAATCTTATACGCGAATTACATGGATATAATACGATTTCGCCCCCGTTTTTGGCTTTTTGATAAAAAACTAATCTGGGCCATTTGTTTTCGGATTTGGAGGACTGAGATGAGTCCGATGTCCGCACGTCCAAAGGCGGATCCAGGGGGTATGGTGACACCCCTTCTCCGGGATCAAGTCATATATTAAAAAATTAATATTTTAAATAAATATATATATTAATGTCTTGTGTATGCAAACAAAAAGAGTTATTAGCTCAATTGGTTGTTGAACAAGAGTTTAACCCAAAGTTTGGGGCTCAAGTCTCCCATCTCCCATCTTTTGTATTTTTTCTTTTTAGATAAATAACAATTTGTGCCCTTTATTTTCTCTTTTATACAAATGTTTGTATTTCCTATTTTTTGTCCACAATGATTATGAAATAATTTAAAATTTTTGTAAGGTAATTGAATTAATCTTATTTAAAATTCTCATAATATATTTGATACTAACATTTTCTAGGTAGTTCTCCTTACTATTTGTCACAAAAAAATTTCAAAATTGTAAATTAGTTTTTTTTTCAAAACATAATAATCCACCTAGTATATAAGATTTGTAAAAAAAAATGATACAAATAGTAACATGATTAATGCTAAACAATATTATATAATTTTTCATAAACGGTTTTCTGACCCCTCTTCGAACAATTCCTGGATCCGCCACTGCGCACGTCCGCATTGGATCACATGTTGTCACCCGATCAACAACGTAAATAAAATTATAGTATAAGTACGAAAATATAAAATATTATGTCTGCTCAAAAAAATTGGAGAATGAGAGGTGCACTCGAAAAGAAGAATGATCAATATAAAAGGGGAAACATGTTTTTTATAAATTGGAAAGAATCTACTTAATAAAGAAATAGGAATGAAGGAGGATATAAATTTGATTGTAAAAATAATTAAAAATATTATCTTTGTGAGAGTGGCATGTGTCAAATAGTAAGGTGGTGTATTGTGGGAAGAACGTGTGATTTAAATGTCAATATATGAATATCAACACACAACATATACACCTTTAGTTTATGAACCTTAGAGAATAAATATATGAACATGTGCATGTTACATATAAACTTGAAGTTATCATATATGAACATGAACATACAAAGACCAAGTAAAATGAATTTCAAATATATGAACATGTGCATGTTAGAAAACTAATGTATGAACATGTTCATGTTACATATGAACCTCAAAGACCAAGTAAAATGAACCTTAGAGAACTAATATACGAACATGTGCATATATGTTACATATGAACCTCAAAGACCAAGTAAAAAGATATAAACGTAAATGGTAACGTATTAATAATTATACACTATGCTTAAGGCTCACACTTGTTCATACTTGATATACTCAATGAATCTCTAGTATAAAGTATATTTGTACACCTCATGTTTAGTTTACTTTATAAACTTCTAGTATAAACTATATGAACATTCAGTATGAATATATGAACCTTATAGTACAAATAAATGAACATCTAAGGTATATATGTGAACCTAAAGATAACAACTTAGACAATCAAGAAAAAAAATGTGGACCTAAAAACAAAGTTTGTGAAATTTACGAAAATGTCATCGTATCACTTAATCTCACACATTCCTTCTCCTTGATCCAATGACTCACAATACTTCTTATTTTTTACTTTTAAAAGTTAAATGTATGGAAACTAGGGGTGAGCAAAAAAATCCGATCCGGCCGCTCCGAACCGATAATCCGCCAATCCGAATTCGAAAAATCCGTATCCTAAAAAATCCGTTTAATTTTTATCCGTATCCGATCCGGGTCATTTTTCCGGATATCCGGACCGGATACGGATATCTAACCGAATATCCGCGATCCGGAAATATTACGTATAATAAATATATTTTTTAAAATTAAAATGATACATATAACTTTATTACATAATATTTTAAATTTAACAAATACAAATCAGTAATAATATTTAACCCAATTTCAGGCAAGCCCAATTTCAGTAAAGCCCAACCCACCTTTCACTAAAACAGTAAAACCTAATCTCCACTTTTCCTCTCCGCCACTTTCTTGATTCTTCGTCTCCTTCAGACCTTCACGACTTCATCGTTCTCTTCCTCGCTGGTTACCAGGAAACTCGCCGTCTCCGGTCTCCTTCACTCGCCGTCTCCGGTCTCCTTCACGGCTTCACCGTTCAGAAGCCACCTCCCTTCATTTGCTCGAGTTCGTCTTCGTCTCCTTCACTCGCCGGCTGGTGCTCGAGTTCGTCTCCGGCTGGTACCTCGAGTTCGTCTCCTGCTGGTACCTCGAGTTCATCTCCGGCTGGTACCTCGATTTCGTCTCTGGTGCTTGAGTTCGTCTCCGGCTGGTACCTCAACTTTGAATGAAAACCAGATATTTTGGATATCCGGTTTAATAATCCGATCTGATCCGAAATAGCCGGATATCCGACTTGTAACGGATCGCGTTTTCACTGAAAAAATAAACCGGATATCCGGTATAACGGATCGGGTCGGATCGGATCGATCCGAATGCTCACCCCTAATGGAAACCTCTCTTATTACTATGATCAATGGAGATAAATGGAAAATCTGGCTACATAATCCCAATTAATTGAAAAAATCAGGGTGATTTAAAATAAATTGTGGCACATGATGAAACAAAATGTGGCAAATAACAATAATGATTCTTAACATTTTCTTACGATTATGTTGTTTGAATATAGGAAAATCTATTTGACTTATGCAAATATGATATGGGCATATCATATCTTGGTTGAGTGCATCATAGAATCGATCGAATTAGCAATCTCTAATTCCTAGGACAACAAATCTCGTTATGGATAATTTTGATCTTAGTTGACCAAGTGACATCAACTTAAATATAGGACGTCGGATCGACGTGTTATCTAAAATTCAAATTAACGTGCGAGATCGATTATACAGCAATTGGATTGCAAATATATAAAAATAATGAGTGCTCGCGCGGACTCGATCTATGCGATAATTGAGTGCTCGTAATGTAATCTTATTTATTAATTTATATTAAGGTCTTTATCTAATCAATTTCAGACAATTTGTGCGATGAATGAGATTTATGTACATACGGGTAGCTCCAAAAATTGTGATACGTTGGTGGTGATTTGAATTGTCACGATTCAAATTGTCACCCAAATTAGTTGATGACGATTCGAATTTTTGTATTGATACCAACACTAGTTGGTGACGATTCCGAAATTTCACTAATACTAGATAAAATGTTTGTATACTTTTCGTTTTGATGACATTTCTCGATTTGATGACATTTTCTCGATTTGATGACACTTTCTCGTTTTAATGACACTTCTCGATTTGATGACACTTCTCGTTTTGACAACAATTCTCTTTTATTTTACGCTTCTTGTTTCGAAGTGTCACCTACACTAGTTTTCGTCATCAACACTAGTTGATGACGATTTCCATTGTCACCACTGGTTGATGATGATTATGTCGTCACTACTAGTTGATGACACTTCTTGTTTTGATGATACTTCTCGATTTGATGACAAATTTTATTTTGATAATAATTCTTGTTTCAACGACGCTTTGATGCGAACAACCCCTAACGTGTCGTTGCAATCGCAGGATCTTCGTTTCCTCAAGCTTGTAGTCGATTCTCCTCTTACGTAGCCAAAGAGATGGCTTTCTTGAAGGTGCGTGAACATACCAAAGTGATGGTCAAAACTCGTCCAAAGTGATGGACGTAAGGATCAACGTGATGATCGTGAGATACTGAAGAGACGGTGTTTGATTGCTCGAAGCGACGAGCTACGGGATAGTTAGATCCTTGGGATCGTAGGGAGGATGCAAGGGATTTTGGAAAGGAGTATGACTCAACTTAATTCTCAAAATCTGCATAACCAACAAACTAGGGTTCGCTAGCTTAAATAACAACTTAGAAATAATAATAAAATAATAATACGTTTAGAAATAAAGCGTTTGTCGCCGAAGCCCAGCCCAGTTTCCGCGGGCGTGGAAATAAATCCACGGGCACGGAAATAAATCCGCGGGTGCGGAAATAAATCCGCGGGCGCGGAAATAAATCCGCGGGCGCGGAAATAAATCCGCGGGCGCAGAAATAAATCCGCGGGCACAGAAATAATTCTGCGGGCGCGGATTGACCTCTGCAAAGTTGTCTCTTCGCAGTGTCGAATCCGCGGGCGCGGATGTGGCTTCCGCGGGCGCGGAAATCCTTCTGTAAAAGTGGACTTCATCCGTGTTGAATCCGCAGGCGCGGATGGGGCTTCTGCGGGCGCAAAAAACATTCTGTAAAGTAGTCTTCATCAGCGCCGAATCCGCGGGTGCGGAAAACCTTCTGTAAAGTGGGTAAGGCGCGACCTCACCCAACCCTTCATAGGTCAAGAGAAGGACCCATTTAGGACTAGATGAACCCGAGTCACTCGCGTAAGCCCAGGAGACTAAGGATTGAGTCGCGCGTTCCATTGCCCTTGCGCGAGCTCTTGTTATCAAGCCATTCGAGCGCACCCCCATTGCTTCCTCTTCGTCTTTCTCCGTCATCGAGGGGGTCATGGAGCTATCAATCTTCCCTTCTTGGCAGCGAAGCGTCCCCGCTTCATCCTCGTCGTCCAAAGCAGGAGGCGTATAAGGAGAAAGATCAACGACATTGAAAGTAGGATGCGCACCATAGTCATCGGGTAACTCCAAGTGGTAGGCGTTGACCCCAAGGCGTTGTAGCACCTGGAAAGGACCATCACCTCTTGCATCCAGCTTGTGACGTCGTTTCAATGGAAATCGTTCCTTGCGCAAGTGCAACCAAACCAAGTCGCCAGGCTCATAGGCAACCAGACGTCGGTTTGTGTTGCGTTGCGCAACTATCTGCTCGGACCTCCACTCCAGATGCTGCCTCGTCCTCTCATGTAGGGCCTTGACCTGATCCGCACGCTCCACTCCCTTGATGCTTTCCTTTTTCTGCAAAAGAGAAGTCACTGCAGGGGGTAAATCAACAAGATCTTTAACATTTAAAAGACACGCAAAAGGAACAAGTAAAAAGCAAGAAAGACGTCCCTGAATGATTGGGGAGACATCCCGAGACCTAGCCAAGAGAAGCCCATTCTCATAAGATCCCTGAATGCCGTTTTGAGCTGGCTTAGAGGGCTGTTTTGTTGCTGCTTTTTGTGGCTTCTCATGGCCAACCGAGGGCAGTGTATGTCCCTTGGCTTCGAGTGCAGTAGAGGCATTCGCCTTGGCTTGCTCAAGTGCCTTGACGCGGTTTCTTTCGACTTGATCATGCATAATCTCCTTAGGGCTCATAGGAAGCAAAGTGACCTTTCTTCCATTGTGCATGAAGACGTAGTTGTTGAGGAATCCATCATGAAGAGCTTTCTTGTCAAATTGCCAAGGTCGTCCTAAGAGAATATGAGTTGCATCCATGGGCACTATGTCACAAAGCACTGGATCCTTATAATGACCAATGCTGAAATTTATTGTGCATTGTTGCTTCACAACATTGGAATCATCACCCTCGGAGATCCATTGTAGACTATAGGGTTGTGGGTGCGGAGTCGTATCGAACTTGAAGTGCTTGATCACCTTTTCATTGATGATATTACAACAACTTCCACCATATATAATGACACTCAAAGAAGCACCCTGGACCGCACACTTAGTATGAAATAAATTTTCACGTTGGTCAAGTAAGGTACCTTCTTTGGCGGTAAGAACGCGACGTGTAACCAAGCTAAGAGGCACATTGCCTTGCTCATCCATAGGGCTGCATATGTATCCATCCAAGCCCTCCTCCTCCTCATGGTCGTAGGTGTGAAATACCGGCCCGACTTCGGAGGTGTCCTCGTCAAAAGACTCGTAGCCGGAGGTGTTCGAGAAGAGAACTCGCTTGTTGTTGGGGCAGTCCCGCTGCATGTGGCCACGCCCTTGGCACTTAAAACAGACCTTGTCCCTTGCCCTATCATCGGAAGGAGGCACTCAACGCTGCAGTGGCTCATTGACGCGCGCCGGTGTGTTGCTCGGCCGAGTGGCCGGCGCCGGCGTTGTAGTCGCGGGAGCGGACTGTGAAGAGGAGTGCACATTAGAATTAAACGAACCTGAATTAGAGGAAGGAACATACCTTGTATTAGGGCGAGACCAAGACACTCTCTTAGCTGCTTGAGCTTGCAACCATATCTCTTGTGCCGTATGTGCGCACTTTTGGAGGTCTCGTATGTTAAGCACCCGAAGTTGATTTCGAATAGGCTCATGCAGGCCACGAAGGAACATACTCCGAAAGTCCTCGTCAGTGTGATAGATACCTGCCTTATGGGACAACTCTTCAAGTTCAGCATAAAAATCAAGGGGAGAACGATTACCTTGGGCCGCTAGTTGTATTTTGAGACGCATTTCAGAAGTAAAGTCCTCGGGAACATACTTCTTTCTCATGATCCGCATAAGATGGCACCACGAAGTGACTGGATGCTCATGGCAACGCTCAAGGTCAGCTCGAAAACGATGCCACCAAGCCTTGGCGGCGCCGTCGAATTGCAAAGCGGCGGTTTCAACCCGTTCTTCTTCCGGATAGCGATAATGATCCAAAATATACTCTGTGGACTGCTGCCAATCAAGAAACTTAATGGGATCAAATTCACCAAAAAAGTTTGGAAGTTTTACCTTAATGTCGGGGCGACGCGGTCCATGGCGCCCAGGGCTTGGCCGGCGTCGTTCCGGTGTGTGCCGGCGATTGCCACGGCGCGCATTTCCTCCTGGCGTTCCAACTCGTACGCCTCATAGTCATCAAATCCGTCCTGGGAGTAGTCCGAGGCACGGTCATCGTCATCAGCATGCTCGGATTCGGGCTCGTCATACCTCGTATGTTGTTGGTCTCTTTCCCGACGATGACGACGGGAGCGATCCGAGGAGTAATCCTCATCTCTAGGAGCAAACATAGGATTATACCGAACGCTGGGGTTGACACGCTTAGGAGGATAGCCTTCGATTTGAGAGCGAAGGCGATCATGAGGGGTAGACAAGGCGCCCTTACCCTTGCGGTCCATTGGCCGGCTGGTGGAGGCCGTAGGGTTCAACAGTGGGCCAGCCGTGGGCAACCTCATGTCACTCATGGCCCGACGAAGTTGCGCAAGCTCGACATCCTTCGCGGCCAGTTGGCGGTCTTTATCTTCATTCGATGCGTGAAGTGCGTCAATTTGCTCATAGGCGGAGTCCATGTGTCCGGGGCTGCGGTGGCCCGTAGCTGGAGAGTAGCTTGTCGTAGGAAACTCCATAGTACCTATACGAAGCATACAACACAAGGGGGTAAGTTGCACCCAGCAAAATAACAAGTCCAAGCCAAGTCCTTGTCTCAAAAGTGAACCAAGAAATTATCCGCTAGGCCTACTAATTTTTGTTGCTCATGAGGAGGGAGAGGCTTGAACGGAAGGCAACAAAGCAAGAACTAGCAAATCAAGTCCCAAACAACACACAAAATTCCCAAGTTCAAGTAGATCAAATCAAGTTTCTTAGAATTAATCACAAGAGAGTTGAAAATATTGCCATTTTCAAGGAGAGTTGCGTAGAGACATGAAAGGAGTGAAGATAGAGTATGGCCGTATGGTGCGTTCTCTTGCCTATTTTAAGACTTCCGTCTTCCCAAACCGTTTTTTTTGTTTGATGGAAGGTGAGAATTGATTGTTTTTTTTTGTACGGCCACACTGCTTTTTTATTTTTATTTTTAATCAAACAAGAAAGAACCACACAAGCAAGTGCAGGAGAAAGAAGGAATAGACGTATGCAAATATGAGGGAATACGATCTAACAACTAGTCTAGCAATTAATCCAAAGATGAAGCAAGAATTAATCAAACAAATAAACAAGGAAATCAACTTATGCAAATAAGGGAACAAGATATTGCTAGAAGGAGAGATTTAAGAAAAATTGAAAGTCAAAGATTACTCTTACTTGAGAATAACCAAAACCTAAAGGAAGGTAGGGATACATGCCGTGAGGGAGAGGGTGGCGGACGGTGGTGGCGGAATGATGGTGGTGGTGTGGTGGTGTTCATGGCGGTAGGGGATTCCGGCGAGTGGTGGGAAAAAAAATTATGGGCTTGTAAGCGGAAAATTGTCAAGGAATCACAATAAGAGAGAAGAAACAAACTTAGCTTGGATAGGCTCTGATACCAGTTGATGCGAACAACCCCTGAAGTGTCGTTGTAATCGCAGGATCTTCGTTTCCTCAAGCTTGTAGTCGATTCTCCTCTTGCGTAGCCAAAGAGATGGCTTTCTTGAAGGTGCGTGAACAAACCAAAGTGATGGTCAAAACTCATCCTAAATGATGGACATAAGGATCAACGTGATGATCGCAAGATACCAAAGAGATGGTGTTTGATTGCTCGAAGCGACGAGCTACAGGATAGTTAGATCCTTGAGATCGTAGGGAGGATGCAAGGGATTTTGGAAAGGAGTATGACTCAACTTAATTCTCAAAATCTGCATAACCTACAAACTAGGGATCACTAGCTTAAATAACAACTTAGAAATAATAATAAAATAATAATACGTTTAGAAATAAACATCTGTCGTCGAAGTCCAGTTTCCGCGGGCGCGAAAATAAATCCGCGGGCGCGGAAATCCTTCTGTAAAAGTGGACTTCATCCGTGTTGAATCCGCGGGCGCGGATGGGGATTCTGCGGGCGCGGAAAACATTCTGTAAAGTAGTCTTCATCAACGACGAATCCGCGGGTGCGGAAAACCTTCTGTAAAGTGGGTAAGGCGCGACCTCACCCAACCCTTCATAGGTCAAGAGAAGTGTTGAATTCCTTAGGTTTTGATGGTAACAAACACTCAACTAATATGTGTACCAAGTGTTTCAGGGACAAGGGATGTTATCCCAGGGAGCTTTGCAGCAAAGGATCTCAGAGGGAACAAAGTCCTGTCAAGTGCTTTGTTACCTCTCAAGGAACTGAAGTGACGGACCAGATCAAGGCTGTAAAAGGAAAGAAGAAATCCAGCGTGTTGAATTAAGGAAACAAATCAAGAAGAACACGCGGTAAAGGATGAAGACTTCGGCTCCAAGGATCAAGCCGGATTGCGCGAAGATATGGAGAGAGAAAACCCGATTGTGTTATCTTAGGAATCTTTCCTAAGATAAGGCAATTGGAGAGAGAATAAGAATATCCTTCCGATTGGATTAATTAAGGAACTCCTTCCTTAATTAATATAATCGGTTGAGATATTATTCTTCCAACAAAATCATATCTTTTGTAATCCGATTTTAGAATATCCTATCTTGTTATGATTAGGGTTTAGCCGAGTTGTATTTAAGTGAAGTGAGGATTCATTTCTTAGGTACGGCTTTGGACGACGAAAAATTGAGAGAACGAAAAAGAGAAAGAAAAGAAGTGAGGTGTGTGTAAGTCTTTGAGGGTTGAGTTCGATTCATCGTTGTAGAAGAGTCTTCGAGTCTAGCTGGTTGTTTAGAGGTCGAAGTCCAGGATACAAGTGTAATCGAACAAGAAATCAATAAGACAAGTACACGCTTCAAAATCCTCTCAAGCGGAAGCTTGAAGGTAGTGGTTTTTCCTTGAGAAGCTAGTTTTGCTAATCAGGGTTTCCACTATACATCGTGAGTTCGTTCGTTATCTTTCTTGCTGTTTTTAATCCGCTGCATCTTCTGTGGGAACAAAGATTTTGTTCCCTCAGACGTAACTCTAACGATCCGACAATTGGTATCAGAGCCTGGTGCTCTAGATTATTTTCGTTACAGAATTTGCAGGAAAGATGTCGTCGTCAAGCAATGCAATCGGTGATTCATTCTGGAAGCCACCAATTCTGAAGGCCGGTGAATATGACTGGTGGGTGGAGCAAATTGAGTCCCACATCTGTTCCCTTGATGGACAGATCTGTAGAGTCATTGAAGTTGGACCTTTGGCTATCAAAAATGAGAAGGATGAGACGAAGCCAAAACCAAAGGTCGACTACACCGATGATGACTGGAAGAAGTTGGAGAAAAACAACAGGGCCAAGAAGATCCTTCACATGGCTCTTCTTCCCTCCGCTCAAGAAAATCATGAGCTATAAGACTGCCAAGGAGATCTGGGATGCCTTGAAACGCCTTCATCAAGGAAATGAAGATGCCAAGAAGAACATGATTCTCTCTCTGATAAAGGAGTACGACCAAGTCTCTCAGGGAAAAGATGAACACATTCAGGAGTACTACTCCAGATTCCAGGGGCTAATTGGTCAGCTTCAGTTCCTTGGTGAAGCAATGCCAGACTGGAAGCTGACTCACCACTTCATGCAAGACCTCAACTCTCAGTGGGATGCCATTGCTCTTGCTCTCTACTCTCAGACAGATGTCAAGACTCTTACCATGGAAGAGGTTGTTGCTAAGCTGGAAAGCAACGCCTCTGTCTATAATCACAAGCTGAACAAGAAGGGAGAGGAGAAGGCGAAGAGCATTGCCTTAAAGGTGGAAAGGGCATTTGACTTGTCCCAAGTCGAAGATGAAGATGGTGATGAAGATGTTGCGCTCATCACAAGAGCCATGAGGAAGATATGGTCTCGAAACAAGGATTCGTCGAGTTCCTCCGAAGGGAACAAAGACCTAAGAGATGTGGTGTGCTACCACTGTCAGAACAAGGGACATATGGCCAGAAACTGCTTCAAGAAAAAGGCAGGAATGCCTCCAGCAAATGAAGGAAAGCAGGCAATGGTAGCCACCTGGGGAGACTCAGACTCAGATGACGAAGATTCGTCACACTCCAGGGATGTCTGCTTGATGGCCATTGAAGAACCAAATGAATCAAAGGGAGAGGTACTCAACGATGAGGTAACTGAATCTGATCTAGTATCAAGCTTAAAAAACAAATCTAAAGAGAGCTTGATATCTCTCATTAAGAAACTTGTTCATGAGAATAGTCCTTTTAGTGAGCAAATTGAAGAGAAAGATGAATCGATCTCAAGTTTGATCGAAGAAAATCAGGGTTGGGCTGACAAAGTGCTCAATCTTGAGAAAGGTTCATCCTCTCCTTCAAACTCTTGCTCTGAGTGTCCTAAACTCACTGAAAAGATTGTGTCTCTGGAGTCCTCTGTTTCCTCACTCGAGGCCAAGTCATTAATGTTGAAACTAGGAAATGCAAAACTTTCTAGCAATCTAACCAAACTCAGTGAGGAACAGAAGGACAAGCCAAAATGTATTGTCTTTGTTGCATCCAAGAATGAAAAGAAGACTGAGTCAAAAGAAGTACCTCGCTTTGGGATTGGCTATCAACCCAAACTTCCTGTTGATGGAACCAAGCAAAAAGGCTCTAAAGTCGAAGGAAAACAATCTGTAAAAGAAAAGGGGGACAGTTCCTCCGGAGGGAACAAAGGCAAAGACTGTTCAAACTCGACTGAGGAGGGCAAGGCTTGGTACCATGGACAGAAGGCTCATGCCATCTGGTTGAAGCAATCTCAAAGCAGTAAGTCCAATAATATTGATTTTCATTCAAGGATTGCTAACAAAACAATTTGGCCTGGAAAGAGCAAGTATGTAGATCTGAAGTGCCATAGGGTCTGTTGGTATTGCGGACACTCTGGTCACTACAAGCAAGAGTGTCTTCTGAAACAGCACAATGAGGAGATTGCTCGCATTACTAGAGAGCAAATGAATGCTGAACCTCCTAAGATTAGATATGTTGCTCCTGTGCCCAGAAAGCATAAGCTTGTCTGGGTTCGTAAGAACTAACTCTTTCTGTGCAGAATAAAGTGATGAAAGTTCTCGGTATTTCATTCGTACAAGGGTCAGTTACTTGACAGGGAACGAAGCGAGTCTCACCTCACTCCTGCATGAATGGTTGAGACTCAAAGGCCTAGTAACAAAGGTAAAGGAAATGGAGATGTGGATAAGGACTTAATGTCTAAATTGTTCCTTGTTTGAATACTCAGGTACCATGTACATCTAGGAAAGACATCACTGTGTCGAGAAAGATTGACATACAGGGAAACTTGTGGATCAAAGGATCAAACGCCAGTTTTCTCATTAGGATAACTGTTGGGGAACTCTACATTCAGTTCCATACGAAGCCTGGTTTGTTCCCCTAACTACATGTCTATTTGTTGTGTTCCCTCGATGATTGGCTAGATTACGTGGTAAATTGTGAAAGATGAACTTTCATGTCTTGATATGCATTCTCTTCCTTGGGTATTAATTAAACATTCGACTTGAATATGTGCTTTTACTTCCTTGATGTACTGAATGTCGTGCATGATCTTCTATGTCATCATTTGTCACATGAATCAGCTTTATTTCAACCCAAAAGAATCAATTTGATGTTTTGTTCCCTCATCATAAGCCCAAATGATAGTTGATTCTACAGCTTACCTAGACCGCCATGTTTGAAGTCTCCTATGAGCCCCTCTTATCATCCATAACTGGAGACCCCTCAGGCATGATGTAAAAATCAATCACAAATGTCATATATTTTGGTATGATGGTCTTTTGTACCCTCTCTGGTAACTAACCCCCAGCATCACACCCTACTACTTTTTGGTTTGGCGGGAAAACGATTCGGCTTCTGTGACTTACAGGTTGAGATGACGTGTGTTTGCAGGGTGTAATGATGGAAGTCTGTGTTGGGCTGCGTTGAGTATTTAGGGCTGATTTGATGCAAAGGAGTTAGGAAGGGTAATTCAGCTGGCTAAGTCGGATTTGGACGAGATTCTGATTTTATTTTGGGAAGTTGGAAGATTGCAATTGTTATCTGTTGGAAACTAAAAAGATTTGAATTTATCTTTGGAAACACTAGAAGATTCGGTGAAGATTATAAATTGGAGTCTCCGGGTAAGTCTCCTCCTCACTGTTTCCTTATCTTCCTCAAGCAATCTCTCCCTTCCTCTCTGTCTCTCGTCTTCCCAGAACTCTCCCTCTCTCACAGAAATGGCCTCCAACTCAAACCTCCCCAACACCATCGCCCAAGACCTCCAAACCCTCCTCACCAAACT
Source organism: Rheum nobile (assembly GCA_027886185.1). Taxonomy (NCBI): domain Eukaryota; kingdom Viridiplantae; phylum Streptophyta; class Magnoliopsida; order Caryophyllales; family Polygonaceae; genus Rheum; species Rheum nobile. Next base: position 597,375 of record WOAB01000901.1, on the reverse strand, counting down.
GTCCTCCATGGGAACCGACCCCGCTCTCCTCGCCTCCATTACCCAATCCCTACCTTCCACCTCCACCACTCCAGCAACCACCACTATTACCCCTCCACCATCACCAACCCAGGACCAACTCGTCATGGTCCCCTTTGTAGCCCCAAACACAGACCCCACTCCACAAAACCCTAACCCTAAAACCTCTTTAGCCGTCCCAACCGCCATCTCCTCTACTGAAATAGAGGAGGTCCATTCCTCTCCAACCCATCCCGACCCCATTGATGAGGAGATGGAGGAGATGCCCCGTCAAGATACCCCGGTCACAGCTGAGGAGCACTTTGCTATGAAGGAGAAGATTCAGTCGGTTGTGCGGAACCTCAACAAGAAACCGATGGAGGAAGTTGATGAGGAGGAGCCCCCAAAGGCTCCTAAGACTTCTGGTAGGGTGAAGACTGCCTGCTCCTCCAAGCGGAAGACACGCTCTCAGAGGAAGTCTGAGAAGGTGATAACGGTCAGCTCCGATGAGGAGTCAGTACCCCTCTCGGGGAACAAAGCAAAGAAAGCCAAGGTGTCTGCCGCTCCTGTCTGTCAAAGCCAACGTCGTCAGCCGGCCAAAGCCAAAGGAAAGGTGGCGGCTGATGATGTCAAAGACATGAGCCACAAGTCGGTGGTCAAGGAGCTGCGAGTCGTCCCTGAGTTTCTACTGGAGAACCATCTGGAAGGGGTGCATGATCTGTTGGAGACCCAAAAATGGAGCAATCTGTTTGTAGAGGAAAAGGAGATGGATGAGGTGCTGCTAAGGGAGTTCTACTCTACCTACGCGATGAAAGTTCGCCCCCACGCTGTTTTGGGGAGTTACAAGATGGAAGGGCAGGTCCACATGTTCTCAAGCATTGAGCTTGGTGTTGCTCTGGGCGTTCCACATGAAGGGTATGGGGAATACCCAAAAGGAAGGTGGCCGAAGGACTTTGCCTACTCAGAGGCTGTGTTGGTTGTTGCTGATATTGAGAACCCTCAGGGGAGTGCTGATCTCGACATCTCAGAGATGTCCGCTGTCAACAAAGTGCTGTACCACTTCCTCATCAGCAACATCATGCCAATGGGACATAAGAGAAACCGGCTTCTAATCTTGGACATTGTCCTACTGTCCCTAATGCTGAAGAAGGAGCCCATTTGCCTGCCGAAGATTCTTATGCAGCACATGGCCCACGCCAGGAACACTCTCCAACACGCTCTTCCCTTCCCACGGGCTGTCAAGAAAATCCTTGAGTACCATAAAGTATACAACCCGTCGAAGGACGTGAGCATCTTCTCCCGCCCGTTCGACGCCAGTAACCTGCACAAGATGCAGTTCGTTCTTCAAGATAATGAAGGCTGGGTGAAGGTTGAGAGTGCCCCTGCAGCTTCTGAGGCAGTAGAGGATTCCGAGACAATGGAGGTTTCTGAGGCCGACAACTCTGAGGGGGAACTAAACGAGAATTTGTCTCTGGGGAGGGATGTGAGAAGTCTTTGCAAGGATGTGAGACGTTTCATGGCAGATGTGCGCGCGCTTATCTCTCATCACGCATCAGCTCAACCGGCTGGTCACAGTGATGCCTGATCGCTTACCTGCTGTCCTTACCCCTCTTTTGTTCCCTTGCCCATCTACTCCCTCTTAGTTGTTTTTCTTGTTATCTGGTTTGTGTGCCCGGTGTGGCATTTTGACTATGTTTTGATGTTTTGTCTATCTTGGCGGTGTTTGCATGTTTTTAAGTTCTTTTTTAATTAATGACCAGGGGTGTTTGTGTTTATCTGGCCTTGACTTTTCCTCTCTAATTCTTTACTGATGTTTTTGATGATGCCAAAAGGGGGAATATGACAGGTAGCATTGGTTGAGGGGGATCAGAACAGGTAAACGTATTGCTGAACTAAGGGGGAACTAACTGTGTCTTAGTGGGAAACTTTCATGTCATATCTGTTTTTTTTCTAGTTGATATATGCTTTCTTGTTAAGGGTGTTTGTCACCATCAAAAAGGGGGAATTTGTTGAATTCCTTAGGTTTTGATGGTAACAAACACTCAACTAATATGTGTACCAAGTGTTTCAGGGACAAGGGAAATTATCCCAGGGAGCTTTGCAGCAAAGGATCTCAGAGGGAACAAAGTCCTGTCAAGTGCTTTGTTACCTCTCAAGGAACTGAAGTGACGGACCAGATCAAGGCTGCAAAAGGAAAGAAAAAATCCAGCGTGTTGAATTAAGGAAACAAATCAAGAAGCACACGCGGTAAAGGATGAAGACTTCGGCTCCAAGGATCAAGCCGGATTGTGCGAAGATATGGAGAGAGAAAACCCGATTGTGTTATCTTAGGAATCTTTCCTAAGATAAGGCAATTGGAGAGATAAGAAGAATATCCTTCCGATTGGATTAATTAAGGAACTCATTCCTTAATTAATATAATCGGTTGAGATATTATTCTTCCAACAAAATCATATCTTTTGTAATCCGATTTTAGAATATCCTATCTTGTTATGATTAGGGTTTAGCCGAGTTGTATTTAAGTGAAGTGAGGATTCATTTCTTAGGTACGGCTTTGGACGACGAAAAATTGAGAGAACGAAAAAGAGAAAGAAAAGAAGTGAGGTGTGTGTAAGTCTTTGAGGGTTGAGTTCGATTCATCGTTGTAGAAGAGTCTTCGAGTCTAGCTGGTTGTTTAGAGGTCGAAGTCCAGGATACAAGTGTAATCGAACAAGAAATCAATAAGACAAGTACACGCTTCAAAATCCTCTCAAGTGGAAGCTTGAAGGTAGTGGTTTTTCCTTGAGAAGCTAGTTTTGCTAATTAGGGTTTCCACTATACATCGTGAGTTCGTTCGTTATCTTTCTTGCTGTTTTTAATCCGCTGCATCTTCTGTGGGAACAAAGCTTTTGTTCCCTTAGACGTAACTCTAACGATCCAACAAGAAGGACCCATTTAGGACTAGATGAACCCGAGTCACTCGCGTAAGCCCGGGAGACTAAGGATTGAGTCGCGCGTTCCATTGCCCTTGCACGAGCTCTTGTTATCGGGCCATTCGAGCGCACCCCCATTGCTTCCTCTTCGTCCTTCGCCGTCATCGAGGGGTCATGGAGCTATCACGCTTGTCGTTTCAATATGTCATCAAAGGACTTGTGTCATCAAATGAATAACTCATACTAGGCTAGGGACTGGAATACTGAAACGAGTCCTTTCTCATTGGTAATCTGTACTCCTTTGTTCAATTTGATAGGGGAATCCGTTAGCAACATGATAGAAGTCACAGGACTACTATGTTTTGGAAATGGGATGATGGACCTGTACACACAGAAACATACAAGGGCTTGCTTCCACAAACATGTTAGCAGGGAACTTGAAATTTCAAATTTCGTTTTTTACGAAGTGAGACTTTCCTCTGCCTTGGAGCTTCTCCCATGGCTACCATTCTGTCCTTCCCGTCTGTAACACAGTCAAAGAACCCCAATTTCTCTACTAATCCCTAATTTAACTCTTGGTCCTCACAATTTTCCACATTGCCCATATCTAGGATTTTACGGTAGGGATTCTTAAAATTGGGGATCATGTGTTTACATTAATGCACCTGGAAGGTGTAGGAATCAATCGAATGTGAGAGCATTGCATCGCCAAGGATGTGTGGTTGTACGAAGCTGGTTGGCTATTAATTCCATTGTGAACTCGGCCGGAGAAGGAGGTCGTGTACTGTGAAGGCGAGGCGGTGGCGCGGAAGGCGGAGAAAACAAGGATGTGTGGTTGTACGAAGCTGGTTGGCTATTAATTCCATTGTGAACTCGGCCGGAGAAGGAGGTCGTGTACTGTGAAGGCGAGGCGGTGGCGCGGAAGGCGGAGAAAACAAGGATGTGTGGTTGTACGAAGCTGGTTGGCTATTAATTCCATTGTGAACTCGGCCGGAGAAGGAGGTCGTGTACTGTGAAGGCGAGGCGGTGGCGCGGAAGGCGGAGAAAGTCGTTAGGACTCCAAGATTACAACCGTGTTCATCGCCCTCAAATTAGTAATATCTGATCTTTAAAACAATAAATTCCATACCTGAATCATCTCGATTTGAATCCGAAACAACAATCCATTTTGGCCTTATGAATTCAAATCAAGATAGATCATGTATAAATTTGCTTTAATTTTTATTTTATCGACGTGCTCAATTGAACTTGTGTTAAATTGAATTGTACTGAGTAGAAATATGGAAAAATTTGTTATGGGGAGTAAAAAATTGTTGATTTTAAATGTTAAGTCTCCGGCTATTCCTGATGAATTTGAAAATGTTGATGGACATCGATGTTGCAAAGAAAAAAATAATTCGAAGTGAATATACATGTAAGATAATATTGATATTATTTTTATATTTTTATATTATATTAATATTAATATTAATATAATATAATATTAATTTTGTGTCCCCTCTTTCGGAACCTTCTGACTCCACCATTGAGTCTAATTATAATTAGCACGTAAACTTATTGCACTAATAAAACATGCACATGTGTATTCGAAAACAAGAATTGGCATAGTAGTTGTTGTAGGGAGATATTCGAATAAGCCCAATGGAGGACACAAAATGTTTGGAAGAGGGTCATAAAAACTCTACAAACGGTTAACAATTGGGAGTGTGCGATGTGAGATACTTCATTGTCTCTCATTTTTTCGTTTTTGGGGTGTTCTTGTATGGGTCGAGGCATAGAGCCTCGATAGAACTTGCTTATTAATTTTATTTTAAAAAAGAAAACCCAATATTATTTACCTAATTTATAAGCATTTTTGAACTAAAAATGTATAGGAGTTAACGAAAAGACTAAAACGACATTAGTTTGTAAAGATTTAACATTACATCGATATTTTTATTAATGCGGGTGAATTTTATTTTTTCAAATATAACCATTGAATATAACACAAATGCTGAATGTCACCATAATTTCTCATCCATATACCATTTCTTAATTTTTAGACAGTATTACCCTTCTGTCCTAATCCCCTCACAGTTCTCTTCTTCCCCCTTCATAACACCATCATCTTCATCGTGTTATTTTCAGCGTCTACCCTCTAATATTGTAACTCCACAGTATCGTTGGTCAGAGCAGTTGCCTTCTGTCAAGATCCCGTAGTATTGGCTAAAGCATCAACTTATCGTCGATCGCCCAAACACATCCTAACATTTGCTTGGACTATGTGGAACTGTTGATCTCCTTGATGGAGGTGGAAGCTTTTTCCAAATAACATTGGCGGCAAATAGTTGGGTTCTCGTTTTTCTGATATTGATATTATAAATTGTCCCGCACCATTATAAATTGTTCACGTATCTTTGTTCCCGCACCATTATTGAAGGAATAGCAAACAAGAAAGTATGATTGCAAATTTTAAATCTTATCATGTTAATTAACATGATTCAATTTGATTACAAAATCAAATATTGCAAATTATCTAAAGGCAAGCTTTCAACCATCAGATTTTTAATTAATCAATGGAATTGAGTCAAAGAGGGAAGAAGATGGGATTATTTGTGTGATTTTGGAAAAAGAATAAGTGTAATTTGGAAAATGATGAAATGGTGATGATTTGTTTGGTGATGTCTTGTATCACTCTTAATATAATACAACACATAAACACAATTTGAAAACTAGAGTCAGTGTCACTTTTTAATTCGAGCACCATACCTATTTATGGATTTTTCTAATCCCTAATACAAAATATTAATCGTGAGAACTTTTCCAAAGGTTCTCAACGATATCTCACACCTATATATATATATATCTGTTGTGCAAATGTATTAGGCCTATTAAAACTTTATACACAATATTAACCTAAAAACTATGCAAATTTTAAACTAAAATACTCACACAAAAAATCTAAAATCTACACTAAAAATTTGTGAACAATATTAATAATCTAGAGGTAGTAGGAGGAGAGAGTGTCACTGCCTTTTGTCGTGCTATTATCGTCGGCTACCCTCTATTATAGTAACCTCGCAGTATCGTTGGTCGGAGCAGTTGCCTTATGCCAAGATCCCATAGTATTGGCTAAAGCATCAACTTATCGTCGATCGCCCAAACACATCCCCAACATTTGCTTGGACTGTGTGGAACTGTTGATCTCCTTGACGGAGTTAGAAGCCTTCTCCAAATAACATTGGCGGCCAACAGTTGGGTTCTCGTTTTTCTAATTTTGATATTATAAATTGTCTCGCACCATTATAAATTGATCGCGTATCATTGTTCTCGTTTTTCACTTTGTACTAGAATTCACAGACACCATTATAAATTGAAAATTTTAAATCTTATCATGTTAATTAACATGATTCAATTTGATTATAAAATCAAATATTGCTAATTATCTAAAGACAAGCTTTCAACCATCAGATTTTTAATTAATCGATGGAATTGAGTCAAAGAGGAAGAAGATGGGATCATTTGTGTGATTTTGGAAAAAAGAATAAGTTTAATTTGGAAAATGATGAAACTTGCTCCCTTCTGTGCTGCTGATCTCCATGGCTGGATATAAATGAACATTTCTCGCTTGGGAATTTGTCCCTCAATTTGTATATGGTCTCTGGTGGATATGGCGTTGGAGGAATGCCATTGTTTTTTACAGCACCTCACATGGTGTTAATGCTAAAGCTAGATTTGTGTTGGCTCGAGTGCGCGAGTTCTTGTCCTTGAAGCGCAATCGGGTGGAGCCACATGGAAAGTTGAGTAATGTGGATCACTCGGAACGTCCCTCTATGGGTTGGCATAAGCTGAATTCATATGGGTCCTTTTACGTTGATACTGAATGGGTTGGTGTTGGAGGTTTAATTCGAGACCATACGGGTCGCTTCATTCCGGTAAATGTGGCAAAGACGCGGGGGCAGTATGTTTTTCATGTTGAACTGTTGGGGCTCTTACAGGGGTTGGAAATGGCGCAACAACTTCAATTAAAGCAGTAGGAGGTGGAGATTGATTGCAAGGATGTCCTGACTGTTGTGACAACAGAAGACCCACCTCCCAATTTATGCAAGGAGATCGTTTCAAGATACATGACGCTTGTGGGAGACAAGGACTGAATGGTTCGTATTAAGTATGTTCCAAGGCTTGTGAACCGCTGTGCTGATTGGTTTGCAAGGCATAGCTTTGCTTGTGCTTGATGAGTGCCAACCACCCATCAACAAGGACATTTAAGGCCCGGTGACTAGGACCTGATCCCGAGCCATGGAACAAGCCCTCAACGCCCTAGTCCACTGTGCCCTCTCAAGCCCAAGCGTCGGAGACCCACCAATCCAAGGGACAAGCCCACTCTTGTGCCTCACTTTGGAGTAGCCACGGCGCCCACGCCTCCATGCCACGATAATCAAGCACCCGGTGCTTTGACTCCAAGGCATCTAGGCATGCGCCTCCATCCAAGCCTTATGGCTTTTATCCCTCTTTACCCCTTTGTGGGTTTATTTATGCATTTCCTTTATTGGTGGGCGTGTGGACCCATTTGCCAATGGCTCCTAGTCCACCCAACAACCCTAGACTATTTAAACTCCTTGTTGTCTCCATTTGCAAACTAGTTGAAGAATAGAATAATGGAACATTACCTTGGGTTAGAGGAATCCTCCCCTAAGGTCTTCAATTTGATAGGCGGCTCCTCCCCGGCGTCCACCCTCATTGCTACCGTCGTGAGTCTTCCAAGGGGCTTAGGAGTCTAGCCATCATCAAGGAGAAGGAAGCCCCTCTTGGCTTAGTCACGATCTAGCTCCTCTTGGGAAGAAAAGCCTCACCTTGGAGGTTTGATTCTCATCAATTGGTATCAAGAGCCAAGGACTAAGCTAAGCCCTCTTTCTTCTCTTTATTTTTTAGATTTTGTCATGTTTAGCTTCCTTTTGTTTGCAAGAAGACTTGGTGTTTATGTTCATCCTTTTTTTGCTTCTTGTTTGCTTGAGTTTTCTTCTTGTTCCATGGTGTTTTTGTGTTTAGTTTTTCCCCTTCCTAGCATGATTTTTTTTTTCTTTTTGCATGATGAAATTGTGTTGAGATTAGTTGCTCTTTATTTCACTCCAAAAAATGCACCAAAAAACCATAAAAAACCCATTTCTGCCGCCCACCACCACCACCGATCGCCGGACCACCACCCCTGCCACCGTAGCACCACCCACCACCTCCCTTACTGCCGCCCAACCCCTACCCCAACCGGCCATGTGTATGCTTGCTCCAATTTGAATTTTCCCCACTTGCATGTACCTTGTCCTTTGGGAAGGACCACACCCACCTTCACCTTGTCCTTTTTGCCCCCTTTAGTCTATTTTGGGTAAAGGACAATTTGTACTATTTGGATGATTTGATAGTGGGAGGATTGCAATGAAGCTTCCTTAGTGGGTTGCCAAAAGGGGCCGAAATTAATTGTGGCAAAGGACACCTTCCTTCTCTTCTCTTCTCTAGCCTTGCCCCCCCCCCCCCCCCCCCCCCCCCCCCCCCCCCAAAAAAAAAGGGACCTTGGCAAGTCAAAACAAAAATCCCTTGTTGCCACCCCTTACCAAAAGCAAACAAAATTTGGTGTGGCTCCACTTTCTTTTCCAATACACAAAAGTGTACATTTCGGCCTTGCCTCCCTTTACATTAGAAAAAGCCAACAAAGTTCAAGAGGTCAAGAAAAAGGCAAACAAGACCCGAATTCAAAAAAAAAAAAAGCAAAGGGAAGGTCAAGATTCTTTTATCCTATTTGTTCGGTTGGGCCACAACCCTTGGTGGGCTCTCCCACCCTCACTTGACAACTTGGGCCACTAATCCCTTCCCCCCATGTTCCTCTAGTCATTTGCCATGACTACTTCACTCTTTTAGGATCCATAGGGTGGCCGAATTGATACTCCCATTAGACTTGTCATCCTAAGTTTCAACTTGGACTTTACTACTTAGCCTAAAGGATACAAGTTGGCATGGGTTGAAAGTGCCTTGGTTCCACCCAAATTCTCAAGACACATGCAATGCTCCACCTTGCCTCCTCTTGTTTGAGCCTTTGACTTTGTGTGTGATTGTGTCTTAGGCATCATTTTATTGTCTTCCTTCTTAAGCTACTTTACTTGTTCCTTGTGAATTGGTTACTTGGTTTGCTTTGTGGCCTCTTGTAGGTGAGTCCACACATGGAGGATCCCTTGGATGCCGACAATAGTAGCCCTCAGAGCTCCACACCCACACTCTCCCCCACGTCTTTTACGGCTAGGCTTGCCGAGGAAAGCCAAGCCAAGGAGGCAGCCGCCGAGGCGTTGCGCGCGGCCCACACCGAGATGGATGCGCTCCGCCGTGAGAAGGAGTCCGTCGACGCGCGCATGGCCGCCCTCGAGCTTAGCTTGGCCACCATTGCCGCCGACCCTCAACCCACCGCGCCAACCGTGGCGCCGCAGCGGCCCGCGCCCATCTACACCGACGCCTCATCACATGGCCCGGCCGAGCCATCTCATGATCACAAGGCGCATGCCCGGGGCAAGGGGCCAATGCACCCTTCACTGCCTTTTGATGCACGGGTCTTTACCGAGCGCTTGCCACGACCCCGAGAGCCGAGCTACTACGGCCACCAACCGGTGTGCGCCGATTCCCGAGGCCATCACGATGATCGGCCGCTGTTGGGCCAGCATCCCCACCACCCCGTAGCTCCCTTTGATGGCGAGCCATATCCGTACGCCGCCCGGGCCCCCGCCGGCTATGACCTACCAAACCCCTGGTATGGTTATGGCAATTTCGAGGGATATGAGGAAGGAGATGAAGCCCTTGGGGCCCATGAGGAGGATGACGCGTTTGATGACGTCTTCCAAGAGCCATATGAGGACGAACCCTTAGCCGACTTGCTCCCCTGTCATCATGGCAGAGACCGTGGCCACCGTCGACGCCCTTTGGATCGCCGCGACCCGCAATGGCTCCCTCCACCATCGGCTAACTTCTGAGGCCGTGGGCAGGTGGCCTGCCACTTCAATGACCACCGTGATGTGGCCGGGCCCATCCAACACTTTGGCCAATGCCGGGAGATCAAGGTGCGCATCGAGCCCTTTGAGGGGGAATACGACGCGGCCAAATTCCTTGATTGGAAGCAAGCCATGGAGTATGCCCTCAATCATTGCCAATATGAGGATTATAAGCGGGTTGAGATTGCCACGCCCCAATTCATCGGCCATGCCCGTGCTTGGTGGTTCCGCTTCACCACCGAGAGAGAGAGACGCCGCTTACCATCGGTCGTGGCTTGGAACCAACTCATCTATGCCATGACTAAGCAGTATGTGCCGGAGGACTACCTTGAGCACATGCGCCTCCAAATTTCCCTAGCCCTCCAAGGCACCTGTATGCCGCTTGAGTTCTTTGTCGAGCTTGAGGAGCTCATCCACAAGGCCGGCGTGTCCACCACCCCCGCCTCTCTCTGCACTATGTTCCTCCGCGGCCTCGATGTGGACATTCATGAGCCATTGATTCTACTCCCCATCCGGGACATCAACACTCTCACCCACACAGCCATGGAGATCTACAATCAACAACAACGGAAGAAAAAGGCGGCTTGGACCTGTTCGCAGCCTCCTCGGGTCCCCACCGCCCCAAGCTCCTCCTTTGGTTCACCCTCGGCCGTCGTTGTTGCCCCGCAGCCGCGCACCAGGCCCGCTTCAGCCCCGCCCATCTCCACCGAGGCCACCGGCGCCGCTCGGCTGCATGATCCACCCCGTGGCCCGGCTTCCGGCACGCGTTCCCCGCCCCCCACGACGGAGCGGTCTAGCGACCGTGCTTGCTTCAAGTGTGGAGGCCGTGGCCACATCCAACGGGATTGCCTCAATGCCAAGCGGGTCTTGTTCACCGTAACAAGTGGGTATGAATCCTTTGATGATGAAGAGGAGGCCCTGGAGGACGAGCATGAGACCGCCGCAGAGGGAATTTACGAGGACTATGATTGTGCCCCTCTTGTGCATGGAGTCGCCGCCCCATTGAGCTTAGTGACTCGCCGTGTGCTCTCGATCCACAAGGGTGACACAAAGGACCAACGGGAGAGTCTCTTTCACACTCGATGCCTCATGGCTACTTCTTCCCTTAGTGTGATCATCGATGGAGGGTCATGTGCCAACTTTGTCAATGCGCGCATGGTCAAGAATCTCCATCTTCCCACCACGGCTCATCCTCATCCTTATAGCCCCCAAGGACTTGGCGAAGGTACAAGTGATATGGTAGCTAGGCAATGCCACATTGCTTTTTCTATTGGCTCCTATTTTGATCAAATTTTGTGTGATATTATTTCTATGGATGCCACTCACATTTTGCTAGGAAGGCCTTGGCACTTTGATTGGCGAGTGATCCATGATGGGTTCATCAATACCTTTGTCTTTGTCCATGAGGAGAAGCAGATCACTCTCTTGCCTATGTCTCCACATGAAGTTCTTGAAGGTCAAGTTGAGAGAAATCGGCTCAAGGCCCTTGAGGCACACACGCCTTTCGCGCCCTACCACAAAAGCAAGGGCGAGTGCACAACCACCCGTAGCCCGCCACCTTCCGACGCGCTCACCCCCGAGTCGGGACCCGCCTCCATTGATGTGGCCACCGTACCGGAGCCGTCCAGCCGACAACCGGCGCCCTATCCACCAGCTGCCCTACAAGGGCGTTGTGAACGCCGCCTACTTGTGGCCCGCCGCCGCTTCCTTCCGCCGGCGCCTCCTCCCGGGCGCCCTTGTTCCACCTTGGCGGCTCCCTTTGACCGCGCCATCATGCGATGTGTGGCCTTGCTTCTCACTTGGCCGAAGCCATCACTACCGTCGGGGGCCAGACCATTGCTAAGCCACCAAAGAGACCGGTCGCTCCTCACGGAGCCAGCACCGCTCGGCCATCATGCGGCCTTTGCTCTCTTGAGGATGCATCCACGTGGAATGGCCCTTGTGGAACTTTCCCTCTTTGAATACCGGTACAAAAAGGACCGAGACAAGGTTGTCCACATCTTGTCTCCGAGGTATGCTTGCCATGCTTACACTTTCATGCCTTCCATTCACTTGTCTTTGCATGCATCCGAGACCATCCTTAGTTCTATATTACCGATGTGTACCACTTTGGGTAACTTTGTGGGACATTCTTGGGATAATGTGTACTTTATCCGAGAGGGTGAGCTATGTGCCCTTAGAGCCTCCTATAGGATGTTGTTGATTAAGGATGCCCATGAGTGCCGAAGAGATTTTTGGGACACCACTTCCATGGGAACTCTCGAGGAATATGCCTCCGAACCTACACTTGCCACTCGCTTGCCTAGGTTCCACAATCCCGGCCTTCACACACCCCCATATCTCACTACCACCCCTTGGAGAGACCTAACTATGGTCTTTCTAAATGGATTCCACGTGTTTAAGAAGGGGATGGATCACCTTTGTGTGTTGGGCACAAACCCACCTCAGATAGCTCTTGGCCATCCTTACCCATCCCCGCACCCTACTACCGAGCTAGCTCTCCTCCCATTTGAGACCGGGGCCACTTTTTATGGGTTACCTTGTGCTCTTGTCTTCGCTTGGGATCATACATTAGTGAGTCATTTTTGGGGCATTTGGTGGCTGAATTTTGGCACGCGCACTATCTTTCACACTCGTCGCCCACTCCGTCCCGAGGCCTTGCTTAGCGCCATCCCTAGGGCCCCACCAAACCATTGGCTAATTTTTCCATGGCTTGTTGAGTTACTTCATTCTAGGTCATCGACGCACGTGTCTCCAACGTCCGCACGGATTACAGCCCGACACCGTTCTACGCCTTGCCCATACGGCCGTGCCGAACACCAAGAGATCATGTGGCTTGCCGATATTGCTTCTATGGCGACGCTTCCCGAGGCCTACACCGCCGTCCAATTGGGCACCATCTTCCCACTTGTGCCCCCGGATTGCAAGATCGAATTGAGGACAATTCTCCCTCAAGAAGGGGGGAGTGATGAGTGCCAACCACCCATCAACAAGGACATTCAAGGCCCTGTGGCTAGGACGTGAGCCCGAGCCATGACACAAGCCCTCAACGCCCTAGTCCACCGTTCCCTCTCAAGCCCAAGCGTCGGAGACCCACCAATCCAAGGGACAAGCCCACTCTTGTGCCTCACTTTGGAGTAGCCACGGCGCCCACGCCTCCATGCCACGACAATCAAGCACCCGGTGCTTCGACTCCAAGGCATCTAGGCGCGCGCCTCCACCCAAGCCTTATGGATTTTATCCCTCTTTACCCCTTTGTGGGTTTATTTATGCATTTCCTTTATTGGTGGGCGTGTAGACCCATTTGCCAATGACTCCTAGTCCACCCAACAACCCTAGACTATTTAAACTCCTTGTTGTCTCCTTTTACAAACTAGTTGAAGAATAGAGAATTGAAACATTACCTTGGGTTAGAGGAATCCTCCCCTAAGGTCTCCAATTATTTTCTATCAACTCAAGCTCTTCACATCTCTTCCTTCTTTGTCCCTTCACGATTTCTCAATCAAACATTCAACATCTAGATCCAAGTTCATCATCATCCAAGGCACCTCCAAGGGAGGCGCCCTTGGACCCCTTTGCCGGTGCCGCCAGCAAACCCTAGCTCCGGCGAACCTCCCTCTCCGCGGCTCCTCCCCGGCGTGCACCCTCCTTGCTGCCGTCGTGAGTCTTCCAAGGGGCTTAGGAGTCTAGCCATCATCAAGGAGAAGGAAGCCCCTCTTGGCTTAGTCACGATCTAGCTCTTCTTGGGAAGAAAAACCTCACCTTGGAGGTTTGATTCTCATCAGTGCTGGTGAATTTACTCTGTTTATGCCCCCTAGAATTAGTTAAGATGATTGAATATGATCAATGTATTAGTGAGCACATGTAAGTTCACTTATGAATCAATAGAACGGGTATAACCCTCCCATCGTATAAAAAAGAGAGTTAGAGCATCATACCTATTTATGGATTTTTCTAATTCCTAATACAAAATATTTAATAGTGATAACTTTTCCAAAGGTTCTCAACCATATCTCACACATATATATATATATATATATATATATATATATATTTGTTGTGCAAATGTATTAGGCTTAATAAAAAATTATACACAATACTAATATGAAATTAAACTATGAAAATTTAAACTAAAAATTTATGAACAATATTAATAATCTAAAGCACCCCCTTCTTCGCCGCCAAGTTTAATATTTAAGCCCAACAAAATTCAATCTTAACCAGTTGATAATAAAAATAACTTGTTTATTTATATATTAGACTTAAATATTTTACACTTCCAACTTGAAATTCACAATTAACACCTAACAATAACATCACTTATAAATAAATTAGTAAAAGTTTCTTAGGCTTAAAATTTTTACACTTCTAACTTGAGATTTACAATTAACTCTCAACAATAACATTATATATCTTAGTAAGGCTTTGAAAAGAAGCTAGAGCTTATCCCATTTAATATTAAGAGATTGTGCATATGGATAAGCTTGTAACTTGGTCATATCTTATGATATTGCACGTTAGAAGAATTCCCAAGTTTAAAATTACGTACCAAAATATTTCTAATGAGGCAAACATGCGCATCACTAACTATATTCTACACGCTCCTTTCACAAAACGAAAGAATAAAACTATATTCTATACGTTCCTACCTTCCTATTCGCTGTTTTATTACAGAGAGTTGTCCACAGAATGCATCGTTGTATTACTAAAAAATTGTCAAAAACATGTCAAAATCAAGCTCCAACCCGTTTCTTGCATGTTTCCGAAGTGGAGAATTGCTGTTATCATATGCATATCAAGACTTGGCGATATATATCTGATGCATCTTATCTTATCTTGTTACAAATTACAGGAAATTCAAAGTTGAATTAACTAATAATGTTGACTGTGTTTAGTTGTCCTTATATTCATCAATAATAAGATAAAGGAATTCCACTAAACTACTAAAGTGACCCTCCTCCTGTTGCCTTTTTGCCAGTGCCTGTCTTTTTAATCTTAAAAATGGCCACCAATTCAGATTTTTGTAGGAAAAAAATCTGAAATAGTAAGCAGCAACTTATGTCAATTTTAGAATATATTCTTCTAACTTTTATGTCCATATGATTACTAGAAAGATATTTTGATCTTATGGTATAATAAATTTGGGTTTTATCGTGTCAGAATAAGTGTCCATTAAAATGAGAATGTCTTTCTATTTTCGGATGTGCTCTCATCCAAGGGTGAAGATAAAAGCTTGGGTCAACTCCAGCGTTAAACGTCGGCGTTAATCGATCAATATATTTTTTCTTGACAATTTTTCATGCACATTTGTTGGAAAATATATGTACATTCCAATAGAATTTCATGCACTTTTGACCGATCAACTTTTTTTTCGGAATCAATTTTATTTTTCGAGCGATTTTTCTTAATCAGGGTCAAAATTTTCTATGCAGATTTAATGCAAAAGTTATGCATATTTCAGCAAGATTTCATGCACTTTTGACCGCGTTGACCGATCAACTTTTGTTTACGAAACCAATTTTTTTCCCAAGTGATTTTTTTTCTCCGAGCCAAAATTTTCTATGAACATTTAGTGAAAAAGTTATCCACATTCACGCAAGATTTCATGCACTTCAACTATCCAAGCTTTTTTTATCCTAAAATGTTTCTCTTTGGGGTCAAGATTTGTTCATGCACATCCAATGCAAATATTATGCATGTAAAGCCAATTTGTATGCACATTCAGTTCATTACATGTGAAGTGCATACGTATATGCGTATATGTGCATGGATAATGGTTTGTATGTGCACATAATCTGTATTGGCACATATTTTGCAAACATTATGCACATTCCAACAAATTTACATGCACATTCAGTGCATTACGTTATTTACGTATGAAGTACATACGTCTATGCGTGCATGTGCATGAATAATGGTTTGTATGTGCACTTAATTTGTACTAGGTATGCAAATATCGGGTTTGTATTGAAAATGTGCATGAGTTTTAGACCGTGGGTGAATGAATATATTGAAGTGCATGAGTTTTAGCATGTATGTGCACATAAGTAGTCTATATGTGCATCTATTTTTGTACTAGATGTGCAACTCATTTAGTTTTTCTAACATGTTTTGGGTTTTTTTTCAAAAGTGCATGAAATGCTACCGAAATATACATAACTTTGGTAAGGATTGTGCATAAATAATTTGGCCTGGAAAAAGAAATTTTTTGCTTGAAAAAAATTTCAAGCCCGAAAAAAAAAACTAAAAAAATTAGCTGGTCAACGTCAGGTCATGTGCCATGCACATGCCCCTATCAATGAAAGTGTGATCCAAGCCCTTGGATTTGCTTCCATCCAAGGGCTATGAAGCATTCTCATTTTACACCACAAAGATCATTCTCATATGATCAAACCCCTAATAAATATGCAGTCATGTTTATCGATTAGCCAACTTTCATCCTTCAAAGGAACACCAATGTAATTAGGGGCGGTGTAGGATTTTAGTCCAGTAGAAGCTAAAATCCTAAAGAGTAAAAATCTACTGTCTATCTTATATAAAATCATAATTTCAAAGTATAGTGTCTATTCAAGTTTACCGTCTATCTACACAAACAACCCCAATTTCAAACAACAAACTCTATATTCGAAACACAAATGGAACTTTACTCAAAATTGATCCCAAAATTACATAATATAAACAAACTTTATCATTACAAACTACTTTCACTGCGTAATTTCAACAAATTTGTATAAAAAATTAATTTCAAAATTTGCAAATTCATAGATCCTAAATTTTGAAAACTTTAACACAAAATGAGGATAGATATAGAAAAAATATTACATTTTATTTAAATATTTGTGCACTAATTTAGATAAAATTGTGTTTTTATTTTATTTTTAAAGATTGTGCATAACAAATCCTATGCAAAATTTATTTTTAAAAATCAATTGAAAAATAAATAAATAAATTTTAAAATTTTTAAAGAAAAACTTGTAAGATTTTTTTTTAAAAAAACACTTTTTTAAATTTCAATGCCCACATGGTCCGCCCCTAATCGTAATCAAGTCTTCTCAACATGATAATATATCATCACAACAATACAAATTTGATTCTCTCGAACAATTTTATATTTTCTATTGACTAAGGGCTCGTTCGGAAAGCCGGAAGCAGCGTTGGAAGCTAGTGGAAGCATCCACTTCATCCAGCTTCATCTTCTTGAAAGGGTGTTCACCATCTTTTGGAGAGGGGGTTAAAGGAGGTGGTTGAAGTTGTAAAGGGGTTGAAGATGAAGGAAAATCATAATGCTGGGGGTAAGGGTAAGCATTAAGGAGGAGTTGAAGCAAGAAGAGATTACACAATTTGCCCTCCGTCTGACTGAGATGTGAAAGGAAGCATCAACCATTTTCAGGTACCTATGCTTTCTTCTTCCACTATTCTTGGCAAATTGGCAAGCTTTTTTGGCTAATCTTGTTCTCGTTTTGATCTCTGCAAGCCTATAAGCCATTTCTAGGTAGTATTTTCTTTTGTTTATGTTTGATTTAGGTCGAATTTGGTTCAATCAATTGAAAAACCCAAATTTCTAGTTTGGTGAAGAACCCTAATTTCATGTATTTGAGGCTAATATATGTTATTCGCACCCTGCAATTCATGTGCTGAAATATATATTTTGGTCTACTTTTGTAAGTTGGAGTTGAGGATCGAAGGATTGGTGTAAGTGTTAGGTTTGAGTGATTGTGCACTCAAGATGTTCGACGAAATGCGTGACTGGTGGTTTTTGTTGTTGTCTACTGATTTTGGTTGTCTATTGATATCAACTTCAATTTCCTTTGAACCCATCATACTACTTATGGTTGTGCACTGTTGATGTTTGAAGAATGTCTTGTGAGTACGTAATAGGTTTTGATGTGTAATAATGCTTTGCTTTGTATTGATTTTTGATGTTGTTATTGAAGATTTGTTCCACTGTTTTTCTGGTTTTTGGTCAGATTTGCTATTGTTTGTTGCTCCTTGATGATTTTGTGTGTTGTAAGTTGGTAACTTTTTGATGTGTTTTCCCCCGAATTTTGTTGTTGTTTGAAGGATCTCCTACATTGATATATTCCGTAATTGGTATTAGAATCTTGGTCGAGATGGACATCTATCCTACATGGTGCTTCCATGAGAAAAATGGTACTACCGAAGCTCATATGAATTTCATTTTGTTCATATTTCTTATGAGATACCTTATGAACACCACTAATTTTATGTAGCATTTACTTCTGTGAGATACTTCCAGTGGTTTGTTGATAAACACAACAATGATTAACTTTTATCCAAGCCAAGAGTTATTAGGAAATGCTATTGTTTTGTGGACTAGAGTAGTGCCTTTGCCTATGTAACTTCCAATTCATATATGACAAGCACTTGTTCAACACAATTTGGTGGTTTTGCCTAATGCACCCCTATGTTATCCATGCTTCATTATTGCCATTTGTAGTATCCACCAAATATAATAACTTTATTGTCATTATCTTTAGATGAGTTTATGGTTATTATCTTTAGATTACTTTATGGTTATCCAATGCTATCCATGCTTCATTTTTTTCAATCAATTAATGCAAATTTTATTTAACCAAAATATATGGCAAGATTATTAGTCATAAGAAATAATGTTAACATTATGCAACCAAAATATAACCTGATATATTTCACCATTCTAGCAATGAACTAGTGTTATATAAATTTACCTTGTTGCTAGCATAATCACATGGGCTAGCTCTTTAGTAGTGAATGATTTGATTTACTATTTGATTTGGCTTGTTTGGTCATTACAAGTTTTTAGCCTTTTAGCTCAAATGAGAGAACAATGTGCAGATGCACATAGATGTGGATTCGAATCTCACATAGGCTTAACGGTTTGTTTTAATATTAGAGTTTAATTTATTGGGAAAATGAATAAAATTGTTGAATTTAATACATGAATATATAACTTGTGTATAAAATTTCTTAAATATCATTAACATGCATTGTTCAATTTAATAGATTAAATAATACTTTAAATATATAGTTTAGTTTATAAAATTAAATAAGTGAATTTTGTGTGAGCAAAATGAAAATAATCACATTTGACAATTTAATCTACAACTCACTATAAAATCTATACATATTCCCTTTTGGGTCATTTAACACCGAAAGTCTTGTAACTTCAACTTTCATAAGCTTTATTTACCGAACACTCCATTTGATACTTCAACTACTAACTTCAGCTTCAGCTCCTACTTCCACTTCAGCTCATACTTCCATTTCAGCTCCTACTTCCATTTTAGTTTACTTCAACTCACTTCAGCTTCATGTTTACCGAACATGCCCTAAATAGAAAATCAACTGTGAGATTGTGGCGCTTAGATTTTTTTATTTATATTTTTGAAATGGCGTCTAAAAAAGGCGTGAAAAAAAATTATGATCTCTAAATACGATCCTCGGTTCAAATACGATTCCATTTAAAAACCACCCCTATTGGTAAACCCAAAAGCTCTCTTTCTAAGGGTCTGTTTGGATTCCAGTTAGAATGCATTAACATGCATTATCTTGGATTAGATTGATGATTTCATGCAAGATAATGCATTTTAATGCATTATTTGACGGAATCCAAACCAACCCTAAAAAAAATTCCCCTCGCCCAAACTCCTTCCCTGCCCGTCCCTCAGCTCGCCTCTAACCCCAACTGAATCGGTGACTCTCATTTGCCTTCATTTGAGATGAGATTAATCACCAAGATTTGTAACTTCACCCTATAATCCTTCTTATGTTAAGCATTCTCTACATAAACTCGTCCCCTCTCCCGATTGTGAGTTGGAGAAATTTCTTTGCTCCAAAAACCCCTCCTTGCATCCGAAGATCTAGCAACTATAAGCATCTTGGTGGCCCTTTTCGAGGGTTTAAGAAGATTTTTTACCCCTCTTTACAAAGATCCACTTCTTCTAGGCGTTTTCTTCTTCTCCTTCTCTCTTTGTCTGGGGTTAGGGTAGATGGTGATGGGCTTGAAGATGGTTTATATAACTCCCTTCTATCTTTGTCTTGTTCGAGGCTTGAATGCTTGGTTCTTCCTAAGTGGTGTTCGGATTGGCCTCCTGGTGAACCTAGCTTGGTTTGACTTCTTTTTGGAGTCAGATCTGCTACTTGTTCCTCCGCCATGGCGACAGCCGATTATATCCAGGTGTTTTCTCACTTTTCCATCTCTATCCCTACTGTTTTAATATTATTTTGGCCTATCTCCATGCTTATAAAGATCACATGATATGAATCCGATGGTTCAGATCTCGTCTGAAGTCGGATCTAGGTAGGAAATGGTCTCGGATCCTTCTCTTGGTAACCAGATAAGTACGAACCACCGAGAAGGATGGTTTACGGCTCTCTTATGCTTTCTTGGGCGAGGGTGGGGCGAGAGTGAAGGTTGTGTTTGTGAACCGTGACGTGGTTCAATCGGGTCTAACCAATTTTGTGACGCCGAGGCCTAAGGGGAGGAGTTCAACTCAACTACGAAGCTTAGGCATAAATTTCAACGTAATGGAAAAGATATACAAGTTCGGCACTTATAGTAGCCGAAAATAACCTAGAGCTCGGCCATGGGCCTTGAGCTAGCTAATGGGTCGGCTCTCCTAAGCATAGGAGAGGCCCGCACCCGAAAATGGAAAGTTACTAAATTTAGAAACTACTAAAAATTAGAAGTGCCAAAAATGGAAACTATAAGAAACGCCAAGGGGGACGCCAAGGTCGTGGTCCCCATGGTCGCGTTGTCGCGCGGTCATCGGCCTGGTGGTTGCACATCACTCTCCCCTTCTTAGATTCGAAGCGTCTTCGCTTCGAGCGTGTAGGCGTGAGGGAGAGTCGAAGATGAAGCTGAATGATACATCTCCCCTCCTTAGAGACAAAGTTGAGGCGGGATAGCGTACTGATGTGACCCAGTCCCCTATGTCGGCTACAGAGGAGGAAGACGCCATGCGACTCCCACCTACAGGCCCGATCACCCGGTCTAGAGCGAAGCGTGTCCAAGCCGCGACACAATCTTTGGTGACCAGACTTGTAGCCAGTCACGCCCAGATCACTACAGCGCCCGAGCTTCTGTGTCTCATCAGTATAGCCATGACTGACTCCTCCACAGCGACATCGAGCCAGATTGATACGTTACTTGTGTAGTACATTTTCAGACATTATTTCTATTTTCAGTAGCTGCTATTTCTGGGTGATTTTCGTTTATGTTAAATGGGCCGCTAGAATTAGTAACTAGAGAGTCCGGCCCATTAGGTCACCTCTCTAGTATAAATACTCTCTTTTGTCTTATTTTCTAATTACGTCGAAATAGAGCTTTGTTTTCCAGTCGAGTAATCTCCTGCAAACCCGGGCCCTGACGTCACAAAAGTTAACGCGTTTCTAGTTGAATTATCCTGGCGCGTTAATTCGGTTACCAATCTATCCAGTTACGATCCGTTTTCCTGCAACAAGAATTAACCCTAATTCTTGTCGCCTCCCCACAAACCCTAGCAGCCCCTCACGTCCATCACCACCACACGCAGCTGCCTCCACCGATCACCATCTTCCCGCCGCTCGTCCCCGCCGGTTGCTCCCCTCCACCGTCGGTCATCATCACCACCATCACCACGGCCCCATCTCCGCTGCCCTGCGTTCAGTACACTGCAGATCCGCTGTTCCCCATCAGTCCGAACAGCCCAAGGTCCACTGAACCACATCTTCAACCCTTCCGAAGAGTTCGTTCGCCCTACTACGCATTCAATCGATCCTAGACGACGAATCGTGGTCTTTCCATCGGACAAGGTCACATCAACTGGCATCAGAGCCTTCGAATCGCGTAAGTCGTTCCAACTCTTCATTCAAATCACTCCTTCGCTTCTGCAAATCCATTCTTGCATCAAAAAACAACAACAACAAAAACCAAAAAAGACAGACCTTTCTACCCATATTTCGTCCAAATTTTTTTCCCCCTTTCTACAATTTTATTCCATATTCTTATAGAGCATCTCGAGACGAGTCCGGCTCGTGCATCTACCTTGCGGGGCACCTGTGAACCCAGGGTTCTTCTGGCGAAAACCAGGGACCTCGCACCGGCACTTCAAGGCAAATCTGCTTGTTTCCTTCTTATTCCTCGCCTTTGTGCCATTACTACGACCGAGCCCGCACTCCCGCATGCAATTTTGTCTGTGTTGCAGGAATTTGAGGATATCATGCCTGACGAGCTTCCATCAGGTCTTCCCCCTGTGTGTGGTATTGAGCACCAGATAGATTTCATTCCAGGTGCTTCTCTGCCGAACCGCGCAGCCTACAGAGCATCTCCTGAGGAAACAAAGGAGTTGCAGCGACAGGTCCACGATCTATTGGCCAAGGGTGTGGTGCGGGAAAGCTTGAGTCCCTGCGCCGTTCATGTGATTCTGGTGCCAAAGAAGGATGGGACTTGGAGGATGTGTGTGGACTTCCGCGCCATCAACCAGGTCACCATCAAGTACTGCCATCCCATTCCGCGCCTCGATGATATGCTGGACGAGCTGCATGGTGCCACCTTGTTCTCCAAGATTGATCTTCGGAGTGGCTACCACCAGATTCGTATGAAGGAGGGCGATGAATGGAAGACGGCATTTAAGACCAAGTACGGTCTCTACGAGTGGTTAGTTATGCCCTTTGGATTGACCAATGCGCCATCGACATTCATGCGCCTCATGAACCATGTGCTTCGGTCTTTCCTAGGGAAGTTTGTAGTCGTTTACTTTGATGATATACTTGTCTATTCTAGTAGTTTGTCTGCGCATATTGACCATCTTAGACAGGTGTTAGACTGCTTGAGGACGGAGAGCTTGTATGTCAACAAAGGTAAGTGCGTTTTTTGCTCTGAATCCACAAACTTTCTTGGTTTCATTGTTTCCAGGGATGGATTACGTGTGGATGAAGAGAAGATACGCGCCATCAAGGAGTGGCCTACTCCGACTACCCCCACTCAGGTTCGCTCGTTCTTAGGGCTGGCCGGCTTCTACAGGAGGTTCGTTTGCGACTTCAGCACCATAGCCGCCCCTCTGCACGAGTTGACCAAGAAAGCGGCTTCCATCACCTGGATTCCGCGACATGATGCTGCTTTTGTCTCCCTGAAGGAATCACTGTGTCGGGCACCCTTACTGCAGTTGCCTGACTTCACTCGTCGATTCGAGGTGGAGTGTGACGCTTCCGACTACGGCATTGGCGGTGTTCTGCTGCAGGAAAGGCGTCCTATCGCCTATTTTTCGGAGAAGCTATCGGGGGCTCAGCTAAACTACCCGATGTATGACAAGGAGTTGTACGCGCTGATCCGGGTGCTCAAGACTTGGCAGCACTACCTCTGGCCGAGTGAGTTTGTGATTCATTCGGATCATGCTGCCCTGGCCTATCTGAAGAGCCAGACGACCCTCAACCGCAGACATGCTAGGTGGGTCGAGTTCATGGAGACATTTCCGTACCTGATCATGCACAAGAAAGGTAAGGAGAATGTGGTTGCCGATGCCCTTTCTCGCAGGTACGTGCTTATCACTCATCTCCAGTCTCGTTTATTGGGTTTTGCATTGCTCAAGGATTTGTATGCTGATGATGTTTTCTTTAAAAACATCTTTGAGCAATGTAAACTCAGCAAAGAGCATGACATGTATTTCCTGGATGACGGGTATCTGTACAAGGCTGGGAAACTTTGTATTCCCACGTCTTTTGTCAGGCACTTGTTACTGCAGGAAGCACATGACAGCCGTGGGCACTTTGGGGTGTCTAAGACACTGGCAGCACTTCGGAAACACTTTTTCTGGCCAAAGATGGCCCAAAGTGTTACCAAGTATTGTCAGAGTTGTGTGACATGCCAAAAGGCTAAGGCACGCTTTAGTCGACATGGTCTCTACACGCCTCTACCCATCCCTGCAGCCCCTTGGGAAGATCTTTCCATGGATTTTATCACTGGGTTGCCTATGTCTCGGCGTGGTAGAGATTGTATCTTTGTTGTTGTCGACCGATTCTCCAAGATGGCACACTTCATTGCGTGCAAGAACACCAACAATGCTACGGACATCGCTGGATTGT
This sequence comes from Rheum nobile, assembly GCA_027886185.1. Lineage (NCBI taxonomy): Eukaryota > Viridiplantae > Streptophyta > Magnoliopsida > Caryophyllales > Polygonaceae > Rheum > Rheum nobile. The sequence goes on along the minus strand of WOAB01000901.1, from coordinate 573,401 downwards.
TTTTTGAGCATGTAGTGCGCTTGCACGGTATCCCTAAAACTATTGTTAGTGATCGGGATACCAAATTTGTGGGCCATTTCTGGAGAACCTTGTGGGGTAAGCTAGGCACAAAACTCCTATTTTCTACTAGCTATCACCCACAGACGGATGGTCAAACAGAGGTGACCAACCGTACCTTGGGAGCCCTCCTTCGGACGGTTCTCAAGGCCAACCCACGGAGGTGGGAGGACTTACTTGCTACAGTTGAGTTTTCCTATAACAGGTCCAGGCACTCGGCGACGAAGCTGACTCCTTTCGAGGTCGTTTATGGAAGGTACCCGCTGACACCGCTGGACATGACGCCATACCCGCTGCAGGCCCAGGAGAACATTGCTGCTGGAAAATTGGCTGAGCACATTCAGGAGTTGCACAAGAGGACACGCACACAGCTGGAGCGACGTGCACTACAGTACTCAGCCCAGAAGAACAAGGGCAGGCGACGAGTGATCTTCGCCCCGAGCGACTTGGTTTGGCTACACTTGCGGAAGGAGCGATTCCCGTCCGTCCGCAAGTCTAAGCTCGACCAATGGGGTGATGGTCCATTCAGAGTCATCAAGGCCATTGGCGACAACGCCTACCAGCTCGAGCTCCCGAAGAAGTATGGGGTGCATCCGACGTTCAACGTCACTGACTTAACACCGTATGTTGAGCCCGAGTTCGATGAGGGTGAAGCGGGGACGCTTCACACTCAAGTGGGGGAGGGTGATGTGACCCAGTCCCCTATGTCGGCTACAGAGGAGGAAGACGCCATGCGACTCTCACCTACAGGCCCGATCACCCGGTCCAGAGCGAAGCGTGTCCAGGCCGCGACACAATCTTTGGTGACCAGACTTGTAGCCAGTCACGGCCAGATCACTACAGCGCCCGAGCTTCTGTGTCTCGTCAGTATAGCCGTGACTGACTCCTCCACAGCGACATCGAGCCAGATTGATACGTTACTTGTGTAGTACATTTTCAGACATTATTTCTATTTTCAGTAGCTGCTATTTCTGGGTGGTTTCCGTTTATGTTAAATGGGCCGCTAGAATTAGTAACTAGAGAGTCCGGCCCATTAGGTCACCTCTCTAGTATAAATACTCTATTTTGTCTTATTTTCTAATTACGTCGAAATAGAGCTTTGTTTTCCAGTCGAGTAATCTCCTGCAAACCCGGGCCCTGACGTCACAAAAGTTAACGCGTTTCTAGTTGAATTATCCTGGCGCGTTAATTCGGTTACCAATCTATCCAGTTACGATCCGTTTTCCTGCAACAAGAATTAACCCTAATTCTTGTCGCCTCCCCACAAACCCTAGCAGCCCCCTCACGTCCATCACCACCACACGCAGCTGCCTCCACCGATCACCATCTCCCATAGCCACCGATCACCATCTTCCCGCCGCTCGTCCCCGCCGGTTGCTCCCCTCCACCGCCGGTCATCATCACCACCATCACCACGGCCCCATCTCCGCTGCCCTGCGTTCAGTCCACTGCAGATCCGCTGTTCCCCATCAGTCTGAACAGCCCAAGGTCCACCGAACCACATCTTCAACCCTTCCGAAGAGTTCGTTCGCCCTACTACGCATTCAATCGATCCTAGACGATGAATCGTGGTCTTTCCATCGGACAAGGTCACATCACGTACCAAAGACACCAAGCGGCATGGGCGGCACCGAGATGGCTGGTGCAAGTGGAGCGCGGAGCGTCGAAGTGGGCATCACGCCAGGAGCCGAGCCGACCTTCACGCAGAGCACCAAGGTGGGAGTAGGCTCCGCTGGGGAAGGAAGCGGGAGTGCAGGAGCGGGTGCCGTGCCGAGCACCGGGGCTGGGGTCACTGGAGTCGGAGCGGGTGCAGTTGTTGCGCTGGGGGCCGGGGCAGGAGCGACTGTTGCGCTGGGGGCCGAGGAGGGAGCGACTGTTGTGGCCGTGGTCGCGGATGTTGCGGCCGCGGTCGCGGCTTGCACGGCAATGACGTTTCTGGCCTCCGTGAGCTGGGCCTCAAGGTCCGCAACACGCTTGCCATAAGTCTCGTCTGCGGCCTGGCGAACGGCCAACACTTGGCACTTGGTGCTTGGTGGTGGCTTCGTGTGCGACTATTGGAACCGGTGACACGGGAGGGTACTCGGAACGGCGCACGTGCGGGTGCTCAGGGTAGCGCACTAGGGCATACTCGCGGTGCGGTGGAGAGTTGTGTTGGCGCCTGGGCGGGTAGTATGAACGTTGGAGCGGAGAGTACCGGCGCCGGGACGGGGGGTCATAGTCGCGGCATCGGGGCGGCGACGCGTAGCGTTGTGGCGCCACATGGTAGGTGCGGCGCGGTGGGCCATAGTCGCGGAGAGGCGGGATGTAGTCCGGATGGGCCTCATATGGACTCACGCCACCAAACCATTCATCGTCGTTCCACTCGTCGACGTAGAGGTAGGGGTTGGCGAAGGTCCACGTCAGGCGCCGGTGAGCCATGGGCGGGTGCTGGCTCGGCTAGGGTGATCCAGGTTGGCTAGGCCGTGAGCTAGGTGGCATGGCTAGGTTGGAATAAGGATAAGATCTTATGGTTAAGGAAATATAATATCTTGTTGGGATTGGATTTAAGAAGATATCGTTTTTTTTTGTCAAAGATAAGAATCAAATCTTTTGGAAAGGGATAGGGATAGAAAAAAGGGAGAGAAGGCCGAACTAGGGTTTAGGCAGCAGGGAAGGTTTTGTATTTTGGCAATTTGAGGGGTCATACGATGTCCGTTTTGGGCGAATTTTATATGCTCGGACTCGTATCGAGAAGTTCTACAAGATTATGATAGAAAATTGCAGAAAGGACGAAATTTGTTTGAACGAAATCTAGGCAGAAGTCGAGTTCGGTTTTGGGAGTTTTAATGGCGATGATGGGTAGGGAGAAAGGAAAGACACACCTCGTACCCTTGGCGATCTGATACCAATTGATACGAATCTGATGGTTCGGATCTCGTCTGAAGCTGGATCTAGGTAGGAAATGGTCTCGGATCCTTCTCTTGGTAATTGGATAAGTACGAACCACCGGGAAGGATGGTCTGCGGCTCTCTTATGCTCGCTTGGGCGAGAGTGAAGGTTGTGTTTGTGAACCGTGACGTGGTTCAATCGGGTCTAACCAGTTTTGTGACGCCGATGCCTAAGGGGAGGAGTTCAACTCAACTACGAAGCTTAGGCATAAATTTCAACGTAATGGAAAAGATATACAAATTTGGCACTTATAGTAGCCGAAAATAACCTAGAGCTCGGCCATGGGCCTTGAGCTAGCTAATGGGCCGGCTCTCCTAAACATAGGAGAGGCCCACACCCGAAAATGGAAAGTTACTAAATGTAGAAACTACTAAAAATAAGAAGTGCAAAAAAGGGAAACTATAAGAAACGTAAAGGGGGACGCCAAGGTCGTGGTTCCCATGATCGCGCTGTCGCGCGGTCGTCGGCCTGGTGGTTGCACATCATCACACCTCAAATCCCGCAAATTGCATCCATTCTCTTACCCCTAGATTTCTTATTAAACTCTCTTACTCACTTATTATCTGTACACGTTTTTGTGTGATGTTTCTTGTGGTATGCTCCTGTTATAGTATGCTTCCTCTAGTTTACCGTTTAATGAATAAAGATAGTAAATTCATTACGACTATTATTCGTACTGGAGCTTCACAAGCTCAATCTTATGTAGTTAATTACAATCGGCAAAAACCTGCCTTTTTGTTACTTATATTGAAACTTCACAAGCTCAACGAAGTGCACACCCTACCAATAATAACAATACCATTAACAGCTCTTCTAGTGGGGCTGAAAACCAAGGTACTTCTAACCAAACTGAACCACACTTCCATTCTCATTTTTGTTATATCTTAAAGAACGAGATAGTTAAACTGAAGATCAATATCAACGCCTCCTTTTGTTTGAATTCTATTATTTTTTACTATGTATGGTGCTTTTTCTTTATTTACCATATATATTTCCACTCATGTTATCATAAAACTAAATTGTTGCTAGCTAATGAGCGATACATCATCAATTATACACTTATTACGCGGAGTTGTGGATTCTCTGGTTTCGGCTACATGTGTCTTACCACCTATCAGTAACAATCATGGAATGTTTTTACAACTATGTTTGTACACATGTTGTTCATCACAAGATTCACAAGCTTGTATATACTATCACAAATTTGTATTGGGAAATGGATGATCACCTCATCCAACTTGTTGCTTTTTTATGTTAGACTGGGAATGTTTTGGTGGGTTTTTGTGCTTACCAGTTTAACTCCCACCACCATGTGTTTGGTTAAACGGATCACACCCTTGTATATGGGCTCTTATTTACAGTTTTTATGGAATTTGGATTATTTGTCTACGCAAATTTCAGGAACTTCCTCCGTCAATTTTGTAACAACACCTCGAGTAACAACAACTCTAGTTGGATAAATGTCCCGCTCCTAAGTAGGATCACATCCCTACCAACTTTTGGCAATTCAAACCAATTCTCAAACTAAAGCAATACTCACTCATATTGGGATACCATATATGTAAGACAAATAGCACTTACAAATCACACAATTGTTTTCCTATGAAGATAAGTGTTTGGAGTTGTTGAGGCATTGGTCGGAAAAACCTCTAGATCGTGTTTCCACATCGATCTGATAAAGAGCAAAAAAACACCCCAAAAAAGTTGGCTTTGACAAATTTGTGTTTTCTCCTACGACGGGCTTTGCGGGGGCCATATGTGTTATGTGGATAGAATACCAATTACACAACAAAATTTGTGAACTATCTCACATCGATAAAAGGTTTATTGTCGATAAATATAAAATCCTAGATAAAAACATATGTATCATGATTATATTCATCTATGCTCCACCAAGAGAAAAATGACTTCTAGAAATTATGAACAAATTTCACCCTCCAAACTCATCTACCGTGTCTTCTTATTGGGGACCTTAAACAAATTCAAGACAACTCCGAAAACTAGGGGGCTACCCACTACCACCCTTGAGACTACTAAGGCTCCATAAACTAAAAAGTTGATTGTGATTTGGTTGATATCCCTACTGAAGGTTGTGAATTCACCTGAAGGAAGAATGAGATTGACATAAATAACACATATGTAAAACTGATAGAACTCTTATCCATGATCAAATTCTACAATGGTTCCCCGATATCTTCACCAAACACCATGCATTTACTTCCTCGGATCACTGTCTTATTTCTGCGGAATTGGAAAATCTCAACCCAATAAAAGCCTAACCCTTCAAATTTGAAAGAATGTGGACTGTAAGAAAAAGACTTTGAAAACATAGTTAAACAAGCATGGCGTATTGAAACCCGAGGATCACACATGTATAACCTAGTCAAGAAAACACAGGCCCTTGAAGTGAGTGCAAAGAAATGGAATAAAACTACTTTTGGTAACATTTTTAAACAACTTAGCAATATTAAAAATGAACTATCATCCATTCAAATAGAAATTACCACAAATTCTAACCCATAACTAATATCTAAACAGCATAAACTCATCAACAAAATGAAAATCTCCTTTCCTTTCACAAAAAAATACAAGAGTCAACGGGCAAAAACAAAACATATTAAGTCCATTGACTCCAATTCAAATTACTTCAACATAATAGCATCTGGAAGACGTAGCAGAAAAATAATTCGAGAAATACGAACCCAAGATGGTACAATTATCATTGGACATGAAAACATCTGCATCGAAGTAAGAGCCAACTTTGAAAAAAGGTTTAGGAAATGAAACATCAACAAAAACATCCTACCAAATTATCTACGTAATATTGATAAAGAAGTTACCGATTTCGATAACATCAATCTCACTAAAACGGTTACCAATGATGAAATCAAATTAGCCATTTTTCTATTGGATGGTCCAGATGGTATGTCAGTCCTATTTTACCAAAACAACTGACACATTGTTGGACCTATAGTCATTAAAGACATAAACCATACATTCATCACACTTATCCCAAAATGTGAAAATCCAAATTCTATAAACCATTACCGATCAATTAGTCTATGTACCACGATATATAAATCCATCTCCAAGATACTGACAGATAGGATGAGACCAATCCTTAATAAACTCATTCATCCTCTACAAAGAGCTTTTGTGGCAGATCGTGCCATACAAGATAACATCCTAATAGCAGATAAAATCTTCCACTCATTCCTAGAAAAAAAGGAAAAGAATAATGGGTAGCTATCAAACTAGATATGGAAAAGCATAAGGCAAAATAGAATGGGAATTCATCCTCAAAGTCCTTGAAATTTTCAATTTCTCTATCCGCTTTGTTGAATGGATTAAAGAATGTATCAAAACCATCTCCTTCTTAGTACTCGTCAACAATGGACCCACTGGAGTTATCTTCCCAAAAAGAGGATTACGTCAAGGCGATCCCTTATCTCCCTTCTTATTTATCCTGGGTGCAGAAATCCTAGATAGGAAACTACAACAAGAAAGCAACAGACAGAAAAACCAAATTGGTTATAAAATTATCAGAGGTGGAACTAACATCCCCTTCCTAGCTTTCACGCGCAGATGATATACTCATATTTGCAAAAGCTAACCAAATGGCATGTCAACAAATAAAGGAAATTAATGAAGAATACTGCTTTATTTCTGGCGAATGTGTCAATTACCACAAATTCGCTTTCCAAACAACAAATAATACGCCCAAAAACATTAAAATTACAATCCACTCAGTCTTAAATATCCCGAGCACCACATCTCTGGAAAAATTCCTTGGATGCCCTATCATAAATGGAAAAGTAAACCAAAATATATTTATAGACACTATCCTATATACTACTAACCAACTCACCAAATGGAAAGCTAACTCTCTCTACTAGGAAGGAAGAGCAACCCTAATCAGATCAAACCTTGCTGCAAAACCAAACTTTATAATGCAAAGTTTCATGCTATCATCTTCTATCCACAAAGATCTTGACACTATCAACAAAACATTCTTCTGAAATAAAGATACCACTTACAAACCACTAATAGGTTGGGACAAATTTTTCAAAAATAAAAAACATGGAAGCACTGACATTAGAAAGACACATGATATGAACAAAACTCTATAGATGAAACTAATATGGAAGATAAGTGTTGAGCCAAACAACATTTGGGTTAAGATTATTAATGAAAAATACCTCTTAAACACATACATTCTACAATATAATAAGAAAATGAACCACTCTTGGAAATGGTCACAACTTCTGAAATTGCAAAAGGAATTTCAGATGGGCCTTCACTGGCTTATAGGAAAATGTAAGAACATAAAATTATAAATTGACAAATGGATCCCTGGTATCGATCTGATCAGTGAAATCCTACCATACACAGTATCGGATAACTCCATTAAAGTAAGTAAATTTATAACCACAAACAAAACATCGGATAAAATTAGACTTCAACAGTTGCTAAATCCATAAATGGTGGGAAGGATTTTGGACATACATATCCCTCAAAATTCCATAACGAACATATTATATTGGACTCCTAGCAAAAACGGTTGGTTCTCCATGAAATCCAATTTCGAGCTCATAACCAGACAACATACACCACCGAGTAACGACCTCTCATGGATTTGGAAACTAGACACATACCCGAAAGTCAAAAAAATTCTTTGCAAATTTTGTCACGACAGACTACCAATTAAAGCAAGACTGGCCCAAAAACAGGTACATATTCCCTTACCTTGTGATTTCTACAACTATCCCTTAGAAGATCTTGTCCACCTTCTAGTAAAATGTCCATTCACCATTGACCAAATCGGAAAACAAAGCGCTACTATAGGAAATACTATCCGTAATTTCAATGTTAATGATAAAAAACCAAGGGAGATCCTAATCGAATTACAATCAGTACTCACAAAAAAAAAATTGCATGCCTTGCACTAGTACGGAACTAGGACTCGGACCCCGGTTTTTTTCCTCTCCGGATTGCGGTTCGAAAACCGTGGTTGTTCTCGGCGAGGTCTGGATGTCGGACCCCGATTTTTGTTACCGGGGTCCGGATGTCGGACCCCGGGAAAAAAATTCTTTTTAAAAAAAAAAATCGCGACCCCGATTTTTCGTAAAAATCGGGGCAATAATCTTCTTTTTTTTTAAAAAAATAAAAATCGAGACCCCGATTTTTCATTAAAATCGGGGTAAAAATCTCTTTTTTTAAAAAAAACTAAACGTAATTTTGGTCAGTTAGAAACTACAGTTGACCCTAGCAAATTCTCTCTACTTACAAAATAGTTCACCAAACCAGATAAGATGGTCCATAATTCAACCACCATATGAATAATGATTCAAGTCATGACCAACATTGAAATCATTTCTACACTGATTTTTTTCATCATTGCTTGAACCATGTGGTAAAAAACTTAAATCTTGGGATTACATAATTTAATCAGGAAAATGATATGGGCAAGTAAAACCTTTCCAGTCAAAATGTTGACAAGGTACACAGAGTTATCTTGTGAACCCTTTTCAAAGCAAGAGTTGAATCATTACTCAGTGACAAGCATGTCAATCCTTCTGTAGAGAATCGACCTTATCTATTTCAAGAGTCAAATCTATGAAAGGATCAAACTTGTTTAAGCAATAGGAGCACTGCATGCATTTGACCTGAAAAAATTACAAGATAGACTAGATAAAGATTTCATTCCTCCATACTATAAATTATTCTTTAAGAAAATGAGCATCTTCCCAACATCATTTCACAAATTGTACTTAATCAAACAAACACCCCTACAAATTCCCTGGTGTTTGTGAAGAACAAACCAACACAAGCATAAGAAATTATCTATATTCTAAAGCATATCCAATCATCAACAAAAAACCACAAGGGACAATCTTTCCTAGGCATGAGATCAATAAAAAGTAGCATTATCATGACAATCGAGTGAACAAGCTAAGTATTCTTGATTAGCCATAAGTATACAAGGACAAAAAACAGAAAAGGCCTGATCCCAGAACCGAACAGAAGGAAAATGTCTAAAGAAAAAAACAAGAATGTGTATAAGAAAGTCCAACATCAAGAATCATACTTACTTTTCTTTTCTGATCCCGTTTATCGACCCTTTCCCTTGAAAAATATAGTGACGTTATTGTGCCAGATTTCATAAACTCATTTTCTAGAAAAAGAATGCAAAAAGAAGTATAGATGATTACCACCAAATGTTACAATCTCTGGAGTGAATGCATGATCTTGATCTCCAAGGTGATGTGACCGCTGTTGACAACCATATAAACAGTATCATGAGTTAAATATCTTGTCCAGAAATGAGCATCCTTACATTTTACTTTTTTTCTTGGTTAACATTAATACAAGAGAAAAAAATACAAATTCAAATAGGTGCATTGAGCATCTTTTGCATCATTCATTACCTTTCAACTGATTGCTCTCTCATATGACACTGATCTTCCCATGCTTGACAATCACATACCTCCTTGAAGACACACAAAGCCCAGCCCATAGAGAAATACATCATGAATTTGAAAAAGTGATGCAAGACAGAAGATCAACATAAAAGCGATGATGGATGATATGATGACTGAGCAAAAAATGAGTCTGTTGGGTTACCTGTAGTACTATCCGTGGAAGCATGGTAAAAAGAGCCTTCTTTCGTGCTCGTCAAGATGTTTTCGGAAGTGATGTCCCTCTTGATGTTTTGGGTGCCTATGAGTAGACAAGACTTTAAATTCAGCATGGCATTCTATTTGCATTTTTCACTCTTCAGTTCCAAAAGAGATGGAGATAAGATAATAGAGAATGTAAATATGTCAACAAGAAGATGAACTTGAATCGACTTTAGTGGAAAATTCCATCTTTTTGACATGATCAGGATATATGCTTGGCATCCATCAGGTTACACAGATGAAGACAGACTTATGTAGCGAACATGAGAAGGACAAATTGAGAAACCAAGAGATCACATAGCCTGGATGCATTGTCCAAGCACTAGAGATATCTCCTTCTACAAATTGTCTCTGATCGCTCCATATATCTTTTCAAGGAAGGTAGTCAGCTTCTGCTTAAAAAGCAAGGCAGAATATTTGGCATCTAGTTGTCGTAAATCATTCAATCCATTCAGAGCTCGACTGCTAGAAAATGGAAAACGTAGCACTTTGTTGAGAGCCTCTAAACCCCTTAATATCGAAAAAATGACATCAATGTATTAAAGAGAGAAAATACGTAAGACACGAGCATCAGCAGTGGCAAAATCATTGATGTTACTCAATGATAGCAAAATGTTTTATCTGATCAAAGTAAATTCAATTTGATCTTGTTACTTGTTGCTTTTCACTGAGAGATTTTTGAGGTCTTTCTTCAGTTTATGATATCCGCATATAAGGCACGGGAGCAAGAGCCTAAAAGTTAAGAAAAGTAAGTTTATTACACGTATGTCATATGACTACAAAACTACTAGGAAAACTTTACTAGTTTCCTTGTCTCTCCATCTTGCATGTTTCCATTATCTTGAGTTCTTTGAAACAACAGGAACAATTACATCATTATGGGTCCTATGACCATATGTAGCAGTATTGGCCTTGCAATAAGGAACTTGGAATGAGAAACATATTGGAACGATTGTAGTCCTTGATCGTGCAGATACAGTTTTCGATGTTGGTGATATGGAAAGAGCTTGTTGATGAAGTACTTGAATCTCATATTCCAAATTAGATACCTTTTCTTTGAGTCTAACATGCAAAAACATATTTTTATTACTTCAAACACTAAAGAGCTAAGCATCCAAATATAGTCAATCTTGGTATCACCTTCCACATTTAAAATGTAAATTAAACCAAACAAACATGATTTTTCGGGTTCATTTGATTTGACCGTCAAAGATATCGACTTTTTTCATGCTTACTTGGATGCCGGAAAAATTTAAAAACAATGCTTATGAAGAAGCACAAGCTAGAAATTATAGCTATTTCATAAAAGCATTTGTTATACAAATTAACTAGGCTTATGCTGAAAGGAAAAAAAATCTTTTTGATGGAACTAAAGTAAAACTCTGCAAACATGGTAAAAACAAATATGCTTTGAAGATGCAAACCTCTAAGCAGTTTCTTGATATTGATATGATTTCTTCTTTTCATCTTCAAGCTTTTTCTACAGCTCTTCATTCTCTACATGAACTTCAGTGTGAGCTCACTTCTCTTCTTCCTTGGACATTGTTTCTGCTTGCAGTGCAACCTGCACATTTAAGATTAAATCATGATGATGTGAGCTCTTCAATTATAAACATCATTGTGAAATTATTAAAGAGGAAAAGAGAGAGAAAAAATGGGGAAGAAGGAACCATTTGTCGGTTTGTCCCTAACAGCTCATGTGTTTATTCACAGCCAGCAAGTGCTTCATTTTGTCAAGTTGATCTTTTATGTACTTCTACAAGAACAGGCTTTTATTACAGGAGGTGCTTCTCTTTCTTTGATGACCATGGCTCTGGCTTCTTCTAGTTGTAATCTTGGTTTTAAAAGGCGCAAGGCGCACCGAGGCGCAAAGGGCCCCTGGAGCCTAGGCGCAAGGCGCAAAAAAAAAAGCAGGCCTTTCGTAGGCAAGGCACACTTTTTTTCCAGAAAACTTGTAAATTAAATCTAGATGATATATTGTATTCAAAACAACATAATAATGTATTATAAATGCATAAAATGACATAAAAAAGCATAATTCATAAGTAAAAACTCTAGAATACATCTAAAAAAAGTCATAAACATAAATAAAAGGTAAAGAAATAACAACTAACTCTATAATCTAATCAATTTCATATTTCAATTTCAGAAAAATAAAAAAACAGTTCTGCATTAAAAAAAAAACAGATTTTGTAAAAAGAAAACATATTCTGTATTCAGTATTCTACATCTCTAAAGTCATATTTTCTATATAAATCATATTCTATAATCTATATAAATAATAACAAAACAACTACACTAACATGAAAGAGATCGAGAGAGGGGGAGACTAGAGAGAGCGATTGAGAGACTGGGACAGATTAAGAAAGATGCAGTCTGGTTTAGACCAAAAAAAAAAAGATGCGGTCCGGTCATGCGGTCGGGATTTGAGAGAGAGCGATTGTGAGAGAGAGAGAGAGAGAGAGAGAGAGAGAGAGAGAGAGAGACGAGTGAGATAGAAAGAGGGGGGGGGGGGGGGGGAGGGTGGGAGGAATACCTTGGAGGAGAAACCCTAGCTGCTGGAGGGGATGTTGGCTGCTGCTCTTCATAACGAGAGGAAAGAGGTGAAGGATGAAGCTTATTTCCAGAAAACAGGCCTTTTAAGTATTTTTTATTGTCACGGATCGCCTTAACTACGCAAGGCGCGCAAGGCTCCGAGGTGTGGGGCGCCGCGAGGCGCGCGCCTTGTAACACCCCCGACTTATGTCGGTAGTGTCACACGCCAGTGACCTCAGATGTTAATGTCCAAAGTCACCTTAGGCTTTAATCAGAACAATTAAGCTTAAATACATACGTAAATATTAAGTAACGAAAGACTAATCAGTGGAAGACATTTTAAATGAATAAACTCAACATTTTATTAAGATTCCTCTCGTAAAATGAGAAGGACGGTTTTACAACAAATATAGTGACAGCGGAAGACTTTTAAATTACAGCGAAAGACTCTTTTAAAGTAGTCCTAATTACATGACTATGTATTACATTTATTTCAATTTAAACAAACATGCGTTAGAAATATTACTTCTTAAAACGCAAACTTCAACTGCAAGCCTTCTCTTCGACTGGTCACTTCAATCGTCGGGGACCAACCTCTGATGTGCCGTATAGGACGGATAACACCAGCCAACCATGCAAGGAATAAAATCCGGTTGGTTAGTCTAATGAAAGACTATGCAAGGGTACAAGCAGAATGGTTCTAGTAATCGTAACCGTTTACTATCATTGTCCCTCGAATAACAACCGAAAGAACGATACATAACCCGGAACTTTCACGAAATGATAGAAGAAGACATGCATCGAAAAGAAGACTCCAACGGAATTGAGCCTTATAGGAAACATATGCAATTGTTTGGGAACGTTAAGTTTTCACACAAGTTTAAAACACGACCTTGATTATTTGGGTCCACGACCAACCTCACCGCACAATGCGAATCCAAATTAGAAATAAGACTTACTCTAACAAGAGTCCGGGCGGTTTCCACGATGTACTCCTCACCCGAGGGTATATTAATTATGTGCGTAAAAGCACTTATCTTATTTACTTCCAAAACGTGCATTAACGTTAAAGCTTTTAATTTCCACAACACATCTCGCAATGAGATATAGAATGAGAATAAATCCCAAAGATTGGCACTAGCTAAGTGCACCACCACCTATATTCGGATAGGGGTAGGTCATGACCAAAAGCATTAGGGCAATAATCCTCCTAACGCATAGTTATAAAGAAACGACTAAACCTCGTAAGGAAATAGCGTTCCTACAATTACTCGTGCTAAACTAGCATTTTAGTTCATATATAAATTCACACCAAAATCCATTACGGTAATATCATATAGAAATATATAATAGCGTTGTTTCTAGCAATATATACAACCTATTATAAATTCACATTTTAACACATCGTTTTATCAAATCTGTTCTCAAACACAAAACAACAACTTTATTCCAACTTAATTAAACAATTAAATAATTAATAATCAAGGGAACATGGAATAATGAGCAAGAGCGAACCGCCACTTGCCTTAGCCTAAACAAACGAGAGATCGGGTTCCGAGATCTGGAGACTTGAACTTGAGCACGGCTTCCTACGACGATGACGAGTTTTAAGACAAAACCCTAATATAGATACGGTATGAAAAGACGAAGCAAAACGAAGGATAAAGGCCAGTGCCGCGGTCGCGGATGGCTTAGCCGCGATCGCGGCCTTGCTGGGCAAAACCGCGATCGCGGTTTCGCGCCCAGCCGGGGTCGCGGGTCTCTGCCCGGCCGCGGTCGCGATGGAAGGAGCCGCGGTCGCGGGACTCCATCCCGACGCGAGCTTAACTCGAACTTTTGAGCCATACCGACGACGACGAGACACAGATCTTCGCTTCCGGACAAATGAGTACCTCCAACACTCCAAGAACTTCACCAAGGCGTCGACTTCGGCTTCCGACAACGACAACTCCGACGAACACAACACCACAATGACGAGAGAAGGAGAGGGATGAGGATGGTGGAGAGGATCAGTGGATCTGAGCCCTATTTATAGGCTCCGAATGGGGCTCCTCCACTTAAAACTGAAACGGACACTCACTCTTCTTTGTCATCGCATTGTATTTCCGATTAGGGGTTGCCTCGGTACCGTCACCCGCCTTCTTCTTCGCCGCTCTATATGGTCCAGACTTCTCACACGACAGTATGACCTTTCGGTTAGGCCATGACTTACTTATTACAATCACCATATGTAAGTCCAAACCTACGTTCTTAGCCCAACTGATCATACTATCTCTATCACTCCATTCTTTATCCGTACTAAAATGAGCAGAATAATCCACTGGCAAAAATTCGCTATCACTAGAGTCCTCCTATTTATGATAAATAAATAAAATTACTGTAAATATTTCAGATTATAAATTATCGTAAACAATTTAATCAAAGTTCTAAACTACAACACACTACTGTATAAACTACAACACCTAAAATATTGTTTTTGAAGTAAATATATACTTACTCCGAAATCATCAAGACCGGGTGCGTCATCCATGTGCTCAACTGGCCTAAGTGCAGCATCCATCCTTGACAAAGACATAATCTTGAATTGATAAACCTCAATCAATAGTTGCATATATATAACAACAACATGGATAAACCACAAAGAAATTACCGTTGTAAAACGGTAACTTTTTGGACGCATTCGGGATGCGCCCAGAAAGTTACCGGTGTAAAACGGTAACTTCTTGTGTTTTTTTAAATTTTAAAAAAAAAGATTTGGAGAATTTTTTTGAATTTTTTTTCCGAACCCAGATTGTCAGTAACTCGGGTTTATCGGTAAATCGGTTTTTTAATTATTTTCTCGGATTTTACAAAACCAGGTATCCCAAAGTTAAAATTTTTTTTTAAAAAAAATATCACCAGTTTGGGCGCATCCCGCCGCAAGAAATTGCGGTTGCAAACAAGAATCCCCTTCTATAAAATGGAAATGGTTTTTTCATTCTCATGCATCCCTCCCTCCTCTATTATTCTCTCTTTTGAGGCCATGGATCCCGCCGGCGCCACCACCGCCACGGTCCTCGGAAAGTACCAGATCGGCCGCCTCCTCGGCCGTGGAAACTTCGCGAAGGTGTATCTCGCCAGCTCCCTCACCGACGCCACCGCCGCCTCGGTGGCCATCAAGATCATCGACAAGTCCAAGCTCGATACGGCCATGGCTCCCCGGATCGTCCGGGAGGTGGAGGCCATGCGCCGCCTCAGCCGCCACCCCAACATCCTCCGCATCCACGAGGTCCTCGCCACAAAGTCCAAGATCCATCTCGTCATGGACCTCGCCCCCGCCGGCGACCTATTCTCCAAGCTCTGCCGCCGCACCAACCACCGACTCCCGGAGCGCATCGCCCGCCGATATCTCCAGCAGATCGCCTCAGCGCTCCAATTCTCCCACCGCCACGGCGTCGCGCACCGCGACCTCAAGCCGCAGAACATCCTCCTCGACGGCGACGGGAACGTCAAGGTCTCCGACTTCGGCCTCTTCGCCGTCGCCGAAGAGTGCTCTGCTGAAGGCCTTGGCCTTCTCCGGACGGGTTGCGGCACTCCGGCATTCGCCGCGCCGGAGGTATTCGGTCCGCGCCGCGGATATGATGGCGCCATGGCCGACGCCTGGTCCTGCGGCGTCATCCTCTTCGCGATGCTCGCCGGAGGGCTACCGTTTGACGACCGGAATCTGGCGGCGATGTACAGGAAGATGAATTCCCGCGAATTTCAATTCCCTTCTCACGTGACCCGATCCGCTAGGGCTTTGATTTGCCAGCTACTGGATCCGAATCCGAAGACCCGTTTGAGCGTCGATGAAATCACCAAGTCTTCGTGGTTCAAGGCCGCCGAATCGCGCCAAATTCGGATCTTGTCGTTGGGCGACATGGTTTCAAATTTGGAGAAGAAATTCGGAAGGGCTCCGAGTCTGAATGCGTTTGATTTAATTGGGATGAGCCCTGGCTTGAATTTATCCGCGTTGTTTGACGACGGGGCGGGGAACAAGGAGCGGCGGTTCACGTCGAAGGAGCCGGCGGCGGCGGTGGCGGAGAGGTTGGTGGAGGTGGGTAGGAAGTTAGGGTATGAGGTGGAGAAGGGGAAAGGCGGGAACATTTGGCTGGGGAAGGGGAGTCTGTTGGTGATTGTGGAGGTTTTGGAGGCGGCGCCGGAGGTGGTTGTGGTGGAGGTGAAGGTGGTGGAGGGCGGGGTGGAGGTGGTTCAGTGGGGGGAGTTGAGGTCTGAGTTGGGGGATATAGTTGACTTTTGGCACAATCAGAGGACATAACTCTTGAAAATATTCAAACATGGGTTTCATTGAACTTTTAGCAGCAATTTTGAATCTGAAATTATTAAAGGAAAAATACAAGGAACAAGCCCTGAATGGCAACCAAAGGGGGAATAATGGAGAATTGGAAGGATTGTGGGCTACAACGAGTTCTCAAATGGGGGTTACAGAACAGCATATATATTATGTACCTTCCAACAGAAATGGAGGCCAGGGGCTGTGCGGAGTCGCCCGAAGACAGCTAGCTTTGTAGAGGAGTTTCTGGATAGCTGGTATTCTTTTGGGGCTAGAAGATGACGATGTTAATGGAATTGGGTTGACCCTGTTACAGATCAAGAACAAGAAGAAGATCGTGAAAGGGGAGATGAAGAAAAGGTACCAGGAAAAAGTAGAAACTCTAGGCTTTCATATGCCTGAGATTTTTTGTAAAGCTTGGTTTCTTTTTCTTTTTTGGGTCTCTATGTAATGTGTATGATAGTTTGGTTTCTTAATGAAAATATTTAATTGATTCTGGATGTTATTCACTGTCTCTAATTATATTGATCAAGTTGAGCCCTGCAAGTGCAAAGGAGGTTTACTCAGATTTGCCTGGCTTTTAACAAAACAAGTTCAGTGAAACATGAAACAGGAGGGTTCAACAAACATAAGACCTTGCTAGCAAACACGGTACAAAATTAATCAAGTACAAAAGCATAGGTTATACAAGTAAATAACACTAATTACACATAAATTTACCTCATCTACTGTAAAAAGTTGGAAAGGTGCTGATCCAACTCCACTAGTGACATTCTACATACAAGAAAGACAGACCCACTTCAAGCAACAGACTGCGCTCATGCTTCTATCTACTCGTAATCGACATCACCAAAATCGTCCGAGCCACCAACGACGGAAGTGAGAGCCGACATCCAGGCTTTCAAGCCGCTCTCAGCGTCTTTATTCCTCGTTACATCCAGCTTGCCAACAGCTCGCTTTGGGACTCCAGATCTGAGCAGAATGGATCCAAGGGACTTGAATGTGAAGTCATCAGGTTGGATGGATACTTGGACCATCTCCTCGAATACTTCTACTGCCTCTCTGAATCTCCCGTCCATGGCAAAGAGGCCGATCACACTATTGTAACTCAGCAGCTCAGAAACAAGCCCCAGCTCACGCATCTTGTTTGCAATCTCTATCGCATCCTCAAGCCTTCCAATGCGTTTGTACATGCACAACATCATTGCAAATGAGAACTCGTTCGCAACACCTCTTAGCTGCATCGAATTGAATACATCTTCTGCGGCTTTGACCATCGAATGTTCTGTGTAGAGATCAATCATACAGTTTGAAGGGTAGACATCCAGAT
This sequence comes from Rheum nobile, assembly GCA_027886185.1. Classification (NCBI taxonomy): domain Eukaryota; kingdom Viridiplantae; phylum Streptophyta; class Magnoliopsida; order Caryophyllales; family Polygonaceae; genus Rheum; species Rheum nobile. The sequence continues at coordinate 555,559 of WOAB01000901.1, read as the reverse complement.
CACCACCATCAGATGATTTTAAAAGCTCATATATCTCCTCTGCTTCCTTCAAAAATCCAACCTTAGTATAAAGTTTGATCAGGGTTTTACATATGACTGTGTTGAGGGATAGGCCAGCCTTTTTCATGGTCTCCAGATAATGCACTGCATCCTGAACATTTCCAGCCTCAGCAAACGCATTTATTAGTACGCCATAGACAACAACATCAGGCTGCACATCGTATCTGATCATCTCCTTGTACAACGCTACTGCTAAATCTAGCTGACCCAATTTTGTATAGCTTGAGATCACAGCACAATATGGAATGCAATCATTTAACAGTCCTGCTTCTTGCATCTTTGACAGATAAGGTCTTGCAATATGTGGTAGGTCAGCACCAGCCAGCATTAATATCAAAGAAACATAAGTACATCTATCTGGACTTAGGCCTCGATGCTTCATGCTATCAAACAACTGGCAAGCTTCTAGATACTTTTTACTGATTCCATAAGCCTTAATCATCACATTGAATTCCAGGACGCCTGCCTTATTCTGATTTTGGCAACAGCTGAATGCTCTTTCAGCCTCCACAATATGCCCACGCTCTCCATAAGCATCAACGTTAGCAGCATAACACTCTGGACTCATGTTTCCTCGATGATGGAACCGTTCAAACCATAGCCATGATTTCTCAAGAAACCCAGCTTCAATATACATTCTAGTAAGTGCTGATTGAGTGAATTCATCAATTGCAAGACCCTTTTCATCCATCTCCAGGATAAGCTTCTCAGCTTCGTCGACCATTTGCCTTATGGAAAGCGCATACAAGAGAGTGCGGTAACTCACAAGATCAGGCTCAAGGGAAGCCTCCTTCATTTTCATGAAGTAGCTAACTGCCCCATTAATATCGTCATGCCTCGCATATAGTGATATGAGGATATTAAACGTTCTAGTATCAGGCTGGCATTTTAGCTCTTCCATTTTCTGTACTAGCAAGCCTGCATCCTCTAACCCACCATGGTTTACGCACATGTGAAGCATCGTGTTCAAGGTTACGGTGTCAGGGACAACTCCAACGCTGAGCATCTGTTCAAACGTCTCAGATGCTTCTCGAACCTGCCCAGCCTTCCCATATGTATCAATAAGGGTATTGTAGGTGTATGAGTTCAAGCTAAGGTGAGCGCCAGAACAATTTTTCCTGTCACCCTGGGTGCTTCTTGTAGGTCCAGCCTTATCTGGAACGGATATGCGAGAAGACCATGTCTTGAAAAAACACTCTGCCTTCTTAAACTCCCCAGCCTTCTTGTACATTTGAACAACTATGCCCATTGTGACCTCATCAGGTTCCATGCCTTGCTCATCCATTCTCTGCAACCAAGCAACAGCTTTCTCCTTAAGACCCCCCTTGCTGTACACATCAATGAGAGTACCATATGTTGAATTAATAGGGGCGATATTTTTCCTCCTCATCTCATCCCACAAACTCTCTAATTCAACCCATCTTCTTGCCTTGCCGAGAATTCTCAGCATAATGTTATAGTGAATTACATTCAACTCATAGCATCCCTTCTTCTTAAACCACTCGAAGATCTCCAAAGCCCTCTCCCAACTCGACTGCTCCTTGAGAATAATACTCCTCTCCTTGTTAGTAAGCGTCTCCTTCCAAGGCCACAACGCCTCATCCAAGTCCCTGGTGCTCTCCAGCGCCTGGAGCAACGACGGTAAGCAGCCCCCATAAGGCGCCCATTTCCTCGAACACTTGGTGTGCATCTCACCCTCCTTTAAATTCCGGCCTCCTGATCCACCTTTAAACTCGCGACCGCCCTCATATACAAACCCTGACTTCACCCAACTCTTCCGGCAATCCCTTTCCGGTCCTTGAAGAACAGGCTCCTGATTCGGCCGGTCTTTCTCAACGAGCACAGAGACGCCGTTGGGGTGGAAACTCTTGCGGAATCGGGCAGTTCTCTTGAACCCTCCGATTGGAGGGTTTGCGAGGGACGAAGGTTCCCCAATTTTGCCATTGGAGTCGTGAAATTCAACGGGAGAAGCAGAGACTCCGACATGAACGGAGGCTTTAGAGGTTGAGGCGGAGGTGGTAGCGGGCAGCGGGAATCGAGTGATGTCAATGCACTGAATTTTGCAGAACATTCTCAGTGGGAAAGAAAAATCTTATGAATGTGATTTGAATTAGCGACTGCACAAAAACACACAAGGAGAATGAGAACGGGGTGGGGAGAGGCAAGATGAGTTTGAGGAACAAGGTTCTTACCATTAATTCCCGCCAAGACGTGTATTACGTCATGTTACTTCTTGCTATCAGTTTTTTATAAGTCACATTAGTAAATATATCAGATTTTAGCTAAAGTAAGTTACAAAAATTCAAGATTTTTAAAAGTATTGCAAAATTATCAGATTTTTGACATTTTTGCTATTATTAATTGTTGAATTTAATTTTTTTTTTAAATATATAAATCAGATAAAACTTTAAAAAATTTGAAAACAAAAAGTAAAAGAAAATCTAATCCTAGTAATCAAACCTAATTAATCTCAAATCTTAACCCCCTCTGCTTCCATCTTCTTCCTCCCACCTCTCTGAAAAACCTAATCATCTCCGGACTCGACCTCCGCCTCCGGCTGCGCGGCTACCGCCCCGACTCCCTCAATCTCAAGAGCATCCTCTCAAACTCCAACAGGGTGTCGCAAATCGTCCACCTACACGAAGAAGATGACCCGTCGTCGCCGGTGTCGCAAATCCCCCACCTTCCCTATACCACCTACACGAAGAAGATGACCCGTCGTCGCCGGTGTCGCAAATCGTCCAGATTCTCAAACTCCAACAGGATGAGAATTGGAAATCGATCCCCCAACTCCACCAAATTCTTTGTTCTTCCCCTCCTGTCCCCGCTCACCAGTTCAAATTTTTTGGTCATCATCCAATATGAGGAAAAAAGCTAACCCTAATTAATGAAATCTTAATACTATTAAGATTCAGCACTCGGACCTCGGACCTCTACTTTCTAGCCTTCACCAGTTTAAATGTTTTGCACTCGGACCTCTACTTTCTAGGATTGAAGAATTTGGGGGCAAAATCCCCAGTTCAAATTTTTCGGCAAAAATCACGGGTTTAGAGAGGGTTTGCAATGATGTATTTCTTGTAAAGGAGGCGTCTTTTAAGGAATCGAGAAACTCGAGTAAAGAAAATGGGGACCACTGTTTAGAGAATTCGGCTGATGATGAGGCAGGGCTTACAGAATTTCATGGGGCAAATGAGGATTTTGAAGAGGAAGAAGTGGGAGTGAAGATGAAGTGTTCAGTGTAATTGAGTTGAGGAAAATGGTGAAGGCTGAGAAGAGGAAAGCAGATGCTGTATTGAGGGATCTGAAGAAGGAGAGGATGGCTGCTGCTTCTGCTGCAGAAGAATCCATGGCCATGATCTTCAGACTCTAGAACAAGAAGAGTGCGTTGCAGATGAAAGTGAACCAGTTGCAGAGATGGGCTGAGGAGAAGCAAATGTATGATCAGGAATTTATTTAGTCACTTCAGTGGACTGTGATGCAGTGTGAGGAGGAGATGAGTTTGTTGAATTGGAAGAGGAGTTGAAGTTTCAATTGGCTATGGCTACCAAGGTGAGTATGGTAATTGGTAATAGATGGTCATGCTGAAAGGAGGCAGAAAATGACTCATTGTACAATATGGGTAATGGGAAATGTAGTCACCAGAAAATGACGCATTGTACAATATGGCTATCAATTTCACGAGAAAGAACTCCACAAGGAGGTAGCCAAAGTGGGGAGCAAGGCCTATACGGAGGTGATTCGATGTCGTTTGGAGATGATTTCAAATGATTCAAGAGGTGAGTTTAAGTAACTTGAGCATGGCGAAGACAATGGTGTAGTCAGATTTTGAATTTAATGAATCGAAACGTGATTTACTTGGGGTCGAACAAGGCCTAGTGGTGATGTATATATGTTCGTATAAATGTGGCTTGAAATGAGGTACACAAATTCGAGGTGCCCGTAGACTTCATCAGCAATCACCAAGATTCCCATCTTTGCAGTTTCAACAATCTGAATTCACAATTCCAATAAACTCAAGTACTCAACTCATCAGCAAAATGCAAGTAAAACTCATCTGAGAGAAGCTGTGCAATCCATAAGAACAATTAAGATGTTTTAAATCACATGACAAGATCGCATATAGAAACTCAGATACAAATATTGCAAATAATAAATACTGCAGAAAATGCAGACAACTTAACGTAAGAAAAGAAACAAAATTGAAAAGGTTACTAAGAGGAAGTTGACCAAGTCCAACTGGTAAGGACCCTTCAAGAGAATTCAAACTCAAGTTTGTGTCTTCATAAACGGGTAAAAGTATTGATCAGCTTATTAAAAACTATGAAAAAGGGAGCTAATGGAAAAGCTGGTGGATAACAAGCAAGAACAAGAAATAAAGTGTTACATAACAGAGTATTATGTACTTTATCAGGCCATATTATACGAAGTCAGACCACACTTATACGAAGTCAGATCAATGCTCCGTTATATCACAAAATTTGAAATGTTAGCCAATTCTAAATTTCAGAGCAATATTCACTTTGTCACACCACATTTGTACGTTGTCAGATCATTACTCTGTTATATTACTTACCTTTAAATTTGAAACACTTAAATCTACATTTATTAGTTATGGACCATTATAGAGTACCAGCTTTGCACCACCAAGGTATGACACGAATGAGGCATAGTGATCCGCGTTCAACTTCAGTGTTCATTCAAGATCAAAGCAACCCATGTGGACATCACCACCAAGCCTTGTTCGACCCAAACAAATTCATTTCGATTCATTAAATTCAAAATCTGACCACACCATCGTCTTCTCCATGCTCAAGTTACTTAAACCCTGACCATACCATCGTCTTGTTCATCGCATATATACATCACCATCGTCTTCTCCATGTTCATTCAAGATCAAAGCGAATAAATGCAGGGTACATCTCGAGGCACAACTACTCCGTAGCTCAAGTCTCGTCGACTGGCTTTACTGTCGTCGTGCCCGAGCTCGATCTTCTCAGTCACCATGAGGCGGAGGACGTGCTGGTAGACGACAAGGATTCGAGGGCCCTCCATGGGGGATGCTCGGCTTCGGAGGCGACGGTTGCGGGTTTTCTGTACAAGTGGGTGAACGGCAAGAATTTCAGAGAAAGCAAAGAGAGAAGAGTGAGAAGTAGCTTCGATGATGAGAGACGCGAGCGTCATTGGAGGAAGAGGAGGCGGCAAGGATGAAGAGTCGCCGACGAGGAAGAGTCTGCGTGCGTCGGCGAGGAAGTGGGAAGCAGAGGAGGAGGAGGTACAATGAGATTTGGAATTAATTAGGATTAGATTAGTAGGATTAAGATCTTATTTTACCTTTTCTTTTTAAAAGTTTTAATCTTTTATCTGATTTATACATTTACAAGAAAAATTAAATTCAACCATAAAAAAGTTGGTACTTTTGTAATACTTTTCAAAAGATGGGTTTTTTGCAAGTTGGCTTTGAAACTTCAGAGCATTATGTACTTTATCAGACGACATGTGTACAAAGTCAGACCACATTTATACGAAGTCAGGTCAATGCTCTGTTATATCACAAAATTTCAAATGTTAGCTGATTTCAAATGTCAGAGCAATATTCACTTTGTCAGACCATATTTGTACGTACTCAGGTCATAACTCTGCTATATTAGCTTTAAGCAGAACCACTTTTATACCAGAACCTGCCTAGTTAAGAATGCATTTGTATTTTGCTAGTCTAGACATCAAAAAGCCATATAACACAAACTCAAAAGAAAACCCCTATTATTGAGCGAGATTTCCATACTACATTAATGGAATTGAATAGATAATAGTAATATACCTCACTCTTGGCAACATCATGAAGTGAACAAGATGGGATCTTTAAATTTTGGTCCATATTGTATATTACCAGGTATATACCAGAGGTAACTAATAATTATTCACTGACATAAGCAACAATATCAAAAAAACTATCAATAGAACCATTGTTTGATCAAGTACGGCCTGATAAAGTACATAACATAGCATAGAGTAGAAATTCCCGAGGTTGGATTTCTTTGTGCTAGTAATATCCCTTATATTGTTGGACCCATTGGTAATAAGCCAGTTCAAATAAGTTGAACTGTGATGTACTGATGTTTGTACGATATTTCTATTGTTTTAACCTTTTCAATATCATGATATGCCATTATTTTATGTACATGGAATGCGTCAAACAAAAGTAAATTGAAGTGTTTCAAATGGGCTAACATTTGAAATTTTGTGATATAACAGAGCATTGACCTGACTACGTATAAATGTGGCCTGACTTCGTACAAATGTGGTCGTCTGATCTTTTCGATGGAACTGGCTTTTCGCCCCAAAACAATGTTGTTGGAGCCGGTAATGGAAATCTTGCTGAGTCGACATCTCAGATTCAGTTTTGAAGTGGTCTACCAGCAGTCAATTTGACTGCAGTAAATCTGCCAGCGGCGAATCTGCAAGCAATGAGGGCCAGAACTGATGCTAATCAGATTGTCCAACCGACTGCTTATCAGGCTGTTCAACCGACAATTCATATGCATAATGATGTAAACACAAGGCTGATGCCAAAAAAGTTCGATGGAACTGGCTTTAAGACATGGCAGCAGAATATGTTCTTCTTTCTGACCACACTGAAGCTAGAGAAGTATCTGAAAGAGGATAAGCATGTGCTTTCGCCTCACAATACAGATCCAAAAAACGGTTTCGCAGTGAAGTTCGTGTCTGACAAGCTAGTTCTCTCTAAGAATGGGGTTTATTTCGGCAAGGGATATGTAAAGGATGAACTGGTCAAAATGAATGCAATGACAGTTATCCCAAAAACTATTGTTTCTGATGTTTCAATAAATGAAAAGAATCATATTGCTTATGTTGTTGAGTCTTTTAATATTTGGCATGAATGATTAGGGCATGTGAATTACAAGTCTATACGAAGACTGATTAACATGAACCTAATTCCAAAATGCAAATCAAGTAAAGACAAATATGAAGTCAGGTCACATTTATAAATGTGGCCTGACTTCGTACAAATGTGGCCTGATAACGAAAATAATGCTCTATTATGTAACAGAGCAATATATACTTTGTCAGAGCACATTTATACGAAGTCAGGTCACATTTATACAAAGTCAGGTCAATGCTTTGTTATATCACAGAATTTCAAATGTTACATAACAAAGCATTATGTACTTTGTCAGGGCACATTTATACAACGTCAGGTCACATGTATATGAAGTCAGGTCAATGCTCTGTTATATCACAAAATTTCAAATGTTAGCCGATTTCAAATTTCAGAGCAATATTCACTTTATCAGGCCATATTTGTACGTAGTCGACCCTAATAAAAACACCTCTCGATTCATTAAATTCAAAATCTGACCACACCATCGTCTTCGCCATGCTCAAGTTACTTAAACCCGACTCTTGAATCATTTGAAATCACCTCCGAACGACATCGAGAGGATTTGATAAGAGGAAGACAATCATACTTCTAGGTAGGTTGCTTTTAAACTTTTTTGAGTTTTTTTTCCTTAAAGGAGCATACAGTTTAGTTCTATTGGCTTCTTGTAGAATAGTGTAGATGTTATATTGACATACTTAGTTTTTTATTGCTTTTACATTGTAATTTGTAACTTATTCCTGAGAGAATTCAGTGAATCTTCTCCCTTTACTATTATCCTAAGGCGAGGATTGTAAGAATTTGATCTTTGTATACTTCAGATGTTATCCTCTTACTACATGTATTTGTAGATTCTCCTTTCAGTTCAGATTCTGAGCATTATCTCATGTTAGGATGTTTCAAATTTCAGAATATGATGTGCTTTATCAGGCCACATTTATACGAGGTCAGGTTACATTTATACGAAGTCAGGTCAATGCTCTGTTATATCACCAAATTTGAAGTTGGATGTCTCATCGAGTCAAACCCGTTTTGGTATGAGAAACGAAGAAATCAAAGATTTAATTTTGGAACTTGCAATCGATTGGTGGAAGTCAGGGTTTTTGCTCCTCCGTAAAAGAGTAATTTCAGTTACGGGGTGAAGTGAAAAAGATGAACACTGCAAGACATGATCCGGTTGGGTCGCCAATTATGGAGAGCGTAAGACAAGGAACGCACTGTCCCGCAGCTTCTACAACGTTCACTACAAGATTCGAATTTACAGTGTGTTAGCAACTGATTCTGTGTGCTATGTTTCGTCTGTTTCCGATGCTATTCTAAAAGATTCGTGTCATACCTTGGTGGTGCAAAGCTGGTATGGTCCATAACTAATAAATGCAAATTTAAGTGTTTCAAATTTAAAGGTAAGTAATATAACAGAGTAATGACCTGACTACGTACAAATGTGGCTTGATAAAGAAAATATTGCTCTGAAATTTAAAATTGGCTAACATTTGAAATTTTGTGATATAACAGAGTATTGACCTGACTTCGTATAAATGTGGTCTGACTTCGTACAAATGTGGCCTGATAAAGTACATAATGCTCTGTTATGTAACACAAATACCTCTTGTTCTTGCTTGTTATCCACCAACTTTTCCATTAGCTCCCTTTTTCATAGTTTCCAATAAGCTGATCAATACTCTTAACTGTTTATGAAGACACAAACTTGAGTTTGAATTCTCTTGAAGGGTCCTTACCAGTTGGACTTGGTCAACTTCCTCTTATATGAATGTGAGTACAATATTTCTCTTGTTGTGTATAATATCAAGACTAGCTGGTTTCTTGGACATCTATCTAATTCTTCACCTACAGTGGACAGAAGAGGGAGCCGAGCACTCTCCATCACAATAGTTCCAATATCAGGTCTCATGAGGGCTAGTTCAACAACTTCATCCCATCTCCCATGTGGATGTCTATCATTCTTCAGCAATATAGTAGTTGCACATAGATCATTAAGTTTCACGTGAGCAACAACTCTCTCTGCTTGGTAGAACTTCATATTTTCCTTGCAGAGGCAAGCAACTGAGAAGGGAAGGTTCTCATCGTCGCTCCAAAATGCCTCCCACAACCCCTTCACGCTAGCATGTAGAAAATCTTCTAGAGCTAGATAAGCAGTAGCTTCTCCACAGTGAGAGGTTGAAGCATAAACAACACTGGGCATTCGGATTAGCTGTTGGAAAGGAACCCCTTCTAGTGCATAATCAAACTTTTTAAGATAACTCAAAGGGAACTTCAATCGCATCAGGCACCAAATGTTCAGACACTGATTCAAACCAGTCCTCGAGGTTGGATGTCTTACAATTGATTAATTTAGAGCTATTATGAGATCAGGTTGGGTAATTCTCGTGTGCATGTATGACTTGGTAGCTCTTCAAAAAATTGAAACCTCCTAAGACATAGTTCTCTTATCAAAGTTATTAACATTTCAAACATTATTTTTGTAACTTTATATTGAATGGTTTGCTTGGTTTAAGGCATATTTCGCTTATCAAAACTTATAAATATTTTGAGTGGTTATCAATTCAACGAGAATTACAACTAATAAATGCAACTTTAAGTGTTTCAAATTTAAAGTTAGTTAATATAACAGAGTAATGACCTGACTACGTACAAATGTGGCCTGATAAAGTGAATATTGCTCTGAAATTAAGTCAGGTCAATGGTCTTTTATTTCACATAATTTCAAATGTTAGTCAATTTCAAATTTCAGAGCAATATTCACTTTGTCAGGACACATTTATACAAAGTCAAGTCACTTGTATACTATGTCAGGTCAATGCTCTTTTATTTTACATAATTTTAAATGTTAGTCAATTTTAAATTTCAGAGCAATATTTACTTTGTCAGGCCACACTTATACAAAGTCAAGTCACATGTATACTATGTCAGGTCAATGCTCTTTTATTTCACATAATTTTAAATGTTAGTCAATTTCAAATTTCAGAGCAATATTCACTTTGTCAGGACACGTTTATACAAAGTCAAGTCACATGTATACTATGTCAGGTCAATGCTCTTTTATTTTACATAATTTTAAATGTTAGTCAATTTTAAATTTCAGAGCAATATTTACTTTGTCAGGCCACACTTATACAAAGTCAAGTCACATGTATACTATGTCAGGTCAATGCTCTGTTATATCACAAAATTTAAAATGTTAGCCGATTTTAAATTTCAGAGCAATATTCACTTTATCAGGACACATTTGTACGTAGTCAGGTCATTACTTGTTGAATTGATAACCACTCAAAATATTTACGAGTTTTGATAAGAGAAATATGTCTTTAAGGATGATATTGTTTAAGGACTTGTTTGGTACACTAATTATAGTCTTTGTTTGGTGATGATATTGTATAAGGGATTGTTTGGTACACTAATTATAGTCTTTGTTTGGTGAGATCATAGATCGATAGACCAAACTATAAATAAATATACATAAATATCAATTTATTTATCGATTAATCCAGCAATACTGTATTATAGATTATTTTCTTATATTAAACCTTAAAATAAGCTAAAATATCATTTTGATTTATTTTAGTGTTATTTTTTTACCAAGATTTAAGGTGGTCCCGTTCATTTTGTATGAAGTATAAGGTAGACTACAAACAGTGAAAATATGATTAATTATCTTATCTAGTGAGAAAAATTCAAGAGTTATGAGAATAGATACGAGGGCTTTGCACTATAGGAACACAACACTATGAACAGAAAGATGACAACAGGATAACTCAAGTGGAGGGCCTTCCTCTGGTTAGATCTGCATATGTGGTGGAACAATGAATGTATTCCTGAAGAAGTTAGCCTCTTCTGATTCTGCAATCAACAAGTTCATATAAAACAATTAGATGACTAACAACAACTTGCTTACAGTTGTGTATGAAAATCTGACTTTTTCAGGCCAAATCAGGTGAAAGCGCGGGCTTACCAATTATTGATTCCATGTTATTGTTATCTTTGTAGACGCCAAGAGGTGACCCATGTACCAAAAGCATCATTTCACTTTGCTTTGGCTGTCTATGCGATTTGGGTGTCATCCCTAAAGACATTCTCATGTAACTGAGCAACACCAGCTATAGTAATTCAAGCAGAGCATCAGCACATACATGATGATTAAGCCAAAAGTTAAGACCTCCACTTCTAAAAGGATCTGCTAGAGCTAAATGAAAGCAGAAGCATGTATATTTGCCCTCTTTGAGATCTCTAAGAGGATTTAGACAAACAGGAAAAAAATGATAGGGTTCTGTTGATATCAAGACCCTCATCTCCAGTTGCTTTTCAACTCTGCCAACTGCCATGCTTGCCTCCACAAGAAATAACGCGGAGGCGACTGAGATCATTCGACATTCCATTATTATACTTGAGATCCACTGTTGTTTAACTGAAATGAGGGCACAATGTAGGATTACTCATCAAATCAGTTAATACAGTTATGTTTGTCAACAAACAAGTGGCATAAGACAGATGAAATTGGTGCCAACTGACCTGTCCAAAGAACTATGATGAAACCTTGATGCCGAATGCTTAACCAATCACTTCCCCAGAATTTACAATCACTTCCCCTGAATTTACAATCTTGATTTCAGTCATTAGCAGATGGAAGCCGATACAATCACTTCCCTAGAATTTACAGAGCTTACCATGTGTGAGCAGATGGAAGCCGCTCAGGGGCACCGTAAGCCTTGTGAATCTGAAACTTTTGAGGCCCAGAGATGCCTTGCAATGCTCGAAAACCCTCCAAAGGAATCTGCAGTCAAGGGAGTAGGATTAGGGAGTAGGATTCTTTAAAGGCTTAATTTAATAGCATAGAAAGGAGAATGGGAATGATAGTGCAATTCTATGGTTCACCACTACCAACCAGAATCACTAGAACTTTAATTAGTAAGAACAACGCTGAAAGAATTTCAGTTTTAGTAAGCTTATTTCGCAGAAATTTTATACAATAGAAGGATAGTGAAGGCTACTCCAGCCTGAGCAGCAAGAAATTACATACCTTGGATGTTCCAGTGACAAATTGAAGCAATCTTGCCATATCTTCCTTGTTGAAAGACCCAACTTCTTCCCAAAACCATTGAACGGCATGTGATGCAGATGTATAGGTCTGGAATATCACTGTCGCCTACTTATTCGCATCTGAATCGCAAGAAGCAACCGGTCCCTTAGCTGCTCTTTTGAAGAGTACTCAGGAAGGTCCTCGTCATCGGCCTTCCCACCGACTACTCGTCCTCGACCTCAAGTCGCGATTGGAGATCGAAGCTGGTGAGGGCGGAGAAGCCTCTGAGCAGACCATGGCGTCGGGGTACTTGGAGCCGACGGCGAGGGAGGCGGAGATTGGGCAGAGTCCAAATTCATATAAGCAGCAAGCAAATCGTCCATGGCTTCAACCAAAAAAAGGGCGAGGTCTAGAACTAGGGTTTACAGTTGTGGGGTTTGTAATTGTGTTCAGAGAAAATTAAATCTGTTATCAATTAATTGTTAAGTGTAATTAGTCTTTGTTAAAAGTATAATTTTTATCAAAAGAAAAGGTAAATAAATATATGAGTTTATCTTTTTCAGAAAATTAAGTTTTGCAGCTTTATGGCATATTTGCAATACTTTTCAAAATATGGTATTTTTGCAAATGGGCTAATGAAATCTGGTAGTTTTTGCTAATACTTCTTTTTATAATAGCACGTAAACACTAGCATTCCGTCTTAAATTCAAGGGTAATCCTCAATTATTTGATCTTTACAAATTATTTACATAAATGATTATTGTGGAGTTTAGTTTGATGAACTCTAGTATGACATTAGACTTATCCTATCTGGAGACATATAGATGTAAAAAGTCGTTGAATCCACATAATTATGGTCGCATCGTTGTCGTGTATGACAATGAAATCAGACATATGATTAGCTTTCCTGAAGTAGTGTTGTATTTGTACAATATAGAAAGAATACAATAAAATGGTAATATCAGTAATAATAGTATGGATTTTCCATGAAATTTTTAAAGTGCATTTAATCGAGTTAATCAGAATGATGTTATCTTCTTCTATAGCTAATTTCTTAATATTAAGATTAATGGCTTTCCGAATGTCATAGAGGGCCGCATAAGCTTCTATTTATAAGATTCTAGTATAAGGAATGGTTTGTCGATTTATGAAAAATTATAGACCCAACAATGTTTCGAATAATATATCCAATGTGTGAGTATTGATCAGGCTTTTTAGACCCATCATAGTTTAATTTAGCCCAGTCTAGATGAAGTTTTTTTTTCTAAATCCTATTAGAAATTCAAGTTTGACTATGTTTTATTGAAGGTTTAGTAGTTAAGGTGTTGTAGAAGTAGTCCAGGTTTTGAAACTGGATATAAGTCTGCTCGGAAGGGATTGTGCTTTGGTGATTGTAATTTTTGTCAAAAACAATTGAGTTATGATGATTTCAAATCGTCCACTATAGGAAGAACATATGTTCTTGTGAAGCATTAGAAGTTCTGAAGTAGTTTAGGTCTATTAGGAAATCAGAAGTATACTGAAAGGAGAAAGTTTGGTGAAAGCATGCTTCAAAGTTTTGAATCATGCGCTCGGTGTTGGGGCAAGAGAAGAATAAGTGCTCAGTATCTTCAATGTCTGCATTACATAGACTGCATTGAGAGGAAACATTAAAGAAATGATTAATTAAACGTTATGTTGTAGGCAAACAATCAAAAATCGCTTTCCATAAGATGTAATGTATTTTCAGGGGAATTTATAGTTTCCAAATCTACGATTACGAGTCATAAACAGAGGAGTGAGAAGGAGATTGTGTTAGACATCTGACAGACTTAACTGAGAAGTTATCATATGAGGATAAACTCTAAATTATGCGATTCTCCATGAGAGATGTATGAATATGAATTTTAAAAAAATTGGGATTACAAAGGGCATGAGGAAGTTTTGTAATTGCGTAATGTCCCATTGATGATCCAGAGTAATAAATGTAGAAACGTTTTAAAGAGATATCACAATTATCGAAATATTGAAGAAGGTCACAATTAGGATTTTATCTATCGATCCAAAAAGTAATAGATTTTCCATTTCCAATCTCCCAGCGGAGACCGTTTCTAAAGATATCACGAATGTGAAGAAATCTGGAGAATTGCCAAGATTGTTTTAATTTGTTTTTATATGAAAAAAAGATGAAGAACCCAAATATTTTTCGGTTATGATACAGACCCGTATACTATCAGGTTCCACAAGTAACTTTCACAAAAATTTCATTTAGAGTGATTTATCATATTTTTATGATTTATGTAAGCCTAATCCCCCTTGGGATTTTGGCTGACTAATTTTGTCCATGTAGGCATTTAGATGCTTTAAGCGGAATTTCAAAAAATAGTTTTCTAACATCTAACTTAGAATCTCATGCATAAACCTGATACGAATCACATATGAAAGAGTAACATACTTTTTGATGCAAAACTTGTTTCCGGGGTCACCTTGAAAAATAGAGCCTCAATTGTAACTCCTCTACTTAGTCCACACGAGCACGGTACTAGATCGCCTTGCCTTCGTTTGCTAGAACAAACGAACAAGAAAACAAATAGAAACTCTTCTTTCCACCTTCAGAGGTATGGATGTGTCCTACTGTTGAAGTTAATTGTGATTCCTATATCACATGTACGCGATTCTCCTAAATCACATGTCTTGGAATTTGATTTTTCTTTTTATTATCTTATAATATATTAGAAAAATATATATAATAATTATATATTCTCTTATCATATATCTCATAAGATAAATCTCCTTTTAACTAGAAAGAGATATTTATGATTTATACAATATCTTATCTTTCCAAAGATAACTTTCCTTATGTCATCAAATAAATACATAACACTTTATTATTACTTGATGAACAATCCACTCTTCCAACAATATACACAGGCTGAAATCTCATAGTCCCACTATGGGCCTCAGTTTGATTTGATCTAGCCCAATTACTCTATTGTGTGTGACCTTATAGGACCCGGATGTAATAGCAATGGGCCAAATCCAATTTATCACATAAGTCATAGTTGGCTTCTAGCAAAGCACTAAGACTACATAAAATATCCGAATTATTAATCTCTATTATAATCATATTCTATTATTAGTAATTGCCATCTTGATTAAATGACATATATTCCTTCAATCTCCCACTTGTCCTTAAACAAGTGTGCAATATCAATTCCTTTGTCACTTAGTTTCTAATTTGATGATATGATAACATCTTATGTAATCCATTTCAATATTCAAATTATTTCTCGAACTCCGAGCTTGAACTGTCAAAACAAATGATTACTATTAATCCATTTGAACACGACCATGCATTTTCAGTTCTTAATCTTCAAGTAGCCAAGACACCATTCCTATCCATATATATACATATATATAAATAGGAGGACTTCTCCAATCTTGTGTGACTATAGCTCCCACTCAATTTTCAGCAATCCCAATCACTGTCTTTTTAGCCGCCTTTTACGCAACGGTATTTGACAATATCAAAGACTACTAATTACCAAGCAAGAGGTATATCGCACTCATGTCTGAGGAATCTACTAATCATAGTTCAACTTAAAATTCTACAACTCAATTGCAGAATCTTAAGGTAGGTATGCCCAACACATATCCACCATACATGTCCATGTAATTGATTAGACATCTCCATGTCCCTATGGCCCGTGAAACTTAGCGCTATCAATCAACTTACATAATAGCCTCTATTGAGTCATTTATGTCCAATTTAATGACTTAGACTACTGATCACTCATAATTCATAATATCAATTCACTTAATAGGGTTTCATCCACCATAACTTTTATGATGATCCTATTTGATGATTATAAATTATTAGGATATTTTATTTAATTCTAAACCACAATTAAATAATAATGAAACTTTATTTCAAAAACAAACATGATGCAATGTTTCAACAATCATGAATCAACATCCATAATCTCAAAACAATACAATCTCAAAGCCATTCTCCAATGTGCTTGAGTCCCTTAGCCCTAGTGATTGTCACGCTTGGGCTTAGGTAAGGGTTTAGTTAACGGATCTGCAATGTTGTCATCTGTATGTATTTTGCAAAACTTCACATCTCCTTAACGACTAACTCATCATCTCCTCCATACACCAAGAAATCATCTTTAGTGCTTCTTAAGTACATTAGGATGTTCTTAGCTGTATTCCAATGTGCTTCACCTAGACTCGAATGGTATTTAATGCACATGCTCAAAGAAAATGCAACACCCGGGCGAGTATAGACCATGACATACATGATGGATCCTACTGCTGATCCATAAGGAATCCTACTCATTCTCTCTAGCTCAGCAGGTGTCACTGGGCACTACTTCTTACTGAGATGTAAGCCATGCTGCATAGGCAAGAATCCCTTCTTGGAATTCTTCATATTGAACCTATCAAGAACCTTATCCACATGAGTTCCTTGATTTAGTCCAATAAGTCTCTTAGACCTATCTCTATAATAATATATACTCAGCCACTCCTAGGTCCTTCATTGAGAAATTCTTCTTAAGCCAGTCCTTAATGAATTCCAACATAGGAATGTCATTTCCAATTAGTAGTATGTCATCCACATACAAGACTAGGAATACCACATTGCTCCCACTAAACTTCTTGTAAACATAAGGTTCTTCTTCACATCTAATGAAGTCAAACTGTTTGACCACTTCATCAAATCGAAGGTTCCAACTCCTTGACACTTGCTTAAGTCCATAAATGGACTTCTTAAGCTTACAAACTTTCCTAGGATTCTGTGGATCCTCAAAACCCTCAAGTTGTGTCATGTACACATCCTCTTCTAAATATCCATTTAGAAAAGCGGTCTTGACATCCATTTGCCAGATCTCGTAATCATAATGAGTTGTAATTGCTAGGAGTATCCGAATGGATCTAATCATGACGACTGGAGAGAAGGTTTCATCATAGTCAGTACCATGAATCTGTTTAAAGCCTTTTGCAACCAGTCTCGCTTTGAAAACTATTACATTTCTATCCTTGTGTGTTTTGAGTTTGTAAACCCATTTGCACCCTATGGGTACTATCCCATCTGGCAAATCTATCAAGTCCCATACTTGATTCACAGACATGGAATCCATTTCAGACTTCATGGCAATACGCCATTTCTCGGAGTCTGGACTCGCCACAGCTTGCTTGTATGTAGTAGGCTCATCGCTTTCTAAGAGCAAGATGTCCAAACTCGCAGTCATTATGAAAATCAATGTATCTCTTTGGCTGCGCTTTGGGCCTATCTGATCTACGTGTGGGCTGAACAACAGGGGGTTCTGCCATAATATTTTGTGGAACCTCATTGGAATCAGATTTCGGCGCAACGATAGGAATGGGGTCTTGCGACTCCACTACCTTCGGTGTATGAGTTCCCTCTCCTTGCGGGATTAGGTCCCCAAATATCGTCGTCTCTGACCTAGAATAATCCATGTCCTCTTGTTGCTCAGTTTGTTGTTCTTCTCGAACTTCTTCGAGATCAACATTTCTCCCACTTGACTTTTTGGAAACAAATTCTTTTTTCATAAAGACACTATCCCTAGCAACAAACACTTTGTGCTCATTGGGACTGTAGAAGTAGTATCCTTTAGTTTCCTTTGGATGCCCTACAAAGAAGCACTTATCTGATTTGGGTGCAAGCTTATCTACTAGTAAACGTTTTACATAAGCTTTGCATGCCCATATCTTTAGAAAAGACATACTAATAACTCTTCTAGTCCATAACTCATATGGTGTCTTACCTACAGTTTTAGACGAAGTCCTGTTTAGTGTGAACACTGCAGTTGTGAGAGCATATCCCCAGAAAGATATTGGAAGATCAGCAAAACTCATCATAGATCGAACCATGTCCAGTAAGGTCCTATCCCTCCTTTCAGACACACCATTCATTTGTGGTGTTCCAAGTGGAGTTAGTTGTGAGACGATCCCATAACTTCTTAAATGATGATCAAATTCTTGACTCAAATCTTCACCATCACGATCAGATCATAGTGCTTTAATTTTCTTGCCAAGTTGGTTTCCAACTTCATTCTGAAACACTTTGAACTTTTCAAAAGATTCAGACTTATGCTTCATTAAGTATATGTATCCATATCTAATTAACTCATGAGTAAATGTTATGAAGTATTTGTAACCACCTCTAGCGTTTGTGCTCATTAGTCCACATACATCCGTATGTATTAGGGCCAAAAGCTTAGTTGCCCTTTCACTCACTCCAGTAAAAGGTGACCTTGTCATCTTTCCCATTAGGCAAGATTCACATGTTTCAAATGATTCACAATCAAATGAGGTTAGAAGTCCATCCTTTTGGAGCTTCTTCATGCGATTTAGGTTAATGTGACCTAATCGACAATGCCATAGATAAGTGGTGCTACAGTCATTTGATTTTTTCTTTTTGGTGTTAATGTTATAGATGTTGGATCCTTGATCCACAATATGGAGTCCATTACTCAGTATGGCATCAAAATAAAATATGTTATCTTTGAAAACAGAAAAACGTTGACCTTTAAGAGTAAAATCATAGCCTTCTAAATCCAAAACACAAGTCGCAATCAGGTTTCTAGTAATAGACGGGACACAATAACAATTATTAAGTTCTAATACTAAACCAGAAGGTAAAGGTAAACTATAATCTCCAATGGCAAGTGCAACAACCCTTGCTCAATTTCCAATGCGTAGGTCTACCTCTCCCTTAGCTAAGCTTCTACTTCTTCTTAGTCCATGCAAATTCGAAATAATGTGAGAACCATAGCCTGAGTCCAATACCCAAGTTGAAGCTTTAGCTGTTAGGACTTCTATAACATCCGTACCTGAATTGGAACTCACAGTTCCATTCTTTTTATCTTCTAGGTATTTTGGGCAGTTCCTCTTCCAATTACCCTTGGCATGACAGTAGAAACAATCATGGTCAGCCGCTACTTTAGCCTTTTCAGAAGTTTGCTTGGGTTGTGCAACTTGCTTGCCCTTCCCTTGCACGTTCTTCTTCTGCTGTCCAGATGCCCCTTTCTTGAACCCTCTTCCCTTGTTGACCATCAAGATCACTTTCTTGGTGTCAACATGGAGATTTTTCAGACTTATGCTTCATTAAGTATATGTATCCATATCTAATTAAATCATCAGTAAATGTTATGAAGTATTTGTAACCACCTCTAGCATTTGTGCTCATTAGTCCACATACATCCGTATGTATTAGGGCCAAAAGCTCAGTTGCCCTTTCACTCACTCCAGTAAAAGGTGACCTTGTCATCTTTCCCATTAGGCAAGATTCACATATTTCAAATGATTCACAATCAAATGAGGTTAGAAGTCCATCCTTTTAGAGCTTCTTCATGCGATTTAGGCTAATGTGACCTAATCGACAATGCCATAGATAAGTGGTGCTACAGTCATTTGATTTTTTCTTTTTGGTGTTAATGTTATAGATGTTGGATCCTTGATCCATAATATGGAGTCCATTACTCAGTATGGCATCGACATAAAATATGTTATCTTTGAAAACAGAAAAACGTTGACCTTTAAGAGTAAAATCATAGCCTTCTAAATCCAAAACACAAATAGACGGGACAAAATAACAATTATTAAGTTCTAATACTAAACCAGAAGGTAAAGGTAAACTATAATCTCCAATGGCAAGTGCAACAACCCTTGCTCAATTTCCAATGCGTAGGTCTACCTCTCCCTTAGCTAAGCTTCTACTTCTTCTTAGTCCATGCAAATTCGAAATAATGTGAGAACCATAGCCTGAGTCCAATACCCAAGTTGAAGCTTTAGCTGTTAGGACTTCTATAACATCCGTACCTGAATTGGAACTCACAGTTCCATTCTTTTTATCTTCTAGGTATTTTGGGCAGTTCCTCTTCCAATTACCCTTGGCATGACAGTAGAAACAATCATGGTCAGCCGCTACTTTAGCCTTTTCAGAAGTCTGCTTGGGTTGTGCAACTTGCTTGCCCTTCCCTTGCACGTTCTTCTTCTACTGTCCAGATGCCCCTTTCTTGAACCCTCTTCCCTTGTTGACCATCAAGATCACTTTCTTGGTGTCAACATGGAGATTTTTCAGACTTATGCTTCATTAAGTATATGTATCCATATCTAATTAAATCATCAGTAAATGTTATGAAGTATTTGTAACCACCTCTAGCATTTGTGCTCATTAGTCCACATACATCCGTATGTATTAGGGCCAAAAGCTCAGTTGCCCTTTCACTCACTCCAGTAAAAGGTGACCTTGTCATCTTTCCCATTAGGCAAGATTCACATATTTCAAATGATTCACAATCAAATGAGGTTAGAAGTCCATCCTTTTAGAGCTTCTTCATGCGATTTAGGCTAATGTGACCTAATCGACAATGCCATAGATAAGTGGTGCTACAGTCATTTGATTTTTTCTTTTTGGTGTTAATGTTATAGATGTTGGATCCTTGATCCATAATATGGAGTCCATTACTCAGTATGGCATCGACATAAAATATGTTATCTTTGAAAACAGAAAAACGTTGACCTTTAAGAGTAAAATCATAGCCTTCTAAATCCAAAACACAAGTCGCAATCAGGTTTCTAGTAATAGACGGGACAAAATAACAATTATTAAGTTCTAATACTAAACCAGAAGGTAAAGGTAAACTATAATCTCCAAAACACAAGCCCTTCCCTTGCACGTTCTTCTTCTGTTGTCCAGATGCCCCTTTCTTGAACCCTCTTCCCTTGTTGACCATCAAGATCACTTTCTTAGTGTCAACATGGAGATTTTTCTCAGCTATTTTGAGCATCCCATGTAGCTGTTCAAGTGTTTTTCCAACTCCATTCATATTGAAGTTCAACTTGAATTGAGCAAATCCATCATGCAGAGAGTGTAGTATGATGTTTATAGCCAACTCTTGACTATAGGGGT
This sequence comes from Rheum nobile, assembly GCA_027886185.1. Taxonomy (NCBI): domain Eukaryota; kingdom Viridiplantae; phylum Streptophyta; class Magnoliopsida; order Caryophyllales; family Polygonaceae; genus Rheum; species Rheum nobile. The sequence goes on along the minus strand of WOAB01000901.1, from coordinate 534,643 downwards.
GGCCAAGTCTTTCCATGTTCTCAAAATGTCCAATCATATTGAACACATGAGCAGTAATTGGGTTGCCTTTCTCAAGCTTGCAATCAAGAATTGCTTTATGAGTCTCATATCTCTCCATTCTCGCTTGCTATTGAAACATGACTTTCAGGTTGTGAATGATGGTATAGTGATCCGTTCCTGCCTTCAGATGCCAGATCTAGGTCTTGGTGGTGAGTCGCTCGTCTCGGCCTCAAGTGTTGAGGGAAAGAACGCGATGATTGTCACCCTATGCGAGCGATGGAGCACGGTGACGGTGGAATGTCACAATGCTAACGATAGCGATGCAATGGTATATGTGACTCGCGGCCTCAGGACTAGGCGTGATGGAGGGATAGGTGGCTCGATGGTTCGAGCGTTGCCGTAGCGTCTGTGGAGGAATGAAGGGGATGCGAAGATAAACTAGGGTTTTGACGTCCGATCAAAGGGAGGAGGCAATTGGCACTCAATACTCAAGCTTTGATTAAAATTGAACGTAACCTAATACACGAGGCTGAGATGGCCTTATATAGAGGTCGCGGGACTCAGATGGGCCGAGTCTCGCCTAATGGGCTAGCCCACTCAACACGAGTGGAACACACGCCCGAAATAGAAAAGTACTAAAATAGTAACTTCTAAAAATAGATAGTGCCAAAACTAGAAAAGTCTTAAAATAGCAAAAGAGTCTAAGTGACTAGGATAGGGGCCGTTGACGCGGTGTCGATTGTGGCGAGGAGCTTAAGAGAGACCGCATTCTCTGGCTTCCCTTGGCTAGCAACGACGCACGCAATGAGGGATTGCACGGCATTGGCGATGGCCTTGGAACGGCCCCTTCTGAGCGCAAGCTCATGGCTTCTTCTTCCTCTGTGGCCGTCATGGAGGGCAGGGTCGCATCACCCTCCCCCACTTGGTTGTGAAGCGTCCCCACTTCACCATCATCGAACTCAGGCTCCACTTACGGTTGCAAATCCGCGACGTTGAAGGTCGCGTGGACTCCATAGTCGTCAGGGAGCTCAAGCTGGTAAGCGTTATCTCCAATGGCCTTCACAACGCAAATTGGCCCATCTCCGCGTGGAGCCAACTTGTTCTTGTGCCTCGAGGGGAATCGCTCCTTGCGCAAGTGCACCCACATGAGGTCGTCGGGTGCGAACACGATGCGACGTCGGCCGCGGTTGTGTTGTGATGCGTATTGCATAGCGCGACGCTCCAGCTGCGCATGCGTCCGACGATGGAGCTCTTGAACTTGTTCTGTGCGGTTGGCCGTGATTATGTGCTCATGGTCCTTCAGGGGGCACGGCATCATGTCTAGCGGCGTCAGTGGGTTTCTGCCGTAGACAACTTCGAACGGGGTGAGCTTGGTTGCCGAGTGCCTGCACCTGTTATAAGAAAACTCGACAATAGAAAGTAAGTCCTCCCAACGCCTAGGGTTGGCTTTGAGCATTGTGTGTAGGAGGGCGCCTAGAGTGCGGTTTGTCACCTCGGTTTGGCCATCGGTTTGAGGGTGGTAGCTAGTGGAGAAGAGTAGTTTTGTACCTAGCTTTCCCCAAAGAGTTCTCCAAAAGTGGCCAACAAACTTAGAACCCCTATCACTCACAATAGTTCGAGGGACCCCATGTAAATGTACCAAGTGCTCAAAAAATAACTCGGCTATCTCACTAGCACTATTGGTCGTCTTGCAAGCTACAAAATGGACCATCTTCGAGAACTTATCCACAATCACAAAAATGGAGTCTTTACCTTGATGAGAGAGGGGCAAACCTGTAATGAAGTCCATGGAGAGGTCTTCCCAAGGGCCGGTAGGGATGGGCAGGGGGGTATAGAGACCGTGTGAGCTAGAGCTGGATTTGGCGCGCTGGCAAGTCACACAACTCCTACAGTAGTGTGTTACCTGGTGGGTCATGCATGGCCAAAAGAAATGCTCCCTAAGCACGGCCAGGGTCTTGGCAACTCCAAAGTGGCCACGGCTATCATGGGCTTCCTGGATGAGTAGGTGCCTAAGGGATGAGCTAGGGATGCATAGGCGTCCTGCTTTGTACAAGTAACCCTCATGGAGAAAATAGGTGTCAAACTCGCAGTCCTTAAGGCAATGCTCGAAAATGGGCTTAAAGAAAGGATCAATCACATATAATTCCTTAATCGAAGCAAAGCCAGGAACTTTAGTTTGAACATGAGTTAAGAGATTATACCTGCGAGAAAGGGCGTCGGCAACCACATTCTCCTTACTTTTTTTGTGAACCATGACGTAGGGAAACGTCTCAAGGAACTCCACCAAACGTGCATGCCGTCGAATGAGGTGGGCTTGGCTCTTCAGGTAGTTGAGCGCGGCGTGGTCACTGTGAATCACGAACTCTCACGGCCAAAGATAGTGTTGCCACGTCTTGAGCACACGGACGAGTGCGTAAAGCTCTTTGTCGTAAGTTGGGTAATTCAAGGTGGCCCCTGTGAGCTTCTCACTAAAGAATGCGATGGGTCGCTTTTCCTGGTATAGGACGCTGCTAATGCCGACATTTGACGCGTCGCACTCAATCTCAAAGTGTTTGGTGAAGTCTGGAAGTTGGAGAAGTGGCGCATTGCACAGGGCCTCCTTCAACGCGACAAAAGCCTTCTTGTGGCCTTCCAACCAATTCACCGCGGCGCCCTTCCTTGTGAGCTCATGGAGTGGCGCGGCGACGGAGCTGAAGTTGCGGACAAATCTCCTGTAAAATCCTGCGAGGCCAAGGAAGCTGTGCACCATGGTTGGCGTTGTCGGTGTAGGCCACTCCCGAATAGCCTTCACCTTGTCTTCATCCACCCGTAGGCCATCGTTGGACACAACATAGCCTAGGAAATTAGCCGTGTCGGAGCAAAAGCGACATTTGCCAAGGTTGGCATACAAATGCTCACGTCTCAAGCACTCTAACACAAGCCTAAGGTGCTCTACATGCTCAGTAATGCTACGGGAATAAATCAAAATGTCATCGAAATAAACCACAACAAATTTGCCCAAAAATTCCCACAACACGTGGTTCATCAATCTCATGAATGTGCGCGGTGCATTAGTGAGCCCAAAAGGCATGACGAGCCATTCATAAAGCCCATACTTCGTCTTGAACGCGGTCTTCCATTCATCACTATCTTTCATGAGAATTTGGTGATAGCCGCTCTTGAAGTCAATTTTGGAGAAGAGTGTCGCGCCGTGTAGCTCATCTAGCATGTCGTCTAGGCGCGGGATCGGGTGCATGTACTTCACCGTAATTTGATTGATGGCGCGACAGTCGACACACATGCGCCACGATCCATCTTTCTTGGGCATGAGGATCACGAGCACAGCGCAAGGGCTTAGGGATTCCCTCACGTAGCCATGATCTAGCAGTTCCTTCACCTGGCGCTGCAACTCCTTGGTTTCCTTAGGTCCGGCGCGATTGGGCAGTGAGGCACCAGGCACCAAATCAATTTGATGCTCAATGCCTCGTAATGGGGGAAAGCCCTGCGAAAGCTCCTCTGGAATGACGTCGTCGAACTCGGCGAGCAACGCTGCTATGGCATTCGGCAAAGGATTGGCGATGGGCGTCTCTGGAATGTATGGAGTGGGCACCAACAGGAAACATGGCGCCTTGTCGCTCAAGGTTGCAGTGAGGTCGCTGGGCCGCGCGAGAAGCAATATGTGCTCACAACTGTCTTGTAACGCGGTACTTGTTGGCGCGGTACTCATAATGTCTCTGCAACGCATTCCATCCTTGGGCGCGTTGTTGTTGGAAGCGCTATGGTGGCCTGAAGGAGTATGTGACCTTCAATTTCCAGTGTTTGGTGTCGGTGAAGACGCGTCCGAATTGTGGTTGGATTGCGGCAGTGTGGCCGCGGTTTTGGCTGATTCCAAAGCCTTTTGGCGATCTTTCTCTACCTGATCCTGTAAAATCTCATGTGGAGAAATTGGTAAGAGGGTGACGCGCTTCCTGTGGTAAGTAAACACGTAATTGTTTAAATAGCCATCGTGAAGAACGCGCTTGTCGAATTGCCATGGGCGCCCCAAAAAGAGATGTGTGGCGTCCATCGCAATGACATCACATAGGACCGAGTCTAAATACTGGCCAATGAAAAAAGAGATAAGACATTGTCGAGTTACAGTGTTACCAGAACTCGAAGAAATCCACTAGAGGCCATAGGGCTGTGGGTGAGGCGTGGTCGGTAGGCTGAAATGGTTGTAGCAACTGCCTCCATCGATGATGACACTCAAGGAAGCGGTTTTGACCAGGCACCGTGTGTGGAATAGGTTCTCGCGCTGGTCGACAAGGCTGGCTTCCTTGACGGTGAGGATGCGCCGTGTGACTAGGCTCAATGGTGTTACTGCATGGAGCGCGACAGCCTCACACGCATACGCATCCTCGGTGTCTTCCTCGACTTCTTCTTCGATGGCCTCAAGCGTGTCCTCTTCCTCTTCATAGGATTCATATCCTGCGGCAGTGTTGGAGAAGAGTACCTTCTTGGCATTTGGGCAATCCTTCTTATAGTGTCCACGGCCTCCACACTTGTAGCACTCCAAGTCTCGCACTCGCTCAGTGCATGTTAAAGAGTTCTTGGGCGCGGGCGTTTTGCTCGCGGTTTGTAGCGTCGCGGCTTTCGGCTGGCGGCCTTGGCTAGACGCGACAGAACCTGAGGCAGGGGCACACACATTAGTAGAAACGGATTGACCAGGGGAAGATTCATACATGCATTGGCTGGATTTCCAAGAGTATTGCTTGCGGCGGTTGAGCTGGTTGTGTAGCTGCATCGTCGTGTGTGTCAAGGTATTGAGATCCTTGATGGGCAAGATATCAAGTTGGTCTCGGATGGGCGTATTCAAGCCACTCAAAAACTTGGTTCTTAGCATAGATGGGGCGACGCTAATGGTTGCCTTGTAGTACATGTCTTCCAATTGGGAAAAGAACTCGAGAGGTGTCTTAGTGCCTTGGAGAGCCATGGCAATCTCCATCCTCATTTGGTTCCTGTAATCGGCTGGAACATACTTCTTTGTCATCACATAGACAAGCTGGTGCCACTCTGTAATTGGAGCAAAATGGCACCGGATGCGATCGTCCACAAATCGATGCCACCACACGCGTGCCGCGCCGCAGAAGTGCAGCGTTGCCGCGTCGATGTGCTCCTCGGGTGGGACGTGGCAATACATCAACGTATACTCAGTGGCCTGCACCCATTCAAGAAAAATAGCATGATCATATTCACCCAAAAAGTGCTCAAGTTTTACCTTCACTTCATGGCGTTGGTAGCGGGGCGCGAGCGGGGCTTGCTAGGGCGCGTAGGGGCGCGCGGCAGCAAACTGGGCTTCCATTTAAGGGCACACGGCAGGATGTGGGGTGCGACCTAATTGGCGATGATCGCTGCATGCTGGGACATCGCGAGGGGTGAATTCACCATAGAGCGCGTTGGTATCTGCGCGGCGTCGTTGTCGCGGTTGGGCATCTCCCTCGCCGTGGTGACGATAGTCGCGCGTCATGTCTTCGCGGCACTGGCCGCGTGTGTCACATTCCATGTTGCCCTGGAATGGCTGATGTGGTTGGATTTGGAGCCGCGGTGGCGAAACCCAATCCGCGGATTGATCCTGCAACTCCATAGGATCACCAAGAGAGGGGTGATAATTACCGGGATTTATCATACCTGAGTCTTCAAATTCCTCATCGTTGAACTCCTCAAAGTCATCAAGGATCGTCGGCATCGTGGTGCCATAGCGCGGTGTGCGCGCACTCTGGTGGCCAAGGTGGTCGTGGACGTCGAACGGTACGGGTGTCGGGGCAGGTGTCCTTAAACGTGATTCTTCACGCCGTGGGCGTCGACTTGGTCATCGCGGTGCACTAGCTTCTCGCGCGGTGTGGCGCGCTCTGTGGTCTCGTGGCGCGGAGGATGGTTCATTGCGTTGAACTTGCGTGGAGGCATACCTGTCATTGAAGTCGGAAAACTCACTGTGGGAGTCGATGTCGCGTTCTGAGCCGCTGTTGTAGCCGGCTGGTGTGGCGCACGATGCGTAGCGTTCGCGCTGCGACACATATCCTTGTCGACTCTCTATCACTGACATTGGCCCAAGCCAACGTCAGTGGGGCGCGACACTTCCGCCGTATCCATCGGAATCAATTGTGTCGGTGTGGGCACCACGGGGGCGACGCGCTACATGGCTTGCAGGTGAGCAACCTGGCACCATAATTCTTGTATTTCACGTTGTTCTGCCGATAGCTCCAAGATGGGATCTTCATGTTGTTGGTCATGTGGTGGAACCAAGGCAGGGTTTGGTGGGTCGTTGTTGGCACCATTGCCGTCTCCACTTGGATGAGTAGTGGCCGTCATGCTACCTATTCCATAATGGCCAGACATCAAAGTAAAAGCGAACAAAAGACACAAGCAACAACGCGCAAGCAAGCACTAGTCAAGTAAACAATGTTCACGTAAGGAGGGCTTGTTGGCTTGTCGTGAGGGCGGCTAAGGCTAGACACAAAGATGGTGTGAGAAGCAAGCACATCAACCAAACAAGATCAAGTAATTAAACCCTAATCCAAACGCAATCAAGCAACCAAACAAGCAAGACTTACCTTCTAGGGTTAACCTAGACGGCGGTGGGGTGGAGAAGGTGAGCTTAGGCCGCGGCGGTGGGGGTGCGTAGGGTTGCCTTATTTTGGCTTTCCCTCACACTTCGGTTGCCTTCTTTTTATTTAACCGATTGTTTTTTTTTTTTAATTTAGTATCCAAATATCTTAGACTTTTGGAAGATATCGGATAAGAAAGGAAATAAAAATAACGGCCTAAGTAACAAGAAAAGATCACACGCTGTCTTAGAGATAGGAGAGAGAAGATTTGATTTTTTTTTTAAAAGATGGAAATTACGGCTAACAACTAAAAAACAAATCAAGAAAATATGGTAACTAAATCACGCAAAAGATAAGGAAATAACCACAAAATCTTGGAGGATATCCGAACTTACCAAACACACCAAACTTGGAGGGTGTTTTGGGGCGATAAGATCGGACGACCTAAATCGCCTTAGACGGGGTAACGAGTCGATCAGGTAATAGAAATCAATCCAAACAAGTAGACAATCAACGAATAAAGAAGAGATGCAAAATAGTAAAGTAATTTTATTAATATGTCGACGATAGAGTCGGATGTAAGTACAACTTATCCTTGGAGGATGAAAGATCGGATCTGGTCTGACCGGTGACTCGGGGGTTCGACCGGTGGAGATTTGAGTGATATTTCTAGTGGAGTAAGCTAGAGTGGGCGTGTTCTTGGGTTCTTCTCGGAGCAAGTGAGCAGATGTCTTGTGTAATTGTGTGTAGATGAGCGTAGATGAGCGTAGATGTGTCTTCGTTGTCCTCTTCGTGGTCTATATATGGTAAGCTTTAGCTTGTGATCGTTGCCTATTGATGACAATATCTCCCACTTAATTCCGGGAGTAATTGCTGGGATTTCTCCTTTAAATGCTCTTGATCTCTATATGGTAAGTCTTTAATCCATTTGACCGTTAACCTTTGATCACGTCCTTATCCTCAACGCTGGGAGTAATTGCAAAGATTTCGCCGCTAAATGTTGTTATTAAGGCGGTGTTGAATGTTGTGGTTGTTGGAGATCTCAGAATAATAAAGGAGAAATTCTCGCTGGTCCGTTGCGTCTAGGAATCAGGCGACGGTCGCATGGCTCACGTCTGACGGGTCTGATGCGTCCGACCGATTGCGTCAAACAATTGATGCCCATTGGACGAATGGTCGATTTTCCGACCCTAACAATAGCCCCAAAATTAAACTGGGCTAGAGCGTCAAGTGATGGGACGGTTTGATTTTATAACTTCTCTTTCTTCTGGCATGATCTTGATTTTGCTGTAGGCGTTCTGGCGACGGGGCCGTCATATGTATTGCTCAAACTGAGAATCAACTCAATATAGCCAATAATCGTGTGAAGACGACTGAGAGCGTTTCTTGTGATGACGAAGGGTCAGGAGACCGCTCCTTGTTTGTCGTTTGTTTTGTTTTACAGGTGGTCTCGCCAGTCGCTTCCTGATCAAGTCGTGTGATATTGGTCGTGTAAACCTATAATTGTTGTACGACGTTGGTCGTATAGACCTGTCATCGGTCGTCTAGATCTGTAATTGTTTGCGAAATTTGGTCGTGTAGACCTATCGTCATTTGTGCGACGTTGGTCGTGTAGACCTGTAGTCGTTTGTGCGACGCTGGTCGTATAGACCTGTCGTTGTGTGCGACATTGGTCATATAGACCTGTCGTTGTGTGCGACATTGGTTGTATAGACCTGTCATTGTGTGCGACGTTGGTCGTATAGACCTGTAATTGTTTGTGACACGTCGTGTAGTTCCAAGGAAGAGCATTATAGTACTTGTATAAGACGTATACCTCAAGCGGGATAGGTCTTGAAAACATGTATCGTGTTTTTGTTCCTCTATTCCTTGTGTACCGATCGATCGCGTAAGGTATAAGCGCTATGTGCGATTGTGTTTTGTGTGCGTTGATCAACTTGTTTTGTTAGTCGCGCCTTGGTAGTGACGCGAAATGTTTGGTCATGACGACCTATAATGTAGCATACTTTGTCTATCCGGGGAAGAGTTGTATGTGTAGGAAAAGACGAGTGCATTTGGACAGGATAAGTCTTGTAAGCAGTTCGTAGTATGCTGTTTCTCTTTGTTTTGCTTGTGTTTTATGCATTATCTGTCAGCGTCTCCGGCTGGTCGAGTTGCAGGCGTCATAGGCGCTTTTTACGTGTTGAAGTCGCGTGTCGAGATGATGGAAGAGTTTGAAGAGGGCAAGCAGGGAACCTGAGATTTGAAGGCGGGTAAGGAGACCATGGAGGTCTTGTTTCAGAAGGGGAATCCAAGCTCAGAGCTTTCCCATCTGGCCGACGTCGGAGAGGAATCTCTGGTTCGAAAGTGCCGGTGAGGACGAGGTTTATTCTGGTGACATCGTACCGCTTGAGCCCCAGTCTTCTCCCGACTTAGCCCCTGTTGCTGATGGCGTTTGTAAACCCTGATGCTTGATTGTTTTTTTCATAATTTGTTTTGTCCAAACTCATCCTGCTACGTAGATAGTCGACGATTTGATGTGATGTGACGTTGCTTGTGTAAAAGCTTTTGTCTTTTGAAAGCGTTGAATTGAAGTTTTCAGCCATCGGGCGTTAACTCCGTAAAGGTATATTTGTATTGTACCACCGTTTGCGTAAAAGCTTTTGTTTGGTGAGTCGTGTGTAAGTTGTAGCCGTGTGAGGCATTTAACTTTATAAATGTGTACTGCGCATGTTTGTGTATTTGTAGGTACCGTATGTAGGGTTTGTCACCCGTAATGTGTGTTTAGTCATGACGTTTGTGTAAACCGAGGAGGAAAGCAGTTTGTTTGCTGCGTAAATAAGGTGGGTTCCCTCGTGTAAGGTGGGCAATGTGTCGCTGAACCGTAAGTCATCTCCCCGTGTACCAATCGATCGTGTAGTGTAAGCGCTTTTTGCGGATGACTGGATCCAGTATGTATGCAAATATAATGTGACATGTCAAGTCGATTTGTTCGTAGTTGATTTGTGTGTCGGGTTTGCCCGTGTACTCCGTCGAGTAGGGCTTACCGTATGTATGTCGGGTTTGCCCGCGTACTCCGTCGAGTAGGGCTTATCGTATGTATGTCGGGTTTGCCCGTGTGCTCCGTCGAGTAGGGCTTACCGTATGTATGTCGGGTTTGCCTGCGTACTCCATCGAGTAGGGCTTACCGTATATATGTAAAGAAAGACTAAGGTGTATATTGTATTGTACCACCGTTTGCGTAAAAGCTTTTGTTGGTGGATCGTTTGTAAGTTGTAGCCGTGTGAGGCGTTAACTTTGTAGATGTGTACTGCGCAGGTTTGTGTATTTGTAGGTACCGTATGTAGGGTTTGTCACCCGTAATGTATGTTTAGTCATGATGTTATGCCGGGGAGGTAAGCAATATGTAATAAGGTGTTTGTTCCTTATGTTTTATTGCGTGAATGTAATAAGGTGTATTAACCTTACGTAATGTGTAAGGCAGACGGTGTGTCGACGTGCCTGTGTTTGTTCATCTCTACCCGTATTCCGATCGATCGTGTAATGTAATGTAGCGCTTTTTGCGGATGACTGGATCCAATGTGTATGTTAAGGGTCGTCACCCGTATGTATGTAAATGTGATGCGACAATAAGCAAAGTATGACATGTAAATATATGTATTTGCTAATGCGACGATAAGCAGTGTATGACATATGAAGATATGTAGTTGCGCATGTGACGATAAGCAATGTATGACATATGAAGATATATAGTTGCGCATGCGACGATAAGCAATGTATGACATATGAAGATATATTAGTGTCTTACCTTGTTGGTTCAGAAATGGTATAATTTCAGATGTGTTGCGTTCTTTGGAGTGGTCCCGTCGGATCAGAGAATGAACGGGAGTTCATCCGCCCATTTGCCTTTAGCCCCTGTGAGGCATTTCGTGAGGTTGTTGATGATGATCTTGTTGCCGGATTCGGCCTCTCCGTTGGATCGTGGATACCGAGGTGTAGAGGTGACCAACTTGATGTTCCATTGGTCGTAGAAGGCTTGTGGGAGTATCCCTGTGACAAATCTTTTGTACAAGATGTTATCTACGATATCGAAAGGGAGTGCTTGTACCTTGAGCTTTTTTGCTTTTGTTTTGTCATCGGGTAGGATGCCGTCTTTTAACCATCTGATGTAAGGCAGCATCCAGTTGTCATTGGTATCGACGATGTCTTCTTCTGGTCGGTCGCCTACTTCCATGGCGACGAGTTCTTCAAGTGGTATTGTCAACTCAACGGATGTCCTTGGGACGGCTGGCGTCATGATGTGGGCCAATGGTATGTGTGGAAATTCTTTCGGGTCTAGGACAGATCCTAGATTGGCGAGTGCGTCAGCTTGGGAGTTAAGATCCCTGGGCACCTGTCGGATGTTGAATGTCTGGAATTGTCCGATCAGTTTCTTGGCTACCTCCAGGTAGGCTATCATTCTGATGTCCTTTGCATTGTACGATCCTTGTATTTGGTTCATGACTAGCAGGGAGTCGCAAATGACTTCGATCTCTCGGACTCAGCTGACGGCCTGAGTTATCTTGTCCCCTTGTGGCGATTTTAGCACGACCCTTAGCCCCGGTCCTCTGGCGTTTGACGCACCATCGGTGTGGAGTTCCCATATGCCTGTTTCTGTTGCGAGCAACTGTGTTGCTCTTTGTTCTTGGATGTGTAGTACGATGACTTTCGTAGATCGTGTTGCATCGACTAGCTTGATGGGGATGGCTCGGGCATCATTATTTGTGAACCTGCTTCATCTAAAAGAGTAGAAGCTAGAAAGGGTTGTGAGGAGCCGGTTATCGGCTTCCTCATCGGTCTCTCCGTGTATACGTTAGTATGCATTAGTCAGAGTATATTCAGATCGAAGACGATGCAAGTATGGAGGAGATGATACACATGAATGAATAGAGGTGAAGAGTTTAGAAATGGTAAACGTTTTGATATGTTTGCGAGATATGGTTACTTACCTTTGGTATCGTACCTCACTTGATCTCACCCTTTTCCGGGGTTCGTAGATCCAGATTGATTAGTCGACGCCATTGTACCTTTGAGTTTGTAAGTCATACCTGGTTGCCAGAGATAAGGCTCGTGATGGGATAGAGTTTGCTTGCTCATTCACCCCTTGCCCCAAGGAGGCATTTGTTGATGTTCTTGATGTTGATCCTGTTGCTAGATTGATTTTTGAATCTAGTTTGACTAATGCGTTGGCTTGAGTCTTCGACTCAAGATTATGTTTGTTATCCTCTTGTCTCTAGAGGTGTGTGTTTCCTGCATTGGAATGAGGATTATGGTGAGGTAGTAATTGCTTTAATACCTTGTATGGATGACCTTCGGGCAGTTTAAGCCGAGAGATTAGAGTCTTGTAGTCCTGATTTGTCGTTGGTCGCTTTCAGCTATGACGGATGTCTTGAACTATCTTGTCTTCTTGTTTTATGACTCTTGGATCTTCATCTGCCATTTTTCATGTGTGAAGTTTGGCTTGCGTGGTCTTTTTCTATGTCGAAGCGATGTGACACTTTAGATGTGAGACTTGTTTGAAGATATGCTTATCCTGTCACTTGATTTGTAGATTTTGGTTTCCTCATGATAGATTTCATGGGATGGTTAGTTCGCAAAATAATAGCATGTGATTCAAGATGTGACCTCAATCTAATTGAGGATACCTTCAATGTTTGATATTCTAAGTGACGGACTACGTAGTGTGTGTAGGTAGGGGTAATGCACTTACTTGGTGGTTTGGTAACTGTCATCCGACCCGTCGGTGGTTGATGTCTTCTAAGCATTTATGTGACCTTGGAATGATGATCATTATGACTTTACCTAGGCTTACCTTGGTGTTGCCTTGAGTCGCCACGTATGCTGAGAGGTTCCGTCATCCATCATGCGTTTAGGTCTTGACCGTTGTCTCGTTCATGGGTCTTTGGAAGATTGCCCCTGGCGTATTTGTTAGTCCGAGCTATATGACTCTATAATAGTGCGTACCTTGTTTGCTTTTACAGTATGTCTGTCTAGATGGACGTGACCTGCTCGTTCCGTCGTATTGACATGAAGAGGTCGTCCAAGATGCAGAAAGTTGTGACATGAGCTGTGACTGAGGATCGAAGAATGAAATGAAAGAATAGATGCAAGCCCATCAGAGAGTGTTTCTCTAGCAAGTGATAAACATCTGACTCAGTAGCTAACTCTCTTGATTCAGGAAAGGCATATGAATGCATTGGATAACACGATGAGCATGAGATGTCAGACGTGGTTGCAAAAGACTACTTAGATGAGCCTTGGATCGGTCAATTTCATGATTAGGCATATCAAGGTGCAATAATCGCAAAAAAGTGTATGACATGACACACATGTGCCAGTAGCTTAGATGTAATGCATGCGGATAGGTATGACATATATGCAAGAATACGAAGTAGTACATGACATATGCTTTTATATCGTATAATAGGTGTGGGAGAGCACTATATGGACACATGATGAATAAGAGATATGGAATAATGATCTTGCACTAGTATGCATGTATTTGACGATATATAAAACGTGTGGGTGCCCCGACAATCTGAATGCTACATGCTCAAATATAATAGTCGTGTCATTAAGAGTTGCGGGAAAAATGAATTTCATGAATAAGTACTATATTATTGGCGTATGTAAAAGTTATATATGCATGCACTAGACAGTATATACGACATACGCGTATTTGAACAATAATAGTGTAGCATAATCAAGCATAATAGAAGTGACATGTATGTAAACGTATTCGAGAAAACGAATTATGATTGTACAAACAAGTCAAGTGAGCGTAATCATAAAGCAGGACTAGACAATAGTATTAATTGAAGGTGCATAGAAAGAGACTTATCTTTCAAGATGGATGAATGCGTCCTCCGATGGTCTGAATGTCGTCACCATTTAGATATTTTGGAGTGAAAGGGTATCATGTGTGACCCTTTGGTTTACGAGTCTAGAGACATTTTCCTCAGCGGTTTTCATTTTTCGGTGTTGGACAACTAATGGGGTCCGGTCGAATCGTTAGATCTGTCGGATCGTTAGATCTAGTCGGATCGTTAGATCTGTCGAATCGTTAGATCTGGTCGGATCGTTAGATCTGGTCGGATCGTTAGATCTGGTCGGATCGTTAGATCTGTTCATAATGTCCATGTCGAGGCGTGTTCGGACGCTGCCATGGATGGGCATGTTCCTGGACCCTGAGGCCATCGATTGTACCTGCGACTTAAGAGACTCATTTTCGCGGGTTAGTTGTGTGATCTCGGCCTCTGATTGGGTTGACAAAACGGCTAGGGCTTTGGTCTTTTGGCGTTGCTGGGCTACTTCCTCTTGAAGGGTGGCCATTTTCTGGGAAAGTTCTTGGAACTGGGTTGGAGTAGGATTTTCGGTTGATAGTCATGGTTGGAAAGTTTCGGAAGGGTGATCGGCAAGTTTCCCCACGGTGGGCGCCAAATTGTTTTGGGGCGAAAAGATCGGACGACCTAAATCGCCTTAGACGGGGTAACGAGTCGATCAGGTAATAAAAATCAATCCAAACAAGTAGACAATCAACGAATAAAGAAGAGATGCAAAATAGTAAAGTAATTTTATTAATATGTCGATGATAGAGTCGGATGTAAGTACAACTTATCCTTGGAGGATGAAAGATCGGATCTGGTCTGACCGGTGACTCGGGGGTTCGACCGGTGGAGATTTGAGTGATATTTCTAGTAGAGTAAGCTAGAGTGGGCGTGTTCTTGGGTTCTTCTCGGAGCAAGTGAGCAGATGTCTTGTGTAATTGTGTGTAGATGAGCGTAGATGAGCGTAGATGTGTCTTCGTTGTCCTCTTCGTGGTCTATATATGGTAAGCTTTAGCTTGTGATCGTTGCCTATTGATGACAATATCTCCCACTTAATTCCGGGAGTAATTGCTGGGATTTCTCCTTTAAATGCTCTTGATCTCTATATGGTAAGTCTTTAATCCATTTGACCGTTAACCTTTGATCACGTCCTTATCCTCAACGCTGGGAGTAATTGCAAAGATTTCGCCACTAAATGCTGTTATTAAGGCGGTGTTGAATGTTGTGGTTGTTGGAGATCTCGGAATAATAAAGGAGAAATTCTCGCTGGTCCGTTGCGTCTAGGAATCAGGCGACGGTCGCATGGCTCACGTCTGACGGGTCTGATGCGTCTGACCGATTGCGTCAAATAGTTGATGCCCATTGGACGAATGGTTGATTTTCCGACCCCAACAGAGGGCAAGGAAAAAATTTCGGCGAAGGGCTTGCCTTGCGAAACCGAATACGACTAGGAAAGAAATTTTGTTTTGTTTTTTTTGTAATGAAGCGGAAGCAAGGAGTGGTCAAGAAAAAAAATTCATGAACAATGAAACTTGATATAGCGACTTACAAGACCGCTGGGCTCTGAGGCCAGTTGATGCGTTCCTGTCTTCAGATGCCGGATCTAGGTCTTGGTGGTGAGTCGCTCGTCTCGGCCTCAAGTGTTGAGGGAAAGAACGCGATGATTGTCACCCTATGCGAGCGATGGAGCACAGTGACGGTGGAGTGTCACAACGCTAATGATAGCGATGCGATGGTATGTGTGACTCGCGGCCTCAAGACTAGGTGCGATGGAGGGATAGGTGGCTCGATGGTTCGAGCGTTGCCGTAGCGTCGGTGGCGGAATGAAGGGGATGCGAAAATAGACTAGGGTTTTGACGTCCGATCAAAGGGAGAAGGCAATTGGCACTCAATACTCAAGCTTTGATTAAAATTGAACGTAACCTAATACACGAGGTTGAGATGACCTTATATAGAGGTCGCGAGACTCGGATGGGCCGAGTCTCGCCTAATGTGCTAGCCCACTCAACACGAGTGGAACACACGCCCGAAATAGAAAAGTACTAAAATAGTAACTTCTAAAAATAGATAGTGCCAAAACTAGAAAAGTCTTAAAATAGCAAAAGAGTCTAAGTGACTAGGATAGGGGCCGTTGACGCGGTGTCGATGGTGGCGAGGAGCTTAAGAGAAACCGCGTTCTCTGGCTTGCCTTGGCTAGCGACGACGCGCGCGATGAGGGATTGCACGGCGTTGGCGATGGCCTTGGCACGCGATCTTGTCACGGCCCCTTCTGAGCGCAAGCTCATGGCTTCTTCTTCCTCTATGGCCGTCATGGAGGGCAGGGTCACATCATGTAGGCATCCATCCTCTCAAACCTCTTTTGAAGGCTCGATTCCATGGAATCCAACATAAGACAAGTGACAATCACTGACTTATCTTTGATCTGGTTTTCCTCTACTATCTCATATGGAGTAGACATAGTAGTCAATGTTGGGATAGGGGTGTCAATGACATTCTCTCTTCCTTCAGACCTGAGAACAATTCTCATATTTTTTTTCCAATCGAGGAAGTTGTTTTCGTTCAGCTTATTCTTCTCAAGAATCGAACGTAAGTTGATGATGGTTGGGTTATCGTTCCTAAACATGATATCTAGAACAGAAATAACATGCAAAATGTAAATCATGCATGTCATACAAGAGCTTAAAATTTTAAAACATGCTTTAAACATAAATAAGCTAATGCCATTTTGTCCATTTAAAATTTTTCCTTTGAATAAAATGATTCCAAGATCCTATTTCCGATAAGACTTTAGGCGTACTTCCCTAAATCCTATGTGATCAAGGTAAGTAACTTTTACTAGTTATAACATTGATAACTCTTGGTTGATAGATTACATCTTATGTCAAATCTATGCCTCAAAATCCAAAACTTTATCTTTTGGCATTTTGTTGAGTATAACCAAATCAAGGTTGTAAACCCCTTATATAGATTTACCTGTACTATCCCAAGGTCAAAGCATGGACACCTTGCTTTGGCAAAACCTATGCATCAAATTCCAAGGGCCTCATAGGTTATGATTTGGAAAGACAAAATCTCAATTTTCTTTTAAGAGAACTAGGTTTATCATGCAAGTCTATTTACTAGTGAACTAAATAGCATAAATAAACAAGCAAGCAAAAACTTAGAGATATTTAAAGCAAAATAAATGCAATAAATATATGTGATTCTAGTATGGCCCCTAAAAAGCCACATAAGATCTAATCTTCATAAATACTTCTTGTCTCTTGGACCTCCATCCTTCATTCTCATCTGAATCTCCATCCTTGAATCTTCATAGGATCTTTTTCTCTTGTATTACATAATGTAAAGCTAATCTAATTTCTTGAAAATTAAATTACAAAAATACATAATGATACGCAGATCGTGTACAAGAAAATAATAACGATACACATATCGTATTTTCTATCCTATTTGGGCCATACCAGTCACCGCATGCAATAATAATATCATAAAATTAAATCATACATGCAAAATATAATATCAAATATTAAAAAAACAATAATAGACTATTAATCATATTAATAGACTTTTAAGATTAAATTAATTAAATTATCCAATAAAATTATTAATTCAATCTTCTGATTATTTTAATTCAATAAAATCATATATGGAATTAATACCAATATTAATCATTACCATGTATAATTGGATAAAATATAGTCTAGAGATAAGATATCTTGTTACCATATCTAATTAAGGTAGTTACGATCTTATGCTAACAAACCCTAACCCTAATTCAGCCCCCACCCTAACTGCACCATGCAGCTACAACCCCAGCCAACCACGCAGCCAGCCGCCCCCCGGACCACCGCCGCACCACCCCCGGCCCGCCACTGACCACCACGCACCGCCGTGAGCCACTTTTGGCCACTCAACCACGGTTTTACCACTTCTCCCACTCAAATTTTGTAACAATTACAAATTTTGATGATTTTAAGGATAATATGGTGTAATTTTTAGAAAATTAATGGTTTTTGAAAAATTAATGTATGAACCAATTTCATACAAAATTAATCAACTTTGGGAATTCAATGCATGAAATTCTAAATTTTTAGGGTTTGAATCAATTTTAACCAACATGAAAAATCAAGTATTTTTATGTGTGATTATGATTTATACAAGAAATCTTATCTCTTGCATAAATTAAACATACAAATCTATTTTGGGGTCAAAATTTAGCAAAAAAAATCAGAATTTTAACATGCATAATTTCGGTCATAAGGCTGAAATTTTCGAGTATATTATATACATAAAAGTCACAACTTTATGCGTCCAATCAATTAAAATCACAATTTTAATCATACAATTTAATCCATACATCAATTTTATCACTAAATTGAACCAAAATAATCAAGAACATGCATCAAAATTAACAATTGTAATCATAATCAAATCAATTTATGCAAAAGGCTTTGATACCACTGTAGGCATTTAGATGCTTTAAGCGGAATTTCAGAAAACAGTTTTCTATCATCTAACATAGGATCTCATGTATAAACCTGATACGAATCACATATGAAAGAATAACATACCTTTTTGATGCAAAACTTGTTTATGGGATCACCCTAAAGAATAGTGTAACACCCCCGACTTACGTCGGTAGTGCCACACGCCAGTGACCTCAGACTGTAAAGTCCAAAGCCACCCAAGGCTTTAATCGGAACAATTAAACTTAAATAATTAAACGAACATTAAATAATAACGAGTAAATAGCGGAAGACTTTGTATAAAGAAACTCAATCTTTTATTAAAATTTCTCTCGTAAATTGAGAAGGATAGTTTTACAAACGGTATTGAAATTATAGCGGAAGACTAAATCAACACTAGACAACTTTAAAATAATATTACTAAAAATCTTCAATCTTCAACTGCAAGCCTTCGTCTTCGATTTGTTACTTCAAGGCATCCGAGACCAACCACTGATGTGCCGTATAGGACGGATGACACCAGCTAACCATGCAAGGAAAGAGAAAGGTTGGTCAGTCTAATGAAAGACTATGCAAGGGCTCAAACAGAGTGGTTCTTGTGATTGTATCAAGTTACTATCATTGTCTTTCGAATAATAACCGATAGACGATATATAACCAGATACTCTCACTGAAATGAAAGAATAGGAATGCAAGGAGAGAAGACTCCAAAGGAATGAGTCTTATAGGAATACTTATGATTGTTTGGGAACATTATATTTCACACAAAGGTTGAAAACGACCTTGACTATTTGGGTCCACAACCAACCTCACCGCGTAATGCGAATCTAGATTGGAAAGAGGACTTACTTTAATACAAGAGTCCGGGCGGGTTTCACGTTGTACTTCTCGCCCGAGGGTATATTAATTATGTGCAACAAGGCACTTATCTTATTTAATTTCAAAACGCGCATTTTACGTTGAAGCTTTTAATTTCCACAACAGATCTCGCAATGAGATATAGGATGAGAATAAATCCCGAAGATTGGCACTAGCTAAGTGCATCACCACCTATATTCAGATAGCGGTAGGTCCTGACCAAAAGCGTTAGGGCATTTATCCTCCTAACACCAAGTTATAAAGAAACGACTAAACCTCGCAAGGAAATAGCGTTCCTACGAATACTCGTGCTAATCTATCATTTATATATTCACACCAATGCACAACAAGTCCACACCAATTATAACTAGCACCCTATAATAATATATATATATAAGGGTCTTAGCTAGCATATTATACAACCTAATAATAAGGTTCAATTAACACACCATTTATTCACACAAGTTCCCAAACGAGAAATTGAGAATATTAATCCCAACTTAATTAAGACCATAGATTAATTGTCAATTAAAAAAAATATGGAATAAATTAGCAAGAGCGAACCGCCACTTGCCTTGATTCATAGAAGAGGAGCGGTATCGCGGGGATGGTTGTTTCCATGTAGCAACTTGAATCCCTGCTCTATTTCCATTCCAGAAGCGAATCTGAGACGTACCCATATCACACAAAATAAATTATAATTAGATAATTTATTTAAAACTGAATTTTGAGGGGTATATGTCTCAAGATTGAATTAATACATCTCAAATTAATTCAATCTTCAAGGTTTAATCGGTAGGATGATTATCTATACGATTAAATATCAATTAATCATATATTCTAAATAATCTTTTCATACATAAATAAATATCACAATTTATTTATAAATCCAGAAAATACCCGATTCGGATCGACGCGAATGGGAGGTCGCGGTTTTCCGGCTAGCGCGGTGGCCGACGGTGAGTGATCGGAGGCGAGACCTTAGGGCTTTGGAAGCTAACTTCCAGGCGCAACTTCTGGTGGTGGTGGCGACTCCAACGGTGGACGGTGATCGATGAATTTCGGCGAAGAACAGGCGCGACCGGGAGCTAGGGTTCTTGAGCTTTGGACAATTAATTGGATGCCGAAATCTCAATGAATGCTGCCCTATTTATAGGGGTTGGAAAGGTCTCGGGAAGGGCTTCGAAATCGTATAAAATTTGACCCAAAACGATCTCGGATTGGCCCCGATATCGTCCAATTTCCATAAAGCTAAAACCGAGTACACACTTGCCTTAAATGGAGGAATTCGATCTTATCCTTGATCGTTTCCTTCCGAATCCACTTGGGTTGGACGAGTTTAATCCTATACTAAAAAGCCCATTAATTGGTTGAGCAATTCGAGCCCAAACGAGCTCGAATTGGGCGAAAATCCGCCATTGATGGACACAAGGAGCTCGGCTGGGATGGAGGAAGAAGAAAGGTGAACAGTAACCAGTCCACTTTCGGCATATTTACACTTTTGGCTCCAACTTTTCAAGTTGGGGAAAAAATGCCCTTAAAAATTCTCGAAAAATTACAAAAATTTCTCAAACTTAATTATTTTAATAATTCTATGTTACTTATATTATTTTACCCCAAAATTAATATTTAAAAAAATTAACTTTGGCTAAAATAAGCTTAACTTAGGCTAAGACAAGCTTAAGTTACAATTCCTATGGCTTTAACCATATTTAAATCTTTTAACAAAAATTGTTAAACTTGATTTAAATATTCTAGGTTAAATTTTATAAGTTTTATTTAACTTTAGGGTCAACATAATGTTATCCAAAGATTTAAATAGCTCACAACTTTAAGGTTGTAACAACTTATATTAAGAATCTCCACTTCACTTCTATTTTTGGAATTATGAAATAAATACCAAAAATTCCTTTATTAGAAATACGGTTGGGTAAATTACATAAATACCCTTACAAAAATTGAGGGTTATTACAAATAGAGCCTCAATTGTGACTCCTCTACTTAGTCCGCACAAGCATGGTACTAGATCGCCTTGCCATTTTCTGCTAGAACGAACAAGAAAACAAACAGAAACTCTTATTTCCACCTTCGGAGGAATGGCCGTGTCGTACTGTTGGAGTTAATTGTGATTCTGTAACACCCCCGACTTATGTCGGTAGTGCCACACGCCAGTGACCTTAGACATTACTGTCCAAAGTCACCCTAGGCTTTAATCGTAACAATTAAGCTTAAATAAGTAAATTAAATAACGAAAGATTCAATAGCGGAAGACATTTTATAAGGAAACTCAACCTTTTATTTATAGATCTCTCTTTAAATGAGAACGACGATTTTACAACAGAGTGAATTTATAGCGGAAGACTTTTATAATAAACCTTATTACAAGACTTGTTTATAAGAATATATTAAAGTAATACTTAACAACCTTAAAACACTGACGCTTAAATCTTCAACTGCAAGCCTCTCTTCAATTGGTTACTTCAAGACTTCGGGGACCAACCACTGATGTGCCGTATGAGACGGATGACACCAGCCAACCATGCACAGGAAAATAACCGGTTGGTTAGTCTAATGAAAGACTATGCAAGGGTGAAAATAGAATGGTTCTAGTGATCATAACCGTTTACTATCATTGTCCCTCGAATAACAACTGAAGGAACGATACATAACCCGGAACTTTCACGGAATGATTAAAATTAGACGTGTACTGAAAAGAAGACTCCAAAGGATTGAGTCTTATGGGAAAATATGACAAATGTTTGGGAACGTTATAGTTTTCACACAAGCGTTAAAAACGACTTGATCATTTAGGTCAACGACCAACCTCACCGCGCAATGCGAATCCAAATTGGAAAGAAGACTTACTCTAATCGAAGTCCGGGCGGTTTCCACGTTGTACTCCTCGCCCGAGGGTATATTAATTATGAGCATAACCGTACTTATCTTATTTAATTCCAAAACGTATATTCACGTTTAAAGCTTTTATAATATATATATATATCATCTCGATACGAGATGGGAACATTTCCCGAATGTTTGGCACCAGCTGTGTGCACCACCACCTATACTCGGATAGGGGTAGGTCATGACCGGAAAGTGTTAGGGCAAAATCATCCTAAGCACCAAGTTATAAAGAAATGACTAGACCTCGCAAGGTACATAGTGTTTCTACGAATACTCGTTCTAACTACACATTTAAGTTCACACATAAATCCACACCAATACCATCACGGTATTTAACAAGTATAATAGCATTGTTTCTAGCAATATATACAACCTATTATAATATCATATTTTAATCACATCATTTATAAAATCTCTTCCCAAACGAAAACAACATTTCATTCCAATTTAATTAACAATCAAAATAATTGATAACTAAAGGAAATATGAAATGATTAAGCAAGAGCGAACCGCCACTTGCCTTAATTAGATGAACGAAGATTTACGGGTCGGGAATACTGGACACGAGCTCAACAGCCTACTGGAATTCCCGTCGAAGCCCACCGATGTTCCAAGGTCCATTTCGACGATGCACGCAAAACGAGGCACATATATCTAAATTAGATATGGCACAACAACCTAAAAAAAATGGGGGAAACGGACTAAGCCGCGGCCACGACGGGTATGGCCGCGATCGTGGCTTTACTGGGCAAAGTCGCGGTCGCGGTATATACACCCGTGGTCGCGGTTTCCTAGGCAGGGCCGCGGTCGTGGTGTTCATAGCCGCGGTCGTGGTCCTTCCTCCCGACGCGACGCTAAAAACGATTCGAGGCTCACCGCCGACGAAGACGACGATGCTAGCCTCTCCTCCTTGCAACGCCACCACTCCAAGCTCCCAAGGCACCACGACGACCACCAAAAACTCCGGCAAGACACTCCGACGAACTCACGAACTCCGACGAACTTGAAAAGGAGAGAAAGAGAGAGATCGAGATGCTGGATGCTACTCTCCTCCGCTGAAGACCCCTATTTATAGGGTAGGACGAAGCTTAACGTCGGCCACACGAATCGACTCACCTCCCTCAACGGCGGAGTTACGAAACGTGGGAAAAATCCAATCGGCGTTCTCGGATAAGAACGACTAAGAAGACGATCCACAGAGACCCGCGATCGCGGTTTCAAAACCGCGATCGCGGTTGTCCACAGACAAAACCGCGCCCGTGGTTTCAAAATTGCGGTCGCGGTTACCCCGCACTCGTGCCTCTGGCTTCTTGGCCGCGGTTTCCTCTCGCGGTCTTGGCTAGGTCCTATTTTTAGCATATTAATACGTTCAAAAGATCTCACTGAGATTACAGAAATTGCCCAACACGTCTTTCATACAAAACGACAGTTTGGGACTTTTTAGGGTTATTACAGATTCCTATATCACATGTATGTGATTCTCCTAAATCACATGTCTTGGAATTGGATTTTCCTTTTTATTATCTTATAATATATTAGGAAAATATATATAACAATTATATATTATCTTATCATATATCTCATAAGATAAATCTCCTT
Organism: Rheum nobile; assembly: GCA_027886185.1. Lineage (NCBI taxonomy): Eukaryota > Viridiplantae > Streptophyta > Magnoliopsida > Caryophyllales > Polygonaceae > Rheum > Rheum nobile. The sequence continues at coordinate 511,408 of WOAB01000901.1, read as the reverse complement.
TTAACTAGAAAGAGATATTTATAATTGATACAATATCTTATCTTTCCAAAAGATAACTTTCCTTATGTCATCAAATAAATAGATAACACTTTATTATTACTTGATGAACAATCCACTCTTCCAACAATATACACAGGCCGAAATCTCATAGTCCCACTATGGCCCTCAAGTTGCTTTGATCTAGCCCAATTACTCTATTGTGTGTGACCTTATAGGACCCGAATGTAATAACAATGAGACAAATCCAATTTATCTCATAAGTCATAGTTGGCTTCTAGCAAAACACTAAGACTACCTAAAATATCCGGATTATTAATCTCCATTATAATCCTATTCTATTATTAGTAATTGCCATCTTGATTAAAGGACACATATTCCTTCATTCCCAACTATAAGAGAATGGTAATTGTGGTTTGATTTATTCCAGAAGAAGTCTGTATTGATCCTATCGATTTCATTACAAACGACATAAGATAATAAAAAGCTTTGCATTAAGTAGTTAACTTTGGAGAGAAGGTTAGATTGAATAAAGTATTGATTAGACTGCTTTCTAAAAAGAATTCACCTTCCATTTAGAAAGTTGTTTTTTTGACACTTATTAGGGAGTAATAAAATATTTCTTTCTTCACACGTCCATGAACTATAGGGATTCCTAAGTATTTTTCCATGGATCTTGTAACTTGAATATTTAAAACAATGCAAGAGATGTTGTTAGTTGAGGCGTTATGTTGGAGGAAGTCTGAAAGGAACTTTTATGAAAATTGATTACTAAACCTGATCTAAGGGTGAACGACATCAAGAAAGTATTTAATATATAACATGTTAGAATTTGAGCATTAGGAAGAATTAGGGTGTCATCGGCAAAAGTAAGAAAATGGATGAAAGTACCATTTCTAGTAAGTTGGATGTCAACCTTGCGGTTTTGTTCATGGAATTCCAAGGAAAGGGTTCTTGATAAGAATTTCATTGCAATTATAAAAATAAAAGGTGTTATTGGTTCCTCTGGCAGAGGCCGCAAGCAGGTCTAAACACGTTTCCATGTTTGTTATTTACTAGAACTGACAAAGATGTGGAATTGGTACAATTCATGAGCAACTCAACCCATGCGGGAGAAAAACCAAATTTTAGGAGAATTTGTGTAATGAAGTTCCAATCTAGTTTGTCACACGCTTTTTTTATATCAAGTTTAAGAGGTATCCACCATTTCTTGTATTTTCTCTTGGCGTGAAAGGAGTGGAATACTTCATGAACTATTACTTTATTATCTTGGATGAGGCGCCCTTCAACAAACGCACCCTAAAGTGGACTAATAAGCTTAGGTTATATATTTTTAAGTCTATTAGCTACAAGTTTGGTTATGATTTTATATGTCGTATTACATAAGCTGGTGGGATGATTAGTGAATTAATGTCAACTTTTGGAATGAGTGAGATAAATGAGTGTGCACATTCTTTTATCATTTGGCCTAAATGGAAAAAAAGCCTAGACCGCATAGATGACCAAATATCCAATAATAGGCCAATAAGTTTGGTAGAATTCAGTTGTGAGTCTATCAAGCTCGGGGTTTTGTTTTTGGGTAGGTATAAACCAATCTTTTTGAATTCTGTTGTCGTGGGCTTTTTCTAGAAGCATTAAATTGTCTTCTTTAGTAACAAGGCAATGGATGATAGATAAACCATTTGTGTGGTCGCATTGAGAATTTTTGGCGTGAATCGTGCTTTTAAATCATTGAAAATTACACTTTGGATATCCCGGTGATCGTGAAATATGCATCCATTATGAGATTGGATGGATATAATTTTTTGTTTGTATGGTATGAGTTTAGCTATACTTTGATAGTATTTAGTTTTATTGTCTGTATTAGCTAGTTGGGTATATTTTGCTCGTTGCTTCTTGAAGTTATGTTGGAATTCTAAGAGTTGTTTATACTTTATAAGATGTCTTTTGTATTTAGTAGCAATACTATCATTTGTAATATCACATAGATAGGAATTTTGTAATTCTAGGAGTTTAGTTTTAGTTGATTTTAATTGTTTGAAGTTGTGGTTTAGTTTTTGACCAAGATTTGGAGTAGGATTTAGGTAGTTTTTGTTTCATGAAAAGCTTGAACATGAATCAGCCCATTAATTGATAATTTCATGCTTTACGAACTAAGGAGATGTAATTGGAATTCAACGTCGAAGTGTTTTCAAATCTAAAAGGATATTTTCTAAACTCATTTGATGTACCCAAAGATAGTGTAAAAGACAATGATATGAGGTAGTGAAGGGATGATGTTGCACATTAATATTACTAAAAGTTTGAGCAAAGAATGGATGAATAATGACTATATCCAGTCTTTCATAGATAGTGTCAGTTATAGTGTATGACTTTCGCCATGTAAAAGGGAAAGCTGATAAGTTGGTATCCAAAAGACCAAAATTTGCTATAAAATTATGTAGTCTAATGAGCATGGATTGGTTTATAGGTGCTCCACCAAGTTTATCAGAGGGAGAAAGAATGTCACTAAAATCATCTATAATCAAAACTGGGAGATTATAGTGTGAGATAGTCGTGCCAAAGTCGGGGTAGTGTTCATAAGGCCCAAAGTCGAGGTATATGTAATACATAAGAGAATAAGCAAAACAAAGAGAATGCTGAAAAAGTATAGATAACCAAAAACATAGGAAAATGTAAAAGTAAAACCGAGATACATGAGAAAACTAACAACTATATCATTAAGAAATAAGTGAGTAAATTCACAGTTGTGCAACCTTGAAATAGAGGGAGAGATTATCATAATAGTATCATTCATAGTATGTGTCAGAGGGCAAGAATTCGTTTCGGTTCTCTTAAATTCATAGATACCACACACAAAAGAGGGAGCTAGCACCAAAGCCTCAATCAACTCCCTAATATGGGGCATACAAATATAGAGATGGTTCAACCTGCATGTTTTCCATAAACTAGAGGATACAGGGCAAAAACTCTTGGTTGAAATATGTGTATCAGATTTGGTAGTCATAAGTGCAAATTTACATTGCATAAAAAGTAAAAGTAAAAGTAAAATATGGGGAGACATCATAACTAGTTTAAGCAATATGCATGCAAAAGTCATGTGGTCAATAGTAGTAGGATATATCCATTGAAAACCCAATTCTTGAATCACTGCTTTGGGGAAACGCAAGCTCATATTAAAACATTTCATAGAATTAATGAAGTGTAAATTCAATTTTAATGGTTCATGAAAAGGCTTACTAATAAGTCAGGCTTCAATAAAAAAAAATTCAGAAAATTAGTAGTTAGAAAATTATTTGAGATCAATCCTAGAAAAACCGTGTCAATAGGCTCGTACAAAAAGTAAATCATAACAAAATTTACATGTTTTGGAGTTGAATTGATGTTTTTGGTCCGCAGCGCCATGAGAGCAGTCAAGGGAAATTATAAGTGGATAGAACCCCAAATCACAAACACCACACGATCCTCCAGAAGCTAGAAAGGATCGAGCCGATGTTGGATAAGAGGAAACTGATCAGCTCTACTTTGTAGTGCTTATCTAGGAGTTGTTATCGGTGTTTTGGGTACCATTTGTATGGGTTTAGAGCACAACTGTGGAGTATGGAGTTGGAGAGTAGAAGTGTGGATTCAGTGGTCTGGAGAAGCTTAAACGGAGATTTATTGAAGACGAGGAGTAGACCACTTGAGGAGACCAAGGAAGATAGAAGGAAGAAGCCACACGAAGGAGAATAGAGGGGAGCCGCGACCGCGGACGGAGGTAGAGTTGATCGCGGCCAAGTCGAAGCATAGACTCAGTCGGGTCTACAGGCAAAAATCCGCGACCGCGGAAAATGTGCCGCGCCCGCGGAAAGTTCCCCAGCGTCCACGAAGTCGAGAGCAAAGTTCTATTTTCCGCGACCGCGGAATGACACGGGAGCGAGCCCGCGAGGATTTCCGAACTTTCTTTCTTTTTACCTTTTTCAATTTTCTTTCTTTTATTATTTCGAACATTATACTTTATTTCCTTTTAGGATTGTTTTCGTTATCTTTTCACTTTAGCTTTAGGGTTAGGTTATTTAACCTAGTTTCCCTTTCATTGTTAATCATCACGTTACAATTCAGTTTTTCCATTCAACATTGTTTTCCTTTGAATTATGAAGAACTAAGCACCCTTTGCTTAGTCCGACAATTGAAGCTTTCATTTGATTCATGATTGTGAGGTTATAACTCTATTTCCTATTCCTTTGGATGATATCTTTTCTCTTGAGCATATTCTTATTGATTCTTATTGATTTGACTGGTTTGGCCAATTAGTTGATATTAGTAATTGTCTATTGCTAGGGTTTGGATATTTCGGGTTGAGATTCCTTATCTGTTGTAGCATCCATGATATTCTAGGACTGGTATGACTAGTTTATTATGAAAGAGATTTGATTATATGTTAAATACTGCGGGTCATGGTGTTGTATGTATCCTGGTTAATTCCTATGCTTCTTGCTGCTGTTGAATTAAATCTTGAAGGTTGGTAGGGATTGTTAAATCTTTAGGGTTGCCTGGACTGGTAGGACTGGTAACTAATTCAGAATAGGGACATGAATAATCAAAGGAAGGAATAGAGATAACCTAGGACCAATCAATCATATGAATGGTGGATATTTGTTTGGCTAAGTGTTTTCCCCAATTGATTTCAACCTTTTGTTTTGTTTACTTTGCTTTGTTTACTTGTTTCACAACAATCAACCAATTCCCCCCTTTGTTACCTTTGACATACGACTTTGCACTCTGAAAGATTACTTCCTCCTTGTGGGATTCGACCCTTGCTTGCCTTTGCTACTTGTTTAGGTTTGTTTAGGATTATTTTGTTTAGGCACCTCGACAGCGTCTATCAAAAACCGAATAGGAGAATGGAACACTCGAGGTTGTAGAAATGATGGCTAGATTCGTGTTCGATGCTGGGAAGACGGTGCGAGAAGAGAAGTCGACGATGCGGGAAGAGGCTCTCCTTGGTTGGGGTTCGGGAAGACGCAAGAGCGGAGGCTGACAACGCATAAAAGGCTGTTAATTGATTTTTTTTAAAAAATAAAAAATGCTAACAATTAGTACTAGCCATAAAAAGGAAAAATAACAAATATTAATTGAAATAGAAAAATAAATGCTAATAATGGCTCCCGGCCCACAATACATAGTTAACATTTGTAATTTTTTTATTTTTCTTTATTTATGGTTGATACTAATTATTAGCATTTGTTTTCTTTTATCTTTTTAAAAAAATCAATTAACCACTTTTTCACCTTAAATAAATTATAACTTTAGCATCTATTTAACAGATTAAGTAATTGAGGGTTATTTGACGAAATTTCTACAGAATTGAGGGTTACCATGCAGAAAAGTTAAAACTTGTGGACGCCTTGCGGAATTTGCAAGACCTAAGGGTTACCTCGCGAAATTCCACCATACATCATGACATTCTTCATCAGGTATCTTTCCCTCCTTTGCTAGAATAACTTGTACATATCTCTTGATCGTGTGTGGGCAATGCAACCCTAACGAGGATCTCCACCATACATCGCGGCATTCTTCATCAGGTATATTTCCCTCCTTTGCCAGAAAAACTTGTATGTATAGTAATCTTATGCACTTGTCCGATATCTTAAACTGGAGGCGACTGAACAAAGCCTTCTCCCATTGGGGCCCATCCTTTATGATAGTGGCCAACTTAAAACAACTCTGCTTCATAGACCCCCTAATTACATGTACCTGATCATTGATCAATATAATATGACTTCATATTATATTTGTCATATACACAAAGTAGTAGAAATGACAAAAATACACCGAGTGCAAAAGTTTACACGTACCTGATCAGTTAACATATTGTCGATTTGTACCACGATCGTATCGAACCCTCCAACATATGATTTTAGGGTGTCCTTGAGCATAGCGTGCTTAGACTCGACCCTGACAAAAAAATACTCATGTTATACTTCATAGACATTAATATATATCGAAAGAGGAAATTTGTTATATAATTTACCTATGTGATGATCTTGTGGAAAAATGGAGAGTATTATCGCACCATGCACAGACTAGCTTCTCCTTGTGCTCTTGAAGCCATACTCGCTCGACGTAATCCATCAGCCCATGCCACTCCCCCCTCAAGTACTCAAGTCGTGCCTCGTACACATCCTCCGTTGGTGACCTCAACAACCAACGAATATTACCTGAAAAATGGTTAACACTTTTAGGGTCTAAATTCCCAGTAACATATGCTTCAACATTGCGGTTCACATGGACCCTACACAACAAATGATGTGCATTGGGAAATACTATATTGCAATCCTTCATAGCTCCCATCTCTCGATCTGACATGATCATCATAGGTTCTTTTTTACCGAACAAGCCCTTCAAACGTTGCATGGCCCATTCATAGTACTCCGCTGACTCATTTTTCATTAATACGTTGGCAATAGAGAACGTAAGGTTTGTGCGAGTGAATCCAACAAACTCCAACAATGGCATACCGTACCTATAAATGTACAAAGAAAAAGAAAATTAGATGCAATTACATAGTGTAGATGTAGTCACAATGAAAACTAAAGATTACTTGTTCATCTTGTAGGTCGTATCCATGATGACGACGTGGGGAACAAACCCAAACAAGTGTTTAGCGTTAGGGTGACTAATAAAAATATCATTCACACTAGTGGAAAAAATCCTTATAGAGGCGGGCCTTTGGACACTTATTGAGGCGAACACCGTTCGCTTCAACTAAGGGGGCTATAACAAGTAGGGACACTTTTTGAAGCAGGCATTTTACGCATCTAAAAGGACATTATTGAGGCGGGCCTCATAAGCCCGCCTCAACAAGTCCCTCACTTTGGCGCCAAAATGAGGGACTTGTTGAGGCGGGCTTAGGAGGCCCGCCTCAATAAGTAAACACTTGTTGAGGCGGGCCTCTATAGGCCCGCCTCAACAAGTCGCGCGTATATACTTATAGAGGCGGGCGTATACAAGCCCGCCTCAACAAGTAGACGCTGACTCGGTCCAGAACTCGCCCGAGTTCTCGGCCGAGTCAGTCAGGTTCCTGATTTTATTCACAGAATAATATACAACAAACAACAGATTTCATTTGACCAAAAAAAAAACAACAGATTTCATCAGAGTACAGTCAGATTCTCAACAACAGTTTACATGACAAGTAAAAACAAGTTCAATCCGATAATAAATACTTCGATGTAAAATATTGTGCCCATTGCTCACGAACAACATCCATTTCTTCATAAGTATACGATGTCTTCCTCTTAGGATATAGCTGCATAAAAAACACAGAAATTATTGACAAAAAACACAAATACTATCAATATATAGTTAGTTAAGTTACATACATTATCTAGTCGGTCATGAAACTGATATCTAGTCGATCATGAAACACAAATACTTCCCACCTTGATACTTGTACACTTGAAATGCCCTAGAAAATCAACATAATACACTCATGAAACTGATATTGTTAATATTCCAAAAAAAAACTAATTCGTAAGCAAAATAACTTACCTCATCTTATTCATTTATGATTTGTAACCCATATTCCTTCCCTATGATCTGTACGGATATGATTAGTATTATTTGTATCTTCCTCCTCCGGTAATGGTTGAACAACAGTTGATAACAAGGGTGTGTCATCATACTCGTCATACTCATCTTCATCCACAACATCATCAATACCCAAAATATGTCTTTTGCCTTGGGAAACTGCACGCCATCTAGGATCAACATTGTCTACCACATAAAAATATGCTTAGCTTGTGATGCTAGGATGAATGGCTCGTCACTATCACTTAATCGGTCAAAGTTTACCAATGTCAAACCCGGATAAATTTCATCTCGCTTCACCCCGTTAGGGTTGTTGACCCACTTGCACCGGAAAACAGGGATTGTAAAATTGTTATAATCAAGCTCCCATATTTCTTCGATAACACCATAATATGATTTTGTCGCATCAACCGGTCTTTTTTCCTTAGCGCTCGCATAGACCCTAGATGATGCAACTACCTTCACTCCACTATTTTGCACCACACTCTTTTCATCTTGTCTTCTAGTGTAGAATGTGAACCCATTGATATCATACCCTTCGTGAGACTTCATACCAATCAACCGAAGGTCCGAAAGAGAAACTAGACGTTTTACATTTGACGAATATCCCGATGGAACCTTAATGCCATGTAAGCACTCACAAAACACATTTTTCTCCTTTCTTGACATTGTGTAACACGCCGGAGGCAGAAAAGTCTTTTTACCATCCGGTTTTACCACGGGCCACAAATCTGGTCGAATATTCCTCTCTTTCATATCAAAATGAACTTTCTAATTGTCTTTCATCTTTCCGGGTATATTTAGCAAAGTCCCAATTATAGCATCACAAACATTTTTTTCAATGTGCATCACATCGAGACAATGCCTAATAGACAAATCTTTCCAATAAGGAAGATCCCATAGTATAGACACTTTCTTCCATAAAACACCCTTTTTAGAGACGGACTTGAAGCCCTTGCCGTATTTGGTGTCAACATTTTTAATCCGTTCATAAACCTGTGATCCTGTCAAAGGTGTACGAGCTACTCCTTCCTCGGTGTACCCATTGAACTCCTTCTTCTTTTTACGGTAAGGGTGATATCGACTAAGGAACTTTCGGTACCCTAGATACACATTTTTCCTGTAATTTTTCAAGTAGGCAGGTTTCATGTCTTCTTCACATATAGGGCATGCTTGTTCTCCTTTGGTTTTGTACCCAGACAAGTTTCCATATGCCGGGAAATCATTTATGGTACAAAAAACCATAGCTCGTAAGGTAAAGTTTGAGTTGGTGTATGCATCGAACATTGGAACACCTTCATTCCACAGTAATTTCAAATCATCAACAAGTGGAGCCAGATACACATCTATGTCATTCCTAGGTTGCTTAGGCCCGGAGATGAGGAGTGATAACATGATATACTTGCGCTTCATACACAACCATGGAGGAAGATTATAAATCGCTAGAAGAACCGGCCATGTGCTATGTTGACTGCTTAGAGTGCCATACGGATTCACACCATCTGTACATAAAGCAAGTCTCAGATTCCTAACCTCCTCACCAAATTCAGAATATTTCTTATCAATATTTCTCCATTGAGGAGAATCAGCAGGATGTCTAAAGAGTCCATCTTTCTTCCTCCCTTTCGCATGCCACCTCAGACTTTTTGCTTCCTTCTTCATCGAAAACAAACGCTGAAACCTAGGTCTTATCAGAAGATACCACATAACCTTAGCTGATGGGCCCCTCTTAGCCGAATTTACCCCTTTACGCTTGTAACGAGATGCACCGCACTTTGGACACTCATCCAAATTTTCATGTTCGTTTCTGTAAAGCATACAATCATTTGGGCAAGCATCTATCTTGACAGCCTCTAAGCCTAAGGGACACATCAATTTCCTGGCATAATAAGTAGAGATAGGCATCTCATTGCCTTCTGGTAAAAATTCACCTAACCATTCCAATAAGGTGTTGAAACTTCCATCAGTCCAACCAGAAGCACATTTCAAGTTGTAAAGTATTGACACACCCTCTAACTTGCTAAATTTTGTACACCCGGGATACAAGGGAGTCTCTGCAGCCTTTGATACATGTTCGAACATCTGAGGTCGTTCGTTCAAGTGATCTCTCACCCCATCCATCATCCCATTCATTTCATCATCTTCTTGGTCATCATCATCATCCATCTCATTATTCTCAGCAATATCATCATCACTATCATCAGTGTCTACCCGAACATCAAACTCATTGACACTAGAACTTGGACGATCAGGTATTTTCTCACCATGCCAAAACCAAACATGGTAATTTTCTTTGAAACCACGACGAAATAAATGATCCTCAATCTCATCAATATCAGCAAACCGCCTTATATTCTTACAATCACGGCATGGACAATAGATTTTTTCGGCTTTCATACTCCGTTGGTGTGCTAAAGCATATCTAATGAACTCCTCAACCCCACTCAAGTATTGTGTCGTAGTATGGTCACCGTACATCCAAGGACGACTCATTTCTAGTAATAAATGCAAAATAACATGCAAGGAATTAAGATTAAATACTCATTTCTAGTAACTATCCCGCCAAGGGCCTAAATAGAAAATAATACGCAACCAAGCAAGAAAAAATACAAACTCAACTGTCCCGCCAAGGGCCTAAATTATGAATTCTATCCCGCCAAGGGCCTAAATTTTGATTCTATCCCGCCAAGGGCCTAAGGAATTAGGGTAGAAGTATTACCTTGACCCAATATCGATTCTTCAAGGCAATGCCCTTATCAGCCTGCAGAATGTCATTTCACCAATTAAATAAAGAATGTGATTCTTTTCACTTTTGCTTTATTTATATAGCTTTTCTAAGACTAGTAAGAAGCTTCACTCATCAAAACTGCTATGTATTTGTAGGAGCTAAAAAATATTAATCCATGTCACCCAAACTGGATATTATTGTAGCCTTATTCATTTACTTTTATTGCCTACCCGACTATCATAAATATCCAAAACCACAAGAGCATGTCCAAATACAATCAGTCTTCCCAAAACTCTACCATCATTGAAACTACTTCACATGCAAAATTAGCAAGATCGCCAGAACAGTCATACTCGTTTGCATCAGTTCAAAGCAAAAGAAGCATGCATCCATCATTTCAAATACTGAAGTAAGAACCTAAAACTGAAAAACTAAAGCATTGAGAAGCGAACGGACAAGGAAAGGGGATGTGAACGTCGAGGGCGCAAAGGATGTTGATACCTGACTTGGCTTCGAGTGCGTTGAAGTATTAGAGGGAGCTCGGCGAAGGGAGATGAAGTCGGAGCTCGGGAAGACGGAGCTCGGCGAAGACGGAGGAGATCGATGAAGTCGAGAAGACGGAGGAGATCGATGAAGTAGGGAAGACGGAGGAGATCGATGAAGTCGGAGATCGTCGTCGGAGCTCGGGACGAGAATAGGAGGATACGAAGAGGAAAATGAAGAAAAGCAGCAGCTGTTTTTTTTTTTAATTAGGGTTGAGCTTATAGAGGCGGGCCTAACATGCCCGCCTCTATAAGTATTACGACTAATGGTCTAATAGAGGCGGGCCTTACATGCCCGCCTTTACTAGACATACTTGTTGAGGCGGGCTTTAAGAGGCCCGCCTCAACAAGCTTTAATTGAGGCGGGCTACTTGGCCCGCCTCAATTAGTTAGAATTAGAGGCGGGCCTTACCCTGGCCCGCCCTAATACTTTAGCGAGAAATGTTTTTTCGGATACTTGTTGAGGCGTATATTAATTTGCCCGCCTCAAAAAATGTTTTTGAGGCGTATAAATTAATTATCCGCCTCAAAAACCAAAAAAAGTGATTGCCTAAGTCGTTATTAAGGCGTTTTCTACTATGTACGCCTCTAAAAGGGAGCCTCAAAAAGTGTTTTTTCCACTAGTGTCACAACATCCTTCACCTTATCCTTATCCTTATCCTTCTCCTTATTCTTCCCCTTAATGTTAATCCTTCCGACGTGACGTGATAAGCAATAATTTGTAGGGCTTAAGTAAGAGTCATTAGAGGTTTTATTGGTGCCATTCGGGTAGATTTAGACACATTCATGTGTATGGCGTTTGGAGGCGAAGTTGGTGTATTTGGAGGTGTTTGAGCTATTTTGGAGATCATATGAGACACTGAGGAGGAAGCCACCAGTAGTAGACGCCAAGGAGTTATCTAGTATTGGCGAAGAGGTGCTGAAGACACGCTTTCGGGAGCTGAAGAGACAAAGGAGGAAGAAACGAGTTCACGGCGACCGCCGTGCAACTTACGGCGACCGCCGCCAATTCCCATCCAACAACATTGGCTACGATGTAATTACGGCGCCCGCCGTGGAAATGCGGCGCCCGCCGCGATTACGGCGCCCGCCGTGGAGGTTGCAGCGACCGCCGTGCGTGTCTGAAGTCTGCCGCGCCGATTTTTCTTATATGTTATTTCGCATTATTTTATTACGTTTTTATTATTTTGTTTTAGGTTAACTTAGCTTTATTTCCTTTAGTATTTAAGGGTTGAGAAAATGCTTGTTTGCCTATCATCTCATCAACTCTCTTGAACCCTAATTTCATTCTACGTATTTTTGCTATGAAGAACTAAGCCTCCCTGGCTTAGTCAGACGCTGAAGCTTTCATTTTGATTAAGTTGTGAGATTCTCGTTCCTTATCTATTGCATGGATTTTATCTATTCTCTTGCTTGATTGCTTATGATTAATATTGATAATCTCTAGCCTGCGCAACTAGGGTTTGTTTCTATTGATTTATTGCTAGATCTAGATTGTTACTGGTTGAGCATATCTATTTCAGAGTAGCAACTGCATCGTACTAGTATCTGGTTGTGCTAGTCTTATGCAGAAGAGAATTTATTTACATTCTAGGATAAAAGCTGGTTGTTTTATGCTAGAATTGTATCCAACTATATTCATATCCGTAAGGCTGCTGTTAAACTGAATCTTGATAGTTTCAGAATTGTTTAATTAGTTAGTGCTAATAGTATCTGGTTGTTCTATTAGTTATATCTGAAAAGGAATTGGAATTTCCATTGCATGAGATTTTGAATGAGTATCTATGAATAACTTATCATACGAATAGTGGATGCTGTTTGACTAAGTGTTTTTCCCATCACTGATTTCACAACTCTTTTGCTTGTTTACTCTTGCATGCTTAGATTACTTAAACTCACAACCCCCCCCCCCCCTTTTTTGGTTACGTTTGATTGACATACGAATTGCATATTTAGATAGAATTCGCCTCCATGTGGATTCGACCTTTACTTACCTAGGACTACGGTTTAGGATTTGTTTGGATATTTTGCATAGCAGTTTTTACACGACTAGAAACCTGTTATCAAATTGGCGCCGTTGCCGGGGAGGCAATAATCTATTTTGTGTGTGTGATTTGTGTGTCAATCTTGGTGTGAACCTATCTTATGGTTCACACCCGTGTTACTAATAATCTACCTCTAGTTTTTGATCCAGAAATCCAAAGAACTTTTCTTCAGGCTCGCAGGGCTGCGAATTTACTACTTGAGGAAGCTGAAAGAATGGCAGCCCGTGTTACTCTTGAGTCCCTGACAGCTCCTAACTTGGAGCAACCAACTCGTGCTGTGCAATTCCCTGCCCTGGGTGATGGGGTTAAATTTGAGCTCAAGATAAGAGTAGTCCATTTACTCCCGAAATTCAGTGGAACCCCGCTCGAGGATCCTATTCAGCACCTGGATGAGTTCCTTGAGGTCTGCACCAGTATGAGGCCATCTGAGATTACTGAAGATCAGATGAGGTTGAAAGTCTTTTCCTTTTCTCTGAAGGATTTTGCTAAAGACTGGTATCATTCTTTACCACCAGGGAGCATCACTACTTGGGTGAATTTGAAGAAGGTGTTTCTCGACAAATACTTTCCAGCTATCAAGTCCAATCAACTCAAGAAAAAAATCTGCAATGTGGAGCAGCTGTCTAATGAGTCTCTCTATGACTATTATGAACGCTTCAAGAAGCTGGTGAAGAGTTGTCCCTACCATGGCTATGCTAATCATGATCTGATTCTTTATCTGCATGGAGGACTCCGTGAAGATGATCGTCGGATGGTAAACTCTGCATGTGGTGGGAATATTCTGAAGAGGACTTATGAAGAGGCTCTAGAGATATTTGCTACACTGGCTGATGACTCTAGACAGTATAGTGGGAGAGGTTCCCAAAGTTTGGTAGTTGCTAGTTCTCAGTCAAAGATTGATCAGGCTGATTTTGATGTGCTGAGAGAGGAGGTGAGGCGTCTGAAGCTGAAAGGTACGCCTCAGCAGGCCAAGGCCTGTGAGATTTATCACGATGACTTGCATCCTACTAATTCATGTCCTACTCTACAAGAGGAAGTGAATGCAGTGGGAGGATATCAGCAGAGGCACATGCATGATCCTTACTCCAATATATACAATCTTGGTTGGAGGGATCATCCCAACTTCAGATGGAGAGACCCAGAACCACAGCAACAACAGTGTAATCCTCAACAACCAAGGCAGCCATTTGTGCCACAACCTCAAGGGCAGAGCTCGAACCCGTCCTCGTCTATGGAGGATATGATGAAGATGCTGATGCAGAGCCACGTCAATCTCAATGAGAATGTTGCTAAGTTGAGTAAGAACCAGTTGCAGTTCCAAGCGACTACACAATCCAACATTCAGAACTTGGAAAGGCAATTTGGCCAGATCTCTCAGGTGGTGAGCAAGCTTGACGCGAAGATTTCTGGTAAACTTCCATCTCAAACGGAAGTGAACCCGAACATTAGGAATGTCAGTGCTATGACTCTGAGGAGCGGGAAGAGGCTCGAAGAGGACGATTCTGAGGTCGATAAGGAAGCGGATCAGGAGCTGGAACAGAACAGCGACGGCGACCACTGTGCAACTTACGGCGCCCGCCGTGAAAATGACTCAGCTCTCGAATTTTCTGATGAAAATTGCGGCGCCCGTCGCAATAATCACGGCGCCTGCCGTGACGGTGAGCAAAATCCCGAACTTTCTGATGATGTTCACGGCGACCGCCGCACCTCTTACGGCGCCCGCCGTGATATTGTAGTCGATCCTGAGGCTGAGAAGGAGTATGTACCCCTAATTTTTCCTGAGTGGAAGCCTGTTGCACCGTTCCCGTCTGCTTTGAAGCGTACCAAACCACTTGCGCAGGACAAGGACATGTTTGAGATGTTCAGAAACGTTGAGGTCAACATGCCTCTCCTAAATTTGATCAAGTCTGTCCCTCGTTATGCAAAGTTCTTGAAGCAGATGTGCACCACGAAGAGAAACCAGGACAGGAACAGCAAGAAGAAGGTCAAGGTAAGCGAGCATGTCTCTGCTATTTTTCAAAAGCGCTTACCCAAGAAGTGTGGCGACCCAGGTATGTTCACCATCCCTATCACTATTGGAGGTATTAAGTTCAATAAAGCTATATTAGATTTGGGTGCCTCCATTAATGTTTTACCTTCATCTCTTTGTGAATCCTTAGGATTAGGACCCATGCATGCGACCAAAATTTCCATTCAGCTAGCTGATAGATCTAGTGTGCGTCCTATAGGGATAGTGGAGGATGTTTTGGTTAGGGTTGGTGATCTTATTTTTTCTGCTGACTTCTATGTGCTTGATATGGAACATGATATGCATGTAGCCCCTATTCTGTTAGGGAGACCCTTTTTGAAAACTGCCAACACTAAAATCAACGTGAGTACTGGTTCCTTGACTATGGAATTTGATGGCCAAACCATTAATTATAACATCTATGAAGCCATGAAATTCCCCTCTGATGGTCATTCTTTGTGTGCAATTGATGTACTTGAGCCTGTGGTACAAGATGTTTTTGATGAGGACCACCTAGATGACACACCACCTATTGTTGATTCTAGCTTGGATATTGCTATATCTACTGACTTGCAGGAAGGTGTTGCTGAGTGGGACGCTTGCTATAAGCTCCCTCCGGAGCTTTCAGGTAAATCACCTTTACTGCTAACTCCAAACGAGAGGCTCGTTCCATCTTTGGTGCAGGTCCCTGAAGTCAAGGCTAAACACCCCCCTGATCGATCTAAGCATGGGGTAGACGCGACTAAGAAGGTCAAGATGGAGAAGCCGCTGAAGAAGAAGCATGGTCTAAGGTTCAAACCTTTCCATGATTGGTTCAGGAAGGAGGTATGGATTAAGAAGGTTCCTAAAGAGCCTGACGATATGGATTGAGGTTATTCGAGTAGTATGTCGAGCCACGACATTAACTAAGGCGCTGCTCGGGAGGCAACCCGATGTTAGGTAGTTTATTTCCTTTCCCTTAATCATTTTCTTTTGTTTTTATTTTTAGTTTTTTTTTCCTTTCTGTGTCGAACTAACCTGCAAGAAGCGGTTCCAAGTGAAGAAGGAGTTCACGGCGCCCGCCGTTTTCACCTCCTCTGACACTTCTCTTGCGGCAAATGACGGCGACCGCCATTTAATTACGGCGATCGCCACCATTTTTAGGTTCGTTTTCTTTCGTTTGATTCAAAAAAAAAAAAAAAAAACTTCCCGAAAAAACCTTAAACAGGGAGCAAAAAAAAAAAAAAAAAAAAGTTCCACCGGAGACCCAACTGTCCAGAGTTCCCCATGGAGAAGGTGCGCATCATGTTGTCAACGGATGAAACATTAGCCCCACTTTGTATTTGACAACGATGATGGCCCTGCAATCGACAGTTGGAGAGGAGGAATACCAGGGCCCAACCACGATGACATATGGGCCCATTTTTGAAGGCCATGCAACCCTGTTCCCTTGATTGACCACTACTTCCCCAGAGTGGTTCCTTTTGATTGCATGGTAGGAGTTGATGGAGTTGAAGGCCGTGCCGCCCTGATTTCCTGAATAACCACAGCACTTCACAGTGGTTTCCTATGGTTGCACGGTATATGAAGGTTATAGCGTTGATGCAGACATCTAGGACATGAACTTTCATGAGTACACCGCCAGCGACAAGGAAGTGTTCAAGCCAACTCGGCAACGTTGTGAGTTATTTTTTGCTTTTCCCTGTGCTTTATTCTTTTGTCTTTCATTACATTGAGGACAATGCAATGTTTAAGCATGGGGTGGGGTTTTATACTTGCTATGCTGCTGAGGAGAAAAATGAAAAGAAATGAAAAGAGCCAAAAATTTGAAAAAGGCTATCATTGAAATCCTAGGATAGGTCCAAAACCCGAAAGGGCGGCCTAGGTAATAAGCAGGTGGCTTGGACCAGCATTAGGCTGGGGTAATATGAGGTCAAGAGTGACGTGAGCTTATGTGAGTACATCTATTGGAAAATGAAATGAGTGGCTTGGTGAAAACCCGAAAGGGCGCCTTGGCAAAACAAGCGAAAAAGAAGAAGAGTGATTTTAGGATTTCTCATTATTCTTGGCGAGGCGTCATAAGAAGAGAAGTCAAAGAAGGATTGTCGGGTAGGTCACTCTGGGAGACATAAGGAGCAATAGATGGAGGCTAGGATTAGAGGTTACTCACACTTTTGGATGTCCGGGTTAGCTTGGAGGAAGTACTCTGCTTGCCCCTTAAGCTTGTTGAGTTGTGGATGTGTTGCGAATGAGATTGGTGCTAGGAGCCTTGGCATGGGTTAGGTGACTCTTAGTTGGAGGATATGCTTCCTGAGACCTTGGGTGCTGCATTGGAGGAGTGGACTCTTATTTGGTTTACTCGTGGACGAGCAAAGGTCTAAGCATGGGGTGGTTTGATAAGCACTACTTTGTAGGGCTTAAGTAAGAGTCATTAGAGGTTTTATTGGTGTCATTCGGGTAGATTTAGACACATTCATGTGTATGGCGTTTGGAGGCGAAGTTGGTGTATTTGGAGGTGTTTGAGCTATTTTGGAGATCATATGAGACACTGAGGAGGAAGCCACCAGTAGTAGACGCCAAGGAGTTATCAAGTATTGGCGAGGAGGTGCTGAAGACACGCTTTCGGGAACTAAAGAGACAAAGGAGGAAGAAACGAGTTCACGGCGACCGCCGCCAATTCCCATCCAACAACATTGGCTACGATGTAATTACGCCGCCCGCCGTGGAGGTTGCAGCGATCGCCGTGCGTGTCTGAAGTCTGTCGCGCCGATTTTCCTTATATGTTATTTCACATTATTTTATTATGTTTTTATTATTTCGTTTTAGGTTAACTTAGCTTTATTTCCTTTAGTATTTAAGGGTTGAGAAAAGGCTTGTTTGCCTATCATCTCATCAACTCTCTTGAACCCTAATTTCATTCTACGTATTTTTGCTATGAAGAACTAAGCCTCCCTGGCTTAGTCAGACGCTGAAGCTTTCGTTTTGATTAAGTTGTGAGATTCTCGTTCCTTATCTATTGCATGGATTTTATCTATTCTCTTGCTTGATTGCTTATGATTAATATTGATAATCTCTAGCCTGCACAACTAGGGTTTGTTTCTATTGATTGATTGCTAGATCTAGATTGTTACTGGTTGAGCATATCTATTTCAGAGTAGCAACCGCATCGTACTAGTATCTGGTTGTGCTAGTCTTATGCAGAAGAGAACTGATTTACATTCTAGGATAAAAGCTGGTTGTTTTATGCTAGAATTGTATCCAACTATATTCCTATCCGTAAGGCTGCTGTTAAACTGAATCTTGATAGTCTCAGGGTTGTTTAATTAGTTAGTGCTAATAGTATCTGGTTGTGCTATTAGTTATATCTGAAAAAGAATTGGAATTTCCATTGCATGAGATTTTGAATGAGTATCTATGAACAACTTGTCATACGAATAGTGGATGTTGTTTGACTAAGTTCTTTTACCATCACTGATTTCACAACTCTTTCGCTTGTTTACTCTTGCATGCTTAGATTACTTAAACTCACAAAACCCCCCCTTTTTTGGTTACGTTTGATTGACATACTAATTGCATATTTAGATAAAATTCACCTCCCTGTGGATTCGACCTTTACTTACCTAGGACTACGGTTTAGGGTTTGTTTGGATATTTTGCATAGCAGTTTTTACACGACTAGAAACCTGTTATCATGACGCAAAATATCCTTTGGACCGTAGAAATTCCAACATGAATTGCATCACCGTCAAAATTGCCCCTGGATTTCTTCCTCTCCCTAGCCTTGCAATTGTACACTTGGCTCCTTGATGTCAAGCATTCTGGATCTATTTTGAGAAATAAAGAAATAATGTTCTTCGGCGTCGAGCCGGTGGAAGACAACAACTTCACCACCTCGAGTTGTTCCGCATTAAGGCGTCCAGCAAAAGCATGACCAATTAAGGATGTTGGAATGTCGTGGGTGTGTCATCCACAAATGACCTTTAAGGTTCACTTACTCTCTTTTGATAACAACCCATGCATCTCAAACGGGCACTCACTCTTCTTTGTCCTCGTTGACCGATTCTGTTAAGGGTTTGGCTCGGAACCTTCGATCACCTTCTTCTTCACCGGTCTGTATGATCCATATTTTTCTCACACAATAATACGACCTTTCGAGCCCATGATTTTTGTATGACAATCAAAAGGTTCAATTCCTTACCCACTGAACGAACCCATTGGATCTACTGTTTCTATCACCCCATTCCGAGACTCGTAAAATTGGTACCACTAGAATCATCCTACTTATTTCACAAATTTGGGTATACATTAGAGATATACATAAATACGAACTAAAATAATTTTCTGATCAATACTCATGTTCTACACTAACAATGTGTTCTATACCTAACATAATGTTCTACCCTAAAAACCGTGGTGCAAATATGATACCATATAAAAATGAAACCCTTGTCCGTTCTCCCTCACTCACCAAAATTCAAACAAAAGCTTTCCAAATCTACACTAATTATATAATCTATCACAATTGTACACTAACATAATGTTATGAGCTAAAATATATATTAATATTCTATACTAACATACTTAAAATATGTGTAGCATATAATTTAGGGTCAAATACAGAAAATCACCCGTCGGATAGGCCATATTGCCGATAACCACCCGACCTTTACATATTTACCGAAAACCATCCGTGTTTATACCTTTGTTAGCCAAATACCACCCAGAGACAGATTTCTGTTAAAAGTATTATTATTATAATACTTTTAATATGCTTTTCCCAAATTGCCCTTGTTTGTATCTTATATTTCCAAAAAGTTGCCATTATTTTAAAACCTCATCCCAAATCTGGTTTTCTGATCTTGAACACCCGCACCACTGTGAACATTGCCTGAAGCTCCACGCCGCCTCCAGCCTCCTACTCCACTGAGTCCGAGCTCGCACCGGTGCCTGAGGTGACGCCTTCCATGTAGACCTCGGAAAAACAACAACCTTTCTTCACCTGGAACGCCACCGCAAGGGGGTCGTGCTAAAAGCCAAGCAGTGCAACAACCACACTCTCTTTTCCATCTCCGCAAAGGCGGGGAAGAAATCGCTCACCGAAAAAGCGTCAGATTTATCAACTTCCTCTGGTCCAGATTTGTAGAGATGAGTATTCCAGATCTGAAATTTGCATTTCCTTGTGCTAACTCTTCGACCCAGCTCCTAAAAGCCATCACTCAACATATGTATAATATAGCCCAGATTATAATCATAGGTCCATACAACATACTCCATAGCCATCAGTTTAGGTTTGTTTGCAAATGAATTTTAGGTATGACTTTTGAGTTTCTTCTGAAGGTAAAAGACCTTGAAATGTTTGTATTCTTTTGTTCTGAGTTGATCCTGTTGAAATTTACATTGGTAATTAATTAATTAAACACATTCATGCTCCAAAAGGGCCTCATGGGGAAGATGGGTTTTTTGTTTAAATTTTTTTCTTAAAAAGTAAAATATAATAAGAAATCATGGATATATTAGTAATTTTACATTTATTAACGGTTTGAAGACAAAAATCTGTCTCTGGGTGGTATTTGGCTAACAGAGATATGAACACGGATGGTTTTCGATAAATATGTAAAGGTCGGGTGGTTATCGGCAGTATGGCCTATTCGACGGGTGGTTTTCGGTATTTGACCCTATAATTTATTACTAATATTCTACAGTGACATACCTACAATATCTATAACATATAATTTACTACAAATATTTAACATACCAAGAATATCTATAACATATAATTTACTACTAATAATCTACAGTAACATACGTACAATATCTATAACATATAATTTATTTCTAGTATTCTACACTAACATACTAATATTCTATACTCAATTTAAATTGAGCGTATACGTACCACTACATGATCTTCACTAATCGATTCAAGACCAGACACATCAACTCCGCTTGAGAACGACATTCTCTCTGAAAATTATATGATATCAAATTGTGTAAATGTTAAGGTATTATGAAGAATCACATATATATAGACCTGGCAATCAGGTCGGTCGGGCGGGTTCGGGTCTGAGTACTGCCGGGTTCTGGTTATTTCGGGTCGGGTCATTTCGGGTCTAAAATTTACCGAGTCAAATCAGATCGGGTTATTACGGGTTTATTGCCGGTTCGGGTCAACTCATTGGGTCGAGTTACGCAATTTTTTCCTGCTTTTTTTTTAATTTAATTTGCTTTAATTTACAAAATATTTATATTAAGTTTTTTTTTCGCGTGGATATCTATCGTTCAATTTTAATCCCGATAAAAATAATGTTACCATAATGCCTTAACTCTTAATTTTAACATCTTAGTTCTATTTTATTAAAACTATCTTATAAATTTATACAGTTATACAACTTATACACTAATAGAAAAAATAAGTTAATAACCTTAAATTTAGATTTTAACTAGCAGTAGAGTTCTAAGTTGATATAACTTTTGATTCAAAGTGAAAAAAAGAAGAGGATCCCTCTCCCTACGAAGACAAAAAATCTTACATTTAAGAACAAGATTTTGCAGTTCTAATTCAGCCTTTGAGCTTTTTGAACATATATACATGTCTTCTTCCACTACAATCACTCTCTCACACAAAAATCCACATTATTCATTGCACCCACCCTACTGATTCATCATATATATATATATATATATATATATATATATATATATATATATTTCATCAATTCAAGAACTAGAAACAAGATTAATCATTCAATCATTTTCATCAAATATTAGGAGTGAAAATCATAACCATAAGTAACCCAAATCCTCATATAAACCAAAATTCAAATGTAACAAACAAAAAAATCTAACTGTGACTCATTACAAATCAAGCTATTCCATACCATCCACATAAAGTAAACACAGAAAGAAAGGAATTGAAGAGTTGATGATAGCAATATTCCTAATGCCATATATAATCTGAAATGACGAAGGTAACTGCAAATCTACGTTGTACTAAAATGACATTCCAGACGAAGCCATGAAACAATTCAACGGGAAATCGCAAGATTACAAAACTACGAAATCTCAAGATAACAGTCTTCACGAACCCTAGCACAGGAATTCGACAACCAATAATTCGATTCCAGTAGGAGAGAATTGAATAGAGAGAAATGGGAAGATGACGAGAGGTATAAGAAAGATGAAGATCCAATGGGAAGATGATGAGATGAAGGAGAGAATTGGAATCAAAGTACCTAGGCAAGGCGACTGGCGAGGTTGGAGGAGATCAACAGATTGGACGAGGCAAGGTGCCGCCGCCGGCGAGGCGAGGCGAGGAGCTGTGCAGCCGCGTTGAACTTGTGAAAGAATGGAGGCAAGCCGCCGGCGAGGCGAGGTTGGAGGAGGCGAGGTCCCAGGAGCTGCAGATACCCTAAGAAGCTGAACGTGTGAAAGAAAAGAATGGAAAAGAATAAACCCTAAAATTTGGGAAAATTTTAGGGTAGAATTTTAGAATGATCGCCTGATTTTTTATTTTTTTTTAAAATTTCTCGCCTTTTTTTTTATCCATCGGGTTGACCCGACCCGACCCATTTTTTATCCAAAATTTTTTCGGGTCATCGAGTTTGATTGAAAACGGGTTCAACTTTACGGGTTATGACCCAAAAAATTTCGGTCGAAACGAGTCGGGTTACTGGATCGGGTCATATTTTGCCAGGTCTACATATATACAAGTGACAGTGTGGAATTTCCACCGTTCGAAAAATTGGCCATTTGACCTTGCGCCACGACACGACGTCCAAATTATCCAACGATCAATTTTAAACGTCATGTGGTAGCGTTTAAAATTGACGTTGGATAATTTGAAGGTTTAATGAGTCGATTCTGTTTTTAATTTTAAATTTCATTAAACCCAAAAAAATATTTTTAAACACCATGATATGACATCTAAAAACACCTTTTTCTTAAGGGGAGCAGGGAGCCGGCCCTAGCTTTTGGCTGGGCTGACAAAGGTTGCCCTTCCCCCGTCACTCCGACCGAGCCCTAAACCCCGCCGCTCCGACCGAGCCCCGCTCTACACCGAGCCTCCGCCGACACCGCCAAGGACAAGGATGGTCCGAGCTGCTCCAAGCCCAGATCCGCCTTGGTCTGAACCTTTCCCACCCACTCCGACCGAGCCCGATTCCGCTCTGAGTTTCCGCTCCGACCGACCCCCGCCGCCGCCGGTGGCGTGTTGGCGCATGAGGGAGGTGGCGCCAGTGTTGGGCCTCTCCTTTCTCTCTGTTCTTTTTCTTTCTTTCTGTTTTTGTTTTTGTTTTCTTTAGTCTTTTAGTTCTTTGTTTCCAAATCTGGGTTTTGTGCTTTTGTCAACCAAATCCTTTGTCTGTGTGGTCTCCGTTGGTCTTGACTTCATGAGTTACATTCTTTGGTGAAGGGAGCTTCCTAGACGGTGAATCGAATTGTTGTTCCGGGCTAAGTCAAAGATGCTCATCCTTCCGACGGTGCAGATTTCATATGTGCTTTACTCACCTCTCCTTTGAATTCTTTTGTTTTCTTCTTCTTATGTGTTTCTCTTGTTGTTATTGTCTTTTTTCTATTTGTTGATGTTTTTGTGTTTGTTTGTTGTCTTGTCAGTCTTCCTGACAACTATTTTTTCGGCCTCTCAAAGTTTATAACTTTGAATTATTACCTTATAAAAAAGACACCTTTTTCTTTGATATTTTTTTTTGAGTTGAAGGCAATATCCCTCTTAAACATAACACCAAACATGAATGCTAGTAACAATACATCATTAAATTCATCCCATGGCAACAACTTATGATATTCCACGAAACACAATCATCTTGTGTATATCATCACTCCAGATGCATAGAACAGAATACCGAGGTAGCACATCCATAACCATCATAGGAAAAGCCTTCATAGGGTATTCATGAATGAGTCTTCTAACTTGTGTCAGATTTGTCAAGAGCTGTGGACAAAAAAGAAATGGAGAAAAACAAATCAGGATCAAGGCCATATTATAAAAGGAAAAAAGAAAGAAAGAACCACAATTTCACAAATTGAGTGATGTCTGGTACAACATTATCTTAGCTTTTGCAGTAGCAACTTGTTTCTTATATCTGCACTGACATGTCTAAGACAAGATTCTCATCTTACAATTTCAGAGGAAAGGCTTAAGAAATCACGACAAAAGAAAATCTATAAATATATATTAAAACAAAGAAATTTAGAGCTATTATATTCATTTCGGTCTCACAAATCCTAGGTGTCATTTGTAACTAATCCACTTTGTTTATTAACAATATATTCCAATTTATTTATATTAATATTAAAACAACCTATATCAAATCTTAACAAAACAAATCTCAACAATTTTTTTTTCCAATTTAACGTAATTATTAATTAGCATATAAAAATATTTTGATTTGGATGCAAATGTTGCATACTACATATATATGTACGTTAAGCATGACTTTGATTCAGGGCTAAGAATTGGAAAGGGAACCCAAAAACGCTCTCTTTTTGAAGTCTTCGTAGGATTGCCGCCGGCATGGAGGTTGACCCTCCACCTGTCTCTGGAGATAGTAGGAAGAATAATCTTGCTCTTAAGAAACTGAAACGAGCCGCGACCGATGCTTTCTCTGGGCTTAGTGGCTTTTCAGAGGCGGATTCTGCGAGTCTCGCTGCGGAGTTCCCAACTGTGCAAGAAGCACAAACCCAGACTGTTGTGCCAAAGGTGTCTTATAGGGATAAGGTTTCAGGCGGTGGTGCGGCCAGCTATTCGGTCCACCATTACAACCCGACCTACCAAGAGTTTAGACAAGAAGATGAATATGATACGGAAGACGATGTACTCCCCGATGACGACGATCCGGAATGTCCCACGATTGCTTTAACAACGGCGGAGAAAAAAGTACTCTGGAAACCATGGAAGGACACTTTGATTGTTAGATTGTTTGACAAAGGACCAAGTTATATGACTCTGAAGAAGAGACTTGGGCAGAAATGGGCTTTCTCTACTCCTTTTTCGCTCATAGATGTTGGGAATGACACATATGTCGCCAGATTTGCAAATAAGGCTGACTATGAGCATGTACTTCTTCAAGGTCCAAGGATGTTAGGAGATAACTATCTGTCTGTGCGGAAATGGGTACCGCGTTTTGATGCTTAAGACGATAAAATCACAAAGTTGGTGGTTTGGATCCGCATAATACCTTGGCTCCACATTGAGTACTTCAATTAGAAGTTCCTTCTCATGATTAGAAACAGAGTTGGCAAAGTTCTGAGGGTTGACAAGCCTACTGTTGAAGCGGAGAGGGGCCGTTTTGTTCGACTTAGCGTCGAAGTTGACCTGTCCAAACCTCTGCTCCCCAAGTTTCGCCTGAATGGACAAATTTGGCTTATTCAGTACGAGGGTCTGCGTATGCTTTGCTTTACTTGTGGTAAGGTCGGACACGTTTCTGATCAGTGTGGGCGTGAACAGACTGGGCCTCGATTGTCCCCTAAGCCGGAAGTTGTGCAGAGGCAAAAAATGTATGAACAACTCTTGTGGGATAAGTACAGAGGCTGGATGCTACCGCATAAGACTAGCAGTAGGTCTTCTACTGCACCACCGGCTAACACTCATGCCAATGTCGCGCAGTCGACGGCCGCCACCGAAACTCACCCCACGACCACCAATGCCAATCCAACAATTATTGCGGAAGATCCAGTGGGCCCCACAAGCTCCAGATTTGCGATTTTGGCAGAAGATTCTGATTCAGTTGCAAATCGGAATATGGATGTTGAGATCCCGCCTTTTTTTGGCTGAATTTGAAAAATCGATGGATGCGAATAAGGATAAGGCTATCCTAGGTAAATCTTCTGCAGACAAAAAAGGAAAAAAGATATTTTCTACTTCTATACATGCCAAAACAGCCAAGTCGTCAAAGATTTTGGAGTGTCTACCTTCAGCCCCAAGCAACCTAAGCCCAACTAAGCCCAAATCAAAGAGCGTGTCTGGCCCATTAAGAATACCCCGAAATCTGGCACTCTTTCTGCGACTAATACTAAGAAACCTGATGGCACAATCGTTCCTAAACAGAAGCATTCCCTGCCCCTCTCGAATCCACAAGACCCTCCAAGCCTCTCATTTGCCCGCCCCAGCCCTTCTCTGAACTCTCTCAATGTCTGTGA
This sequence comes from Rheum nobile, assembly GCA_027886185.1. Lineage (NCBI taxonomy): Eukaryota > Viridiplantae > Streptophyta > Magnoliopsida > Caryophyllales > Polygonaceae > Rheum > Rheum nobile. The sequence goes on along the minus strand of WOAB01000901.1, from coordinate 485,383 downwards.
CACAGCACACGCCAACTGTGGAGGAGTTCCGGATCCTGTGTCAACGCAACTGCATGCTATCCAACCTTCGACCGGGGCCTCGGTTGGCCTACGTCCCGGCCCTGTTGAACCGTATGGTCGTCGAATTCATCCCGACGGTGATCCAGGACCATCAGGCAATGATGTGCAAACTTTCAATGCCTCCCGGGCATCTTGATGTGTATGGCCGCTTCCTCGAAGCATTAGATTCTGTCAGAAATTATTCTCTGTGGACTGTTAACGGTGATCCCATTCATCAGTTATCATTAATGTTAGAGCTCAACATTCTCATCTAGAACACTCGCGGGGCTGGCAGGGCTGTTTTCCTATCGTCTTTAAGAGAGTTGATTAGACTCCATGACCCTCGAGTTATTGCTCTGGTTGAAACTCACATTAGCGGTTCTCGTGCTGATGATGTTTGTCGTCGTATTGGTTTTGATGGTGTTCGTCGAGTTGAGGCTGAAGGCTTTGCTGGGGGTATCTGGTTGCTCTGGTGCACATCTGAGGTCACTGTCATCTCGATTTCCCTTCATCCTCAACATATCACTGTGGAAATTAAACGTAGAGGTGAAGAACTTTGGATTTTTTCTGCAATCTATGCAAGCCCTAATCAGTATACCCGGCTTCAGTTGTGGCGGGTTTTAGAAGATTTTGCTGTCTCTAATCGCCGCCCCTGGATGCTTGCTGGAGACTTTAATTCGACAAGGGCTGTGTCGGAACAAAATAGATTTTCGAGTAGTAGGCAGAGAGCGTCAGCATTATTTAACGACTGGATCGAGCGGCTGCAGCTCATTGACTTGGGATTTTCGGGCCCCAAGTTCACATGGGCAAGAGGCACTAATATACAGTCTCGTATTGCTGCAAGACTGTATAGAGCTCTTTGCAACGATGATTGGCACCTTCGCTTCCCCGATGCTTGTGTGTCCAATCTCTCCGCGCCTCACTACGATCACTTACCTCTCTTGATCTGTCTTGCCGGGCCGGCTTCAGAAGGCCCCTTAGTGCGCCCTTTTCGCTTTCTTGCGAGTTGGACTCTTCACAATGAATTTAATTCCTTCCTGGAAAGCAATTGGGATACTGACCTTCCCCTGGGGAAATCGCTCTCGTTGTTTGCTCATAAATTACTCGCCTGGAACAATGAAGTGTTTGGGAATATTTTTTGGCAGAAGCGAACTTGTTGGAATAGGTTGGCTGGCATTCAGAGGAAGCTCGTCACTACACCTTCTAACGGTTTGCTTAAGTTGGAAAGGCATCGGATCGCTAATCTTCATGAGATTCTTGAGCAAGAGCAATTACTGTGGTATCAAAAATCAAGAGTGGATTTTCTCATTGATGGTGACCGTAATACCCGTTTCTACCATCTGTCCACAATTATCCGCCGCAGGGCGAATACAATTCTAGCTTTGAAGAACGCCACGGGGCACTGGCTGACTTCCCCGCAAGACCTGGAGGTCATGGCACTGGAACATTTTTCTACTCTGTACTCGGACTCTGGGGTTAATACTCAACCACCGAATGTCATGACCTTCTCAGCCTTTCCTCCTATTTCTGCTCGTGCCTCAGCTCGTCTCACTCGCAGGGTTGAGGGGGGAGAAGTTTGGCTGGCTTTGAAGGATATGGGACCGCTGAAAGCACCGGGTCCTGATGGCTTCCCTGTTATGTTCTATCAGCGGCATTGGAGTCGTGTGTGGGTCCCCAGGTGGTGGCTACGGTGTCGGCCATGCTGAATGATGGTGTGTTCCCTTCGGAGGTCTGCGATGCTCTTCTGCGCCCTATTGCTAAGGTGACCAGGCCGGAATACATCTCTCAGTTTAGACCTATTGCTCTGCTCAATGTTGTGTTCAAGCTAGGAACTAAAGTTTTGGTGAATCGCCTCAAGAATGATATGCCCAAGATCGTTGCCCCCACGCAGTCTAGTTTCATTCCCGAGAGACAATTGAGCGATAATATTGTGATTCTGCAGGAGGTTCTCCACTGTATGCGTTCCAGGGCGGCGGCTAAAAATTGGATGATTCTTAAAATTGATCTAGAGAAAGCTTATGATCGAGTTCGTTGGAGCTTCCTGGAAGACACATTGTGTGCTGCTCATCTGCCTGAGCATCTTATCCGAATTATAATGAAGTGTCAATATTTGGGAGAGACGAAAATTATTTGGAATGGGGGCCTTACCGAGAGTTTCAAGGCTTCTCGGGGAGTTCATCAGGGAGGTCCTCTTTTGCCATATCTTTTCGTCCTGTGCATGGAAAGGCTTGCTTATCTGATTCAGGCTGTTGTTGATTCAGGGCGTTGGGCACCAGCGGTGATGGGCGACATCCAGCTTTCGCATTTATTCTTTACGAACGACCTTCTCTTGTTTGCGGAGGCTCGTGCGGATAAGATCTCTATTATTCGTGATTGCCTCAAGAACTTTTGTTCTGCATCCGGAGAGAGTAAATTTCTCCAAGAGTGCTATCTTCATGGGGAAGTCAGTCTCCCCTCAGCTTGCTGCTCAAATTAGTTCGGGTTTGGGTATTCCGTTGACTTTTGATATGGGTAAGTATCTGGGAGTCCCTACTGCTACTGGACGAATTTCTAAGGAGAAATATCAGTTTATTCTTGACAAGATTGCTAACCGTCTGCGAAGTTAGCAAGCCAAAACGTTGTCCCTTGCGGGACGTGTGACCCTTGCCAAATCATTGCTTACTAGTTTGCCTCTTTATGTGATGCAAACGTCCCTCTTACCCAAAGGAGTGTGCTCCGATATTGATAAATCTGTGCGCCGATTTATTTGGGGATCTTCATCAAAGCATCGCAGAGTCCATCTTTTGCCTTGGGACACAATTACTCTCCCTCCTTTACTTGGTGGCTTTGGAATTCACTCCATGGCCACTTCTAACCAAGCTAATTTGGCAAAGCTCGGCTGGTGACTTCTTATTGAACCGGAGGCTCTGTGGGCTCGGGTGCTGCGTACTAAATATTGTGGCAACATGTAGGATATTGATATGATCACAGACAGGTGTCGGGCTTCTATTATTTAGCGTGGCATCAACCATGGTGCTATTGGTAATGGCACGCGCACTCTTTTTTGGATGCACAGATGGGTCAGTGAGGTCCCTCTTTTGGATTGTGCTACTGCTGCTATCCCTGATGATATCTTAGGGGCCACCGTTGCAGATATGTGGACGGGACATGACTGGAATTGGATGATTCTTAATGACCTCCTTCTTAAGATCTTCTGGGGACCGTCTACTTCGGGTATGTTTTCCAATAAATCGACAATTGCTCTACTGCACAACGACCTTGTTGTTGATCCAAATTTCAACTGGAAGCTGATTTGGTGTGCTCCTCTTCAACAAAGAATCCGCAATTTCCTTCACCTTGCTGCCCATGAAAGCTTTCTCTGCAATGGCACGCGCTTCAAACGACATATGTCCAACTCTGCGGCGTGTCCTCGGTGCCATAATGTTGAGTCTTGCCTCCACGCTCTAAGAGATTGTAATTTTGTTAGAAATATTTGGCTGAAGCTGGGGGCAGGACCTCAAACCCGAATTTCTTTTCGGCTCTTATGCGGGTGTGGTTGTAGGACAACCTCGCTTCTCGGGATGCTTGGAGTACCACTTTTGGTATTATGGTTTGGTGTGTCTGGAAGCACCGTAATAAATTGGTTTTTGACAACTCTTTCGATGACCCGGTCGAGATTCTTCGCCGTGTTCGTGGTGCTGCTACTGAATATACTAGGGAGCTCCAGCTGCGCCAGGTGTGTTTTTTGCTTCCTTCTCCTTCGTCTGTGCCAAGGCAGATGAGTTGGTCCCCTCCACCTGTTGGTTGGGTGAAACTCAATACGGATGGCGCCTGTGGGGCGAATCCGGACAGGGCTGGCGGCGGTGGCATTTTACGATCGTCGTCTGGCTCCTTTATCTGGGCGTTTTCGGCCAACTTCGGTGCTTGTTCGGTTCTCAAAGTTGAACTCTTTTCCATAGTTAAGGGCCGACGACGGTGGCATTTTACGATCGTCGTCTGGCTCCTTATTAGGTTTGTTTTCGACTAATCAATAATATCTTTTGTATTTAGTGAAAGAATATATGTAAAATTCTTTCAATAATATATTACAACTCAAGAACCATAGCATCTATAACTATATATTAAACCTTACTCTCTTTGAGTTACGAGAGTGTTTTTAGGCTTAGATTGTTGAAATTTGATTTTTTATTTTTTCATTTATTATTATCCTCTTTATTAATTTTTTTTTAAAATTAATCAAATTTAAACTCTAAAATTCTATAAAATCTTAACCAAATCTCATCAAATTGACTTTATTCTTTAAAATAAATTAGCTTATTTCTTTTAAAAACAGGTATAAACTAATCTAAACCTTATATTTGTTTGTATATTAAATTTCATATTTATTTTCTACCATGAAGATAATAGTATATAATTATTTTAACTTGATATCATGGTTATACATAGTATTCATTGTCAATATAAAAATAAACGTTTTTTTTACAAGAACGATGACACCTAAGATAATTTTAATAAGTTATTATGATTATGTTATTTCTTAACCGTAAATTATTAATATGAATTATTTTGATATTCTTAACAAACTTTACTTTTTTTTTACTTATTTTACCATTATTGATACAAAATCCTTCATAAATGTCTTCAAAAATTTAACTCAACTTAAAATTTAAAAATATAAGATAAGGAAGTTAAACAACTTTAATATTATTTTGAAACTAAGCCCAATTTATGGAATAATATAAACAAATTAATAAATTCATTAAATTTTTTAATGCAAAGTTAAAAACATATTTACAATAACAATCTATATTTTTAGTCATAAAATAGAATATAAATTGAGGTAGTTAAGAAAAGAATTATATAGTAAAATCATATCAAATTTATTTTGTATTTACTTACAATGTACTTCATCTATGTATTTTAAAAGTTATTTTAAAAATAAAACTTATACTCTTATATATTAGTTCATATATCCTTTCAAATTTTATGATACTAGCATTTAGAAATAAAAAATACTAAAATTTTATAATTTGAAAATTTCTCTAAATTTTTTTCTATACACTTTCAATTTGAAATTTACGGTCTATTATTTCTTTTCTTTTGTATCTATTTTTGAACTTTTATTATTACTCATTTTAGAGCTCCTAAAAGAGAGACATTTCGCTGACCTTTCGGCCTCACATTGAATTTGTGCGTTCAAGTAAATTTAAACCAAGCTAACTATAAAATAACTTATACTAATAATATAACACATCAAATACCTTTTTTCTATTTATAATTGATTATGTATTTTTGTTTTCACGAATCTCATCAATTCCATACGATGAAAGAGAAAGTAAATCAAATGAGTTGGGTCGGAAACCATGCATCCAAAATCTCGTATATATAAATACACTCACAAATTTAGCTCTATATAACTTATGATTAATATTGTACTTCATTTTCATAACACAATCAAATTATTCATTTTTCAATTCATCTTAATCATAATAAGCTTTTTTGACATGTAAAATTGTAGTTTTCCCTTCATTCTTTATACGTTAGTCACTTCTTTTAGCAAATTTTCAACAGATTAATCTTAATAAGATTTTTATAGTGTTTCAGGTATTACTTTTATTATAGACATCAAACGAAAGTTTTAAATTTAAATATTATTTACTTCATGTGAGAAATGTGTTTATTGTTCATGATATTAATTGTTTTGTTCGCGTTTTTAAGTTGATTATATTTTCCTGAACAACAATTCTTTTTAAACATTGAGCAAATTTAACCAACGTTAACATTCAAAAGCTCATTGCTCAGCAAAGATCACTCAAAGCTACTATAAATGTACATTGAAATAAATTGATGGATTTGATAATTTTTAAATTTGTTTATATTTATTAAAAGCTTAATTATTAATTGTTATATAAAATTTTATAATTGTTTATATTGAATTTATAAAACACGATTTTTAATAAAAAAGATCATTCTTACCAAAAAAAGCTTACCCATATTTTTCACTAAATATTTTAAATTTTTTTATATGTTCAATTATATATTTTCTAATATTATATGCTAGTGTGATAATATATCACTTTGACATATCATTTCTCTTTTAATTTCTACAAATTTGTTATGATACAGGTTAGCAATATTGTTCAAATTTTCTTCATTTTTACGAATATTATGAGTATATGATCAATATTTTTAATAAAATATATACAAATTTTGTATGATTTATATTAACATAATATAATTTTATTAGATATATACGTAAAAATAATATTAAAACTATACTAAAATAACACTTTAATAGAAATATCCCGTGCATAGCACGGGTTATGAACTAGTAAGAGGTAATTAACAACGAGAAATCTGCAAGAAGGCATAGGTTAATCAAAGTTTGTTTTCCTTCAGGAAAGATTCAAACTTTGTATAATTAAAAGTCCACCTGAAATCAATGTGTTATGTCCCAGACTAGTTCAGGACATTAACAAGGGTAATTGATAGGAAAGAAGAAGAATTGAGGAGGAGAGTAGGTAGAAGAAGACGCAGGGAAAGGAAAGAGAACAGAGGGGAAAGAAGGATTAGGTTGACAGAGAGAGATTAGGATAGAAATGATTATTTGATATTATTCTTGGATGCCCACAATTACATCATAGATGGGTATTTATAATAATACCCTAAACACCCTAAATCCCATACATTACACAATGGATCATATATTCATATGCATACATACCGGAGACATTTTGGGATGAGAAATGACAATATTTTATGAAGACGGCTATCATTGGTTAAGTTCCACACATAGGACATCTAGTGTTTTATAGATATTTGATAATATATCCCTAAAATCTTTCTTAATTAAATATATATCCTTCAAAACTTAAAAATTGGATATATATCCATCAAATTGTATACATATCGGTTTACTATCCTTAATGTATAAGTAATATAACAAAAGCATTAAAATATAGGATAAAATTCATGAAATCAGCCATTAAATAATAAACTTTATAGAAACTCACGCATAAAAAAACACAAACACCCATAAAATAAAATACAAACTCACCCTTACAATTTTAAGGGAATATTGCATAAATCACCCTTCATTTAGGTCATTTTACACAAAATACCCATTATCTTAAAAAATATATTTAATCATCATTTTATCTATATTACTTTCTCAAATAACCACGTACGTCAAATTTATTCTTAGAAAAACATAAAAAAGTAAAAATAAATACCTCTTACTAAAACAGTAATACATATTTTAAGGGTGATTATGTAATTTTTATTTTATTTTACTTGTTCCTTTGTATCAATTTTATTTTTAAGGCAATTTTTATAAAATTCTCTATTTTATGGGTGATTATGTATTGTAGTCTAAATTTTAACTATTTTTTATTAATATTATTTGATAAAAATACATAAAGGATATAAAACCAATATGTACTTAATCTGATGGATATATGTTCAATTTATAAGTTTTAAAGGATATATATCCAAATAAGAATGATTTGAGGGATATATAACCAATTATCATGTTTTAGTAACATATAAGTAAGAAAAAGGGAGTTATCATTTTTCCATATAGTGACTGCATTGGTGGTTTGTATCAAATATTAAAGATTGATAATTTATAATAAAGCAAACATTGAATCCTTTGATTTATAAGGGTAAATCAACTGTAGCCTCTTAAATATTCACCTATTGGGACTATAACATAGTTTTCTTGTAAGTTAAGGAGTAATTAACAAAAACAAATACACAAGGAAATCAGCAGGATTCCATCAACTAGCGAAATACATGCATCTAAATGCACAAACTGGAGCACTTCTGCCTTGAATGGAGGGGTGAGGAAAGGGAGTAGAAAGACTTACTATTGTAGTTCAGGAGCTTCTCAATGAGATCAACATGCGTCATAAGCATCCTCCTGCAACAATAGCGGACCAACCCCAAAGCATCAAGTGCATCACTGCACAGACATTGTTATTTGTTACAAATAAGAATACAACTTTCAAATTTCTAGTAACACCTTATCGGCAGGCAATATCAATGCATTTGATCCACATATTACGAGCTATAGGCTTTTTTGTACATTAGTATAATAGTAGGTTGCTAGTAATAGCAACATGCACACATCAAAGTGCTTCTATCACTATAGATCTTATTCTAAGAATCAATCAGGAAAGCAAACCAGAATTGTTCGATATTAAACACGCTTTAAAATATGAATCACCATCACTCCTAGAATAACAAGCAAGAAATTTTGAGAGTGAGGAAAGAGGAGATTATACCCTTCACTGTAATCGGATTGAAGCAGATCCAGGTAAGTGTCCCATTTGTTACCAATCACCTACACATTGAAAAAGCATTCTGATTAATACTTGTTGGGTTATGGAGCCTGAAGCGTAAAGGAAAGACGCATAAAGGCTCGCACGGTCACCGACACGGTTTGCAGAGAAGGCAACTGAGAGTTGCCTCCGGGTCGCGGTGGACGCCGGTTTTTTGGCAACTGAGAGGAGCCGCCGCCCCGCGGTGGACGCAACTGAGAGTTGCCGCCGCCCCGCGGTGGAACATGGGCCGATTTCGGGTGTTGTGTTTATGGGCTTTTCTAGGTCTTGTCCGTGTTGCTATTTAACCCTAATTGTTCAATTGTAATCTTAAGTCGTCGTCATTGTTATCACAATATTGAGAGAGAAATACCCTGGTTTGGTAGTGCCCCAGACGTAGTCAATTCTTGACGAACTGGTTAACAATTCTTGTGTTCTTTACTTTGTTTTCTATTCGTTACCGTGTTCGAATCCTAACAATACTCCCATAAAAAGAAATTAAGTGAACCCATAAATTAAGAAAGTAAGAAACTAGGACAAAACCCTAAAACGATTGAACCAAGGCATGACTATGATGAACTGTTCCACGATACGGTAGAAAAGTGCATCAAACGCAAGACAAATTGAATTTGGGAACCAGTATCCACGAAACCAGAGAAATTAGAACCTAATTCCTGCTATATTATACCTTGCCACAAGTGAAGCAGCGAACGGGGATAATCATCTTCCTTAAATACCTCCGAGCTCTGGTTCCTGCGACCATAACATTCATGTTTGTTAGAACAAAATTTCATCAAAATAGAAATTAAAACAACTAATCGTAGTAATTTTATTAGCAGATAGAAGATGCTACCGGAAAAAATACCCTAAGGTCTGAGGTTGAGGAGGCGACGAGAAACGGAGAACTGACCTTCGAAGGGGTGAAAACGCGCGAGTCGCAGTGGAAGCTTCTCGTAGGCTGTACTCCCGCTTTATGTAAAGCGTATACTTGGGCCTATATATTGGGCTCGGTATCCAAGACCACGTTTGGTTCTAATTCGGCCCAATAGCTAAGCTTAATTCGTCCTACTCTCTCATACAATGTCTATTCGGAGTGAAGACTCGGGTATAGAAGAAACGCCGTTCAAGCGTTCAACGAAACCCTTGAGAAAATTCTTCAGAGCATTTCGGTTTTTTTTTTATCCTTTATAGATTTTCTGGTTCTTAAATCATAGTTAATCTTTCACCTGAACGCACTACCTCCACCGCCTCCGCCGGCTAATGGCTCACGGTGGATATGGCAAGCGCCGGGTCGCCGGCCGGAAACCCAGTAGTAGCAGTAACCGGTCGAAGGGACCCACTGGAGGCGTCAACAAGAAGGCCAACAAGAAGCCGAAGACCGTCTCCCTCAAGAACCAAATGCGTTCCATTGAACGCACCCTGCGCAAGGTAGTTTGAGGGTCTAATTAGGGTTTGATTTGTAGGCTGGAAGATTTTGGGGAGGATAGCAATTGGAAATATTTCGGTATAGTTTTATTTAAATGGACTGGGAATTCTTATATATATATGCCGGTTTTGTTACCGTGAATTGTATAATCTGCACTTTGATGTTTCCGGTAGCTCGTTTGTGCATCTTTAGGTGCAAATAGTATGAATATTTATCTCATGCTTGGCATGATGCTGAATAGCTTCATGTGTACTTGTTTTATTTGCTCAGCTAGCTATATTGAGTGATATGCCTCATCTCTTTTCAAAAAAAAAATTAGTCTTTAACCTACATGTTTTTATCACCACTGGCTTTAAACATTGAGTGGTTGTTTGACCTTGAACTGCAAACTGAAAATTTATCCTTACTTACTAAAGAGTCTGACTCTAGTTTGTTTCTACACTTGGTTTCAAGGATCTCCCACCTGATGTTAGAGAGACCCAACAGAAAAAGTTGGAGGGGCTTAAGAAGCAACAGGAGATTCACAATCGCTTAGCTGTAGAACGTAAAATTTTCATGCGTGACAGGAAGATAAAGTTCTTTGGTAATTTTCTCCTGTTTGGGTTCATGTTTAAACTGATTGGTTTGGTTTTTATAGGCTATTGACCTTCTAATAGTATTGTTCCCCTCTACCTTTTTTTCGACCTATGATATTATGATTGTTGTATGAGGTCTGATGGTTCTTTTTTTTTAACGTTTAGAGAGGAGAAAGATTGAAAGAAGGATTAGACGTTTGGAGAAGACGCAGCGCTCGTCATCAGGTCAGGCCCAAGAGGCAGAGGCTGTAGAGCAGCTTTCCAAGTTGAAGGAAGACCTTGAATATGTTAGGGTAAGCTTTCTTCGTAACAAGAGCATGTTGCATGTGAATGTATAGTATGAAACACTATGGAACCGAATGTATTGCTATCCGTACCATGCTATTAGCAGCATTAGCAGACAACCCAACTCTAAAAGATATGTAGTAAGATGCATTTCTGCTGAAGCATGTCTCTTCTCAAAGAAAATGAAGTTGTCCTAAATATTCAATGTATATATATTTGCTACTGTCTATGTGATAAAGTTCATCGATCTGCATTTTGGCCATCTGTAAGAACTTAGCTATGATGGATTAATAGTTATTGATAATTCATTTCTCAGAAATTCCTCATCTGGAAGAACAAAATGCCGTTTTGAATTTGATTGATTCAGCCTCAAAAGTTTATTTTCTGAACCACTACTACATTTGGCTGAGTTATCGTGTTGTTTAACTGCAGTTTTTTCCCAAGACAGAAAAATATGTTTCTTTATTTTCCGCAAGTGAAGATGCAGAGATAGTTGATAACAGAAATAAGTTGCGGAAGCAGATAAAAGCCAATCTGGTTGCTGCTGCAGCTAGTGGAAAGGACCTTGAAGGTATGTTTCACCCCTTCCCTTTACTTCACTATCATGTTACTAGTTTGTTAAAATTCTTCTATCCTCCCTGGGACTGCCCCATTAATAAAGTCCAATCCTTTTAGTGACATCTGTTTTCTTTTTATTTTTGTGCACGACACAATAAAACCCTTTAGGTCTGAAATTATTTTATTTACTTGTTAGGAAAAAGTTGCTATCTAATTATTGTTTGTTTCAAATGAGATTAGGCCTGCTACTAAGAGATTGGATGAGTAAGAGATGAGAGTCTACCTATTAAACTTGGAGATTGGATAAAGTTAACACACGAGATTGGATAAAGGTCCAAATTTTAGTGGATAGTTAACCAGAAATGAACTGTTGGATTAAATCTCTCAGTCAGCCTTATTTAGTTCCTTACGTCTTTTTTGTGTTTTGTGGGCTACTGTGCTGGGCCTTTATTGATTGATTTGCTGAAACTTGAAATTCACCTAATTAAGTATTTATAAATTACTTATCAACATGTTTTACAAGTAATGCTATGATTAACTTATAAGCAAAAAGTATCTCTACCTTTTAAGCAATTAAGCATGATACTTAAACAGACACTTTAGATGCGGATTTTTTAGTTCTCACTTCTGACATTGATGAACAATTTATAAACTAGTTTTTGCTTCAATGTATATAATTCTTTTATATTCTAGATGCAGATTTTTTGTTAGACTTCTGACTTTGTTGGACAGTTTTTTAATTGGCAAAATTGGATATATGTACCCACTAAATCTTGTCTATCAGGATATATACCTATCAAAACTTCAAAATTCTTTATATACCCATCAAAATTTAAAATTCTTATATGATTATCCTTAATATATTTTTAGTTAATACTATTAAATGAAAAAGATCATGATTTCGTGAATATTGACTGAGTAGACTTGACAACCATTTTTATTGCAACAACCTCCTTTGAATTAGCAATCAAATGATAATTCATATTGATTTTGGTGATAGTTTATCAACAATTGATTTCTACTGATTACATCATGAAATTTATTTGATAAATGTCACGATTAGGATCTTAAAAGATAGAAATATATTGAGGATAGTCATACAAGAGTTCTAATTTTTAAAAGGTATATAAACAATGTCGAAGATTTGATGGATATATACCCAATTTCTCATTTTATAATTACTGTTTGTTTTACGAGTTTCTTCGATTTCCAACAGAGACAGGAAGTGAGGATGATGGACTACTCGATCTGAGTGATGACGATTTCTTTGCTGCTGGATCCTCAAGCGATGAAGGAGATGCAGATGATGAGTTGACTGACAAAAGTGCACGGTATTCTCTCTCTCCTTTAAGGGGTTTTGCATTATATGTGCATATGTTTCAGATAGTTTCCCTGCCCTGCTATTGCAAATAATGAATATTCCTCCTGCCGGTTCTGAAGTGAAAAGAATGAATGACATGACCAGATCACATTCATATGAACATGGGCTCTGCTACTCGCTCCCCTCCTCAGTTCATCATGTAGATTGCAACCCATTAATGATAACAAGCCATCATGAGTTTGAGTATTCTTGTCCCTCCTCAGTTCCCACCCAGGCTCATCATACACTTGATCACTTGAGTGTTTTTTGTACTGTTTTCTACATGTTCTTATTGTGAAGTCTTCTCTGCGCCTCGATCATACTGGTTGCCTATGTATCTGACTTGGATTATGGTACTGCAGGGAACAAACCTCTAGTGCTTCTGGAAAAGCAACTTCAGGCATGTCTGGTGATGAAAAGAATCAGGTCTGCCATATATATATATATATATATCTTGGTTATCAAGTGTTTTTAACCCCGTCTTCTGATTTCTATCATCCAACATCGATGCAGAAGCAAATTTCTGCTCGAGCTCTCATGCCGCCTCCTCGCCCATCTGCCTCTGGTTCATTCACAACCTCACGCAATAACGGTCCAAGGTTTGGGTCTTCATCCCGAAAGAAGCCCTTGGGAATATCCAACCTGTCATCATCAGGAAGCATATCAAACAGCCGGAGCTTTTCATCCTCAAATCCTCACACAGGTCAGAACAGCAACGTGAGCTCAAGCTCAGACGCTCGGAAACCTCGCCGAAAGAGGAGACCCAAGAAGAAAAAACAACAGCCTTGATCGTATGCCGTATCTGTAATCTGTTGCTTCTAATTATGATTGCTTTGACACGCATGTTTTAAATCTTGTATAAGATTTTGGTCGTTCAAAGATTCAAGTTCTATGGATGTTCAGTTGTTCAGAGCTATATATTAACTGATTTATCTTTGCTACAACAGTAGAGACCTAGTTCCATGCACCCGTTGTGTTTAAATTTATATCATAAATTCAATATATCTCCACCGCATACGATCGAGGATGAGGATTACAAAAAGTCTGACATCGTGCAATAAATGTCATTTATTAAATGTTTTTTTTTTTTTTTTGATAAGGAAAGAATTAGTCATTTATTAAATGTTGATTCGGTTATACAATTTTTTCTATGTTATTTTCAAAAAGTTAACATTTTACGTGATAAATGTAATAAATATTAAGCAAATTTTTGATGTCCCATAAATTAAAGATGAAGAAATTAAATAAATGTAAATTCAAAAAATTGTTATTTGTTATATTCAAATATAATATTTTTGTAAAATGATTTAAAGATAAAACAAATGCAAAAAGTAAAAATAATTTAAATTTTCAAAATTGTTCATAATTTAATTTTTAGAATTTTGTTCAAAATTTAACTTTAGGAGTTTGTTTGCTAATGTAAGGTTAATGTTTAACTAATAAGCTCAAAATTAATATTAGAATCATGAATAAATATAGAAATATAAACATAAACATTAGCAATTTCAACTTATAATAAGGTGTTATAGTTTTATAATTTTATTGTATATATACATTAATCTATTTATCGACATATCATATATCATAATGTGCACATCTTTGTTGTTTTTTGACAATAACTCAACATAATGCTTAAAAACTCCATCATAATCATAATCAAAATTTGAATATATATTACATATCTATAAATTGAGAATGTATATAAATAATTCATAACAACATAATAAAGTTACATATTTTGATTCTTTTAAATAATGCTTACATAATATTTTAAATAATCTCAAAATATGGGTTTTTTTTTCTTTAACTTATAAATAGTGATTGAACATGACTACATGAGATAAAAAATACAATTTTTGTGATGTGATACTTTTTTGACTATATATATTTTATACAATTATACTGATTAAACTTGTCAAAAATCGACCCGACCCGACCAGAAAGTCACTAGGTCAACAAGGACTCGAACACGAATCCGAGCTCGAGGGATCCTGTTATTTCATATATTTTATTTCATTTTTATTAAATATTTTAATATATTTTATTATATAATAATATAATATTTCTTATTTTATTTTAATTATTTTATTAAATTTAAAAATCATAATAATAATCATAAAAAACGGACATTTTTGACCCATTGGGTCGACCCAAACCCAACCCGTCCGACTCAAAATTTTAATAATTCGATCGATCGAACCCGACATGACTCGACCCAAACCTGACCCGTCCGACCCAGTTGATATGTCTAATACTAATATATTGAAAAGATTAACCAATCTAATCTTTCAAACGCTACTTGAGCAGTTGCTTTCACAAGAAGGATTTAGGGATCCTCAAGTATTTTCTAGGTCTTGAGATTGCCTGCAACTCCACAAGGATTTTCCTCTCTCATTGAAAGTATGCCTTGAAAATCATCGTTGAGACTTGTTTACTGGGATCCAAACCGTGTGACTTCCCAAAGGATTCCCATCATCAACTTGCTACAACTATAGGGTCGGAGTTTGAGCATCCGGATCGCTACTGTTGCCTAATAGGGCGCCTCATTTATCTCACTCTTACTCGTTCGGAAATTTGCAATGTGGTTCATTCCTTGTCACAATTTGTTCAATCCCCGATGGAATCTCACTAGAGGGCCGCCATCAGGGTCGTGCGTTATCTGAAGGGACATCTCGGGCAAGGATTGCATTTATCTAGCACTAGTGATCTTCGTTTTCTTTCCTATTGTGATTTTGATGCATCTTGTCCTCTTACACGTCGGTCCATCACCGGGTACTTCATCACTTTCGGTCAGCCTCCTATTTCTTGGAAGACAAAGAAGCACGCGACTGACTTCCTCTAGTGAAGCTGAGTATCGGTCTATGACATCGACCTGTAGCAAGATTACTTGGTTTCTTTCTCTTTTGAGTTTGTCGGGTGTGCAACACAATACCTTGGTATGACTCTCTTAGTCTCTTGTGACAGCCAGGCTGCTTTGCATATTGTTGCTAATCCGATCTTCCATGAACAGACAAAGCTTATTGAGATAGATTGCCATTTTGTGCGAGACATGATTGTTGTTGGGAAGGTGAAGACAAGCGACATTCATACTGAAGGAATTGTGTCCTTTAATCAAAGGTGCAATTACCGAACATGGAATAGGACAATTAATGGAGATTTACAATCCGGGAATTTTAGGGGTCGTAGTGCTTTGATAGAAGCCAACTACGATCAATGTGCTTAATCGGGTTAGGCCCATGGCTATAATAACCGAGTCCTATGAGGTCACACACAGAGTTATCGGGCTGGATCAAACCGAACCGAAAGCCCATGTTAGACATGGATTTCGGCCCATGTGATTTATATTGGGAGATAGGCTTTTATTATTAATGGATAAAAGTTACCATTAATAATTACTTGATAATGAGGTATCTTATTAGAAGATATATAGAAACAGTATAAAGATATTATATCCATCATTTATGATAAGATATGATCTTATATATGTAATTGGTGATTATTGGAAAGAATATATAATTACTCCTCCAAGAAAAGCTTACGGCTGCACATGTGAAATAGTTCACAAGAGAACTTCATCCTCCTCCAAGAATTGATTACGGCCGAACCCTCCTGTCCAAAGCCTCGTTCGTTTTTCCTTTGTGTTCGTTCTAGCAGACGAGTCCAAAGGCGATCCAGATTCCAGACTCGTGTGGACCAAGTAGAGAAATCACATTTGGGGTTTTTGATTTCCGCTGAAATCCTGCAGGAACGTTTCAGACTCGCATCAAACGGTATGTAACTCTACTCCTAATTGATTCCTATTGATTCATGCATGAGATCCTTGTTAGATGCTAGAAAATAATTTTCTAAAATTATGCTTATACGCATCTAATCCCAACAGTGGTATCATGAGCCTCTTGCATAAATTGATAGGATCAAAATATTAAAAGAGTTAATTTTAATGCATGTCTTGATTCAAATTAAGTGGTAAATTGATATATATATGTTAATTTGCATGATTCAAATTTTGATTTTGATTAATTGGATTAGTAAAGTTGTAGAACTTTATGAACAAATATGTATGTAAAATTATTCTACCCATACTTGATTCATATGATTTAATTACACAAGAGATATGATTTTTTGGCATGTTTTAAATCATTAGATGAAGATTTTTATTTTCATAAGATGGATCAATTATCCATTTTTTTTTTAATTCTGAATTTTATGAAACTGTTTCATAAAAAAAAAAACAATACGGACCGAATCGGATTGGATCTGGTTCTGTAGGATCGTGATTGTTAGATAAAAACTTAAGGAACTCAGAATATCAATTCTCAGTTCCTTTCGCAGCGGAAATAAACAATCAAACAAATGACCAGTTCCTTATGGTGGAAACCTTTGATTGCCAACTAGCAATCCAGGATAAAAACCACTACCTTTCTTTCGAAAGGATTTCAAAGTCTACTTCTTGATTTCTTATCTCTTTTGGTTACAGCTTATCCTAGGAACGAACACACAGTTCCTTTGCCTTACACACAGTTAGACAATCCTAGATAACTTAACACAATCAATAATCAATCCAAGAAACAGACTTTCGCACCTAGGAACTATCACTTACAGTCACAGGAACTTAGCACTCAACTCTTCTTCCTTGACTGGTTCATCTTGATCTCGGTTTGCTTTGATGATCTTGTTTGGAGGTTCACACTAGATATTTGGTAATGAGTGTGAGTCGTGTTTCAGTGCTTGAAGATAACCTTTGGGTTAGTCTTCCTTTTATAGAGGATTCTTCGCAACTCGATCCTCTCTGGGTTCCCACAGATTGAGCTTGCCCTAGGATGAGTGGTTCTCCTTGATCCACGTTGTTCTTGGCATGTGCAAACAACCTAGGCAGCTCAGAATCTCTCTTGGTTGGTCAACTACCTCAGACGAGCCTTGCTATGTCGTTGTCCAAATACTTTCGTCCGAGGTTGAACAAGCTGGCCGCTTGGGAACTGTCTTCTGGACAACGACATCTCTATGTCCTATCGCTTTCACCTTCTCTGTCTGAGGTTGAGCATTTTCTGGGTATGTTGTTGTTTTGCTCTGGGTATTGGCAGTCTTTTGGAAGCTTCGGACAAGTCGATTTTAACACCTTTTGTCTGAGGTTGTGTGTTCCCAGATTTCTCGGTTTCTGGGCACACCTGGGTTCCTCTGGTTTCCTTCATCTGTCTTGTTCCTTTGGTTCCCTTGTCATGTTTGGCTTTCTTGCCTTCGGTATATTCCCGTGGTTCCTTAAAACACATCTTTGAGATAAAACATTAGTATCATAATATTTGTCATCGTCAAAAGTAGAGAAACTGAGGAAAAGAACTCTCAGGGGAACCTAAGTTCCAGAGTTCCGTTTCCTAACAATTTCCCCCTTTTTGATGATGACAAATACAAGGAACCTGGCAACATAATAGGACTTTGAATTTCATGAGACCAGTTGAGATTAAGGGAGTTACAACATTACAAATTAATGATAGAACATTCAATGGTTGCAAATTCCCCCTAAGCAAATGAACGAGTTTATTTCAAATTCCCCCTTAGAAGTAGAACTAGTTCAGGGTTCCTATTAGTTCAGTAGTCTCTAAAGTTCAAGGTTCCTATCCTTTTCTTCCCCCTTTTGACATCATCGAAAAGATTAAGTACTAGTTAAGAGCAGGATGTCCAAGTGAATATACAATTGCATCAAACCCATAGCAGAAACATAATGGAAACTTTAAGGCAAAAAACAGATTGATCATTGGAACGAAACCAAAAGATAATCATTAGAGCTTAAACTGAACATTGTTCAAAGACGGGTAAGACCAACCACAAAACAACATAAACGACAACCAACAAGGACCAACAACATGACAACAAACGACAAAGATAACAACAAAAGCAATCTTAGGAGGGACAACAAGTGGATAGAAGAGGGGAGTAGGATCCTAAGGGAAACTACTAGCACGCTGTGGTGGTACAGCACTGGGAACCAGAACAAGCGTTCCTATGTCATAGCAGCGGCCTCCTCGTCTTCAGCTTTGTCGTCAGTTCCTATGTTTTGGCCCGTGGCCTGATGAGCACTGATTGTACCTTGCCAATCCTTCTGAAGGACTTCTACCAGATCCACAACAGCAGAACTTATGCGCCCCAACTTTTTTACTTGATCATGGAGGGCGACCGGTATGACAGTCAAGCCTTCCATGATTGCCTTTTCAATACGATCCAGAGCAGCAAGGATCGCAGAGGAGTCTAAAGAGGGGTTGAGCTGTGGTCGGGAACTAGAAGGGTCCTGGGAACTCGCATTTTCCTTAGGCGGAATTTCTTGAGCTTCAGAAGGGTTGGGCAGTTGTTCCTTAGTCTTCAACTTCCGAACTGTGGCCATGGTAAGACACTTGCTGTAGACTGTCTCATACAGATCGTCTGGGTACTGGTAAAGGTTAGAGAGGATATTCTTGATGATATGGGGGAAGGGTAAAGCATGGGAGTCATGAGATGCACAAAACTGCATGTGAGCCAACACAATACGAGGGAGATCCAATTGAACACCAGAGAGTACTTTGTCCATATAAATGGAGTCTGTGATGAGAACATCGCTCATGTGCTCTTGTCTGGGAACCAGATTACGGGTGATCCAGAAGTGTAACAACCTGTTTGCGATGGAGAGATCCTTTGTCTCCAAAGATGAAGGGGAGGCGCCGTCGTAGATTTTCTTGACCACTGCTCCCTTGGATTTGTAGCCCTTTCCCTTGGGCCATCCCTTTTTATGAGGGAGAATGCCAAACCCAGACCTTGACTCAATCCCTAGAGCAGACACAATTAGGTTGGCGGACAAGGGATATCTGGTTCCCTTCCATATGAGAATGGCTTCGTTACAGGGACAGTTCTCCTTTGCGGGCACAAACTCCATGGACTGGTAAAACAGGCGGACGACCTCATCAGAAGCAGAGAAGGGCTCAGTCAACATCTCGTCCCAGCCTTGAAACTGTAGCAGAGAATGGAGCTCGTTCAGGGCCTCTCCAAACATTTCCTCATCTTCTTCTGCCAGCTCTTGGGTCCAGAATTCTTTGCCGATTATGAGAGGCTTAAGGATCTTCCTCTTAGAGAAGAGAGAAGAGACGTGACCCAGGGAGGAAGAGGCAGAGAGAGTGGTGATTTTGGCTCTTTTTGTGGATTTGGTTTCTTTTGTGGATTTGGCCTCATAGGGAACTATAGCTTGGGAGCTCCTCTTTCTTTGTTTCATTCTAGTGGCGACTGAGGGATCAGGGTTAGAGGTGGTTTTAGATTTGAGGCTTACTGGTGAGGGTTGAGGGCTGAGGAGCTCTTGGAGAGACTTGTCAGACGAGGAGTCATGAGAGCCAACTTCGGAGGCAGATTTGGTGGCCGATTCAGAGGCCAGAGTGATGGCCATGGCTTTCTCCTCAGCCTGTTCCTTTGGTGGCTCCTCAAGTTTCTCTTCGGGTTGCTCCACTTGTTTCTCCACAGGGTTCTCCATTGTTTCTCTTTAGGTTGGGATTTTTGAGAAGAGGTGGCAGAAATGGGCTTAGAAGATGAAGCTGACTTCTTTTCTCGAAAGGCTCTGAGAATGGCAGCCTCTTCCTCATCCAGAAAAACATTAGGGTTTTGGTTGGCCATTTTTGAGGATTTAAGGATTTCTGTGTTTGAGAGAAGGAGAAGCAGAAAATCAGAGAAATGGCGAGTTGTGGGATTAGCTTGGATGAACATGGCCACTCTTTAAAGGCGGTGAGGGCTGAAGAGACCGTTGAAGAAAATCTAGCCGTTGAGAGGATTGGGGAGAATCCGGAGCATTGAAGGCTAATTGCAGCTTTTTGGAACGAATCAAAACAATTCAAAACTTTCCCATTCAGAGAAGAGGGGAGCCTGCTAACTGATAAGACCGGTCTGAGCTTCTGAGATTTGCCATAAATAACTTATGGGAGGTGCCAATCTAGCCGTTGGAGAAGCGTTGCATTCTGGTTCCTTTCTGGCGATATATTCAGCGTGCTAGAGGGATGTATGGGAACCTTTGATGTGGGTCAAACATTGGAACCAAAAGATACGTTCCCATACGCGAAATCAGGGTAGGCCATTTATCGCATTGCACATTAATTCTCAGAGAGGGTTTAGAGATGGATCATAGAGAATTGAATTGAGCAATGAGGCAAGGGTAGGTCTTAGTACACAATCATCATTTCGGCTTGTATTGTTGGGATAGAAATATGATCAGATTGTGACTTTTGGGCCATCAAAGAAATTTGAACAATGAGGAGTTGAAAGAATAATGAGGACCAAAAGGAAACGAACCAGAAAAATTTATCTAAGCCTTTGTAAGAAACCATTATGACAAGAAGGGTTTGTAGCAAAAGATATAACACAAGGATATCAAGACTCAACAAGTTAAATAACTTAAACTAGTCAATCAGGGGAACTGGAAGGAATTCTTTAAACTAAGGTAACTACTGAGTAATAAGAATCATTCCTAGTTCCAATCTAAGGTTCTCGAAAGGAACTCTATTCAATGCCTTGGTGAAAATATCTGCAACCTGATCTTCAGTTCTACAAAAATTCATAATGATGTTTCCCTTCTCAACATGATCTCTAAGAAAATGATGTCTTATGTCAATATGCTTGGTCCTAGTATGATGCACATGATTTTTAGAGATGTTTATGGCACTAGTGTTATCACAAAGAATAGTGAGAGGGCCATAAGACATACCAAAGTCCGCGAGTTGTTGCTTTAGCCAGAGAAGTTGGGAACAGCAGGAGGCGGCTGCAATGTACTCGGATTCTGTGGTGGAGAGGGAGACTGAAACTTGTTTCTTTGATCCCCATGACACAAGGCAAGGGCCTAGGAACTGTGCCATTCCAGAAGTGCTCTTTCTATCCACCAAATATCCAGCATAATCAGCATCAGTGAAACCCATGAGCTCAAAGGGACATTCTTTGGGGTACCAAATGCAGAGATCGTCAGTTCCCTTGAGATATCGAAGTATTCTCTTCACAGCAGCCAAGTGGGTTTCTCTCGGACAAGATTGGAACCTAGCACACAAGCCAACAGCAAAGACAATGTCTGGTCGACTAGCGGTTAGGTACATGAGTGAGCCTATCATACCTCTATAGAGCTTCTCCTCCACTAGAGGACTCGAGTGGTCCTTATCCAGATGGGCAATGGTGGATATGGGAGTGGAGAGAGGCTTGCATGAATCCATTTTAAACTTCTTCAGTAGTTCCCTGACATACTTCTGTTGGTGGATTTGAATATCATCTTCCTTTTGAGTGATTTGTAATCCGAGGAAGAATGTGAGTTCCCCAATTAAACTCATTTTAAATTCACTGCTCATCAAGTCTTTGAACTTGTCTACAAGGGACAGGTTAGTGGAACCAAAAATGATATCATCAACATAGATTTGAACCACTAAGATGTTACCTTCTTCTTCTAGGATGAAGAGAGTCTTATCAATAACTCCACGCCTGTAGCCATTTGAGAGTAGGAACTGGGCAAGACGATCATACCAAGCTCTGGGAGCTTGCTTGAGGCCATAGAGTGCCTTGTCTAGAAAGTAGACATGATTTGGATGATCATCGTCTTCAAAACCTGGAAGTTGCTTCACATAGACTTCTTCTTGAAGAATTCCATTGAGGAAGGCCGTCTTTACATCCATTTGGAACAACTTGAACCCTTTGTGTGATGCGAAGGCAATCAACAATCGTATTGCCTCAATCCTTGCCACTGGAGCATAGGTTTTATCATAGTCGATTCCTTCTTGTTGATTGTATCCTTGAGCTACAAGTCTCGCTTTGTTCCTTATCACAGCTCCTGTATCATCCAACTTGTTTCTGAAAACCCATCTGGTTCCTATGATGTGTTTATCCTTGGGATGAGGAACTAGATGCCATACTTTGTTCCTTTCAAACTGATGAAGCTCTTCTTGCATAGCTTGGATCCAGTCCGCGTCCTTCAGTGCCTCACCTATGTTCTTTGGTTCCACAATAGACAAAAAGGCATTGGAGGCAAAGAATGTTATATGTTCGTACCTGACTGGAGGATTGACGACTATTCTTTCTCTGTTGGGGGCTAGAGCATTTGATGTGGAGACATTCTGAGTTGAGCATTCAGCTTCCTGGTTGGGATCACCTTCTCCATTGAAGATCATGTGGGAAGATGAGTCATTGAGGTCTCCACAGATATTATCGTCATGCTCATGATTCCCAGAAATGGATTGTTGTTCATTGTTCATGGGAACTGGGTGGAGTGACATCTTCATCTGGATTTTCTTGATATGACTTGGGAAACGGGTCTTTAAAGGAATTGGTGGTGTTCTGCACAATCTTTCCAAGTGATTTTTCATTAAAAATAACATGAACACTTTCTTCTACCTTTTTAGTCCTTTTGTTGAAGACTTTGTACGCCTTGCTACCCGAGGCGTATCCAATGAAGATTCCTTCATCACTTCTTGGGTCGAATTTGCCAAGATTGTCCTTCCTATTGTTGTGCACAAAGCACTTGCATCCGAACACTCTCAGATGTGAGATGTTGGGAACTCTTCCTCTTAGGAGCTCATAGGGTGTCTTTTCTGTGATTGGGCGAAGCATGGCTCGATTGATGATGTAGCAAGCTGTGTTGATCTCCTCAGCCCAAAATGATTGAGAGAGTCCACTTGAGATCAGCATAGTCCGAGCCATGTCTTCCAAAGTTCTGTTCTTCCTTTCCACTACTCCATTTTGTTGAGGAGTGTATGGTGCAGAGAAGTTGTGATCAATTCCATGCTCACTGCAAAAGGTTAGAAATTCTCCATTTTCGAATTCGGTACCATGGTCAGACCGAATAGCATTGAGTGAACAATCAAGAGATTTTTCTAACAAGGGAACCAGATCTTTAAAGCGGTCAATAACTTCACTCTTAGATTTAATAAAGATGGTCCAAGTAAAGCGAGAGAAGTCATCGACAAGAACAAAGATATACCTGTTCCCTCTTAGGCTCTGCACTCTCATGGGTCCACACAGATCCATGTGGATGAGTTCAAGAGGCCTTGAGGTGCTTACCATGTTTTTGGACTTGAAGGAACTACGAGCATGTTTCCCTTTTACACAGTCAGAGCACAGTTCTTTAGATGTGCCACTTAGCTTTGGCAGCCCTCTGACTAGCTCCTTTGAGTGTAGCTTTTGAATCAGCTTGGTGCTAGCATGACCGAGGCGTTGATGCCACAAATCAGCTTGGTCATTCACAGTTGAGAGACAAAGTTTCTCCTTGGAACAAATGATGGATCAATTATGTAGACATTGTTGAATCTTTTCCCTTTTAGGATGATTTGTCCCGAGGAGTCAAGGACTGAACATTCGTTTGATCTGAATCTAACTTCATTGTCTCCTTGATCACACAGCTGTGACACACTTATTAGGTCAAAACCAAGATTATCAACAAGGTGAACTTTGTTTACCTGAATGTGATCGTTGAGTTTCACAGTTCCTATTCCATAGATTTTCCCTTTGCTTTTGTCTCCAAAGGATATGTTCCCTCCTTGGAGAGGTTGAAGAGAGGTCATTTGATTTCTTCTTCCAGTCATATGGCATGAGCACCCACTGTCGATGTACCATAGTTGAGGTTTCCTCTCTTCTTTCTGCACATAAGGGAACTAAGATTTCTGAACCCAGCGAAGCTTGACTTTACTGGGGGGATTAGCATTGCGAGTCTGTGAATAACCAGGGAACTGGTTCCTTTCATGGTAATGAGTACTTTTCTCCTTTTCAAAGTTCCTTTTCTTAGCACAATCAGTGTTGTAATGACCATTCTTACCACAGTAGGTACACAAACGATTGTAAACAACATGTCCATATTTTCCTTTTCCTGGCCTAAAATGTTTTTTAGTTTTCCTTTTGTTAAAATCAACATTGTTTCTAACCTTGCTATGAGCCATGTCAATATATCTTTTGTGAGCAAAGGAATTGGTGAACCATTGGTTTTCAGGAACCATCTTTTCTTTTCCCTTTGGTTCCTTCTTAGGACTTTGAGAGCTTTCATTGAGACGTTTGGCAACCTCAGCCTTGTTCTCAAGGACCATGATCTTCTCTGATAGGAATTGATTCCTATCACGAGAAGTGGCAAGAGCAATACTGAGATTCTCATTCATCTCAACAAGTTCTCGCCTAGCCTTTTCTTCTTCAGCATCATTGTTCCCTTTATTATTGACATATCCTATTCCATGGCGTTGTCTCACAAAAACAGTTTGATTTATCGTTTTTTCATTAATGGAATTAGTGAGAATGTCTAACCTATCAATTATGGATTGAAGCATGTCATTTCTAGGTGGGTTAGCATGCAAGGAAACTTTGATAGAATCTATGCTAGTTTCATCACAAGATTTGCAAGTTTTAAGGTGACTAGCATGCACGTTCCTAATATCAATGAGTTTGGAGTGAGTTTCAGCTAGGTCTTTCTCAGTTTCATCAAGTTTCTTACTCCAAACAGAATTCTCAACAGTCAAGCAAGCAATTTCATCTTCACAATCATCTGTTTCTGTTGAAGGAAACTGGTTTCCTTTCCTAGTTTCTTTATGATCTTAAGAAGTTGTTTCTTATCACAATCAACTAGGGATTTTAAGAGATCGTCAGAAGTTACCTCAAGGTCTTCTGAGTCGCTTGAGTCTCCTTTTGCCATGAGACATCTTCCTCCAGAGAAGCCACTGAGATCCAGTTCCTCATCTGAGTCTTCTCCCCATGAGGCTACGAGAGCCTTCTTTCTCTGAGGTCTTTCTTCTTCCTTTGAGTCTTCCTTGTTGGGACAATTCTTAGCGTAGTGTCCCTTTTCCTTGCACTCGTAACATGAGACTTCCTTGAGATCTCTTCTGGGTCCATTGTGGGAAGAACTGCCCGTTTGGAACCTTCCCTTCACAAAGAATTTTTTGATGTTCTTTGTGAAGAGGGCCGTAAGTTCGTCCTCCTCTTCTTCTAAGTCTGAGTTTTCTTCCTCCATCTCGAGCCTAGAGAAGGCTTTGGAGATCTTGAGGGCAATTCCTTTCTCCAGTTTCTTGTCGGCATTGGCCTTGGTGTGCTCTCCTTCTTCAACCTCCAGTTTCCCTATGACTTGGGTCAAGGGAAGGGATTGGATGCTTGGAGTGTTCTTCATGATTCCCTTGAGAAGGGTGAACTTGGAGTTGAGTCCATTGATGACCACTAGGGACTTGGAAACTTCATCCAGATCGACTCCCGCCGCTGTCAACTTTCCAATCAATCTGTTGAAGCGGGAGTAGTACTCTGAGATGGTCTCAGTTTCCATCATTTTGAAGGTGTGGTATTCTCCTTCCAAAGCAAACTTTCTGCTTTGCTTTAGTTCCTCACTTCCTTCATGCATCTCCTTGAGAGCTTTCCACATCTCCTTCGCTGTCTTGATGCCTATGACCTTGTCCATGTCTTCTCTGTCCAATCCATTGAGGATGAACTGCCTAGCCTTGGCATTCTTCTCCATGATGATGTAGTGTTCTGGTTTCCAATCTTCTTCCTTCATGGTAAGATCGACATAGCCATCTCCATTTTCGACTATCCTCCAGCATTAGTAGTCGTTGGTCTTGATGTGGCTTTCCATGCACTTTTCCCACCATGTTTCTTCTCCTTTCTTTCGGAGATGTGGCTTGTTGGTGGAGATTCCGAGCTCAAACTTGCTTGGTTGAGACATGATCTGCAAACTTAACAAAGATCTAGAGCTTTTCCTGCTCTGATACCAATTGTAGGATCGTGATTGTTAGATAAAAACTTAAGGAACTCAGAATATCAATTCTCAGTTCCTTTCGCAGCGGAAATAAACAATCAAACAAATGACCAGTTCCTTATAGTGGAAACCTTTGATTGCCAACTAGCAATCCAGGATAAAAACCACTACCTTTTCTTTCGAAAGGATTTCAAAGTCTACTTCTTGATTTCTTATCTCTTTTGGTTACAGCTTATCCTAGGAACGAACACACAGTTCCTTTGCCTTACACACAGTTAGACAATCCTAGATAACTTAACACAATCAATAATCAATCCAAGAAACAGACTTTCGTACCTAGAAACTATCACTTACAGTCACAGGAACTTAGCACTCAGCTCTTCTTCCTTGACTGGTTCATCTTGATCTCGGTTTGCTTTGATGATCTTGTTTGGAGGTTCACACTAGATATTTGGTAATGAGTGTGAGTCGTGTTTCAGTGCTTGAAGATAACCCTTGGGTTAGTCTTCCTTTTATAGAGGATTCTTCGCATCTCGATCCTCTCTGGGTTCCCACAGATTGAGCTTGCCCTAGGATGAGTGGTTCTCCTTGATCCACGTTGTTCTTGGCATGCAAACAACCTAGGCAGCTCAGAATCTCTCTTGGTTGGTCAACTACCTCAGACGAGCCTTGCTATGTCGTTGTCCAAATACTTTCGTCCGAGGTTGAACAAGCTGGCCGCTTGGGAACTGTCTTCTGGACAACGACGTCTCTATGTCCTATCGCTTTCACCTTCTCTGTCCGAGGTTGAGCGTTTTCTAGGTATGTTGTTGTTTTGCTCTGGGTATTGGCAGTCTTTTGGAAGCTTCGGACAAGTCGATTTTAACACCTTTTGTCTGAGGTTGTGTGTCCCCAGATTTCTCGGTTTCTGGGCACACTTGGGTTCCTCTGGTTTCCTTCATCTGTCTTGTTCCTTTGGTTCCCTTGTCCTGTTTGGCTTTCTTGCCTTCGGTAGTATCATAATATTTATCATCGTCAAAAGTAGAGAAACTGAGGAAAGGAACTCTCAGGGGAACCTAAGTTCGAGAGTTCCGTTTCCTAACAGGTTCGACGCGCACCCCGGCTCGTGCATAGGGGTCGAGCGGTGTGGACCGCAACTCAGCACAGGCGCGGCTGGACCGGTCAGCAGTGGCTCGCGCCACCCGGAAGACCGCGAATTGTTCGCGCGCCTGTACGGCTCGGCGCGGTGGACCCGGGTTGGCCCGGTCCGTGCATGGGCTCGGGTCTGGTCCGTAGTGGGAGCCATGGTTTGGACTGTATGAACTAGGCTTAGTCGGTCCATAGGGGCTGCATGTTTCGGTGGGCACGGGTTGGTCCGGGTTGGACTCGGGCGCGACTCGGCCCGATTGGATAGATTTTGGGTTTTAGGATATTTTCCTAAAATGTATAAGATAAGATCTTATTTGCCCAGTTGGATAACATTTGATATTATCTACAATATAATTTCCTAAAAGTTGTTAGGATAGATTCTCACTAGATTTAGATAAGGATATTTGATATCTTACCTTGTTTATGCATATCTTATCTAATAATGCATTTTAATGATTAATTATGATTAATTCTATATATTGATTTTAATTTGAATTAAGAATTTGATATTGAATTATTTATCTCATGATATGATTTATTTAATTTAATAAGGTTTTATTTAAATTGCGTATTGTTATTAATTAGATTAATATTGTTGATAATATTTGATATTATTATTGCATTCATGTTTTTAATATTATGATGTTATTGCTTGCATGAGGTGACTAGTATGACCCATTTAGGATAGAAAATACGATTTGCGTATCGTTATGTTTTCTTGTACACGATCTGCGTATCGTTATGTATTTTTGTAATTTAATTTTCAATAATTAGATTATTTAGAAAATTATGTAATACAAGAAGATAAGATCCTAAGAAGACCAAGGATGGAGATCCATGAAGGGTACCAAGGATGGAGATCCATGAAGTACAAGACCCTTGAAGATTAGATCTTTAATTTTGGTTTTTAGGGGCCATACTAGGATCACATTTAATTATTGCATTTTGAATGCTTTATTATTTTAAGCCTTGTATGATTGTTTATTTATGCTATTTTGTTCACTAGTAAATAGACAACCATTGCATGCTTAAGTCCCTAAAAGAATATTGAGGTATTGTCTTTCCATGTCATAACCCATGAGGCCCTGGGAATTGGTTGGATAGGTTTCGCCAAAGCGAGGTGTCTTTCTTTGACCTTGGGATAGTGAGGGTGGATCTATATAAGAGATTCATAAATCTTGATATGGTTATACTCAACAAGAGACCAAAAGACAAAGTTTTGGATCTTGAGGCATAGAGATGAGTCTAACATGGGATGTGGGCCATCAACCAAAAATTAGAAGGAGTTATAATTAGTAAATGTTACTTACCTTGATCACATGAGACTTAGGAAAGTGCCAAAGTATGCTTAAGTCTTATCTGAGATAGGGTCTTGGAATCATTTTATTCACTAGGGACAAACTTAATCTGAATAAAATGTGCATCTGCTTAAATTTTAAAGCATGTTTAATTTTGAGCTTTTGCATGTCAAGCATAAACTTATCTGCATGTTACTTCCTTTATAGATATCATGTCTAGCAACGATAACTTGAAATTCACCCTGTACTCAATTGTTGAGAAGAACAAACTCAATGGAACAAATTTCCTTGATTGGGAACGGAGCTTGAGAATTGTTCTCAGATCCGAAGGACGTGAGGACGTTCTAGATAACCCTATCCCTACCTTGACTGCTGCTTCTTCTGCTAAGGAGAAGGCGAAAGAAAAGGAGATAAGAGCTAACTCGGTGCATGTCACCTGCCTTATGCTCGCTGCTATGGAGCTTGACCTTCAAAAGAGGTTTGAACGCCAGGATGCTCATACAATCATGACCAACCTAAAAGTGTTGTTTCAGGAATAGGCCAGGATTGAAAGGTATGAGACACACATGGTCATATTGGAGCGCAAACTTGAGAAGGGTAAACCAGTGAGTTCCCATGTTTTTGACATGATTGGTCTTTTTGACCAAATGGCAGCACTGGGTTCCCCATATAGCCAAGAGTTGGCTACTAACATCATATTGCACTCCTTGCATGATGGATTCGCTCAATTTAGATTGAACTACCATATGCATGGAATTGGAAAAATCCTAAATGAACTCCATGGCATGCTCAAAACAGCTGAGCAAAACATCCAAGTTGACAACAAGAAAGAAGTTCTTATGATCAACAAAGGAAAATGGTTCAAGAAGGGGCCTAATGGGAAGCAGAAACAACAAAACCAAGAGAAAGGCAAGAAAGTTGCCAAACCCAAGGCAGCTGAGAAGCCCAAGGTGGCTGCTGAGCATGACTGCTTCTACTGCAAGGCCAAGGGCACTGGAAAAGAAACTGTCCCAAGTACCTGGAAGACAAGAAGAATGGAACTGTGAGCTCCACTTTAGGTATTTTTGTTATTGAAGTCTTAACAATCAAAGCTACTACTTGGGTATTAGATACCGGATGTGGTTCTCACATTATTTCGAATGTACATGGACTAAGAAGTAGGCGGCAGTTGGAGAAGGGAAAGATAGACATGCGCGTTGGAAATGGAGCAAGGGTTGCTGCACTTGCCGTAGGAGATTATAGTCTGTCTTTACCTTCTGGCTTAGTTTTAGAATTGAATAATTGTTATTTCGTTCCTTCAATTACTAAGAACCTTATTTCGACTTCAGTTTTGGATATTGAGGGTTTTGAATTTGTCATTAAGAATGTATGCTTTTCTATGCCAATGCTTCTTTGAGTAATGGACTCTATTTGTTGGACCTCAAGTCTGAAATTTATAACATGAATACTAAGAGGCAAAAGACGAATGACTTGAGTGAAGCTTATCTATGGCACTGTCGCTTGGGCCACATTAGCTTGAACCGCATGAAGAAACTCCATAAAGATGGAATTCTCAAATCAATAGATTGTGAATATTTTGAGACATATGAGTCATGCCTGATAGGCAAGATGACAAAATCATCTTTCACTGGGACGAGTGAAAGGGCTACTGAGCTACTGGCCCTAATACATACTGATGTCTGTGGACCAATGAGCAAAAAAGCTAGAGGAGGCTATCGATACTTCATCACATTCACTAACGACATGAGTAGATATGGGTATATCTACTTAATGGCGCACAAATCTGAATCCTTTGAAAAGTTCAAAGAGTTTCAAAATGAAGTAGAAACTCAATCTGTCAAGAAGATAAAGGAACTTCGATCAGATCGCGGAGGTGAATATCTGAGTCAGGAGTTCGATCATCGTCTGAGAAGTTGTGGGATCTTAACACAACTGACTCCACCAGGCACGCCACAACTGAATGGTGTGTCTGAAAGGAGGAACAGGACCCTGTTGGACATGGTCCGATCAATGATGAGTTTTACTAACCTTCCAGTATCCTTTTGAGGATATGCCCTCACAACCGATGCATTCACACTAAACAGGACTCCGTCTAGGACTGTAGACAAGACACCATATGAGATATGGACAGGAAGAGTTCCATGTCTGTCTTTCCTGAAAATCTGGGGATGTGAAGCTTATGTAAAGCTTTTATTATCAGATAAGCTTGCACCCAAATCAGATAAATGCTTCTTTATAGGGTATCCTAAGGAAACCAAGGGATACTACTTCTACAATCCCACAGAGTACAAAGTGTTTGTTGCAAGGGATAGTGTCTTTTTGGAAAAAAGATTTTGTTTCTAAGAAGCCAAGTGGGAGAAATGTTCATCTTGAAGAGGTTCAAGATGAGAAACAAACCCAACAACATGTCGACATGGACGATGCCGACGAGGAGATGCCAGTATCTGGAGGCATATATTCCCATAGGGAAGTCATCCAGGTACAGGAACCAATCCCTCAAGAACCAGATTCGAATGAGGACCAACAAACAGTTGTGGAAAATGCTCCAGTTGTTGAACCCACACGTAGATCAAACAAGCCAAGGGTACAACCAAGACGATATGATGATTTCATCTTGACTGCAAGCCTTGATGTTCTGTTTTTAGAAAGCGGAGAACCTGCCACCTATAAGCAAGCATCGACGGGTCCAGACTCCGAGAAATGGCTTAGAGCCATGAAATCTAAAATGGATTCTATGTCTGAAAGTCAAGTCTGGGACTTGATAGATTTTCCAGATGGGGTAAAACCCATTGGATGCAAATGGGGTTTTAAATTCAAGACAAACAAAGAGGGAAATATATCTGTTTATAAGGCAAGGCTAGTTGCCAAGGGTTTTAAACAGATTCATGGTAGTGACTATGATGAGACATTTTAGCCGGTCATAATGATCAGGTCCATTAGGATACTCCTAGCTATTGTTGCTTATTATGATTATGAGATTTGGCAAATGGATGTCAAGACCGCTTTTCTAAATGAGTATTTGGAAGAGGATGTGTACATGACACAACTAGAGGGTTTTGAAGATCCAATAAACCCTAGGAAAGTATGCAAGCTTATGAAGTCCATTTATGGAATTAAGCAAGCATCTAGGAGTTGGAATATTCGATTTGATGAAGCTATCAAAGAGTTTGACTTCATCAGATGTGAAGAAGAGCCTTGTGTTTACAAGAAGTTTAGTGGGAGCAAAGTGGTCTTCTTAGTCTTGTATGTGGATGACATACTGCTCATTGAAAATGACATTCCGATGCTAGAGTCCATTAAGGGATGGTTGAAGAAATGTTTTTCAATGAAGGACCTAGGAGAAACATAGTACATATTGAGTATCAAGATCTATAGAGATAGATCCAAGAGACTGCTTGGATTAAGTCAAGGAACTTATATAGATAAGGCTCTTGACATGTTCAAAATGCAGGAGATGCACACTGGTGTGCGGCCAAGAACATCCTGAAGTACTTGAGAAGGACCAAGGATAATTTCTTGGTATTTGGGGGTGATGACGAGTTAGTCGTTCGAGGATATCGTTGATAGAGGAGATGTCGGAATGTGCAAAGTGTACACAGATGACAACATTGCAGATCCACTGACCAAGCCTATGCCTAGGCCCAAGCATGAGAGTCATACTAGGGCCAAGGGCCTCAAGCACATTGGAGAATGGCTTTGAGATTGCATTCTCTTACATTATGAACTTGTTTTATGAATGTCAGACACATTTTATGCTTGATTATATGATATACAATTTTCATTCTTATTTGATTATTGCTTGGAATTAAATAAAATGTCCAAATAATTTGTAATTCGCAAATGGGCTCATCATAAGTGTTTTGGTGAATGAAACCCCATTAAGTGAACTGAAGTTATGAATTATTCAAAGTCCATGGTCTAAGTCAGTAACTTGGACATAAATGACTTCATTAAAGACTATATTGTAAGTTGACTGATAGCGCTAGGTTTCATGGGCTATAGGGACATAGAGATGTCTAGTCAATTACATAGATATTTATAGATGATACATATAGGACTGGCCCACCTTAAGACTCTCCAAAAGGGATTGAAGAGTTTTAAGTCAAACCATGATTGGTAGATTCCTCAGACATGAGTGTGATATGGTTTCTCTTGATGATTGGTATGTCTTTGACGATGTTAAATGCTGACCGTAACAGACAGTTATAAAGGCAGTGATTGAGATTGCCAAAAGTTGAGTGGGAGCTATAGTCATACAAGACTAGAGAAGTCCTCCTTCTTCATGTATACAGTGATACATGGACAGGAATGGTGTATCGGCCACTTGAAGAGCGAGAACTGAAAAATGCATGGCCATGCTCGGATGGATTATCTGTAATCATTCACTATTTGACAGTTCAAACTCAGGAGTTCAAGGAATACATTTGATAAGAGATATGAATGTCATCATATCATCAAATCAGACACTAAGACACAAAGGGATTTAACATTGCACACTTGTTTTAAGGACAAGTGGGAGGTTGAAGGAATTGTGTCCTTTAATCAAAGGTGCAATTACCGAACATGGAATAGGACAATTAATGGAGATTTACAATCCGGAAATTTTAAGGGTCGTAGTGCTTTGCTAGAAGCCAACTACGATCAATGGGCTTAATCGGGTTAGGCCCATGGCTATAATAACCGGGTCCTATGAGGTCACACATATAGAGTTATCGGATTGGATCAAACCGAACCGAAAGCCCATGTTAGACATGGATTTCGGCCCATGTGGTTTATATTGGGAGATATGCTTTTATTATTAATGGATAAAAGTTACTGATAGGTGTCATTTCATACACCTTAACTAGTGATTATTGACACAATTTAGATGAAGTTTCGGTGTAGAATTGGGCTAAGTCTGTAACCCAGGGAAAGAGTTGAAGCAATACAAATTTGAAGGTTTTACAGCTTAGTGAAGAGGAAAGAAGATGAAGGATGAAGAAGCTGGCCAATATTGCCCCGCGCCTGAAGCCACCGCGACCCGGCGACGTTCCTCAGAGAAGTGCAACGCAAAGCCACCGCCTCGCGGTGGATCTCACCGCCCCGCGGTGGAAGAGAAGGGTGCGCGGCCAGCGTGTCATTTGTTTCCATTTTAGTATATTTGGATTTTATGTCTTATTATATTTTATTTCCTTTATTTTATCTGCTAGGTTAACTTTCTACGAACCTATTTAAGATCTTTTTCGTTAATTTTGAGGAGAGTTCGGTCCTCTCTCTTTTGATCATTCAACTTCTAGGTTTTTGAACAATGGATAGCTAAACACTTTTGTTTCGCTAGACAATTGAAGCACTACAATGAATTGGTTGTGAGATTTCTATCCCGTGTTCTATATCTTTTTAAGTTGGATTGATTCTCTTGATTAAACTGTCTATTGATTTATGTTGATTCTTCTGGCGTAGCTAACTAGGTTTTTCGACATCTATCATATTGCTAGGATTGCATATAGGGGTTCCGAGTGCATATCTAGTGGTAAACACAATTGTGCGTGTAGGGGTTCCGAGCGTACAATTGTGAGTGAGAATCAGTTGCATGTTAAGTAGGGGAGTGAGTACGTGTACGTCTTTCTACTTGCATGTATCCTATATCCTTGTGTGCATTGCTATTGCTGTGTTGGTGCTAAGGTACGCTGAGAACTGTGAGAATCAGTGGTATTTTATCATTGGCATAGTAATAAGTCTATCGACAACTGTGAGAATCGATAGTACTTAAGATCAGGGTGGGAACAATTATAAGATAGTAAAAGAACTTGGAAATATAGTTTTCAGTGATCAACCTATTGCATTTGTGGTGTGGATATTTGTCTGGTGGAATACTTTCTCTAATCATATTCCTTCTTCTATTATTACTTGCACTTTTGTTAGTCCTGCGATTATTCCAAACCCCCCCCCCCCTCGTTACTTGTTAGTCACACGTTATTGCATGCAGATAACTGACTCCCTGTGGGATCGACCCTGACTTACTTTCTATACTCTTTAGTAGGTGAATTAGGATTTCTTTGACAGGAAAACGACACCGGTTTCCGGCCCTGTCAAATTTGGCGCCGTTGCCGGGGAGTCACACATTCTGTTTGTGATTATTTGTGATTGACTGCGGTGTGGATCTATCTTACGATCCGCACCTTTGCTACTGATTCGCTACTTGTTGAAGTTCATACAGAGATAGGTACGAATGTCTCAGACACTCAGATACTCCGACAATTGACTGCACCAGATCTGATACAGCAGCCGTTGGCTGTAAGCATTCCACCACTTGCTGATGGTGTAACATTTGATCTCAGAACAAGAGTGATACGATTACTCCCGAGATATTATGGACGAAGTGGCGAGGACCCCATTCTTCATTTGAATAAATTCCACCATGTCATTATGAGCATCAAACCAGCCAACGTCACTGAGGATCAGATTAAAATGAGAGCCTTCGGGTTCACTCTTAAAGATGATGCTGAAGACTAGTATTATCATCTGCCTAGCGGAAGCATAGATTCATGGGCTAAGCTGCATAAGGTTTTCCTCGCACGCTACTTTCCAACCAAAATGGCAAATGCTTTGAAAAGGGAAATTACCAGCATTGAACAAGGTGAGGAGGAGACCCTCTATGACTATTGTGAACGGTTCGAGCGACTGTGCGCTGGTTTCCCGTTCCATGGCTTTGATAAGAAATCACTGGTGCTCTATGTTTACAACGGGTTGATGGATGATGAAAGAAGAATTATTGATGCTACATGTGGTGGTAATATCCTGAATATGACCTCCGACGCAGCCATGACCACACTTCATGATATGGCTGAGGGTACTAGGGATTTTGATGAACCCCCAAAGACCAGATTTGTTGGTGTTGTCCTCACCTACGAGACACATGTATCTCAAGAAATTGCTTCTCTGAAGGAGGTCATTGTGGGGATGGGCAAGCAAGAAGAGCCTCAACAGCACGCTGTCTGTGGAGTTTGCACTGGTCCATTTCACAACACCAACGCCTGCCCCCAACTACAGGATACCACTATTGCTGAAGTGTACGAAGCTGAAGGTCACGGGCCTGTTTCACCTCAATATGATCAACCGCCACCGCAACAACCACGCTCTGATGACCCACCAACGACTGGCAGCCCCTCTTCAACCGAAGAAATGCTCAAGGTCCTAACAATGCACTTCACAACGCATGTGCAATCTACTGAGGCCAACATAAAGAGCATAAAGGAGGCCGTGTTCCAATTATCCGATGAGTTTGCTGGGTGGAGAAAAGAGAGCACTAAAGAGATTTCAAACGCAGTAACCCTACGAAGCGGCAAGGAATTACAAGTCGCCCCTACAGCTAAAACGGACGACAATGCTGAAATCGAAATTAATGATGAGCAAATTCCACCGCCCCGCGGTGATTCCCACCGCGACCCGGCGACAGCCCCCAGTAATCCCACGCCATTGCCACCACCCCGCGGTGATCCATACCGCCCCGCAGTGAGTCCACCGCCTTGCGGTGAAAGCCCAGAGCTCGTAGATTTACCTGAGGATGAAGAGGA
Organism: Rheum nobile; assembly: GCA_027886185.1. Lineage (NCBI taxonomy): Eukaryota > Viridiplantae > Streptophyta > Magnoliopsida > Caryophyllales > Polygonaceae > Rheum > Rheum nobile. Next base: position 449,171 of record WOAB01000901.1, on the reverse strand, counting down.
TCCCTACGTACGTCCCAACTTCCCTCCCCTTGGATCTGAGAAGCCACCTGCCCCCTTCCCCGAGGCACTAAAGGAAAGGAGAGTAATTGATGACAAGGATCTCTTCGACACTTTCAGTAAGTGTGAGGTAAATATCCCACTCCTCAAGCTTGTCAAGAGTATACCAAGGTACGCTAAGTTTCTAAAGGAGCTGTGCACTATAAAAAGAAACCAGAAGCTGAAGGGCAAGGAAAAAGTCAAGGTTAGCGAACGCGTATCTGTTGTATTCCAGAGGCGTATGCCAAAGAAGTGCGGAGACCCAGGTATATGGAGCATTCCTTGTATTATTGGAGACACTAAGTTTGAAAAAGCTATGCTTGATCTTGGTGCCTCCATTAATGTGTTACCCTATTCTCTCTACGAATCTCTTGGACTTGGACCTCTGCAGGAAACAGGAATTGTAATTCAATTGGCTGATAGGTCTAGTGTCTACCCTAGGGGAGTAATAGAGGATGTCCTTGTTATGGTTGATAAATTGATATTTCTTGCTGATTTTTATGTCTTAGATATGGAAACAGATACGAAGGCAACTCCTATACTGTTAGGTAGGCCGTTTTTAAAAACTGCTAAGACTAAACTTGATTTGCAAAGTGGGACACTTTCAATGGAATTTGACGGGGAGAAGGTGGAATATAACATTTATGAAGCCATGAAATACCCCGCTGAAGACCATTCTCTGTGCTCCATTGATGTGATCGATTCTATTACACAGGATGTCTTTGATATTTCTGGTCCTGATGAGTTGATGACCATTGTTGAAAATAATTTGGACTTGTCCTATGAGGAATACTCTTTACCCTCTAACATGCAGGAAGCCATCGCTCAGCTGGATGCCCATGGTAAGTACTCTGCAGATCCTTTGGGCGTTGGCCCCATTCTACTAAACCCGAGCAAAAGGCTCGTTTCTTCTGTTGAACAGGCTCCTAAGATCGAATTGAAGCCGCTGCTAGACCATCTCAAGTTCACTTTTCTTGGAGCCAACGACACCCTGCCGGTCATTGTGTCTAACAAGCTGACTGCGGACCAGGAAATGAAGCTTTTAAGCGTGCTCAGGGAGCATAAAACCACGATTGGATGGAGCATTGCAGATATAAAAGGGATAAGTCCCTCGACTTGCATGCATCGGATTCTCCTTGAAGACGGAGCAAGACCATCCAGGCAGCCACAGAGAAGGCTCAATCCTCCGATGATGGAAGTGGTGAAGAAAGAAGTGCTAAAACTCCTCAAGGCTGATATGATCTTCCCTATTTCGGATAGCCAATGGGTAAGTCCAACCTAGGTGGTCCCTAAGAAAGGAGGTATTACTATAGTGGAGAATCAACAAGGAGAGTTAATTCCCACCAGGACCACCACAGGATGGAGAGTGTGCATCGATTACCGTAAGCTGAATGCGGTAACTCGGAAAGACCATTTCCCCCTGCCCTTTATTGATCAAATGCTAGAACGCCTTGCTGGGCGACCCTACTACTGTTTCCTCGATGGATATTCAGGATATTTCCAGATGGCCATTGCACCAGAAGACCAAGAGAAAACCACTTTTACATGTCCCTTTGGCACCTTTGCATACCGCAGAATGCCATTCAGATTGTGTAACGCACCCGGTACATTTCAATGATGTATGGTTAGTGTCTTCTCTGACTATGTTGAGAAATTCATTGAGGTATTCATGGATGACTTTACAGTGCATGGGACTAGCTTTGATTCATGTTTAACCCATTTGGCCCTCGTACTAAAGCGATGTGTTGATACCAATTTGGTTTTAAATTATGAAAAGTGTCATTTTATGGTAGAATAGGGAATAGTACTGGGTCATATTGTCTCTGCTAGAGGTATTGAGGTCGATAAGGCGAAGATTGATGTAATTCAGTCTTTGCCTTATCCTACTAATGTGCGTGAAGTGCGCTCCTTTTTAGGTCATGCAGGTTTCTACCGAAGATTTATCAAGGACTTCTCAAAAATTTCCTCACCCCTATGCGAGCTACTAAAGAAGGAAGTGACCTACGCATTCACTGATGAGTGCAAGGAAGCGTTTGATTGCCTGAGAGAACGCCTGACAAGTGCACCTATCATTCAGGCACCTGACTGGTCTCACCCATTTGAGATCATGTGTGACGCCAGCGATTATGCAGTTTGAGCAGTTCTAGGATAGAAAGTGGGACGGGCATCCCATGTGATTCATTATGCCTCCATGACTCTGAATGGAGCCCAGAGGAACTACTCCACTACTGAGAAGGAAATGCTGGCGGTTGTCTTTGCCTTGGAAAAGTTTAGGCAATATCTTTTGGGAGTCAAGGTGATTATCTACACAGATCACGCTGCTCTTCGTTACCTGATGACGAAGAAAGAAGCAAAGCCAAGACTAATCCGATGGGTTCTCCTTCTCACTGAATTTGATGTGGAGATCCGTGATAAGAAGGGAGCAGAGAACCTAGTCGCAGATCACCTAAGTAGGCTCGTCCATGAGGAAGATAAGCCCGGAGAACAGAGCCCCATTCACGGTACCTTTCCGGATGACACTTTTTATAATAGAAGCAAGTTCAGAAAACAAGCACCGCCCCGCGTTGCCCACCGCCGCGACCCGGCAAGTCGTAGCCAGTATGAAGTTGGAGATGTCACCGCCCCGCGGTGGCCACCACCGCGACCCGGCGGTAGATTTGTTTGACAACCAGGAGAGCTCACCGCGACCCGCAGCGATAGTACCGCCCCGCGGTCACATCTCTGGAGTCACACTGTGCTCTAGAGATACTTCTACCCCTCCCTCTCACATAGCCATGGACGTCTTCGGAATCCGTTCTTTCAGACCTTGGTACGCAGATATCGTCAACTATCTGGTTCGAGAGGAAATACCCCCGAATTACACCAGAGCTCAAAAGGCAAAGATACGGAGATAAGCTCGCCACTATGTGTGGGATGATCCTTACCTGTGGAAGCATTGTGTCGATCAGGTAGTGTGCCGATGCCTCCCAGACAATGAGGTACAATCTGTCCTTAACTTTTGTCACTCTGAGGCTTGTGGAGGTCATTTTGGAGCGAATAGGACTGCTAGGAAAGTATTAGAGGCAGGATTTTATTGGCCACACATCTTTAGGGATGCTTACGCCTTCTGCAAATCCTGTGATCGATGCCAACGGGTTGGAAACATCACCAGAAGGAATGAAATGCCGCAATCATCATTAATCTTTTGTGAGGTCTTTGATGTTTGGGGCATGGATTTTATGGGACCCTTTCCTAGCTCTCATGGGAATCTATATATATTGCTTGCGGTGGACTACGTTTCCAAGTGGGTGGAAGCAAAGGCCACTAGGACCGATGATTCTAAGGTTGTGGCAGGTTTTCTCAAGGAAAATATTTTCTCAAGATTTGGAATACCCAAAGCTTTAATTAGTGACAGGGGGACCCATTTCTGCAACAAGACAGTAACTGCCATGCTGAAGAAGTATCACGTCACCCAAAGAATCTCTATAGCCTACCATCCTCAAACTAATGGGCATGCCGAGAACTCCAACAGAGTGATTAAATCTATACTGGAGAAGACAGTAGCAGCTCATCGGAGGGATTGGAGTACCAAGCTCAATGATGCGCTGTGGGCATACCGTATAGCTTTCAAGACTCCGATAGGAATGTCCCCTTTCCGACTGGTTTTTGGAAAAGCTTGCCACCTCCCCGTAGAGCTTGAGCATAAAGCGTGGTGGCCAATAAAGAAATGCAATATGCAACTGGATGAAGTGGGGGAATTCCGTAAGCTGCAACTGCAAGAACTAGAGGAACTACACCTTGAAGCCTATGAGAACTCAGTTAACTACAAAGCGAAGACCAAGCAATGGCATGACAAGCATATTCTGCGGAAAGATTTTAAGCCAGGAGATAAGGTCCTCCTATTTCAATCCCGGCTCAAGCTCTTTGCTGGGAAACTGAGGTCCAAATGGACGGGTCCTTATAAAGTTGTTGAAGTTCACCCCCATGGTGCCATTGGACTGATAAACCCCAAGACAGGCAACATCTTCACAGTCAATGGCCACATGCTGAAACCCTATTATGAAGGCTTTGATCCAACCCATGTTGATGCAATAAGTTTCGGAAGCCCTGAGGCTGAAACAGGGTGAGCCATAGCCTACGTCGAGCCAACGACGTTAACCAAGGCGCTGTCCGGGAGGCAACTCGGGTTAGTTATTTGATATTTCCCTTTCATTAGATTATTTTCGTAGTTTATTTTTGCTTTGTTTCGTCCGCCTGTTACTCATATTTCAGGTACGAAAGTAAATCCGAGACGAGACATGTACCCAACTCGCGTCCACCGCCTCGCGTTGTAACCCCACCGCCCCGCGGTGGATCTCACCGCCCCACGGTGGAGGTCTGGTATGGTTTCTCCACTAAAAAAAAACAAACAAACAAAATAGAAGAAATAAAGGGCCCCGAAAAAACCTTAAACGGGTGAGTAATATTTTTATTTCTTGAGTTGGATACGAAGGATTTGACGGTGTCAGTTGGATCGCCCCACGATCCGGTATTTACTTGTACATTCATCACCCCCATAAACACTCCCGCCAAACCCTAATCCCTTTTTCTTTCTCTTCCCCGTCTCTCTCTCTGCCGCACCCCCATTCCATGATCTCAAAACCTTAACCCAAAGCTTTACCCGCCCCAATCTCCCTTGTTCCTTGCCTTGGTAGTGGCAACCTTTAACCCAACTTTGATCTCCTCTACCCAAGCCTCCCTTTGTAACGATTTCCGAACTTCCCCGTGGTGGTTAGTAGTTGAAGGGGGTGCCATTTTGTTCTAGTGGTGTGACCGGTGCAATCTGGGTGTTCTTCCGGTTGTTCGGTGGTGTTGAAGGAGGAATCGATCAGTGACCGCCTCGCGTTGCAATCTCGCCGCCTCGCGCGTATCGAATTTTGAATTTGGAGAAGAAGGTGAACAGTCGCCGCCCCGCGTCCACTTCGCCGCGACCCGGCTACTACGCTCAGTAATCACCACCGCCCCGCGGTGACTCATGGTCATTCCTCAGTGGGTTGTAAGTCTTCCTTGCCTCGTTCTTTCGCTTCGAGCACTTACTTCATTATATAATGTCGAGAGCTAGGAAGGTTGGGATGACCGAGGAGGAGTGTCGACTGTATGATGTGGTGTCAGCAAGACATGTCCAGCCGACTCGCTTCTTTGATAGGGGATCACTAGCCGAGTTGGGCTTGTTAGAGATGACTCAACAATGTCTAGACAGGATGGGATTGGGGGGATTCCTTGACAAATGCGCGCCCACATTCCCTGAACTATGCTTCCAGTTTATAGCCACTGTATCTCGAAGCCACACGCGACGCATCATCGATGGTAGGGAGCAGAAGTTCATCGCTGGGATCACCTTCAAATATGAGGGTCGGAGTTATGGTATCCCTATTGAGGAAATTAGGGAGTTGCTGGGTGTGTCAAGGCCAGCTACTGAGAAGTGGAGGCGAGGTCCTGACAAGGCGGACCTTAAGGAATTCTGGACCACCGCAACGGGCATGGCTGAATATCAAAAGCGGTTGGAGCATAGTAACAAACTTGTCCACCCCTGCTTCCGCTTAGTCTACACAGTGGTGCTTCGGGCATTTTGTGGGTGTATGGAGGAAAGAAAGGTTTCTCTGAGGCGCCTTGGTCTCTTCTCCCCGATGATCGATCCTTTAGATGAGGAGACCCCTGCATGGATTGTCATATGGCTACATGAGCTGCAGCAGATTTGCGAGGGCGCCGTGCGAGATATTGTTCAGGGTGGGCTGATCACCTTGGTTGTTGCGGCCAAGATTTCGATGGACACCATTCCTCAGCCACTCATGCCTATTCGCTACGACATTCCATATTTGCAACGGTGTGGTATGCTGACCATATCTCAGGGGCAGTTTCTGTGGTGCTCCTACGGAGGTCACATTTTGCGTCTCCCCCGTCCCCTGGCCTACCCGCGAGTCTTTACAGGCTGGTACATTCCGTCTGATGCTGAGATTATTCCTTCCGACGATGAGGCTGATCCGCCGGCTACCATTCCCATGCTTATGGATGTCGATCCCCCTGCTTCTGACGTTGCCTCCACATCTGCTTCGCCTTCTGAGTTTTCGTGGGACGAGATGTTCATCCGTTTTGATGCCTTCACGCTGCGACAGGAGGCTGCGAACGAGGCGACGCTGGCTCGGCTATGGACTATACAGGCTGACATTGCACGCGATATCACGGACCAACTGAGTGTAGCTGAGGCCTTCATGTAGGAGCAGTACTTTGGGCGGCATCAACCTCCATCGAGCTTTCCACCGTATCCACCTTTCCAGTGAGTCTTTGTTCTTTTCTCCCTATTTTGTTTTGTTTTCGTCTTTACATTGAGGACAATGTGTGTTTCAAGTGTGGGGAGGGATTTAGACTCACTGTTTATCATAGCTAGTGTACATATTTTATTCTTGCATTTCGTATTTCTATTAAAAAAAAAGAGCCAAAAAGAGGTAAAAAGGCACCCAAAATCCGGGATGAGCCGAAAACCCGCAAGGGCGGCTGAGGTAAAAAGCAGGTAGTCCGACTGGTATAGACCAGGGCAAAAGTGGACTGGAGTGATGTGAGCACATGTGAGACGTCTAGTAAAATGAAATGAGTGGCTTGGTGAAAACCCGAAAGGGCACCTCGGCAAGATGAGCGAAAAAGAAGAAGAGTGATTCTAGGATTTCTCTCTACCTATTGGCGAGGCGTGATAAGAAGAGGCGGTATAAGGAGTTCGGGTAGGTCACTTTGGAGCAATAAGAAGCTAGACAGGAGTTAGGAATAGATTCATCTCGCATCATGTGTTTTGGTTGTCTGAGGCTGATTGTTGAGCTGTTGTAGTAATTGGTATCATCTGTTGTCACACTTCCTGAGGCCTTGATATTTGATGAGTGGAGTATGGTTGATTTAATTTACTCGGGATGAGTAAAGGTCTAAGTGTGAGGATATTTGATAGGTGTCATTTCATGCACCTTAACTAGTGATTATTGACACAATTTAGATGAAGTTTCAGTGTAGAATTGGGCTAAGTCTGTAACCCAGGGAAAGAGTTGAAGCAGTACAAATTTGAAGGTTTTACAGCTTAGTGAAGAGGAAAGAAGATGAAGGATGAAGAAGCTGGCCAATACCGCCCCGCGCTTGAAGCCACCGCGACCCGGCGACGTTCCTCAGAGAAGTGCAACGCAAAGCCACCGCCTCGCGGTGGATCTCATCGCCCCGCGGTGGAAGAGAAGGGTGCGCGGCCAGCGTGTCATTTGTTTCCATTTTAGTATATTTGGATTTTATGTCTTATTATATTTTATTTCCTTTATTTTATCTGCTAGGTTAACTTTCTACGAACCTATTTAAGATATTTTTCGTTAATTTTGAAGAGAGTTCGGTCCTTTCTCTTTTGATCATTCAACTTCTAGGTTTTTGAACAATGGATAGCTAAACACTTTTGTTTCGCTAGACAATTGAAGCACTACAATGAATTGGTTGTGAGATTTCTATCCCGTGTTCTATATCTTTTTAAGTTGGATTGATTCTCTTGATTAAACTGTCTATTGATTTATGTTGATTCTTCTGGCGTAGCTAACTAGGTTTTTCGACATCTATCATATTGCTAGGATTGCATATAGTGGTTCTGAGTGCATATCTAGTGGTAAACACAATTGTGCGTATAGGGGTTCCGAGCGTACAATTGTGAGTGAGAATCAGTTGCATGTTAAGTAGGGGAGTGAGTACTTATACGTCTTTCTACTTGCATGTATCCTATATCCTTGTGTGCATTGCTATTGTTGTGTTGGTGCTAAGGTACGCTGACAATTGTGAGAATCAGTGGTATTTTATCATTGGCATAGTAATAAGTCTATCGACAACTGTGAGAATCGATAGTACTTAAGATCAGGGTGGGAACAATTATAAGATAGTAAAAGAACTTGGAAATATAGTTTTCAGTGATCAACCTATTGCATTTGTGGTGTGGATATTTGTCTGGTGGAATACTTTTTCTAATCATATTCCTTCTTCTATTATTACTTGCACTTTTGTTAGTCCTGCGATTATTCCAACCCCCCCCCCCCCCCCCCTCGTTACTTGTTAGTCACACATTATTGCATGCAGATAACCGACTCCCTGTGGGATCGACCCTGACTTACTTGCTATACTCTTTAGTAGGTGAATTAGGATTTCTTTGACAGGAAAACGACACCGGTTTCCGGCCCTGTCAGTTACCATTAATAATTACTTGATAATGAGGTATCTTATTAGAAGATATATGAAAACAGTATAAAGATATTATATCCATCCATTATGATAAGAAATGATCTTATATATGTAATTGGTGATTATTGGAAAGAATATATAATTACTCCTCCAAGAAACGCTTATGGCTGCACATGTGAAATAGTTCACAAGAGAACTTCATCCTCCTCCAAGAATTGAGTACGGCCAAACCCTCCTGTGCAAAGCCTCGTTCATTTTTCCTTTGTTCATTCGTTCTAGTAGACGAGTCCAAAGGCGATCCAGATTCCAAACTCATGTGGACCAAGTAGAGAAGCCATATTTCGGGTTTTCGATCTCCGCTGAAATCCTGCATGAACGTTTCAGACTCGCATCAAACGGTATGTAACTCTACTCCTAATTGATTTCTATTGATTCATACATGAGATCCTGTTAGATGCTAGAAACTAGTTTTCTGAAATTTTGCTTATATGCATCTAATCCCTACACATACATCTCAGCAACTTGTTGATATCTTTACGAAAGTCATAGGCAATGCACAGTTCACTGCATTACTTGGCAAGTTGGGCATTGTTGATCCACATATTCCAACTTAAAGGGGAGTATTGATATAATATCGATTGGTATTATCTTTATTATTCATGTATATCTTTGTATATGATATTTATATTTAGCTTAAATAGAAAGTAATATCTTATGAGAGTGAGAGAGAGAGGGAGGAAGAGACCTTGCCTACAAAAGAGTACGTAAAACAAATAATACTATTCGCTTTACTTTCAGAAGCCAACAGATGGAAATCTTAACGGATGAGAACCACAAAAGAACAGCTAATGAAGAGGAACCTTGCATACTATATTCTTGGCTGTTTTCAATTGAACTGGGTATAGCATTATTTGATTTCCTAAACCTCTTCTCAGTCTCTCCACATGAGCCCCAACCAATAGAAAGCCGACCACTCCAGATGAGAAGAATGAACAATATACACAATAAGTACAACATATACAAAAGCATAATTTTCTAGTTATAGCTCTTACATTTAGATGCAACATAGTTTAGGTTACATGTGCTCCTACATTATGATAATCTTCTTGATGGATTGGTTTAACACCGAAAATTCAAATGAACATGGGACTTCAAAACCCAGTACTAAATCTGATTTTGAATATGTACAAGCCCTTCAAAACCCTTTCAATATTAAGTTATTTAGGATCGTGTTTTCTGCGTGTGTAATGATAAAAAATTTACTTTCGACCTCATCTAGTACACTAAATTGTTAAGATATAGAAAATGAGCTACAACTATACAAGAAAGTTTTGAGTAGGGAGGTCCAAATAACGACAAATGACACTGGCCTCTATCTCAAATTCATTCAAGTTGGGTGAACTCCTAAAGAGACAAAGGGATGCTAAACTCTCATCTATATCCTTGAGATTAATGCAAACTGAAAAAGGTTACAAATCGAGGAATGGTGTAGACAATCTTTCAGGTATCAAGCCAACCTCCAAATACAGGAAACAAATCAAGATGAAAGATACAAGCATCAATTAACAATCAGATCATCACATAGCAATATGATATATGCAATTACATGGTAAGTTTGGCCAAGAAGTAGAGACTACAAGTTACAATAATGTACAAAGAGTAGACTTGAGCAAACGCGGGTCGACCTGCCCGCCCGATCCGCCCGGCATAGATGGGCGGATATGGTTATTATATTTAGTTCATTTTGTCCGGATAGCCCGGCCCGCCCGTATAAACGGACGGAATACAATCACTGATAATATCCCATTTAGCTTGGATAGTCTTCCCGAAAGTCCGAATTAACTTTTAAAAATAAATAAAATAATATAGTTTTATATCAAATAAAATTCATAAAATTATATATAAAATAAATAAGTATTTTAACCCCAAACAAACCTAATTCTCGACACCATTCTTTTCTACTTTCTAGAGTAGCGCCACTTATGACGAGTTTGAGGACAAAAAAGATTCAACTAAGGCGTGATTGTGTGATGCACTATGGTGGAGGCAACAAAAAGAGACAGTCAACTCTGTTTTCTTTTGAAATATGCTTAATTGTGTTATGTTGTGTTATTTTGTGGGAAATTTATTATGACAAGTTTGTAACAATAACTATGTCCACCGTTTGTAATAAAAAGGCACTTTTTTAATGGGTATTGTGCGCTAAATTATATTTGCTGTGTTTCGTTTTATGATAGGTTTGTCTTGTCTCGTGGGCTATATGAGACCCGCTGGCTATACGGGTCCAGATGCCCGAGAAAATCCGGGAAGCCTCCCCAACCCGTTTCCTTGGCTTGCCCGTGTTCAGCCCGCCCATCCGGACATGATTTTTGTTGAAAGGAGTCCGCCTGAATCCGGGTTTGATTAGGTCTATGTACAATATAAGGATATGTATCCATTGCTTACTTTTAAAAGAGTAAGGTATAAAGAAGATATCTTTCATAAAGGGCTAAATAATACCAATATTAAACCCTAATACGGAGTACAAATGAAAACCCACATATGCAAAATACAATCACCCTAGCAGAATTAGAGTAATTCATAAGTTCCTATGAAGAAAGTAAATCGAAAATCAATCAAAAGTTCATCTCCATTGAAGGAGAAAAGCGAGCTCAGATTTCTGAGAAAATTCTATTATTTCCTTGTAGCCACTATTACATCGATTCAAGGCATTTATTCTCTAACAGACATGATGAAATACGGCGAATAAAATGCAGAGAGAAAACGTAATGGGCCTAAGGCCCAATAGGCAAGATATCCATTAACTAGCCCATATTCTCCATAGGCCCCCCGCAAGCTGGAACTGGTGGCAGAGCAAGCAGACCCAGCTTGGAGACAAGGAACTTGTGTTGTTGCTCACCAAGGGGCTTGGTGAAAATGTCAGCAGTTTGCAAGGTGGACTTGACATGAATGGGACAAACAAAGCCCTTTTGCAATTTGTCATGAACATAGTGGCAATCCAGTCGGAGATGCTTCGTTCTCTCATGGAAAACGGGATTCTGAGCAATGTGGATGGCTAGCCTTATTGTCACAGTGCAAAGGAATCGGCATAGGGACTGATAACTGAAAATCATCAAGAAGATTGACAAGCCATACCAACTCACTTGTGGTCTTAGACATACTGCGATACTCGGCCTCTACAGAGGATTTGGACACGGTGGTTTGTTTCTTGGTCTTCCAAGAAACCAAGGAATGACCAAAAAATGAACAAAATCCGGTCAAGGATCTCCCACTGTATAAGCAAGTCCCCCAGTCAGCATCACAAAAGGCAGTAAGAGCAGGAAAATTCTCAGTAGGGAAGAAGAGACCCAAGTCCACAGTGCCACGTAAATACTTGATCACATGAACTGCAACTTTGTAATGAGGATCACGAGGCTGACCCATGAATTGACTGAGGTGTTGTACGGCATACGAAATATTTGGTCTAGTCATATTCAAATAGAGGAGTCGACCAACAAGTCTCCTATAAGGTTCAGGATCAGACATCACATCCCCTTGATCAATGGACAAATTAATGCCTTTGGACATAGGAAAAGGGGAAGGCTTGCAATCATGGAGACCAACATCAGAAATCAAGTCTGTAATGTACTTTCTTTGATTCACTAGCATACCTCTGGAAGTGCGGGATACCTCCAAACCCAAGAAATACCTGACAGCTCCCAAGTCTTTGATAGTAAAGGCCTTATGCAGAGTAGCCTTGACTTGAAGAATAGTCTCCAAATCAGCACATGTGATCAAAAGATCATCAACATAAACAACTGTCATAATCATCCCTTTGGCAGTGTTCCAAATGAACAAGGAATGATCAAATTTGGATTGAACAAAACCCAAATCCACAAGAAATCTGGACAGCTCCAAGTTCCACTGCCTGGAAGCCTGTTTTAAACCATACAAGGATCTGACAAGCTTGCAAACTTGTCCAGGAGAAGAAACCTTATAGCCATGAGGAGGAAGCATGTACACATCTTCATCTATATAACCATGCAAAAACGCATTATTTACATCCAGTTGATGCATATCCCATTGTTTCATAGCAGCAATAGCAAACAAAAGTCTGACAGTAGTGAATTTAGCAATAGGGGAAAACGTGTGTTTGTAATCTTTCCCTTTGATCTGATTATATCCTTTAGCAACAAGCCGTGCTTTATATCTTTCTACACTTCCATCTGCCTTAAATTTGACTTTATATATCCACTTACAACCAATTGGTTTGGAACCTGGAGGAGGATCAGTCATATGCCAGGTATGATTGCTGTCAAGAGCATGAAGCTCCTTTTCCATAGCCTCTACCCATAGAGGGTCAGTACAAGCTTCTGCATAAGTAGTAGGCTCCTTTACTGTTATCACATGAGCCAAGGAAGCTATATAATCTGCACTATAGAAGGTGGGATCATAGATGTTAGAGGCTAATAAAGAGGAGGAATGAGAAGGGAGTGTAGGACAAATATAATCCTGTAAATGTGAAGGAGGATTCCTTAATCGAGAAGGCCTGTGATATGGAGCAATCACTGGTTCAGGGCTAGGAAGAATAGGATGTTCAGGGCTGTGAACATCAAGAATAGGAGGGGAAGATGAAGGGAGAGGTAGAGATGAAGTGAAATGGGCAAAGAATCACAATCATCTGTGTGAGCAGGATTCACAAGAGGAAGAGGTGATAAAGGTTTAGGTGGTGGAGATAAGGTGGATTTGAAAGGGAAAATGGTCTCCTGGAAAATAACATCTATGCTCACAAAAATCTTCATGTTGTCCCAATCTAGCAGTTTATATGCCTTTTGACCATGGGGATATCCAAGGAAAACACATCTCCTGGCCTTAATGCCAAACTTGTCTTTAGGCTCTCCCCTGATAAGAGCAAAACACTGACAACCAAGCACTCTCAACTGATCATACATGGGCTTAGTTCCATGTAATCTTTCATAAGGTGTCTCCCAATTTATCACAGTAGAAGGCAGCAAATTGATCAAATAAGTAGCTGCAAGAATGCAATCACCCCAATACCTTATAGGAAGACCTGTATGAAATCTCAATGTTCTGGCAGTTTCTACTAAATGTCTGTGTTTCCTTTCAACTCTACCATTCTGTTGAGGCACATAAGGCACTGACTTCTCATGAATAATACCTTTAGCTGCAAACTTGTTGAACAAATTCAGTACCATTATCACTCTTGACTTTCTTAATCTGCTTCCCAAACAGTGTCTCAATCATGGCTAAGAATTGCTGAATAACCTGACCAACTTGATCCTTGGTTTTGATCAAGTGAGTCCAAACAGCTCTGATGTGATCATCTAGTATTGTCAAAAAATACTGAGCACCTGTGTATGTAGCTGCTTTGTATGGACCCCACAAGTCCATATGTATCAAATCAAAAATAGAACTGGCAATAGAAGAACTTCTATGAAAAGGTAATGTATTAAACTTTCCCATAATGCAAACATCACATACATCTTTGTCTGAAGAAATACTAGAAAACTCATCAGCATGTTTCAGTTTGGAGATAGAAGCATGACCAAGTCTAGCATGTATAATCTCAAAGCTAGAATTATTGTTCCTATGATGACACTCAAGGTCATCAGTAACAACAACAAAAGACTTAGAAATATAGGGTGATGTATTATCATAAGGAAGCATGTCTGCCTTGTATAGCCCTTCTTTCTGCCTTCTTGCAGTCAGCAGCACCTTTCCACGACCAAGGTCCTGAAAAATCCAAGTTTCTTTAGTGAGTTTCACCCCCACTAAATCATCATCCAGCAACTTACCAACAGATAATAAGTTCTGTTTAAATTCTAGAACCAAAAATACTCCATGTAATCTGAGTCCAGACTCAAAGAATACATCACCAATAACAATCACTTGTTTCATAGAACCATCTGGTAAACAAATATTTACCACTTTGTCTAGTGTCCTTTGATTTATCAACAAAGAACTAGAACAAGTCATGTGATCGGATGCTCCAGAATCAACAATCCAAGAAGCAATACCAGTTGGATAATCTCTAGATGAATGCATAACATAAGCCATACCTGAAAACTCAGCAAGTGTTTTCCCTTTCACCATACGCATCATCTCTTGACATAATAGGTTGAGCATAGCTGGATCAAAACTGCCTGAATCAGAGTTCCCATTGCTTGATCCCTCCAAGGGATTACTAGACATCTCAGCCACATTTGCAGTTGGTTTTCCAGAAGCAGTCTTCTTAGCTTTCATTTCCTTGAACCAATCTGGATATCCATGAATTTTGAAACATTCATCAATGGAATGTCCCTTCTGATTACAGTGAGTGCATTGTTTCTCCAATTTAGCCCTTCTTGCTGCCTCTTTCCTTTCATTGTAAGTCATGGAAGCTGGAGAAACACCTTTTCCTGCGGAAAAACTCCCTTGACCACCAGATCTACCTGCAGAAAAACTCCCTTGACCACCAGATCTACCAGCCTTAACACTATCTGAACTTTGTGCATTAAGAGCACTAGATTCAGAATTCATATTCCCACCATAATTCACCAGCTTTTGTCTCTCTGCACGCTGAACAAGCTGATAGGCTCTGTTTAAAGAAGGCTCCGGATCCATGGACAAAACATTACCACGAATGTTCTCTAAATTGTCATTCAGTCCCATCAAGAACTGATGAAGCTTCGCACTCTCATCCTTATCTGCAATTTTCTTATTCACACCACACACACATTTCTTACACGTACAACCAGTGAACTCCTTTAAGTTCACTATATCATCCCAGATCTTCTTGATCTTTCCAAAATAATCAACCAACGCATCAGATCCTTGAGTAGTATTCGCCAGTTCCTTACATAATTGAAACAACAAAGGTCCATTTGATTCACCGAATCGTTCATTAATTTCTTGCCACAATTGTTTAGCAGATGTGACATTCATGAACGAATTTGCAATCGGTTCCTTCATAGAATTAAGGATCCAGCACCTTACCATGTAGTCTGCTCGGAGCCACTGATCTTCATCCTCCGATCCAGATTCTGGTTGAGCTAGGGTCCCTAGAATGAACCCTAACTTGCTCTTCGTGCCAAGCGCGAACTTCACCGCCTTGCTCCAGCTTAAGAAATTGTCACCGGTGAAAGTTCCTGTAGTCAGCTGTGCTCCAGGATGATCGGAGTTAGACAACTCCATCGGATTCTTCTTCTGACCATTCCGACTTCGATCTCGAAGTTCGCTCAAGAGTTCTTCCATGGATTCAAGAGTTTACAAGGTTCTTGAAACCAGTCAAATCAACAGGATCTTATACCGCTCGCTCTGATACCATATGAAGAAATTAAATCAAAAATCAATCAAAAGTTCATCTCCATTGAAGGAGAAAAGCGAGCTCAGATTTTTGAGAAAATTCTGTTATTTCCTTGTAGCCACTATTACATCGATTCAAGGCATTTATTCTCTAACAGACATGATGCAATACGGAGAATAAAACGCAGAGAGAAAACGTAATGGGCCTAAGGCCCAATAGGCAAGATATCCATTAACTAGCCCATATTCTCCATAGTTCCCGTATTATTTTTTGCTATATACATGGATCACAAAAGAGAAAAATAAAACACATTTCCCATATTTTTCCCTATATATGTATATGGATTTATTCATAATTAAGACCCACAAAAACTATGGAGAGTATTGTCCGAGTCAGTCACAACTCGATTGCTCAGACACTCAGTTAGTTATTTGAGTTAGCCTGTTAGATTGGTTGTGGGCCCCGCTAGCTTAGTTGTAGCTTAGTTGTAGTTTGTTAGATTAGTTAGCTTAAATACCTTTGTAGCTCTCTGTTTTCAGTTTACCGATTACACTTACAATTTCTCATTCTCTCTTTTCTTCCTTTGTTGTTCTTAAGTTCACACTTGATTTCTGATCTTGGATCTTCAAACGATATCAGAGCGACTTGGAGATTCAAGTCGAGTCTACTAAGAGGAACGAATCAAGCGATCTAGTTGGATCGATTGCCTTCAGTTCGAGGTTTGGAATTTCGCGATCGAGAGAAACCTAGCGATGGCGGGACACGAAGAAGAAGTTGTTGATAATGGAGTTCTCAAAGGAGATAATTAGGGGTGTTCATCCGGTCCAGACCGGACCGGGTTTTTTCTAAAGTGTGGATCGGAGACCGGACCTATTCGGTTCGGTCCGGTCCAAGACCGGATATTATTAAAAAAAAATTCAATTTCTTATTTAATATCTAAAAAAAAATTATACTCCTAACTTATTAACTTAAGGAAAGTATTTATAAAAAAATAATATTTAAACTCCTAATTTATTATTTTTATTTATAAAAAAACCGATCCAACTGATCCGGACCGGTTTTTTTCCGGATTTGGACCGGATCGGACTGGAACCGGATTAAGGAAAAACATTGGACCGGAGACCGGACCGTAATTTCACCGGTCCGGTCCGGTCTTTTCCGGTCCGGGCGGATCTTGAACACCCCTAGAGATAATGGTTAAGCCGGGGAGCGAAAAGTTTAGCTACAAAAGTTTTTGTTTCATCTCTGCTAGTTTGCTTGGTTCTCGGTCCCCTCAAGGTACACTCAGTGGATCTCTTCTCCTTTGTCTCTACATTTGTTGAAATTGGAAATTTTAATTAAGATTTTAAGTAGTTTTGGTACTCAATCTCTTCTATTCACGTTCCATAAGTAGTTCCCTGACTACTTCTTCATGTTTATTGAAATGTCATCTGATTTCATGAAATCTTTGCTATTCAGTCGATCTCTTCTCATGCTTTGATGATCTGTTGCAACTTATAACATGTGATTGTAGTCTATAGTTGGAAATTTCATGAATATTGAAATGTCCAATGATTTCATGAATTCTGATCTTATACCATGTTATTTTCTCCTGAACTTCATGTTCTTTCCTTCAGAAAAAGGGAAAAGAACCACATATAGTTGTAATATGTACAATAGCTTAATATAGTTGTTTCCATAACTCAATAACTAGAAGGTTCTCCTGGAATATTAGTTTAGAAACTTGGTTTGCTGAAGTCAGGATTTGTTTGTTGCTCGTATATCTTATAGACCTAGGTCTACTTGTGTAAATTTTTTAATATGAACTAGTGTAATACCCGTGCCTTGCACGAGATTTTTTTATTTTATTTTACATTTGTCAAAATCGTATATTTTTATTATCGAATAATCATTGTTTCAATATATATTTGATTAGTTATTTAAATTAAAAATGACAAATTGACTAAACAAATTAAAGATATACAAAAGAACATTATATAAAGAGAGACGGAACTCTCCATAACTTTATTAATCATAAAAATTGGTTAAGTAGTCTTACAAACATGCATAGTCTCACTCTTTTACATCAATACTTGTAAAACGATAAAACATAAATAAAAAGTCCATTTAACTCTAACACATGAAAATGACACGCTAAACATAATAAATGGCATGATGTTCAAAATTGCTACAAATTATCAAAAACTTCCTTGTATACTACATTTGTTGTAGAATTATATCTCTTCTTTCTTTGTCACAAATCAAGATCTTCAAACCTTTCTTGCTAGTCACCCTTGAAGAAGCAACATAAAACTGACCATGACTGAAAACAGGGCATGGAAGATACAAACCGACATTGGCAAGAGATTGGTCTTGGCTCTTGTTTATGGTCATAGCAAAACAGACACGCAAGGGAAATTGTCTTCGTTGAAACTTAAAAGGAAATGAAGTGTCTGACGGTGACATTATCATGCGAGGAATCAAAACCGTATGTCCAATATTGTTGCCTGAAATAATTCTCCCTTGTATGACATGACTGCCAAGCTGCGTGGTTATCAATCTCGTCCCGTTGCATAAACCTGAAGTCTGATCAATATTTCGAAGCAGCATAATAGGGACCTCAACCTTAAGTTTCAGTACATGATTCGGCAGACCAGAACATCTAATACTATTCAAGAAGTCGGACGACTAAGTATTGGCATCACTGTCTTGCACAAACTATCGGAACTGAGATAGACCTTTTCATCACCAGGCAACAAAGACAATATATACTCATTAACTTTATCTACCTCTTCGTGTGTTGGAGCAAGAATTACTCGTTCTTCAAAGTATGCTGGAGGCAAATGATCTTCCATAAGAGAGGGATAAACAGATTTGACAACTGCTGGAATTGGATCTAATTCATAATCCTTCACCAATAGTTCATCGGGAATTTCAATTTGCGCTTCCCCATCATTGTCAACACCTACAGTCCCATCTCCGATGCTTAATACCCAAGCAGAAAATTTATTTGCCTCTTGGATCTCAGATTCAGATGTACCTTGTTGAATCCTCATGTTTCTTGTCAGAGTAAGAACTTTGCAATGATCCCACAAATAAGAGGAATTAATTGTAGCAAAAGCAACATCTTGCCTACTACCTTTTGAGATAACGGGTAGGATTTGCCTAAAGTCTCCACCAAATACTACGACTTTTCCTCCAAAAGGTTGTTCTAAACTAAGAGGATTTGTAGCCCGTAAAATATCTCGTAATGTCCTGTCTAATGCTTCAAAACATAACTTATTCGTCATGAAAGCTTCATCCCAGATAATAAGTTTGGCGGCACATATCAACTCAGAAAGTTCCGTACCTGAACATATATGACATGTTGAATCCTCATTAACTTGCAAATGTATTTTAAACCTCGAATGAGCAGTTCTACCACCGAGTATTAGGAGAGCTGCATTTCCACTTGAAGCAACAGTAAGGACTATTTCACCTTTTGACCTTATAGCCGACGAAAGTGCCCTCCAAATATAAGTTTTGCCTGTTCCACCATAACCATATAAGAAGAAGACACCCCCGTTATTTGATATAACAGCATTCATGATCTCATCATAAACCCCTTTATGTTCCACTGTAAATCTAGAAAGTAATTGAGCATGCTCCTCGGCTAGAATTGTCGTGTCATATCGAAGTTCATCTTGTATAAACTTGTTGACACCTTCACAAATAAGACTTGAATCTACAGGAGGCATGGTTTTATAGTGACTCAAACTACTACCATTCTGTTGTATAACTTGTCAATTTCTGCAAGTGTGTAGTTTTGTAGTTGCTCATCTGTTAGATGCAAATCTACATATATATAGCATGCACGTGTCACAACAATTTAATTAGTACAAAATCTGCATGTAATAGTAAATCAAATGTAGTTAACATTATGACCATTTAAAGATTAATACTGAAATGCATACCCTCAATTCGTAGAATTCTCTTCTGTTTGCTGACAATATCATCTGCTAGAAGCCTCCATGTTTGTTCCCAAACAAACTCTGGCTGTGCCATGCTATCAGACAACAAAAGAAAAACATATAGACTCCTAATGTAGTGCGCCGATCCCCAAAAACTTGCTTCAGTTATCCCGTCTATGTATTCTCTGTCATCATCTAACAACCCCAATGCATAACAAGCTTCTTTAAATGTAGAATAAACTATACCATCAACAGTACGTAAATCTTCGTAGCATGTGGGTCCTTTAATATGATTCAACATAATTCTAAGATAGTACTTCTCGCCACTACCTGGAGGTACATGATAAATCCTTCCAATTGAACCACGTCTATCACGTTTTTTCCAATGTTTAGATGAAGGTACCCAAACAAATTTCTCTGGATATTCAGAATATGTCAAATCTTTACCTTCTGGAAACTTCTTGTTAGACGTCATCCATTGGATAAACATTGATTTTTCACTTTCATGATCATTTAAGATTGCATCAATAGGATGATCATCATCAAATAAAACGCTTTCCTCACCAGGAAGGTGTAAATTCAACCTTTGAACAGCAGGAGTCCTGTAATGAATATCAAAGCCAAAAATCCTCCAAGCAGCTTCACACGCCGATATATAGCGGAAATTGTAGTAGTTTTTTATTTCGTCAATGGAATCATCATCCAAATTGTTTGCATCAGACCTTGTTATTGCAACAGTGACGCGATCATGCCCTTTATTTATGTACTTGAACATATATTTGATAGAGCCCGATCGATTGCACCATTCAACGTTTATATGTGCATTGTACTTTAAGAGAAGAAATGCATTGTAAGGAACCACATACCGATTATCAAGAGGAACTCCACTCTTTTCGATCGTTCTACCATCTTCACGCCTTCTATATACAGGGTATCCATCTTCATCAACAACCGTATGTTCAACAAGTTGTTTTGGAAAGTACTTTATACACTTTCCATCTGCCATACACGGAGATGATGGATTAGAAGCTCCGTATGGACCATGCATCATGAAATTTGACACCGCCTTGTATAACTCAGCATCCTCTGTTGGGTGTGGTATTTCAGCCGATATGACCTTATCAATATCTGTAGTGGTTGGCAACTTAGATTCCTTATCCAGAAACAACAAAATATGGGCATGAGGCAAACCATGCTTCTGAAATTCGATTGTGTAAATAACTGCACAACATCCAAATGACTTAATAAATACAAATTATCAAATATATTAAAATAAATAACATTTTTAAAAATATATAGAGAAATTACCCGAATTAACCTTGCCAAATATTTTTTTAACTTTGAAATCTTTTACCATTGACTCCAATTTCATGTGGAAGACTCTAAATATAATGTATGGACGATCCTCTGGATGTAGACCCCTTTCTTCGCAAAACTTCACAATTTCAGGCCATTTTGAATTGCATGTGAATGTTATGAATAGATCGGGATAACCATGGTGTTTGCATATTGCCATTGCATCTTGATAGTTCTGCTGCATGTATCTCGGACCGCCTGTAAATGAAGATGGCAACACTATTCACTTTCCAGAAGAAGTTGGTGCTATATGACCCTTGTTTGTTGTTGCTGAAAGATTTTTATATAAATCAGCCCGTATGTTCTGTTGATTAGTTCGATGGTAGTTCAACCTCTCTGCTTCAATCATCGTATAAACATCAACCAAGAATTGTTGATACAATTTCCTAGATAACCTCAGAGTCCCGGCTTCGCCTCGACGCTCGTGGATTATAAACTGACAGAATTCTTTAAGCGTCACCCTTGTCCTCTTCCTTGCAGAAGTACTGCATCTGTCACTTAAAGCTATGTCAATCTTGTAGCCATCCTCACCATAAGGGAATGCCAATGGATATTGAAGCGCAAGGTACGAAGGATGTAATTCGTCGGTCCGTTGTAATTGACCAGACCTTGTCTGAAGTATAATGTCCCTATGCGAGAGATTTGTATCAATATCACCAAGAATAAGAGCAGCAACCTCGGAGCAGGTTGGGAGATTATATCTCCGAGCATCAGTGTTTCTTGTGCTAACCAGGCGCAACTTAAGATATGCCACACCTTCATCCTTAAATCTATCTCTGGCCATTCTAAATGCCTTTGCATGGGGGTTGTGTTGATCTATCGTCTTTCTCAACTCAGTCACAAGAGAATCATCAACTTTTTTGACCCTAGAGCTGTCATAAGTAAAAATCACAATAATATCTTAATAATAAAAATAATATTAAATAATCATCCATATTAACAAAATGAATATAAATATACATAATCGACATACCTAATGGCACTAATTCTGTTTGAATCCTCGTTTTGAGTATCATATATATAGAGTTGGGAAAACTTTGGTGTTTCGCCAGGAACTGATAACAAACTCCCTATTCTGTGGAAATTCTGGCCATGCATTTGGTAACAATAAGGTCCACGACCTTTCTTGATGGGTAAGACCTTTCCTCCCAAAGAGGTGAAAGAAAACATCATATTATAAGCTATAATATTCTCACAAAATTGTTTGCTTTTTGGATGCCTATTTGTCAAAAGATTCTTCAGGAACGGTGGTGGCTGTTGCAGCAATAGCAGCTCAATTTTTCCTTTCATGCAACATAAGGAAGATATATGACATATACCTTCGCTTGAAGGGTCTTGTATATTTAATCTTTCAGCATGCCATAGTAATGCACTACAATGTAGACATTCATACACAGGTTCACCGTGATCTAGGTATTGCACTACAAAATATAGATGAGCGTTAAACAATATACAAACTAATATTACAAATTCACCAAATAATACAAATGAAGTACCTGGTTTACCAGTATGATTTGTCATTGTTCTATTCACTGCTGCGACAGGAACTGTAAAGTATAATATTGTAATACCGAAATAAATGTCGATAAATAAAGTATTAAAAAATAACACACACTCCTAAAAGTTGTTTAATTTGAAATACATTCAGGACATTATAACGTGTTAAACAATCTTAATGCAATACAGAAAAAAATGGTTTTATCATTACATAATAATACAAATATTGATATAAAAAATACCATTACTAATGTTTGGTAATGTAGATGAACGCCCTCGCAACGTAGATGAACCGGTAGGACCTGAAAATTACGTACAAAGAAAATGACATATCATAAACAACATCGGAATTAATATAATATATGTATGTATAGCGATATATGCGACCAGAAAACTTCATAAGGAATTACCATTAATCGTAATAGATAAGGGTGTAGCTTCGGTACGTACAGAGTTCTGAATATTTCCAAGTATAACTCCTGCACAAATGTTGCTATTTGTAGGTTATACATTATTTTGTAATGTTCATTTACTACGACATATTTTATGCTTACCTGATTCAATTAGTGGTGTCCCATGCCTCTTATGCCTAATCGTATTCATTCTCAACATTCTCTTGCGTCGAGCTAATTTGTAAAAGGAAAAGAATTACAAATATTTTAAGGCAATAAATTACTTTTTTTATTGAACAACATCATACCTTGTTCAACTTTTGTTATGTCAATTTGATTGGTAAGACTCGCGTTTTGTAACGGATCTGTAAATAAAAAAATATATCATAGTATAAATATTGATGTAAGATAAAATATAGTATAATCCTTAAGAACATGACTTTATAAAACATAAATTTGTTACCATAGTTTTCCTTGTCATTGAGGCTTATAGGTAGAAGCAAGTTTTTAGCAGTTTGATCAACTAATGGTAAATGTAAATCTGTCGGCGTAACGTTGACGCACACTGCATAAATACATGGATATTAAAATTTATCTCGACGATTATAACATAACTACTATATTTAGTATAATTATAAATATAATTGAATACTACCATCACTTATATATGGTACATTAGATGAACATCCTGACAATGTAGATTAATTTCTTGTACCTGAACATTAAAGTATTAAATAATGATAGATTACTAATAATCTCAAACTTAAGATCATGCATGTATACCCATTAAAAACTTAGAAAAACAATTTCATTAATGACTAACCATTAAATGAAATAGATAATGGTCTAGCTTGGATAAGTATGGAGTCGCTCATATTTCCAAGTATATTATCTGCATAAAATTATGGTTATACATGGTACCCTTGAGTGTTTTACGTTGTAATTAAATACAATATATTTTTTCTAACCTGATTCGATTAGTGGTGTTCCATGCCGCTTATGCCTTATCATATTCATTCGCAATTTTCTCCTCAATCGAGCTAATTTAAACATGAAAATAAATATTAAATATTATAAATTAATAAATCACTCATTTCATACCACTTTACAAAATACCATACCTTGTTCGACATTTTGTAGATGATTTTGTTCTGTAAGCATGACATTTTGCAATTGAGATGCACCATAGTTTTCTTTATCTCGAACACTAATAGGTAAAAGTGAATTATGAATGTTTTGATCAGTTCTGTAGTGCAAAGTCGTCGGAGTAGATGAATTTCTTGTACCTGAACAGTAAAGAATTAAATAATGATAGATAACTTTTTTTATAAATAAGCAAACAAAAAAATCTAAATAATTTTTGTTCTAATTAAAAAAACGAAATTAAATTTATTTTAAACATTAATTTTTTTCGACACAATGATATTATGTCTTCGAGGAACATCAAACACTAACTACAATATAAATGAAAAAATTGAAGTAAATAGATAATCTACTCTAATAAACATTACTAACCATTTGAAATATCGGACATTGGGATACGATCACTAATGGAATAATTGGGAGTACCTGAACATTAAAGTATTAAATAATGATAAATTAGTAATAATCTCAAACTTAAGCTCATGCATGTATACCCATTAAAAACTTAGAAAAAAAAATTCATTAATGACTAACCATTAAATGAAATAGATAATGGTCTAGCTTGGATAAGTACGGAGTCGCTCATATTTCCAAGTATATTTTCTGCATTAAATTATGGTTACGCATGCTACCCTTGAGTGTTTTACATTGTAATTAAATATATATATTTTTTCTAACCTGATTCGATTAGCAGTGTTCCATGCCTCTTATGCCTTATCACATTCATTCGCAATTTCCTCCTCAATCGAGCTAATTTTAGCATGAAATTAAACATTAAATATTATAAATTAATAAATCACTCATTTCATACCACTTTAAAAAATACCATACCTTGTTCGATATTTTGCATATGATTTTGTTCTGTAAGCATGACATTTTGCAATTGAGCTGCACCATAGTTTTCTTTGTCTCGAACACTAATAGGTAAATGTGAATTATGAACGTTTTGATCAGTTCTGTAGTGCAAAGTCGTCGGAGTAGATGAATTTCTTCTACCTGAACATTAAAGAATTAAATAATGATAGATCGTTTTTGTTTATAAATAAGCAAACAATCTAATCTAATAATTTTTTGTTTTAATTATAAAAAACGAAAATAAATTGATTTTAAACATTAATTTTTTTCCGACACAATGATATTATGTCTTCGAGGAATATCAAACACTAACTACCATATAAATGAAAAAATTGAAGTAAATAGATAATCTACTGTAACAAACATTACTAACCATTTGAAATATCGGACATTGGGATACATTCATTAACTGAATAATTGGGAGTACCTCCAAGTGTAGATCCTGCATAATTAGTATTTATATTAAAGTTCATATTACTATTTATTAGAAAAAAAATCAACCAAAAAATGCAAAATATTAACCTGATCCATTAGAAACTGTCTGTTGTCGTTTCTCTCTAATAACAGCCAATATCAACGTTCTGTTATGTCGGGTTAATTCGTCCATAACAAAATCACCCTGACAAACTAAGATATAAATATTTAAATAAATATATCTACATAACAATCATTTAATTTTCTTCTTATTAAAATACATTAACATGTTTACCTACATAATTTATAATAGTAATTAAATAAGACATAGTATTTTACAAATCTAATATTGGAAATTATAAAAAAAAGATAAATACATGAAAGTACTTTAAAAAAATTGATTCGACATTGCATTAATAAATGTAAATATTTATTTATTATTTTATTACTATATAAAAGTTAAAAAAAAATGTAAAAAAAGTAATTGACTTATGGGCCGAATTTACTTATGGGTCGATGATAGGTGTCATTTCATGCACCTTAACTAGCAATTATTAGCATTATTTAGAGGAGTTTATGACTAGATTTAAGGTTAAGTCTGTAATCCAGAAGATGTGGAGAGAATTGAAGATATCCAGGGATTTACAGCTTAATGAAGGATGGAGAAGATGAAGATGGATGAGGATCCGCTTGAAGACTAATTAGAGAAAGCTACCAACACTTGGTAGTATGGAAGAGCGGAAGAAAAGAAGTGAAGAGTTGAAGAAAGGAGAGGGCGGAACAGCTGACGCCCCGCGCCAGAAGCCACCGCGACCCGACGGTGAATCTCAGAGAAGAAGTTGGTCGCGCCAGAAGATAGCCGCCGCCCCGCGGTGGACTTGTTAACGCCTCGCGGCCAGCGAGATATTATTTCCTATTTTGCGTTTTCGGATTTCCTATTTTTATTATCTTATTTCCTTTAGTATTATTTCTAGGTTTAGCTTACTTCCCCTAGCCTATTTAAGATCTCTTTCCAAGTCTTGAGTAGAGACACTTTTATTATCATCGTAGTTTTCTTTTCTCAATTAGGGTTTCATTCACAAGTCAATGGAGCACTAATTTTCTCTTGTTCTACTAGATGTTTGAAGCAATACAGTTGATTCGTTTGTGAGATTTCTATTCCTTGTTCTTATTCTTATATGTGTTGTTTTAATTCTCTTGGTTATATTGAGTATTGATTTATCGTTATTCTTCATAGCCTGATCAACTAGGTTGGATAATATTTATCAAATTGCTAGGATTTTGCATATAGCGGAATGCGAGTGCGGATCTAGTAGCAAACACAATTGTTACATATAGTGGAATACGAGTGTGCAATTGTGAGTGAGAATTATTTGCATGTTGAGTAGTAAGATTTTCTTCTATTTGCATGTATCCTATACCCTTGCATGAATGCTATTGCTTTATTAGTGGTAAGGTTTTCTTCCATTGATATTGTAGTAAGTACTATCAACAACTGTCTGAATTGGTAGTTAATCACGATCAGGGTGGGAACAACCATAAGAATAGTTAAAGAACTTGGATTTATAAGATTTCAGTGATCAAATTGTAACACCCCGGGCCAGAGGTGCTACAGTGCCATAGTCCCGAAGGACTATAAGGCGGGTGAAATAAAAATTTGCGAAACATAACCCATATAAATTATAAATATCAAAAGCAGCACAGCGGAAAAACCTGTACAACCTGTAAAACCTGTCCAGAGTTTGAAACCACAATCAAACTTAACATACCGAAAATACAACACTTTACAAACCAAAAACCAATACAACAAGTTCGACCCATACAAGGTCCAAAACCAAAACGACACGTTCAATCAAGTCAAAGTCTCAAACCAAAAGTAGAGTTCTCGACTCCAAAACCGACGGTGATCAGCATCCTCCTTGCTGGCGCTAAATCTGCAAAGCCTGATTGACTGGGGGACCCGATACCCTAGCCAACCATGGCACGTAAACCGCAGTTGGTCAGTCTCGTGAAAGACTATGGCAAGATTCCTCAAGCCAAAACAGTTCAAAACACATACATATATCACCAATCAATTCACAACAACGACAACACGCCACACAATATATAATATCATAACTATACTTAATCATATCAATCAACCAATGCCAACCACACGTCAAAACATACACACACTATCACATACCATTCATTACACATCCTTATCCAACTCTTCACTATACTAACCTCAATCAATCCATCATCAAACTCATCATAAGCATAAACGAATAAAACGATCCAATCCAACTTCACTGACACGTCCAATCCATCCTTCTCTCTATTACTAATACCTCAATCAACAACTCTATGCACATACACATCTCTTACTACTGACTTACAACCAAAGCTAACCAATTATATTGAACTCACTACTGCACTAACACAACAAAATCAATTAACCTTCACATCAACAAACACATAGGCATCAACGAAAATAATCATCACATAATACAATCATAACCAAAATAACGATCCAGGCCAGCCACCCTTCTGGTGCCGCCGGTTCGTCAACCTCGACTGCAACTCATACCTTCAAACTCAACTCGTATTGGCCCACACCCTCAAGATGGGAAACCAATCTATACCCTCAATCAACACAACCAACCTTCATAATCTACCAGCTACCAACAACAACCACCTTGACCAGTTACAAACAATATACAATCATATAATATCATCAATTCAACCAATTCAACCAAGTAAGGTACACATAACATTCACATAATATCTCCTCCGTCTTCACCACCATCTCCTACCTTCCGACCATCAAGGTTCATACCCTCCGAGGCCCCCCACATATAAGGACTTTCACCATCAACCTTCCGACCATCGGGGGTTCATACCCACCGAGGCCCTCACATATAAGGAATTTCACCATTTGCCTCCTGACCATCGGGGTTCACACCCACCGAGGCCCTCACATATAAGGAATTTCACCATTCGCCTCCTGACCATCGGGGTTCACACCCACCGAGGCCCTCACATATAAGGAATTTCACCATTTGCCTCCTGACCATCGGGGTTCACACCCACCGAGGCCCTCACATATAAGGAATTTCACCATTTGCCTCCTGACCATCGGGGTTCACACCCACCGAGGCCCTCACATATAAGGAATTTCACCATTCGCCTCCTGACCATCGGGGTTCACACCCACCGAGGCCCTCACATATAAGGAATTTCACCATCGAACAACATTCCACCACCACACCGATACCAATCAAATAAAATCATATACGACAATCAATCAAATATCACATACGACAAAGGCTAACACATATTCACATACACACACAATCCAACACACACACTCACACATTCAATCCAACACACACATACGATCCACCACACACACACATTCAATCCAATACACATACACGTGTCAACAGACACTCACACTCAAGCCAACACACACACACGTGTCAACAGACACTATCAACAACAATCACAAACACATAATCACACTTAGTCACAATTGACTATCACGTCAACATTTAATCAAATACGATACAAGACAAATCATATCACACACACATACCGATTTTCGACCAAGCAATGGTAAACTTAATTATGAAATAAATTAGGCATAAATCAATTTATAAAAAATATAAAGTTAGAAAGGATCCTATTGCCTCACGTCGAACCGCAACGACCCCAGAGGTCTCCAAACCACTCGAACGAACCTGCGAAATCAATCCGAGCAAATTCCTGACATTATTTACTCATCCAATCCACAACCAAATAAAACCCCAAATCAAACCCTAAATCATACCTTCTAAAATTCAGCCAACCACACACACAAACTCAATAGCTCACGAAATCCTCTTCAACTGCCCACGAAGAATAATTCAACATCAATTCGGACCACCACACAACATCAATTCGAACACATAACACAATATCAATTCGAAATTAACCCAATATCAATTCGCAATTAACCCAACCCAAGCTCACCTTGTCGAACCAAACGGTAGTCACCGGAACTCAGCCACCACAAATCTGCTGCACCAGTCCACACAGTTCACACACACAATTTTGGTAAGAAAAATTCAGTCCAAACCAAACCCAAGCAAACCCAACAACACCTTACCTCTTCGTGTCCTCGTCGGAAGAGCTTCTGACGCCGGAGACGACGCAGTCCACAGCAGCTCGCGCGACACCGCAACAACACGAACTAGCGAAGCACTTGGACGTGGACAGCAGCTGCACAGCTCGGCTCCACAGCAATGAACAGCAGCTCGAACACGGAGGGAACGAAGGAGGAGAGGTCCGGTCGGGCTCGCTGGAGAAGGAGCTACTCGGCTGGGCACGAAGGGGGTCGGATTCGTCGGGGAAGAGGGCTGCTGAGCACAGGAAAATGGAGAGAGAGAGAGAGAGAGGGATCCGAATTTAGGGATTTTAATCCCAAAAATTTCCATTTCTCCCCTTTTTAAGCAAAACCCATAATTAATTTACCAAAATGCCATTACCCACTTATTTGGGGTATTTCATTCTCCCCTCCTTATAAGAGTTTCGTCCTCGAAACTCAGATCAAACATGTGTGAATAACTGCCTCGCATAACTGATTCCAGTTCCCACGTCTCTTCTTCTGTTCCATGCCTAGCCCATAACGGATGATACACATCTCACTTCAGCTGAGACACACGAAATACGTCATGCATTCCACTAATCTCTGGCGGCAATGCCACTTGGTAAGCTACGACACCAACTCTTTTCAGAATCTCAAAGGGACCAACGTACCTAGGACTCAACTTGCCTTGTTTCCCAATTCTGAATACTCCTTTAGTCGGCGAAACTTTAATAAACACATAATATCCCACACTGAATTTCAAAGGACGTCCACGAACATCCGCATACGACTTCTGTCTACTCTGAGCTGACAATAATCTCTGACAGATCACCTCAAGGTCATCCTTAGTTTTCTGCAGAAGCTTAGGAGCAACTAACACAGCATCAGTCAAATTATCTCAACACAATGGCGATTTACAGCGACTATCATACAAAGCCTCATAAGGTGCCATCTGAATTAATGCATATCAACTATTGTTGCCGAAGAATGACTTTCCTTTGAGAATCAACTTTCTAATCTCTTTATCAGCGTCAACACACAACCGATTCTGAAATCACAATACTTCATCTTCCTGAACAAAAATCCGAACACCCTTTCCTGAGCAACCTCACTGATATCTTACTCAACATTCCATCTCATTCAGCTGCGTTCGCTCTTTCCCAAACAAATTTCAACTTTCACCATTCACCAACTCTTGTTGCAATCCCGACTGAACTGTCTGACAAGCAACCACATGCTCGAGAGTCGACTTCCTACACAAAGCATCAGCAACCACGGTACCCCTTTCTGATTGATACACAATATCTTTTCCATAATCCTCAATCACTTTTGGCAACCATCTGTATCTCATGTTCAACTCTCTCTTATACAATTTGAACTGACGAAAAGCTTACGCAATGACCTTCCCATTCTGCATCAAGATGTAACCCTGACCCTACTTAGACACATCACTGTAGATGACAAACCTTTCTGTTCCCTGCGGAATAACCAACACTGACACACTAGTTGCGACCTGCGCATTCTACTTCTCAGCTCAACCGAATCCCATAGTCGCGAAATTCTACTTTTTCAGATGCAACTAAGTTCTTTGTTCCTTACTACTTCCAACATCAATAGCCTGATCAAAATCAACTGTAGCAGCCTCCCTGATCAGCACTCATCAGTACTCAAGGATTGTACAACTATGCCTTACCATCAAAGTTCATCTCAGAACACAACCATATCTGAATGCGCTTAATCTGTCCTGCTCAACCCTAACAATAACAGTAGCACAATAATTCATACAGAATCATCACCACTAAACTACCTGCATCAACATCTTGACGATAAGCCCAACGGCCTCATCCTCTACCATACTCATACTCCTTAAACCTCTAGCACGTCCCACTTACCAGGGAACGCACCATAAAATTTACTTAACAACATTACACATCGCATATGAAATTAATCATCAATACTCAACATCACATGTAAATATCAAACATTAGCACAAAACATCACAAACAACCAATACTTACTTACCAACACAACCCACTACGGTTGACAGCAAGGATTCCTGATCACCCGATCGTTCACAACCACAACGAATAAAAATTCTCAAGTTGAAAACTCGGAAAGAACACATTTTTGAAAAGAAAGCTCTGATACCAACTTCTGTAACACCCCGGGCCAGAGGTGCTACAGTGCCATAGTCCCGAAGGACTATAAGGCGGGTGAAATAAAAATTTGCGAAACATAACCCATATAAATTATAAATATCAAAAGCAGCACAGCGGAAAAACCTGTACAACCTGTAAAACCTGTCCAGAGTTTGAAACCACAATCAAACTTAACATACCGAAAATACAACACTTTACAAACCAAAAACCAATACAACAAGTTTGACCCATACAAGGTCCAAAACCAAAACGACACGTTCAATCAAGTCAAAGTCTCAAACCAAAAGTAGAGTTCTCAACTCCAAAACCGACGGTGATCAACATCCTCCTTGCTGGCGCTAAATCTGCAAAGCCTGATTGACTGGGGGACCCGATACCCCAGCCAACCACGGCACGTAAACCACAGTTGGTCAGTCTCGTGAAAGACTATGGCAAGATTCCTCAAGCCAAAATAGTTCAAAACACATACATATATCACCAATCAATTCACAACAACGACAACACGCCACACAATATATAATATCATAACTATACTTAATCATATCAATCAACCAATGCCAACCACACGTCAAAACATACACACACTATCACATACCATTCATTACACATCCTTATCCAACTCTTCACTATACTAACCTCAATCAATCCATCCTCAAACTCATCACAAGCATAAACGAATAAAACGATCCAATCCAACTTCACTGACACGTCCAATCCATCCTTCTCTCTATTACTAATACCTCAATCAACAACTCTATGCACATACACATCTCTTACTACTGACTTACAACCAAAGCTAACCAATTATATTGAACTCACTACTGCACTAACACAACAAAATCAATTAACCTTCACATCAACAAACACATAGGCATCAACGAAAATAATCATCACATAATACAATCATAACCAAAATAACGATCCAGGCCAGCCACCCTTCTGGTGCCGCTGGTTCGTCAACCTCGACTGCAACTCATACCTTCAAACTCAACTCGTATTGGCCCACACCCTCAAGATGGGAAACCAATCTATACCCTCAATCAACACAACCAACCTTCATAATCTACCAGCTACCAACAACAACCACCTTGACCAGTTATAAACAATATACAATCATATAATATCATCAATTCAACCAAGTAAGGTACACATAACATTCACACAATATCTCCTCCGTCTTTACCACCATCTCCGACCTTCCGACCATCGGGGTTCATACCCTCCGAGGCCCCCTACATATAAGGACTTTCACCATCAACCTTCCGACCATCGGGGGTTCATACCCACCGAGGCCCTCACATATAAGGAATTTCACCATTTGCCTCCTGACTATCGGGGTTCACACCCACCGAGGCCCTCACATATAAGGAATTTCACCATTCGCCTCCTGACCATCGGGGTTCACACCCACCGAGGCCCTCACATATAAGGAATTTCACCATTTGCCTCCTGACCATCGGGGTTCACACCCACCGAGGCCCTCACATATAAGGAATTTCACCATTTGCCTCCTGACCATCGGGGTTCACACCCACCGAGGCCCTCACATATAAGGAATTTCACCATTCGCCTCCTGACCATCAGGGTTCACACCCACCGAGGCCCTCACATATAAGGAATTTCACCATCGAACAACATTCCACCACCACACCGATACCAATCAAATAAAATCATATACGACAATCAATCAAATATCACATACGGCAAAGGCTAACACATATTCACATACACACACAATCCAACACACACACTCACACATTCAATCCAACACACACATACGATCCACCACACACACACATTCAATCCAATACACATACACGTGTCAACAGACACTCACACTCAAGCCAACACACACACACGTGTCAATAGACACTATCAACAACAATCACAAACACATAATCACACTTAGTCACAATTGACTATCACGTCAACATTTAATCAAATACGATACAAGACAAATCATATCACACGCACATACCCATTTTCGACCAAGCAACGGTAAACTTAATTATGAAATAAATTAGTCATAAATCAATTTATAAAAAATATAAAGTTAGCAAGGATCCTCTTGCCTCAAGTCGAACCGCAATGACCCCAGAGGTCTCCAAACCACTCGAACGAACCTGCGAAATCAATCCGAGCAAATCCCTGACATTATTTACTCATCCAATCCACAACCAAATAAAACCCCAAATCAAACCCTAAATCATACCTTCTAAAATTCAGCCAACCACACACACAAACTCAATAGCTCACGAAATCCTCTTCAACTGCCCACGAAGAATAATTCAACATCAATTCGGACCACCACACAACATCAATTCGAACACATAACACAATATCAATTCAAAATTAACCCAATATCAATTCGCAATTAACCCAACCCAAGCTCACCTTGTCGAACCAAACGGTAGTCACCGGGAAGCTCCACGACGCCGGAACTCAGCCACCACGAATCTGCTGCACCAGTCCACACAGTTCACACACACAATTTTGGTAAGAAAAATTCAGTCCAAACCGAACCCAAGCAAACCCAACAACACCTTACCTCTTCGTGTCCTCGCCGGAAGAGCTTCTGACGCTGGAGACGACGCAGTCCACAGCAGCTCGCGCGACACCGCAGCAACACGAACCAGTGAAGCACTCGGACGCGGACAGCAGCGGCACAGCTCGGCTCCACAGCTCGGCTCCACAGCAACGAACAGCAGCTCGAACACGGAGGGAACGAAGGAGGAGAGGTCCGGTCGGGCTCGCCGGAGAAGGAGCTACTCAGCTGGGCACGAAGGGGGTCGGATTCGTCGGGGAAGAGGGTTGCTGAGCACAGGAAAATGGAGAGAGAGAGAGATCCGAATTTAGGGATTTTAATC
This sequence comes from Rheum nobile, assembly GCA_027886185.1. Taxonomy (NCBI): domain Eukaryota; kingdom Viridiplantae; phylum Streptophyta; class Magnoliopsida; order Caryophyllales; family Polygonaceae; genus Rheum; species Rheum nobile. The sequence goes on along the minus strand of WOAB01000901.1, from coordinate 414,931 downwards.
CCAAAAATTTCCATTTCTCCCCTTTTTAAGCAAAACCCATAATTAATTTACCAAAATGCCATTACCCACTTATTTGGGGTATTTCATTCTCCCCTCCTTATAAGAGTTTCGTCCTCAAAACTCAGATCAAACAGGTGCGGATAACTGCCTAATAGGTGTTATTTCATACACCTTTTCTAGCATCTATTAGCATGATTTGGAGGAGTTTTGGAGTTGTTTTAGTGCTAAGTCTGCGATCCAGATATTATGGAGAGAAGTGAAGAAATCCAAGGATTGGCAGCTTAGTTGGAGCTTAGAGATGGAGATGGAGCTGCTGGAACATCTATGGAGAAGGCTACCAACACTTGGTAGTATTTGGAGAGCAGCTAGAGAAGAGAAGAAGATGAGAGTTGAAGTCTGGAGTTCACCGCCCCGCGTTAGCAGTGACGCCCCGCGGTGATGACTCCCAGTGATGATGAAGCCCCGCGTGAGAGAAGGCCACCGCCCAGCGGTGGAGAGCAGAAGCCCCGCGGTGGATCTTTACCGCCCCGCGGTGGACGTGTTTATTACCTCGCGCCAGATTATATTTATTTCCTTTTATTTCTATTTCAGACTTTGTTATTTTATTTGTTTCCTTTTGGATTGGTTTTGTGATCTTGGGCTTTAGGTTAACTCTATTTAACCTAATGTTCCACAGCCTCCAAGCCAGTCTGCGAACACTTAGACACATCTTGTTATCGAACTACTTTTGATCGTTATTTCATATTATAGTTTTTCGTCCCCTTTGATGGAGAACTAACTTTCCTTTATTCTGTTAGACGATTGAAGCAGTACTTTGATGTGTTTGTGAGATTTTTATTCCTTGTTCTTATCCTTATAATTGTTGGATTGATTTTCTTGCTTACCACGTCTACGATTTCTAGTTGTTCTTCTTAGCCTGATCACCTAGGTTGAATGCTTGTTATCAATTGCTAGGATTGCATATAGGGGTTCCGAGTGCATATCTAGTGGCAAACACGTTTGTGCGTATAGGGGTTCCGAGCGTACACTTATGTGTGAGAATCAATTGCATGTTAAGTAGGGGAGTGAGTACTTGTACGTCTTTCTACTTGCATGTATCCTAAATCCTTGTGTGCATCGCTATTGCTGTGTTGGTGCTAAAGTACGTTGACAACTGTGAGAATCAGTTGTACTTTATCATTGGCATAGTGATAAGTCTATTGACAACTGTGAGAATCAATAGTACTTACGATTAAGGTGGGAACGACTATAAGGATAAATAATTAAACTTGGATTGAATAGATTTCAGGGATCAAACTCTATCTTTGTACTGTGGATTTCGCTCTAACAGGACTACTTTCCCTCATATTATTCTCTCGATTTTACTCAATCTGCATGCTTGTTTGCTTCGTTCTCTTGACTACAAAACCCCCAGTTGCTTGTTACTTGTCATTCATGATTGCATATTACATCATACCTTCTCTGTGGGATTCGACCCTTACTTGTCTGCTATACTTTGTTTAGTAGATTTGTTAGGATAATTTATTTTGATAAGGCTAATCAACGACATTTGCTTGTGCATCTTTAGCCCCGTCAAATTTGGCGCCGTTGCCGGGGAAGGTTTTTGTTTGTTGTGTGTTTTCGTGTTTGATTTTTGGGTGGAGACCTATCTTATGGTCGATACTCGTGATACTGACTCCCCACTCTTAGCTTTTGATCCAGAGATTGAAAGATCGTTCCTTGGACGTCTGCGCGATCGAAGGGAAGAAGCCGAGATTGAGACTGTGTTGGCCGCTGAGACTGACACGACCGAGAACGTTGAGACTGAAACCGCTGAAGTTGCTACTATCCCAGCTGCTGCTATGGCTGGAAACGGAACTCTACGAGAGCTTACGGCACCGAATATTGGGGCTGAACCCCTAGCTGTGATCATCCCTGCGCTGGATCAAGGGGTGAACTTCGAATTGAAGACTGGAATTGTTAACTACCTGCCTAAGTTCCACGGTCTGAGTGGAGAGGATTTGATTTCTCACCTGGGCAAGTTCCACAATGTCTGTATGACGATGAAGCCCAGGAACGTGACTGAAGAGAAGTTTAAGATGAGAGCTTTTGGCTTTTCTTTACTCGATAATGCGAGCGACTGGTACTATCACTTGCCACCAGGAACCATAGATACATGGGCGAAATTGCACAAGGCGTTCTTGGATAAGTATTTTCCGACGAAGAAGGCGAATGCTTTGAAGAAGGCAATTGCCAACATTGAGCAGGCTTGTGATGAGACACTGTATGATTATTTGGAGAGGTTCAAGAGGCTCTGCTCCAGCTGTCCATTCCATGGATACGCCCAGCAGGATCTTGTCCTTTATTTACACAACGGTCTACAGGACCAAGATAGGAGAATGGTCGATGCTGCATGCGGTGGCAGTATTCTGAATCTGACACCGAAGGAAGCCATGGACCGAATCCAAGAGATGACTGAAAGCACCCAGAACTTTGGAAAAACTTACCAAAGAAAGGCGGTCAATGCTTTGACCCCTGCAGGATCGAGTCCGGTATTATCTGAGTTAGCCGAGTTGAAGGAGATAGTCATGAAGATGGCGAATCAGAATGCTCCTCAACAAGCCAGACCGTGTGGCCTTTGTCCTAGCCAGGCCCACCACACAGATACATGTCCTCAGCTGCAAGAGGATGGTGTTGCTGAAGTTAATGTTGTAGGAGGCTATGGAGCCCCTAGACAACAGTATGGTGGCCAGCCCAATTACAACCAGAGAGGGCATGACCATCCAGGATTTAGATGGAGTGACCCTCAAGGTGGTCAGCAGTCGGCACAACAGCAATATCAGCCGGCTCAGCAACAATAATACCAGCAACGAGCTTAGTACCAACAGAGGCCCCAAGGCCAAACTTGTGGAGCCTCTACTGAGGATATGCTGAAGACCTTGACTCAGCACTTTGCTACGCATGTGCAGGCTACTGAGTCGAGTATCAAGAATATAGAGAGGCAGATTGGCCAGTTAGCCGACGAGGTGACTAAAATCAACCAGAGGACCTCAGAATGTCGTTTATTTCTTGTCTAGCTTTTGACATATCTACAAAACATAATAATAAGGTTACAAAACTGTAAAAAACATATAAGCATTCTCATCTCAATGAGACGGCATGTGGAGAAGAATTGTTTATATGAAATACATCTTGTCTAGCTCTTGTCTAGCTTTTGACATTGCATCATGGGAGCCATCTCATCTCAATAAGATGGCTCCCATGATGCAATGTATATAGGAAATACATCTTTTTCAAAGTATATAGAAATATGTAAATAGACAGAAGAATTGAAGATAAATGACATTGTTGAAAATAGAGGGGTTATTATTAGTTTGTGTAGAAGTTGCTCCGAGAGAGTATTTGTTTCATTGGCAAAAGGACTAATGTAATAGTCTCTCGGAGCAACTTCTACACCGACTTAGGTAAACATGCCTCCTCATTAAAGAACAAAAACAGTAATATATTTGCTAGTTATGCAGGATCTATCTGTATCTGTCTTTCTTTTTATCTACTCTGTCTCTCTCTAAACATCCTTTTTTTTTCCTTGATGAGGATGTCTGGAGGCTGGGAACAGATCATTGACTATCCTAGTTCATTGACTGTGGAGTGTACTTTGAAGAAGAGGATCTAGTTATCTGCATGCGACCATGTATGTTCTCTCTCTCTCTCTCTCTCTCTCTCTCTCTCTCTCTCTCTCTCTCTCTCTCTCTCTCTCTCTAAATTCTATATAAAAAAAATTCAGAACAAAATATCAGATATAAAGGTACATTATTTCTAGATATTAGATCTGTTGGATTACATCTCTCTGAAATAAAAATTGGTATAGGAATCATACATAAACAGCCATATTATTGAGAGGGTATTAGTTAGTGCATAGTATGCTTGGAGAAGTTAATAGTTTCATCACCAAAAGGAATAAACTATAACTGCTCTAAGCATATTCTGCACTGACATTCAGTTAATCATGCCTACTTGTAAAAGACTAAAAACAGCAAGTGAAAAGAACAAACAAATTAACAAAGCAAACTTCAGTAAATAAAAAGTGAAAAAAAACTTAAACAAACATACTCATCATTAATAATCATGTAATACCTAAAGCAAACATAACTAAGAGTTAAATGTTTTTAAAAAATGACATAATAAACTAAAAATTAAAAATGTCTAAAAAGTTTAAAACAAATAAAATTCATGCTACCCTAATCTTCATTGCCTTCTTCTGCCTCAAATGGTTCTTCATCTTCATCGTCTTCTTGTTCAATATCTTCTTCTTCCTCTTCGTTGACTTGTTCTTCTTCATCACTTAAATTAATCACTTCCTCTCTCCCGTTTAAGTATTGCCAAGGTAGAAAATTAAGCTTTGCAAATTCATCCAAAGTACTCCATAGTAGAAGTCCGGATATTTCATTACCCACTTCATAAATACATGAAAGTTGCCATGCTTCAACAGACTTGCTATTGAATTTCAATATGTAATCATTTCCTTCCCTGTCAATCCATATATTTACATCACTGTTGCGTCATGTGATGTAATTGTGTTCATTATTGTACAATGAATCAATACGTATATAGCGGTCATGGCCATATGGTAAAAACATTTGCTCAAGAAGACTTTCTTCCAATTCAGCATGTGTAAGAACAATAATCATAGGATTATAGGATGTAAATGTTGAATGAAATCCTATGAGTTGAGTTGGACTGAAAAATCCTACCACATTTCTTATTGCAACATTCATATGAATGTTTGGGAATAGAATAGGATCCCTCTCACAAATGAATGGAGTATATCTCTTATTCATTTCATCCAAAGCATTTTTGAACATGCACATGCGTAAAACAAAAAAAAAACAGTTTTTTTACAATATTACATTAATACAAAACGACATATAATATTATTAAATTACAAAAAAATAGTATAATAAAAATACCTTTGCATTTGCTAGATCACTCGGCATAGTAACTGAACATTTTATGTAATGTTCATCGTCCGATAAATCAATTGGAAAGGAAAGTCTAATGTAAAAAATTTTTGCGATACTTGGAAACCTAAAAAAATGGTTTTCCGGTACAATATCTGTAAGGAAAAGCACCTCAGTGTCAATTGAGATATCATGCGGAAAGGGATGCACCATACTGAATACTATAAAATGATGATCCTGGAGAACTTAAGAATGTTGAACGTGATAGATGGATAACAACATATGTGGTACTTATAGAGTCTTGATTTAATGATTTGTAATTATGTCCATATTTTGAGATAGTATAAAAATAACAATAGAATAGTTTGTCATAGAAAATCAGTAAATCAACTTTATGACCTAAATTTACTTAAACAAAATTCTACATTCATCACGTAAGGAAATTTCTGATATCATCACATATATGAAAATTATAATGTTTCCATGTAATATCATTACAATATTCTATAAGTATGATATATACATATATGGAAATTCATATTAACAACAGCATAATATGAAAATTATAATGTTTCCATGTAATATAAATAATATATTATGTAAGTATGATATATACATACACGGAAATTCTTTGTCCAAAAAAAAAGAATACATGTACTGTTCTGCATTATTCACGTAAGGAAATTTCTGATATCATCATTCATTACTGATTTTTTCATATATTCATTAATACACTTGTAAACAGTATAGTCCGTTTCTCAATAGATCATATACCCTACTCTAGACACTAAACCCTAAATCCTATAACCTAAATCATATAACTAAAATCTATTGATTTAGTTTTAATTTTAATACCTAAAACAATCAAACATTACAAATTGAACAACACAAAAATAAACAATACCTTTTTTGCTTCATTATGCAAAAGCAATTTAAATAATTTGATTTTGCTTCATTATGATAAATAAATTTTTTGACACTTTCTCATTTTGTGTAACAGGTTTTAACCTAACAAATAGGTCAGACAACTGAAACCAGAAATTGTTGTTCCCTTGAAGTGAAATGGATTTCTTGGTGTTATAATATTGCAAGGTAATACTATTATTTACAATGCAAGTTATACATTTCTTTCAGCTTTATATTGATTATTTGCATACAAAATATTAACTGTATGATCCTATTCCTTGAAAATACAGGTTTTAGCATTAGTCTCCAATCTACATATATTAATGGGATTGAAGATAAACACTAAGGTCATGTCGTTATCTTTATACTTGTTCAAATTGCTAGAAATTTTCTAAATCTTTGAACTAATAAAGATTATTTAATCTTAATGGTGCAGTTCCATGTGGTGTTGTGTGGATTCGTACCAGCAGAAAAAAATATTTTGGAGTCGTATTGATGCTATGGAAGACATAAAGGTACGCAAAGAACATACTTTAGGTTAATATTATTATTAGTAGTGTTATATCAAAGAAAATAGTTTAGCTTCGTTGCATGTTTTAGTATCGTAGAACCTTAGTCATATATCCACCCATGTTTTTGATTTAGTTTAAGTAACAAAATATCATTAAGCAAAAACAAAATAATTAAATTTCAATTATATAAACTGACCAGAATTCTGCAATAGAATCAAAACAAATCGTCTAACTTGGAGGAATTAATAAACATCAAACTTATATGAAAACTGTCATTCTAAACTTAACAAAAAATGGACATATGAAATAATGAAATTAAATTCTAAAATGAAATTGTTTATTCATCTAGCTTTTCCTCCTTCACTTTCTTGAATATAAGCCTCTTCCTGGTACTTGAGTGCTCCCCACGATTAGATAAAGGACAATCATCAGCTTTAGTAATATCCTCTTCATCCGATTCACCATTTTCATCATCTTCGTCGATGTTAATATAACGACGCTTACGGGGTGAAACCATTTCATTTGAAGAAACTTTTGACATAACATCATTGTCTAGGGTGAACGATTCCAGATTTTCCTATCAATAAATAAATTAAACATTTATTAAATTTGTGATTAGTAATAAAATAAGTCATAAATATCATAATCTTAAGTCAGCAATAAATACCTCAGATTCTTTGGTCGTTTGCTCAAATTTCTCAATGAGAGTTGTATCGTCGGTCATATTCATCACGGTATATGCAGAAGGAGTAGGAAGTCTACTAATGTTGAATTGCGAAATAAGAACTCTAAATAACATCTTTTTGTTCAGCAATACATTTAACTCTTTCGGGATATTATTTATGTCCTCATCCTGGAAAAAAAATAAGTTCAGTAAAAAACAGAAATTCAAAAGTTATGCATTAATTTTTTTTTTATATATACCTTATCCGTTGATTCTATAATGCTGGAAACACTTTTCTTCGAGATTTGTGAAATTTCCCTATCAAATATGGTGAACTGAGCGGTACCAAATCCGTCTATAACACTAACTTGAACACTAAATCTGCATATTAGAAAACAACTACAATATCATGTACAAACATTAAACTATCTGAATTTAAATGACAATTTTTTATGAAAGAATTATGTACCTAGGGACTGCATAGTTAACCAAAGTTTCACATTTTTTACACCAAAACCTTTCCTCTTACGATTGCACCTTACTTTTACAACGTTTGCAAGAATTGTAGTACCATCCGTAGGAATCTTCAATATGATCAATGGTGGAAAGAGTAATAGCTTGCAGAACCTATAGTTTATATTATATATAAATATGTAAGATAGTGTACATAAATTTGAATAATATTTATTAACACATAATAAGCAATTGTACAATTTTGAACTAACAGTTGCCTGATCGTGAAGATGTTCGTAGAGTTCATCTAAAGTTTTTCTATCATTCACGTTTAAGAAAAGGTCGGCTTGGGAGTAGGACGGCTCATTTGTCAATTGTACACAACTTTGGCCAGCTTTTGAGCATTCTTTTTTTGAGAAACTGCAATATAAAGACAAATAGTGTAGGATAATCAAAAAAAAAATCACGATATTGGATATTGAACTGCACCATATTTTATGTAATAATAATAATATTACCTTTTCTTAAATTCAGCAATCTCACATACGCTATCATCATCAAAATAAATCCTTGTGCCATAATAACCATTTGACAAATTAGGTATATTATTCCATTTTCCAAGCTTTCCAAATTGTATAATAACTACGACGAAATTGTGTGTTGAAGCCCCAACAAATGGACGACATAATTCGGCATAATCATCCCATAATGTACAATTGATGACATTATCCCTGCAATCTTATACAATATAAAATAACTATGAATATAAAACAACAGAATATAAGATAACATATTAAATTTTATTACCATGGAGAAATTCAAAAAAAAAAAATACCTTGTATCCATCAATTGTATATTGATCCTTTTACCCTCTTTTTCGTTCCTGTTAGTAAAGGTAAAAATGTTGTCTCCAATTCCAACCAATTGCCCAATAACATCTACACAATAAGTAATATTATGTGTAAAATAAAATATTAAATGTACTGAAATAGTAATTGATATAATATAACAACTGTTAAATTAAAAGATTTACTAACCATACAGATATCCTTGATCCAGTGACTCGTCCAGGATTTTTTTGAAATCAGCGAATTTGAATCCATGAATAGGAATAGAAATTGATGAACTCCGCTTAATTGTAGTGTTGTGATAAAATATTATCTTGTATTTATGATTAGAGAACTTGAAAGGTATATTATAAAGAGCAACTCCAAAGTTTGAAATCAAATATACACCTCCTTCCTCTAATATTCCAAGATTCACCATAAAAGCTTCTTTAATTACTCCATGAATTTTCTCACCCTTGACACAATAAGAAGTTTGTGTTAGTCCTATACAAATATTAGACAAACAATCTACTATATATTAAATACAAATTAATAAAGAACTGAAAATTAATACCTTTTCATCCATTACAATGATTTCAGTTGTATTGTATTGCGTACGATCTTCTTTCTTTGGAACTTTAAACAATCGAATTACTCGAACCTTTAGCTTATAATTCCCTCGGGTACCCGTAATATCATTTATTTCTTGTTGTTGTTTTGACATTGCTACAAAGGTCATACACAAAAAAACAATACAAAGAACAGTTCAATAATGGAATATCTTTAATTGCACAACATATTTGCTGTTCTGTATTTGCTGGTCTGTAAATGGAAAATCAGTAATGGACAAAATACATACGAAAATCAATAATACAGGTTAATCAGTTCAATGTTTGCTGTTCTGTAAATGCAAAATCTCAGTGGAGATGGGGAGAATTTCCGAACCTTTAGCTCATTGTTATGAATTGAAAAAACATACCTGCTGTCTCGATATTATGTAGCTTTGCTCAATAACTCACAAAGTTATAGAACGTAATTGAGGAAGATGCTCTCTATTTATAAGGCTTAATTTTTATTAATTATATTGGTTGATTTTATTTGATTGTGCACATATTCAACTTCCATAATGGATGCAATTTTATTCTGTACAGGTATTGTATACATCTTCAAATTGGATAAAATCTTGCCTTGTAGATTACACAATGGAGAAAAATATATGCACTGGGCCCAGATCATTTCGTACTATGTATGGGCTTGCAGATTAGCATTTTTTTTTGTTTAACCAATTCATTTTTTGGGTTTAAGCAATAATTATCCATTGATGTAATTTTGGTACGTATGCCTATGTTGTTTTTTTTAGGTCATTTGAAGAAGCAGCTTCATTGTTATATTCTTTGCATGGATGTAATTTTTGTCATTTTTGTGTTCTTTGCATATTTTGCAGGTTTGTATACATGTATTATGTTGCAGGTTGGAAATTTTTTATGGCTACCCTAATTGCATTAGGGTTAGTAAGATTATTTTGCAGGTTATCCAGACATTTGCAGGGATTTGCATGAATATTTAGTCATTCATTTTAGCCATTTTTAGTGTGGTTGTTCATATATTAAAGATTTTCAAAATATTTGTGCGATTCTGTAATATGATTTGCGAACAAAAAAAGCACAAAAAAAGAGTAGCAGATCTTAAGTTATCATTATGGAAAATATAATATTTTACACATATTCTGGAAGATTGAAATTGAAAGACATAAACGGACAAAACAGGAATAAACGGATTTAATGACACGTGGACAAAATGCTGTAAAGTTGCCACGTGGCAGGAAAAAATCGGTGCAATGTAGGAGCGCCACATGGCGTAGCCGGACCTTTGCGTTTAGTAGATATATAGTAGATTCTTGAAAAAGCTACCATGTGGTTCGGATCATGTAATATATATAGGGCCTTACTATTCGGCGCATAGGCAAAATTGTCTTTCAGCGCATAGGGTCGCCACGTTACGTGTGGAGTGGCTCCACACGTAACGTGGGGTAATTTTTTTTTTTTTAATCCACACGTTACGTGTGGAGTGGCTCCACACGTAACGTGTGGTATTTTTTTTATATATAAAAAAAAATAAAAAATTTTAAACATCACGTAAAAAAAGTCTAAAACTTATATTTTTTTATCAATGTTAAAATGTTAGGAAATTAATCCTAACTGGATGGAGGATGCTGGTTTGAGAACGTGAGCTGGTTTTTTTTGTCTCCATGAAGGTTCAAGCTAGCGTACTTTTTTATCTGACATTTGATCATTTCAAGGCTTAATACATCATTGCTTATACGCCCTGCTTATTGCTGTGCACATCTTAAGCATTCATTTTTTGTTCATGTATGTAGTATTGGGTAAGTCTGACACTGGTCAAGCTTGCAGTATTAAAAATTTGAGGTTATAGAAAGAAAACTTCTTAATAAAATATATATATATTTGTTCAGAATTGACTCTTAATTTTCCAGCTAAGATACTTCATATTACAATCATTGCTCATACCACTTTTTGTTTTTTTTGGGGTCCTGTGACACCCTAAATCCCATGCCCTAGAAAACCCTAGGGTAAGTAGGGTTTCAAATTTAGGGTTTTCAAAACCATATTATTTTCATACCCTATCATGCTTGTAGCACATAGGGAGTTCATACCATATTTTGTCTTTTTTGGGGTCCTGTGACACCCTAAATCCCATGCCCTAGAAAACCCTAGGGTAAGTAGGGTTTCAGATTTAGGGTTTTTAAAACCATATTATTTTCATACCCTATCATGCTTGTAGCACATAGGGAGTTCATACCACTTTTTGTCTTTTTTGGGGTCCTGTGACAACCTAAATCCCATGCCCTAGAAAACCCTAGGGTAAGTAGGGTTTCGGATTTAGGGTTTTTTCAAAACCATATTATTTTCATACCCTATCATGCTTGTAGCACATAGGGAGTTCATACCACTTTTTGTCTTTTTTGGGGTCCTGTGACACCCTAAATCCCATGCCCTAGAAAACCCTAGGGTAAGTAGGGTTTCGGATTTTGGGTGTCACAAGACCGCAAAACAAGACAAAAAGTGGTATGAACTCCATATGTGCTACAAGCGTGATAGGGTATGAAAATAATATGGTTTTGAAAACCCTAAATCTAAAACCCTACTTACCCTAGGGTTTTCTAGGGCATGGGATTTAGGGTGTCACAGGACCCCAAAAAAGACAAAATGTGGTATGAACTCCCTATGTGCTACAAGAATGATAGGGTATGAAAATAATATGGTTTTAAAAACCCTAAATCTGAAACCCTACTTACCTTAGGGTTTTCTAGGGCATGAGATTTAGGGTGTCACAGGACCCCAAAAAAGACAAAATGTGGTATGAACTCCCTATGTGCTACAAGCATGATAGGATATGAAAATAATATGGTTTTGAAAACCCTAAATCTGAAACCCTACTTACCCTAGGGTTTTCTAGGGCATGGGATTTAGGGTGTCATAGGACCCCAAAAAAGACAAAATGTGGTATGAACTCCCTATGTGCTACAAGAATGATAGGGTATGAAAATAATATGGTTTTAAAAACCCTAAATCTGAAACCCTACTTACCCTAGGGTTCTAGGGCATGAGATTTAGGGTGTCACAGGACCCCAAAAAAGACAAAATGTGGTATGAACTCCCTATGTGCTACAAGCATGATAGGATATGAAAATAATATGGTTTTAAAAACCCTAAATCTGAAACCCTACTTACCCTAGGGTTTTCTAGGGCATGAGATTTAGGGTGTCACAGGACCCCAAAAAAGACAAAATGTGGTATGAACTCCCTATGTGCTACAAGCATGATAGGATATGAAAATAATATGGTTTTAAAAACCCTAAATCTGAAACCCTACTTACCCTAGGGTTTTCTAGGGCATGGGATTTAGGGTGTCACAAGACCCCAAAAAAGACAAAATGTGGTATGAGCAATGATTGTAATATGAAGTATCTTAGCTGGAAAATTAAGAGTCAATTCTAAACAAAAATATATATATTTTACTAAGAAGTTTTCTTTCTATAACCTCAAATTTTTAATACTCCAAACTTGACCAGTGTCAGACTTACCCAATACTACATACATGAACAAAAAATGAATGCTTAAGATGTGCACAGCAATAAGCAGGGTGTATAAGTAATGATGTATTAAGCCTTGAAATGATCAAATGTCAGATAAAAAAGTACGCTAGCTTGAACCTTCATGGAGACAAAAAAAATCAGCTCACGTTCTCAAACCAGCATCCTCCATCCAGTTAGGACTAATTTCCTATCATTTTAACATTGATAAAAAAAAATATAAGTTTTAGACATTTTTTTTCGTGATGTTTAAAAAAAAATACCACACGTTACGTGTGGAGCCACTCCACACGTAACGTGTGGATTAAAAAAAATAAAAAAATTACCCCACGTTACGTGTGGAGCCACTCCACACGTAACGTGGCGACCCTATGCGCTGAAAGGCAATTTTGCCTATGCGCCGAATAGTAATCGTGTATTATGTATGATGGAAGAAGACCAATTATATGCTATGTGTCCCATTAGGTTGCATACGCTGGAATCTATTTCATCTGTGTGCTATTGAAACTTACAGGACACTTGTGTTATGATGTCCATGCGGAAAGATAACGCAAGCTGGCAAAATAATACAGTTGATGCAAGTGTTGTGATAAATCCCAAATTGTGCTCACCAAGATGGATGCATTTGTTATGTGTATGAAAATGCATGTTTTTTTTCTTCTTATTGTCTATTTATAAGTTGTAAAAATACGTCTAATGATCATGATAACTTTTGATGATAATGTTCTTACTTTTCTTTCGTGGTAGTTCTTATTTGTTTCCCCAAGAGATTACATTATTGGTAACATAGAGCTAGAAATCTTAAGTTCATTCATGCTAACAAGGATTTGAGGTGATAGAGTTGATTGTTGACATCCAACACTACTTGCAGTATGTTATGTGTATCTTTATAAATATGGTTCATGAGGATTTTTATTTACCATCATAAAACCCTTACTTGGGTCTATAGTTCATCAATTTAGCCCTAATAGGTTTTCTTTGCATATTTGTTTTATGAATCCGCAAATATCATTGCAATCATATGTCGGGGTTAGGGATGGCAATGGGACGGGGATTCCCCATTCCCCACGGGGAATCCCCGCCACGGGGATTCCCCATTCCCCACGGGGAATCCCCGCCACGGGGACGGGGAGCTCCAACGGGGACGGGGGAGGGGATGGGGCGAAAGTTTAATCCCCGTGCGGGGACGGGGAGCGGGGCGGAGATAGAGGTCCCCGTCCCGTTTCTCACCCCGTCCCCGGCCTCGGCGGGGAAACCCGTGGGGATCCCCGCCGAATACATTTGTTTTGTAATTTCTCTACCCCTAAACCCTAAATTTTATACAATTTAGTCCCAAAATCTCGTACAATCAGGGCCGGCCCAGAGGGGGGGGCAGCATGGGCGACCGCCCAGGGCCCCCAAATTTTTGGGGCCTCAAAAAATTTTTTTAGGTATGTATATATGTGTTAAATATGGGTAACAAAAGGCCAGCATAGTCTAGTGGTCTTAGAGCACACCTTTCTCCAATAGGTCATGGGTTCGATTCCAGAATTTTGCATCTTTGTCTTATTTTTTTTTTAAATAAGAGCTTATATAAGGGCCCCTAATTAAATTTCACCCCGGGCCTTGAAAATGTTAGGACCGACACTGCGTACAATTTAGATGTTAAACCTTAAATATCAAACCCTCTAAACCATATACCCTAATACATATACATTAAATCTAAATTAAAGATTTTTGTGAGTGATAAAACGGGGATCCCCGACGGAAAACGGGGCCCCGGCGGAGACGGGAACGGAGGGAGATTTTTATTCCCGTTCGGGGATGGAGACGGGGACGGAAATGGGTCTGTAAACGGGGACAGGGAGGGTACTCCCCGCCCCAAACCCGCCCCGTTGCCATCCCTAGTCGGGGTGGCAAAGAATCTCAATGCGATTATTATAGCGTTCAGGGGACCCAGGAAGCAAGTTTGATATTTGACCGCCTTTTCTAATTTTTCATCATTATTCTGTAACTCTAGAAAAGCCTTCTAGTTATGAGTTCTGACTTATGGGGCAACTGTAGTTACTGCAAGGGCACTCTTTTACTTGATATTTACTTTTGACTGCTTGAATATCTTTGCCTCAGTCGATAATCCTAACGTAGTATTCTGATGTTGTCATTGTAGAAACATTGTGTTTGTATCACCCCTAATGTTTGGTACTTAACGACCCATTGATTGCTTACATTTTCCCTTTTCTTGTATCTCATAACATAAAGATAATGGGTCGTTATCATGGTTCCTTGAGGTAAGGGTTTGATGAATCGTTGCTAATTTAACATTCTCACAGCTTACAAAATTGAGTTGAAAGGGAGGAGTAGTAGGAGAGAATCATGCCTTGTAGCGGGTATTTCAGTCGCCTCCTATTTGAGCCATGAAACAAATTTTATTTTAGTCGCCCTAATTTATCATTTTATTTTATCAGAGCATACATTTATTTATTGCTTAATATTTACGTGGGTAGCGAAATATTTTTGCGGGAAATATAGAAAGGGGTAAGATTTTATTATACAAAAAATCCCTTCACTCTCCCTTCTCGACTCAAACCCTCGATCGCCATGGCTGACCCCCCCCTAAACCCTAAACCCTAAACCCTAAACCCTAAATCCTAAACCCTAAACCCTAAACCCTAAACCCTCCCCTCCCCTCCCCTCCCCTCCCCTCCCCTCATCTCATCTCTCTCTCTCTCTCTCCTCTATCTTGTCGTTCGTTTGCTCCAATCCTAAATGGTTAACTTCCTTCTCTTTAATTGTATTTTTTTCCTGTGTCTTGTCTTTTCTCTCGACTTCCCATCTGCTTAATTGGGGTGTTCTGTTTGTTTGCTGCGTGTCTTCTCTGCTCAATCAGTGCTCAATCGACGCTCAAGCGGTTCGTTCTCAATTGATCTCCTATCTGCTCAATCGGTGCCTTTTCAGTCCTTCTCAATCAACTTGTGCGTTGTGTTTGTTTGCTGCCTTGTGCTTTGTTCTCATCTTTGTCCACTAGTTCCCATATGCTTGTCTTCTCTATCCCTCAAGGTACATTCAAGTTGCTAGTGTTGTGTTACCGTCTTTGTCTACTAGTTTGCTTCTTTTCAATATCAAATTGCATAATGCTTTCAACTTGGAATTATTTATTAGTTTTTGGCATATGGAATAACTGAAGTATTGGACCCTTACTATTGGAATCATTTATTAGCCATAGAGTTTCTAGAGTATTAAAAGAGAATAAACATATTATATTGAAAATATAAAGCATATATAGCACATGAAACATCGATCAACAAGTAGTTGTAATTGCTTAAGCTACAAAATTATAGAAAAGGAATTCTCAAAGGGGATATTGTTCGGTGTATAAAGATGGCATACTAAAACTAACTTTGTTACATTTTATATATTTGTTGTTTCGATTAGTGATCTTGATACTTATTTTGGATTGCATTTTTTCATTTATGTTGCTTTTATCTACCATAGATAATTAGTATATAATGATACTTATTTAGGCCAATTCTTTGAACTTTTTTTGCATAGACTTGAAGCATGGTTATGGATAGAATGTGGCTGATCAATAGGTCAGCATTTGATAGGAGACAACCAAAGTATATAGAAGGAGTTGTGGCATTTTTAGAATTTGCATTAAATGGTAAAAATGGGGGAAATGTGATGAGGTGCCCTTGTAATAGAGCCTTTGGTTTTGATGAAACTTTCCCTAAAAACTCCTATGAGGCAAAGAAGTATACGAATAATTTAGGTCTTAATTATGTTAAGATTAATGCATGTGTGAATCATTGCATTTTATTCCGAAAAGAATATGCACATTGCAACGTATGTCCAAAATGTGGGTGCTCTAGACAGAAGGATGCTCATCATATACAAGTTGATAGCAACAATGAGGAAGATGAAAGGCTTCAAACAGAAAAGAAAATTCCTCAATTAGTCCTACGGCACTTAGTTGCACCCCTAGGATTCCAACTTTGGTTGAGTTGGTGGCTACTTTGATATTATAAATCACTGGTGAAAATTAAAAAAAAAATAGTGGTTGGTATTTGGTCGAGGATAGGAAATTCTATAATTGTTTCATATTTATGGGAGTTTGTTGCTTACAATTTTTTTTTGGTTGACTTCTTTAATTTTATGAACTTCCTTCCTCTAGGGTATGACACAATGACTCAACCAACTTTCAAGTTTTGTTGATTCATGGACAGAGTTTTGATTCAAAATATGTGGTTCTTGTTTGGCTCAAGCTTAGTTTTTCATCACCGGCCAATTGGCAATGCAATATCTCAAAGCTACTATATATATGTACAAGTTTTAAAGTACACTATCTATTAATGCTAGTATTCAACTAATTGATTTGCTATGTCTCCTTTTTGTAGGAGAACAATTGAAGACTCTAATAAAAGTAACTAACTTCTCGGAGGAGATTATTTTGCTATATATTCTAATTACATTAGTGAACATGGGTAGCAATGTGGCATAATGATATACAACATATATTTTGATGGCATTTTGCCTTGAACTATATCAAGTTTCTTATGGGATGTATAGGATGATATCCTTAATGACATTTTGTTGGAACAAGTACCTTATTAACATATTTTAAAGTTTATATGTTATATTATATGCTCATGTAAAATAGAAAAATAAAATTCCACCAATTTTTAGCATAGTTACTCTAAAAAACCTTTTGTAAACGTTTTCTAGGCGACAAATCTAGGACTTCGTAGCAAAATGCTATGGGCGATGAATCTATGACTTCGACATAAGGCTATGAGCGACAAAACGAGGACTTCGTAGCACAAGGCTATGGGCGACAAAACGAGGACTTCGTAGCACAAGGCTATGGACAAAAAAATGAGGACTTCGTAGCACAAGGCTATGGGCAAAAAAACGAGGACTTCGTAGCACAGGGCTATAGGTGACAAAATGAGGACTTCGCAGCACAAGGCTATGAAGACAAAACGAGGACTTCGTAGCACAAGACTATGGGTGACAAAGCTAGGACGTCGTAGCACAAAGCTATGGGCGACAAAGTCGGGACTTCGTAGCACAAACTCTTAGGCGAATTGCTTTTGTCACAAAAGGATATTTTGGGCGACAAACACATTCTTGTCGCCCAAAACAAATGATGACTTGACTCGGCGACAACAATTTGTTGGTCGCCTTAGATTTAGGGCGACAAAAGGCGATACAATTTTTTGTTGCCCAAAGCGATTTTTCTTGTAGTGCAAATGAGTAAGAATTTAAAAAACATCAATTAAAAAAAATAATTTTATTTTGCATTTGCACAGATACCCCAATTTAGGTATTCTTGCAAAAGAAATAATATGACTAAATCTTCTTCTTCTTTTTTCAAATTATGAAAATAGAAAAAAAAGGAAATGTATTTATAAAAATGAAACATATATGTTAAGGAGGGGATAATGATTACCTTTTTTCTCTCCTAAATCACAATATTATACAACTTTATCTTTCCAAATCGCAATGAAGTAATTTTTTCCTCCCAAGTTTTTCCAACGTTTTCAATTTTATTTTCATAAAAGGTTAAATCTACAAAAATGGCTAAAAAAGTGGAACATTTATTTCTCTTTGAGAGACAAGAAAATAGCTTTCTTGTGTTTTTCATCTGTAATAACCCTCGTTTCTATATAAGAATATGGGTGTAATTTATGTTAGTTTTATTTTTATTTTAATAAAAGGTATGATATTTATTATTTTCTTTCAAACTGGAATAGATTAATCAAATGGAGATTAATAATATGTTAATTATGATTTAAATATGGTTAAATTTATGAGAGGATGTGATTTAAGCTTAGAACTAGCCTAAGTTAATTTTCTTTCATTTTAAAATTGATTAAGAAGCATTATTAAACTTAAGTTAATTTCATAAAATAAGTTTGGGAAATTTTTGTAATTTTTGAAATTTAAAATAGGGGTATATTTCCCACAACTTGAAAAGTTGGGCAAAAATTTATAACTAAGCCAAAAAATTGGGGTCACGGTCGTGAAGCAGAGTCAGCCTTCTTCTACCTTCAGCCGTGTGGCCCGTGTTCAAGCTTGCCCTTCCATGGCGAACTTGGACCGATTTTTTACTCGTTTGCTCAAATTAATCCATGGGCTTTGTAGATATGATCGATATGTATCTAATCCCGCAATTATCGGGTTAGTAATTTCTCTTGATTTGCTCGCATTTAAGCTGGGAACGAAGACACGTTTGAATTACATGTTTTTCAGAAGCTGGGAACGAAGACCCTTCAAACGTCCATTAATTTCATCCAATTTCAAGATTTAGGGTTCGCTTAAATTTCAGAGGGTTTCGTGTTTTCCTTGGCAAAATTCTCCCACCTCGATGCATCACCGTCAACGATTTCGGTGTCCAGATCTTCATCTTGAAGTCACGAATCCAACGCCACCAACCACAATCCATTTGACTCCGGATCGAGCCTGAATCGAGATGTTTCCTTCACTGATGCAACTGATTCTGTTTTGGGGTATAACCGAATTTCTCTTTTGGTATTTTTCTTAGTTTATTCCTAATTAGATGGCTAATTAAGATTAATTGGTCACAATTTGGGTTAATTTAATTTTATTGATATTTAAATTAAATTAAACATATTTTATATGGTATTGGAATTAAATAAGTTAAGTATTTTTATGCACATAATTAATATACTTCGGGTGAGAAGTACAACGTGAAAACCGTTCGGGCTCCTGTCTAAGTGAATTATCTCTCCAATCTGAATATGCACAACACGCATGCGGTGAGGTTGATTGAGTACCCAATTAGTCAAATGAGTCGTTTTAAAAATCTTGGTGTGTAATAATTATAAATGTTCTCAAACAAATACATATAATTTCTATAAGACTCAATTTCATTGGAGTCTTCTCTTGAATCATGTCTCTTCCAATGTTTCAGTGGAAATATAGTAGCTATATACCGTTTATCGAGTATTATTCGAGAAACAATGGTAGTAACTATATGCGACTACACATAACCTCACATAAAATACCATTGCATAGTGTTTTATTTGATTAACCAACCTTTCATTTTTCTTGCATGGTTGACTGTTGTCATCCGTCCCATACGACACATCAGTCGTTTTTCTCAGGCTATCACGAAGTAACGAGTCAGAGGAGAAGGCTTGTAGTTGAAGTTGTATATCAAAGTATATTTTGAAGTTGTTTTGGTATCGATCTAATCTTCTTAATAAATGTAATAGGAAATAATATTTAGATAACCTAGTCATGTATTTAGGGTTTATATAAAGTCTTCCGTTGTAATTTCATTTTTTTTTTGTAAAACTAGTCTTCTCAATTTGTGAGAGAAAATTTTAATACAGATTGAGTATTTGTTTGACAAGTCTTCCGCTATTAATTCTTCTGTTATCAATGTATTTACAAATAAATGTTCGGATTTAAGCCCGTGGTGGGTTTGGACTTTAAAGTCTGAGGTCATTAGCGTGTGACATTTCCGACATAAATCGGGTGTGTTACATCGTCAACTCATTTTACTTCTATTCTCTTTTTTTTTTTTGCTGCAGGCTAGAATTGGGTCTCCATCCTAAATGGATGGCAGACCCAGATCATCCTTACGGATGATCCGAAAAAACTCCAGCGCTGCAACGCAGGCTGGTGAGGAGAAAGACTCATTTCGAAACGTCCTGATAATAGCATCAGGTATGAGAGAACCTTGAATATAGGACAACGCAGCCCGAATCCAATCTAAGTTCAATTCATTGGAAGCTAGGCAATCAGCTGCGGCGTTTGCTTCCCGATAGGTATGGAAAACTTGGAAGGAATGAAATTTATTAAGGAGGTGTTGAATATCTTCAATAATCGTTCGTATTTCCCAAGGAATTTTCCAAACTCTCTTAATGGCATTAATAACTGTTAGATTATCGCCTTCAAGGATAATATTCTTAATCTTGTAGCGAATTGCAACTTGGATTGCCTTTAATGCAGCTAAAGCCTCGGTTTTTAGAATGTTAATGTGTCCAATATCATCACTTCCGATGAAAAGAATCTTACCATCCGAATCTCTACAAATATAGCCTATTGATGATTGTGATGGTTTAACAGATCCATCAAAATTGATCTTACACCAGTCTTGTGGAGGATGTTTCCAAGTTCGGTTATGAAGCAGTCGTCGATTTCTTTTTTTGTTCCCTTAGTTTGATCTTGTTGTGTTGTAGCAGTTTTCCAATTATTAAATTGAAGATATGCTTGTTCAGCTATCTGTTTCGGATGTGTTGGTTTATTTTGAAAAATCATATTATTTCTGGCCGTCCAAATGTTATTCCAAAGGAAGATAAGAGTTTTGACGTTTTGCTGTTGAGTAGATTGGTTGATCAAATTTGTAAGATCTTGTATAAAATCAGCAGTACCAGGCGTGGTGATGTTTTGTCCTGCAATGGTATTGAAATGTTGTATAGCTTGGCTAGTATGTATGCACTCGAAGAATAGATGTTCTCGTGTTTCTGACATTGAGCCGCAAAGTGCGCACTGATCTGTCATCCTATGGTAATATTTGTTCAAGCGTTCCGTTGTGGGAAGTGAATCGGAGACGGCTTTCCAAATGAAGTTTTGTAGCCTAGGCGGAATATCTTGTTTCCAAATCCATTGAAATAAATCTGTATTTGCAGTGTGAGTTGTGGTTAAAGATAAATTTCTTGCCGAAGAAGTTGTGAACGTGCCAGTGGCAGTTGGAGTCCAAACAATCCTGTCTTCAGTTTGATGAATTGGGATATGAATGTTGAGTATGTGTGGTATAATATGAGGTGGGAGTTTTTGTTGTAATGCTACTGTGTCCCATGATCCATCTGGTGTTATGTATTGCTCTACTTTTTCTTTTTGAAGTTGCTGATTGTATGTGGGTAGTTGTGAGAGAAGGATGTTTGGAATCCATTTATCTGTCCAAAAATAAATTGACTTCCCATTTCCCACTTCCCATGATATCGCTTTCTAGAAGGTGTTTCGGAGGTGTAAGAGACGACCAAATTGCCAAGATTTTGGTTTTTTATTATCCAATGTTAAAATATTATCCTCTTGTAGGTATTTTTCTGTTATTATTCGTACCCAAATGTTATCTTTATCTGTGAGGAGCTTCCATAATAATTTCATTTGTAAGGCGTTGTTAAGATCTTCATCTTTATGTAAACCCAGACCCCCCTGAAATTTAGGTTTGCAAATGTTATCCCAGGATAAGAGTGGTATATACTTCTTGTTAGTTTTATTCCAGAAAAATTGTTTATTAATATCATCAATTTGTTTGTATATTCCTTTTGGGAGCGAAAAACATTGCATTAAATAATTTGTTTTGGATAATAAATTTGATTGAATCAAAATAGCCCTCCCTGCTTGAGATATGGAGTTTGCTTTCCACTTAGATAATTGTTTCTGCATACTATGTATTGCGTAATCAAAGCACTCATTCTTAACTCTGCCACAAACGATAGGAATGCCCAAATATTTTTCCATTGAGTTTGTAATTTGGAGATTTAAAAGGGATGCTAAATGTTGTTTCTTATTCCTATCTATATTGGCTGAGGTTTGGAACGAACTCTTATGATAATTAATTGTTAATCCGGAAATTTCGGAGAATTTTTGAAGCATGCGTTTAATGTAGAGCATATTTGTTGTTGAAGCGTTTGCAAAAATAAGAGTGTCATCAGCAAAACATAAGAATGGGATTCGAGTTCCATGAGTAGATAATTGAATTCCTACTTTAGGGAACCGTTGAAGTGCTTGATGTTGTAATGTCCGGGTTAGGTATTCCATTGCAAGAATGAAAATAAATGGAGCAATAGGATCACCTTGCCTAAGACCACATTTGGGCTTAAACGTTGGCCCTGGTTCATTATTGACTAGAACTGAGAATGAAGAAGATGAAATACAGGTCATTAGTAACGAAATCCATTTGTGATGGAATCCAAATTTTTGTAAGATTTGAACTATAAAGGGCCATTGCAACTTATCATATGCTTTTTCCATATCCAGTTTTAAAGCCATCCATCCGCGTTTGCCTTTTTTCTTTTTATGAAACGAATGAAATACTTCGTGGGAGATGAGTATATTATCAAAGATAGATTTATCTTGAACAAAGGCCCCTTGACAGGGTGAATTAGTTTTGGGAGTATACTTTGTAAGCGATTAGCCATAAGTTTCGTAATAATTTTATAAATTGTAGTACATAAACTGATCGGTCGAAAATGGTTAATTGTTTGTGGATTATCAACTTTTGGTATTAATACTACGAATGATTGGGCGCAATCAGATAGCAGAATATTAGAATGGAAGAAACTCTGAACAGCCTTAATGACCGAGGTACCGACAATTGGCCAGTAGGTGTTATAAAATTCTGCGTTAAAACCGTCGGGACCAGGAGTTTTGTCGGTAGGTAACTCGTTAACAACTTTTTTAATTTCTGCTTCAGTAGGTTGTTTAGTTAACATATCGTTTTCCTCGTTTGAGACAAGAGAAGGAATGATGTCTAAATCTGTATTCGAAACAGGGCGTACATGGTTGGTATTATATCGTTGTTGGAGATCCTTTGTAATTTCAGTTTGAATATCTTTCATATCATAGTAAATGTTATTGTCCAAAGCATGATAAGAAATCATTTTTTGTTTGCAAGCTCGAATTTTAACAGAGGTCTGAAAATATTTTGTATTCTTATCTGTTTCGTTGATATGTTTATCTTTGGCTCGTTTCTTCCAAAGTATGTTGGAATTCTAACAACTTATTATATTTTCGGATGTGTCTAATATATTTTTGGTATAGATAGGTATTTTGTTGATTAGCGAGGTGTTCATCCTGAAGTTGTTGTAACTTGGATTCTGTTTGTCGTAACTGCTTGAAGTTGTTGTTGTTATACTTTCGTAACCAATTTTTTGTCTGTAATTTAAGTTGTTTTTGTTTTGAAAAGAGCTTATACATTAGGGATCCGTGGTAACGAAATCTCCATATCTTTTCCACTAAAGTCTTGTAATTTGGGTTTTGGAGCCAAGTATTCTCAAACCGGAAGGGGTAATTTTTAGCTATACTATTGTTCCCTAGACTAAGTACAATACAGCAGTGGTCAAAAGTAGTAAAGGGAAGATGATTGAGAGTAATTGAATCATGCCATTGTAAAAATTGTGATTGAAGTAGAACCCGATCCAACCTTTCATAAGTAGTGACTTGTTGAATTATCGATTTACGCCAGGTAAATGGAAACCCCGTAAAATTAATGTCAATGAGTCCATGGTAATTAGCTAGGGAATTGAGACGGAAAAATCTAGTTGCAGGGATAGCAGCGCCCCCTTGCTTATCAGCGGCTGTCAAGAGATCGTTCAGATCTCCTATGAGTAAGAATGGTAAATTTAAGGATGAAATAATTTGGTTAATAAGATTCCAGAAGGAGACTTTACCATCCTCTCGGCTAGGAGCATAAACAAAGATTATGATAAAGCTTTTGGTATGATCCGTATATTGAACAACAATGATATTGTGCTTCGCATATTTAATGTCGAAAGATTGTTTTGATATTCCTGACGAGAAGAGCAGCCATAAACCGCCTTTAGAGCCATCTGCAGGAGAGTGGATTAAATTACCAATCCCTAATTTGTGCAAGAATTGGTTAGTTGGTAGAACATTTGATTTAGTTTCCGCTAAGCAAAACAGATCGATACGATTATTCCTTTTTAGGTAAGAAATTTCAGTCCAGAAGTGGGGTCGACGGACTCCACGACAGTTCCAATAGGCAATATTCATATATAATGAGTGTGAAAGAATACAGAGCCAATTTTATTGCGGTTGTAATAAAATTTTATTGCGTTTTTGTTTTGAAATCGGCATTGAGTAAAAGATTTTGAAATATGTTTGGTGGTCTGACGAGTCCAAATATTCCGAAGTTTAGAATTTTGTCCATTTGTTATAATACGGGTCTTTGAAAGTTGTTGTACAATTGTAATATTTAGTCGGCCTGTGGACCTAGTGGTAAGTCGGCCGGTAACTGTAGATGAATTTATGTTTTGTAATCCGTCTTGATCATATATTTTTGAAGGGTGTTTATTGTTTTGCCGAGTCGAAATATTCCGAAGTTCCTGATTTTGTCCATGCGTTGTAATACTAGTCTTTAAAATTTGATGTACAATTATAGTAGTAAGTCGGCCTGTGGGCTTAATGATAAGTCGGCTTGTGGGCCTAATAGTAGATCGGCCTGTGAGCCTAATAGTAGTATTGTTATTGTAGTTGTACTTGTAGGGGACAGCAGCAGATATGTTAACACGAATACAATGAGGATGAAAGAAAGCTGGATAAGTACTGCGTGTAACATAGATAATAATGCAGGGATGACTAGTAGTACTAATAGAATAAAGCAGAGAAGGTTTTGAAAATAATAAGAAGACAACGATCAGCAAAGTTAACTGGAAATAAAAAGGAATATATAAAAATCCAGAGACATTGAAAAGAATAATTAAAAGGGAAATAAGTAGAAAAACTAAGAACAAAGACAAATGAAAATAATATAATAAGGTAAAGCGAAAGAATCAGATTATTAGCGTAGGCAAAACAATAGGCTAAACAAACAACATGTGTACAGGGCAAGTGAAGGATCTTTCTAAAACATTTTTTCAAATTCGTTTGGCTAAGATATTGGAAGTTTCTTCTTAGTGGTAAGAATTTATTTGTAAGGTTATCGAAAAACAATGTCATGCTTACTAATAATAATGTCAGACTTATTATAAAAATGTCATGCCAATAAAATTCAATAGAGTTGCTAGAGTGGTATTCAAACATTTTTTACAATGGATTGTGATTTTACCGTAAAAACAAAGGAGAAGAATGATATGTACCTGAAATTATACTCGTGAAATAATTTCATGTATTACGATGTTGCAAATATGTATGGCATTATTATATAAACATGTGACATTATTTTTCATAACTGTTAAAATAAAGAGTTTATCATTTACAATAAATGTTTGATGAATAAAACATTACTAGTGTAGTATTCGTACCCTATACGGGTGAACGCAATTAAGTAGTTTTAAGAAAAATATATCTTAAGAATTATATAAATGGAAGATTGAAATAACAATAAATTTGTTGTTTAAAAATAATATGTTCTACATTTTATTGTTAATTATATAACTTGTATAAACATATTATATTTCATTCATACCTATTCTCATACATGTTGTTAATTATATTGGTAAAATTTTATCTACTCGCAAAATAACAAATGTGATATCGTTTAATCAATAAAATGTGATACAAAATAATTTTGATGAAGATTAAATAAAGATAATTTTCAATTTATTGACTACAAGGTATTAATTCATCAATGAGTCATTAAAACATATTTGGAACATAAAAGTATTGACTCCATTATGTATGTTGGCTTCATCTATACTATTATTTTTTCCCTCCTTTCCATATTAACGATGCTCATCATCAATCAAGTTGGACGAAACACGTTTTCATAAATCAATATATAGAGAGAATGCAATGCAATTTGCTTCAAAAATTCTAATTCTAATTAATGAGTATAATTCATACTATTTATCTAGTCACATTGGTGAGCTGCTATTTATCTAAAAGAATTAAATAGATGGATAGATATAGTTATATTTAAAAGAAAGTATTAATGAAATAAATATTTAATTGGAAATCTTAAACAAACAACAATTAGTGAGAAAATAAATTAATAAAGTCAAAAATATAGTTCAATTAGACCAAAGAAAATCTTAACACATTTTTTTTATCTTATAAATTGTAAATAATTAATAGGTAATAACTTAGACGATGCAAAAAAATTACGGTCAAATTTAGTTAGTTCAACTGCCAAAAATAATTTATTTAGATCAAATAATAATGAAAATTTAGTATTATAATAATGACTCTTAACAACAAAAGACTTCAAAATATACATATTTTATCTTAAAAAAATTATAAGATTTTTTTAGTCAACTGAAATTTTGATTGTTTAATCACTTTTTATCTTTAAGAATGCTTTACTCTTATTCCGACTTTTTATATACCATTTTTTTTATAAATAATAAAAAACACCATTTTATGTTTTAAAATATATAGTTTGTTTGTACAATAAATATTGGTACTCTTGTTGATGTAAATCAGGTTAAAATACATATAGTACTTGTGAAATTTTGTTGAATACTTTATTCAAAAAATGATAAAATTGTCTGTTAAGATTTGTTAGTTTACAAATTATTCAATAACAATTGTATTTATAATTTTTTTTAAAATAAAATAATAAAATGTGGGTTCAAGAATTGTTGTGATGACTGTGAATGCAAGGGTTATAATATAGATATATAGATATTACATATATAATATTCGACCCATGTGAGGATAAATTTTCTCCAGATAGATGGATACAATTAAATAAAAATAATATAGGGTTTATATAGTGTTGCTAGTTAAATATAACATTATAAAAAAAAGTTAAGTAATAATTAAGGTGGGAGAGAGATTACATGATATATATAATATGTGTTGAAATATTATTGTCAAAATATATCATAAGTCATAAGAAGAAAATAAACTGTTGAGATTCTATTGTATACTTATCATTGATAAAAATATAATTCATCCAGTAAATGTGTAGGAGTCTGTTTATATGCTAATAATTAGAATGAATTAAAGAATTAATTTGTTAAGATTTATTGACTTAATTTTATTTAAAATTTGTTAGATTTAAAATTTGCTAAATTAGTGATACAATAATATTATAGATTTAAAAACCCCACAATTTGCTATATTGCTGAATATTTCATATATCAATAAATGAAAAACTAAAAAATATAGTCTTATCAATCTCCTAAAAACACTCATGGCTCTAAAAGGGAGAGCTTTAATATAGATATATAGATTGAACTAGCCTAACGACCCTATGAAATTTGAACTATGTGATTGATATGGTAGTATGACATTATTTTTCGTCAACCTTATAAGAAAGAGCGACGTTATTCTTTGATACTTTAACATCCACATTCAACTACATTACATTACAATACTTACCACTTACAAGAAATAATTTTCGTAGAATACTTCTACATTTCCCCTCTCGAAAGTATGACATTTTTGTTTGATAAATGTATAATACTTCTACATTAATTGTAAATTTACTAGGAAGTATGACATTTTTGTTTGATAATTCAAAGTTAATTAATTATCTTGGAAACTTAAAACGGTTTATATTTTAGATCAAAATTTATTCCCTAAAACGACTTATATTTCCAATCGGAGGAAGTAAGTTATTAAACAACTAATTTCTTTTTTTTTCTGAAGTGGAACAATTCTTTTCTTTTTGAAGTGGAACATTTCCGCCAAAGATAAGAAGAACATGAAAGTATAAAGAATTAAACAACTAACTAAGTTATTAAACACAAACAACTAATTTTTTTTTTTTTTTCTGTAGTGGAACATTTCCGCCAAAGATAAGAAGAACATGAAAGTATAAGGAATTAAACCAAAATACCACCTCCCACAAACACACAAAGCAAGGGAAAATTGTCATTATAATATGAAATTTGACAAGTAAAAACATATAATAGCCTATAGAAACATACAAGCTGACAACAAAAAGTAATTCAATAGTGCAATAAAAGCAAAGAAAAAAAAAAGGCCGAAAAACCGCACACTCTTTTTTTTTTAACCTCGCACTCTATATGGGCGGCACCTAGTGCAGCCCAGAAAACCTGATTTTCTTGTGCTGCACTAAGTGCCGTCCAAGATGGGTTCAAATTTATTTTTTATTAAAATTATGACTTAAATTGAATTTTTAAAAACCGGTTCACTAAACCGGTTTGTTGTGGGAAAAAAGGTTTATGGGCGGCACTATGTGCAGCTCAGAAAACTGATTCACTAAAACCGGATTTCTGGGCAGCACATAGTGCAGCCTAGGGAGTGTACGACTGAAATTTAACGGTCAATTTGGGCTGCACATAGTGCCGCCCAGAATTATTCTGTGTGGTCATGTGGCCGGCTATATATATGGGAGATGTAATAGTATACCACCATTGAAAGATACAACGGGAAAAAAACTTCAAATCCATTGTAATTTTCCGACTATATATATGTCGTCGTCAAGCGATCCTTTTTGGAGGGGGTTGTCGGAGTCGTCTTCGAGCGCGCCCACGTCTCTAGATGATGAGGATGATTTTCAGTCGCCGATTTCTCCTCAGTACTTCAAGGTACGTAATATTTTTAATTTTTATTGTATAAAATGATTAGATATTAACTGTACTTAGTCTTTAAAATGTAGACTGTTTAGAAATAATGCATAATTTTTGTATATTAGTTTATATAAATTTAATTATTAATTAGTTTCTAATGTACTAATTATTGTATATAAATAGGGTGATTCTAGTGATGATGATTTTTTAGCAATTGAC
Organism: Rheum nobile; assembly: GCA_027886185.1. NCBI lineage: Eukaryota > Viridiplantae > Streptophyta > Magnoliopsida > Caryophyllales > Polygonaceae > Rheum > Rheum nobile. The sequence continues at coordinate 386,121 of WOAB01000901.1, read as the reverse complement.
TTCTCATCCCATTTTACTACTAATGAGATATTTCCGAGTATGGAGGGATTGAGGCAGTGGGTGCAAAAGGTCGGTTTTAGTCTTTCTATGGTGATCACTACTAAATCATCAAAGTCTAAAAAGATTGTTTTTCATTGTGAGAGATCCGGGTTACCTAGGTCCAGCAAGAAAAAGAAGTTAGTCGATGGTAAAAAGGTCAGTCCGATACGAGTGAATAAAGCTAGGTCAAAGAAGAAGGGTTGTCCCTTTTTGTTGCATGGTATTTTTAGGGAAGGAAATGCTATTAGAGATCCTGGGTGGACCATATCGGTTGTCAGAGGATGCCATAACCATATGCTTTCAACCACCTTGATTGGCCATGCATTTGCTTCCCGACTTACGATGGAGCAGCGTAGAAAAGTGATGATTGATACTGCGGCGGGTGCAAGACCCAATGTTATTTCTACACAGATTAGGAATGAATATACGGGTTCAACGGTATCGAGGAGGCAAGTGTACACTGTTAGGGCTAAGGAGAGATTGAAATACCTGTGCAATCTGAATGTGACACAATGGTCATTGGGGTTTTTGAAGGACAAAGGCTATTTGTTGGACAGTGCTACTAAAACGAGGGAAGATGGGAAGGAGGTATTGGCGTGCTTGTTTATTTCTCATCCAGACGCTCGACATTTGTTGTGCATGTTCCCTAATGTCGTCATCATGGATTCGACGTACAAAACCAACATGTAAACCTTACTCGTTTTAGTATTATGAGTAGATAATGATATTTTTGGCGGGTTTAAAGTATTTTTTGTGTTGCATTTATAGGTACGGTATGCCACTGTTCCAGATTGTTGGGTTTACTTGCACCAACTTCACATATTGCATTGCTCTTGTGTTCATGGAAAGGGAGACGGCAAACCACTATTCATGGGCATTGACACGATTGAAGTGGTTGTACGGGGGGAAAAGTCCCGTATGCATCATGTCTGATCGAGAGCTAGGACTGATCAAGGCTGCCAAAATGGTGTTTCCGAAGGTTCGGCATCATTTGTGTCAGGTCCATGTAGACCGTAATGTGAAGGCATATGCTAAGTTGATGAAGATTGACGAGAAGAAATTCTCGGGAAGTGTTCGTCGGGTGATGAGGTCTCACACAAATGAGGAGTATAGAGAGCGACTTGCTCACTTTAAGGAGATATGGAATGAAGGCCTTGTGAAAGATGTCGAGGAAACTTGGTTTAAAGACCATAAGAAAAAGCTAGTTGCGACATGGTGTGATGATTGACGGGGCTAAAGTGGTGATGCCTATCAAATAAATCTCAAAATACCTACTAAGTAGTATAGTAAGCAAGACATGGTCGATCCCACAGAGAGTCAGGTTATCAATTTGTGCAATTCGTTATCACCAACTAGGAACTAGGGGGGGTTTGTTTGTGTTTATCGTAACCAAAGTAAACAAAGCAAGTAAATAAGTTCGCAGGAAACGGTTGTAAATATAAGGGGGAAAAGCGCCACACTCAACAGAGATCCACACAACAATAGATAGGTCGATCACGGAATTCTATCAATCTCAAGTTCTTAATATTCCTATAGTTGTTCTTATCCCGATCTTAGATAACTATTAGTTCTACCAGCCCTAATAGTACTTATTACTAAATCAAATCCGAAAACCTTCAAGACTCAATGAAGCAATAGCATTCAACCAAAGATTCAACTAGATACATGCAGTAGAAACAACCCGTTACTATAAGCATGCAATTAACTCTCTCTCACGATGAAGCGCTCGGATCCCCTATACGCAACGATCGTGCTCGCTACTAGATATGCAACCCGAACCCGGAATCACAAGTCCTAGCAATTAGGAAGATATCATAAACCTAGGTGATCAATCTAGATAAATCAACATAAACCAATAATCAATCAAGCACAAGAGAATTAATCCAACTAGATAGGAAAATGAACAAGAGTAGAAAACTCACAACCAATCAATTGCTGGCTTCAAACTGTCAAGTGCAACAATGGAGGTTTAGTTCTCCATTAGGGTTTGTGAGAGAAAAATACGTAAAACGGTGGCCACCAGGGTTTTTTTCACAAAGTGTTCTAAAATAGTCTTAAATACTAGGAAACCAATATGGAATAAAATAAGGAAATAATAACATTCCGAAATATAAAGTCTTGGATAAAAGAAAAACAGAAATAAAACTCGGAAATAAATCTCGTCAGCGTCTTACCACAGCGGGGTGCGGTGGCCTTCCTGCCGCGGGGGGCGGTAAGCTGCCGTGGCCAGGCGTCAGCTCTTCTTGCCGCTGGGGGCGGCCATCTTCACACCGTCGGGGGCTGTGGTCTTCAGACTCGTCTTCTTCTTCTCCTAGCTTGCCTCGCACCACTTCTTAGCACATCTCTTCACTCCATTGGCGTCTTCTATTGGTGGCTTCCTCCTCAGTGTCTCCAGTGATCTCCAATATAGCTCAAACACTCCTAATAACACCAAACTTCGCCCCCAAATGCCATGCACATGAATGTGCCTAAATCTACCTGAATGGCACCAATAAACCCTCTAATGACTCTTACTTAAGCCCTACAAAGTAGTGCTTATCAAACTCCCCCATGCTTAGACCTTTGCTCGTCCTCGAGTAAACTAATAAAGAGTCTACTCCTCCAATGCAGCACCCAAGGTCTCAGGAAGCATATCCTCCAACTAAGAGTCACCTAACCCATGCCAAGCTCCTGGCACCAAACTTATCCACAACTCAACAAGCTTAAGGGGCAAGCAGAGTACTTTCCCCAAGCTTAACCCGGACATCCAATAGTGTGAGTAACCTCTAATCCTAGCCTCCATCTATGACTCCTTATGTCTCCCAGAGTGACCTACCCGACAATCCTTCTTTGACTCCTCTTCTTATGACGCCTCGCCAAGAATAATGAGAAATCCTAAAATCACTCTTATTCTTTTTCGCTCATTTTGCCAAGGCGCCCTTTCGGGTTTTCACCAAGCCACTCATATTTTTTCATAGATGTGCTCACATAAGCTCACGTCACTCTTGACCAATTATTACCCCAGTCTAATGCTGGTCCAAGCCACCTGCTTATTACCTAGGCCGCCCTTTCGGGTTTTCGACCTATCCCAGGATTTCTATTTTAGCCTTTTTTTCAAATTTTTGGCTTTTTCAATTTTTTATTTTTCTCCTCAGCGACGTAGCAAGTATAAAACCCTCCCCCATGCTTAAACATTGCATTGTCCTCAATGTAATGAAAGACAAAAGAATAGAAACGTAGGGAAAAGCAAAAAATAACTCACAAACGTCGCCAAGCTGCTTGGACACTGTAGGTGTCGCTGGCGGTGTACTCCATATGCACAGGTCCGGTGTTGGGTGTTCTCATCAACTCCAGTGTCTTCTTCCTACCGTGCAACCAAAGGGAACCACTTTGGTGAATAGTGGTGAACAATGATAACAGGGTTGCACGGCCTTCAAATGCCATTAAAAATGGGCCCAGATATGATCGTGGTGTGGGCCATGAGTGGTCCTCCTCTCCAGCTGTCAATTGTAGGGCCATCACCGTTGCCAAATATGTGTGTAGAGTTAAGGTTTCCTCCTTGACAACATGATGCACACCATCTCCATGGAAATTCCGGACAGTTGGCCTTCGGTAAAACTTTTTTTTTTTTTTTGCCCCCCGTTTAAGGTTTTTTCGGGGGGTGACTTAGTACAGGGAAGGAAGAGACTTACATTGGTGTGGAAATACCTTCTTCAATAGGCATGAGTCTCTTCCCTACAGGTTAGTCGGAAACAAAAACAAGAACAAAAACAAAGCAAAAACACACTAAAGAAAATGCAAAAACAAAGATAGAAAAGCAAAGAAAGAAAAACATACCTCGGGTTGCCTCCCGGACAGCGCCTTAGTTATTGTCATGGCTTGACATACTACTCGAACAACCTTAATCCATAGCATCGGGTTCCTTAGGTACCCTCTCATTCAGCACCTCCTTCCTGAACCAATCATGGAAAGGTTTGAACCTTAGACCATTCCTCTTCTTCAACGGCTCTTTCACCTTGTCTTTCGTAGTCGCCTTCCCCCCATACTTAGATCGATCAGGGGGGTGTTTAACTTCAACTTCAGGGGCCTGCATCATAGAGGGAACGCGTTTCTCGCTCGGAGTTAGCACAGTGGGGCCAATGCCCAAAAGAGAAGTAGGAGACTCACCCTTCTCATCCAATAAAGTCGTGACTTCCTGTAGATTAGAAGATACAGTAATATCGACAGGCAAGTCAACTATGGGATCCTCTAGTATAGGTTGCAATTCATCCAAAGGGTTAGGACTCATTACATCAACAAAGTTCAAAGATGTGTTAATGATGGGTTTCATATCATATATGTTATATTCAACTCCATCCCCATCAAATTCCATAGTTAATTTCCCACTTCTAACATCAATTGTGGTATTTGCAGTTTTCATGAAAGGTCTACCTAATAGCATATGTGCACCTGTACCACCATCCATATCAAGAACATAAAAATCAGTGGGAAAAATCAGCGTATCTACCATAACAAGGACATCCTCAACAACCCCTTTCGGGTAGACATTGGTTCCATCAGCTAATTGAATAACTAGTCTAGTGTCCTGTAGTGGTGGCAGACCAAGAGACTCATAGAACGACAATGGTAAGACATTAATAGCAGCACCAAGATCTAGCATAGCCTTATCAATCTTTGTCTCACCAATGATGCAAGGGATAGAGAACATACTTGGATCACTGCACTTCTTGGGCAAACGCTTTTGAAATACAACAGATACTTGCTCGCTCACCTGGACCTGCTTCTTTTTCTTCTACTTCTGGTTCCTCTTGATCATGCAGAGCTCCTTCAAGAACCGAACATACTTGGGAATGCTTTTAACAAGCTTGAGCAAAGGAATGTTGACCTCACACTTGCTAAAAGTTTCGAAGAGGTCCTTGTCGTCAACTACCCTTCTCTCCTTGAGCGCCTCTGGAAAAGGGGCGGGTGGCTTCTCGGAACCGAGAGGAGGAAAGTAAGGACGAACGTAGGTGTCGACAAAGGGCTCGTCATTAGCTCCAGCAGGTTGCCGCGGAGGGCGGCCAGTGTTCACCGCGGGGGCGGTAAACTACCCGAAGATTTCTGAGAATCAAGGTCACCGCTGGGGGCGGTAGCCTCATTGCCGCGGGGGGCGGTGGTTGTCAGAGCATCTTCATTTTCCTTCTTACCGCTGGGGGCGGCAAGCTGGTGCCGCGGGGTGCGGTTTTCTTCACGAATCTCTCTTGTTTATGAGTCGTCTCCATCAGCGCTAGGAGCGACCGGCAATTGCTTTCCACTTCTAAGGGTCACAGCACTAACATTTGCCCGTGGGTTAACTACCGTTTGAGATGGTAGATTTCCCGACATCTTTGCATCGATCCTCGTGATGGCTTCAGCCATTTGGCTCACCTGCGTTTCCAAATTCTTTATGCTTGACGTTGTGGCTTGAACATGAGTAGTGAAATGTTTCGTCAAGGCTTGGAGCATATCTGCAGTTGAAGGAGACACATCAGGTTGTGGATCTTGCGACCTTTGTAGGAATTGAGTTCTTGGCTGCTATTGTTGTTGAAACTGAGGCTGTTGTTGTTGATCCCTCCATCTAAAATTTGGGTGGTCTCTCCATCCCGGATTATAAGTGTTGGAGTAGGGATCATGCCGAGGTCTTGGATCTCCATAACCTCCTACAGCGTTTACTTCAGCAGGCGAATCATCTTGTAGTTGAGGACAGGCGTCAGTGGGGTGGAATTGATCGGCACAGACCCCACACGCTTTGAGTTGCTGAGGAGTTCCTTGCAGCGTAAGTCTCCTCACTATGTCCTTCAACTCAGCAATATCACTGGCATACGCAGAGCGACTAGAGTCAGCAGCATTGACTCCTCTCTTGGTAGAAGCTCTACCGAAATTTCTTGTGCCCTCTGCCATCTCCTGAATCTTCTCCATAGCTGCTGCCGGTGTTGTGTTGAGAATATTGCCTCCACATGCAGCGTCGACAATCCTCCTTTCATTGTCCAGCAGACCATTGTAAAGGTGGAGCACCAGATCTCGATTGGAGTACCCGTGGAACGGACAACTTGAGCAAAGTCTCTTGAACCGCTCATAGTACTCATACAGGCTCTCGTCATCCTCCTGCTCAATGTTGCTAATAGCCTTTTTCAAACTGTTTGCCTTCTTTGCAGGAAAGTACTTTTCAAGAAATGTCTTATGCAGCTTGTTCCACGTATCGATGCTTCCAGTAGGCAGATGGTAGTACCAATCATCAGCTGTGTCCTTGAGGGTGAACCCAAAATCTCTCATCTTTATTTGCTCCTCAGTAACGTTCGCCGGTTTCATGCTCATGCAGACTGTGTGGAATTTACCCATGTGTTTGATTGGGTCCTCTCCAGCCAGTCCATGGAAAGATGGGAGCAAATGAATCAGCCCCGGCTTCAACTCAAAGTTTACGCCCACTCCTATAGCAGGAATAGTCACAACCAAAGGTTGCTGTTGCAGGTCGGGCGCAGTCAACTGTCTCAACGTTCTGTCCGCGTCACCCATCTCAAATGCAGGGTTGTCAAAAACCAAAGTACGGTTCACTCTGCGATCCTGGGACAAAGTTCTCTCAATCTCTGGATCAAAATCAAGAAGAGGTGAATTAGTAGCATGAGTGTGAACCATAAGATAGGTCCACACCAAGGTTGGTAACAAACAAATCACAAAAACAGAAAATTTAATTCCCCGGCAACGGCGCCAAATTTGACAGGGCTAAAGTCGTGATGCCTATCAAATAAATCCCAAAATACCTACTAAGTAGTATAGTAAGCAAGACAGGGTCGATCCCACAGAGAGTCAGGTTATCAATTTGTGCAATTCGTTATCACCAACTATGAACTAGGGGGGGTTTGTTTGTGTTTATCGTAACCAAAGTAAACAAAGCAAGTAAATAAGTTCGCAGGAAACGGTTGTAAATATAATGGGGATAAGCGCCACACTCAACATAGATCCACACAACAATAGATAGGTCGATCACAGAATTCTATCAATCTCAAGTTCTTAATATTCCTATAGTTGTTCTTATCCCGATCTTAGATAACTATTAGTTCTACCAGCCCTAATAGTACTTATTACTAAATCAAATCCGAAAACCTTCAAGACTCAATGAAGCAATAGCATTCAACCAAGGATTCAACAAGATACATGCAGTAGAAACAACCCGTTACTATAAGCATGCAATTAACTCTCTCTCACGATGAAGCGCTCGGATCCCCTATATGCAACGATCGTGCTCGCTACTAGATATGCAACCCGAACCCGGAATCACAAGTCCTAGCAATTAGGAAGATATCAATAAACCTAGGTGATCAATCTAGATAAATCAACATAAACCAATAATCAATCAAGCACAAGAGAATTAATCCAACTAGATAGGAAAACGAAAAAGAGTAGAAAACTCACAACCAATCAATTGTTGGCTTCAAACTGTCAAGTGTAACAATGGAGGTTTAGTTCTCCATTAGGGTTTGTGAGAGAAAAATACGTAAAACGGTGGCCACCAGGGTTTTTTTTCACAAAGTGTTCTAAAATAGTCTTAAATACTAGGAAACCAATATGGAATAAAATAAGGAAATAATAACATTCCGAAATATAAAGTCTCGGATAAAAGAAAAACAGAAATAAAACTCGGAAATAAATCTCGTCAGCGTCTTACCACCGCGGGGTGCGGTGGCCTTCCTGCCGCGGGGGGCGGTAAGCTGCCGTGGCCAGGCGTCAGCTCTTCTTGCCACTGGGGGCGGCCATCTTCACACCGCCGGGGGCGGTGGTCTTCAGACTCGTCTTCTTCTTCTCCTAGCTTGCCTCGCACCACTTCTTAGCACATCTCTTCATTCCATTGGCGTCTTCTATTAGTGGCTTCCTCCTCAGTGTCTCCAGTGATCTCCAATATAGCTCAAACAATCCTAATAACACCAAACTTCGCCCCCAAACGCCATGCACATGAATGTGCCTAAATCTACCCGAATGACACCAATAAACCCTCTAATCACTCTTACTTAAGCCCTACAAAGTAGTGCTTATCAATGATGTTCTCCATTTTGCCACAAGAACATCAAACATGTAACTTTCATATAAACATTTGCATTCAAATTGGGTTTTAAAATTCATTTAGTAAATTGTAAACGGTTATATTATTTTCAGGGTTGAGGGTCAGCACTCTATGCTTAAGGACATGATTGAGACATCCGTTGGAGGGTTCGACACAATTGTGCAACACATCGATAACATGTTTGTTGATCAGCATCGGAAGATCCGATTTGAGATGACCAAGAACTGCACTGCCTTTCCCATGGAGATAGTAAATGGCCCTGAGTGGGTTAAGGTCTTCTTCAAGCGCATCCTTGAAAAGTGCTCTGAGAAATGCTTGAGAATGTTGTATGCCCAAGCTGTGTTAGCAAAGGAGGGGAAAATTGGGGACAAATGTGATGATTTTTGGTGGAAGTCCACACTAGGACTGCCTTGCCCACACACAATTAAGGTCTATGTGGAGACGGGTTACCCGTTAGTGCCTGAAGAATTTGATATTTTCTGGAAGCAGATCAGATGGGAAGGGGTGGATGCTAAGGATCTTGATGTCGATGATGGTGTTGCAATCACAGCGGATAATGTCACGGTGCAGGACTTCGTTGAAGAGTTCTTATGTGGGAAAGTTGATGGATTTCTGTTGAAGAAGATGGCGGATAAGTGGCGTGAGTCAACTGACCCTAAATCGTGCCAGATTCAAGACCCGCCACGTGGTGAGACCAAGAAGGGGAGGCCTAGGATGAATGCGAGAAAGACCGGCACCAAGAGGAATATGGGTTGGGATGAGCATGTGGATGCAAAAAGTAAGAAGATGAAGGAGAAGCAGAATATGAAGAATATGGATGAGGAGCTGAGAGTGGAAGAGGAGGATGCGCCTGCAGAGAAAGAGACGACCAATGTGAAATCGTCCGTGGGATCAAGAGCGTCTATGGGATTGAAAGGATGTCCTTCTACCGGACGACCTCGCAGTGGAGTTTCAACAGCAAAGGGGAGTGCCACTAAACCTGGAAAGTCAAAATCTGCTTCAAACAAATCCAAATCGGGTTCAAGCAAGTCGTTAAAGTGTCTCGGCTTCAACTGGGGGCACGAGAATATTGATCATTTCATGCTCGCATACATTTCTAGGGTACAAAGTGTCAAAGGCGATGGTCATTGCGGGTTTCGTTCCCTTGCCGTTTTGCTAGGTCGCCGAGAAGAGGAGTACGTTGATGTCCGGTTAGAGCTTTCGAAGCATGTCTAGACACATCCAGCCAACTACGTAGCGATGCTTGGGGAGGAAGAGTTGACGGTGGAAGCATTTGTTAGGAGATTGAATTATATTGCGTCACCGTGCACAACGAACTTCTGGTGTATAATGCCTATTACTGGTTTGGTGTTTGCCACAGAACACCAAGTGGCGGTTGTTGTCTTATCATGGTTTGGACCGCACACATGTATTCCATTGTGGCCCCCCCGGGTGCTGAACCTCCGACAAAGGTTTACGCGATAGCACATGTAGGCAGGAGAGACCATTACGTACCGGTACGTGGAACGCTACTCTCTGGTATTTACTTATTCTTTCATAAATTGTTATATAATTTTATCATTTATGTTTACAGATTTGGCTTGTTAATGATCATTGTCCAATTCCACCGCCTCCGAGGCAGTGGCTCATTTACAAGGATCCAAGTGTTGATGGATGGGATAGTCATGAGCGCTTTAAGGATAGGTTCAAGAGTTATGTAGAGGAGCGAGCGGAACAAGGGCGACCTAACATACTTACCTAGGTTTTTTGGATTGTAATTGACTTTATATATGTTATTGTAATTCATTTTGTGGGAAAGTTTGATTGAGATTGACCGTATATTGTTTTTATAATCATTTGTTTTTATTTGAATTGGTGTTGATTCGGGAAAATGCAATACGAGACAATAATATTACTTGGAAATCATTAACATTAAAGCGTACACTAGTTGAACATGAATCATAAAAAGCTATCTAATCCTCATCAGGATCGGTCTCCCCGCCATCATCAGAGCTACCGTTGTCCACCTCAGATTTCGGATCTTCTAAAAGACCCGGTATATGACGCTTCGGGTGTGCACACTCTGTGTAAATGGTGACTGGAACACCAGGTCTATAAAGAGCTATAATTTTAGCTACGTGTTCCTCGTCTACCACCTCACGGAGTCGTGGAGGATCCACACCCGGGGAAAGTAAAAAATCCAACCAGGGCGAACCCCGGTTGGATTGTAAAATAACGCCATGAACAAGTAACCCAATGATAACCCCCCTCTCCAGGCGAGACATCCCTCATCCGCAAAGTGCGGACCTCGCCACCTTCGTATCCATGGAAAAACATGTCCATCCCACTTCGTTGGCGTATCATTCGATTGTAGGTGATTCGCCCATTTTCGTAAACTTTGAGAACCAAAGACGCCATTACCCAAAATAGAACACACGAAAAGTTTGTGAGAAGTTATGGAGTGGGAATTGTGTGGATTGTAGAGGTTTTTGTTTCGTATTTATAAGTGTTTGGCAACCAAAATATGACAAAGGTGGGCGGCACCTATTGCAGCCCAGGAGGGTTTACTTGGGCGGCACCTATTGCAGCCCAGGAGGGTTTACTTGGGCTGCAATAGGTGCCGCCCACGAGGGTACTTGTAAGATTTGTGGGATTTTTGTACCCTTTTGGCGGCACTACATGCCGTCCACATTGCTTTTTCACTATATAAGAAGAATTGGGGTTGTTTGTTCACTACAACAAGTCCAACACAAGCGGCGCTTGAAGAAACATTTTTGGGTAAGCTTATTCTTCCAGTTTCTATCGATTTATTAACCCTAAGTGTTTATATTAATGGATTCATGATATTTATAGGAAACAAAGCACTACAACAAATAATAATGGCATCTTCATCTGAATCATCAACAAACCCAAATAGGCTATGCGAGTGTAATTTGAAAGCCGTTGTCCGCACTTGTGATTTGCAGTGGAACTACAGAAGGAGGTATTTGGGATGCCCAAAACTGGGGTGTATTTTTAGGGAATGGATTGATCATATGTACGAGGACAGGGCACACGCGGTTATTCGACAACAATGGCAGGAAAAACAAGATCTTGTTAAGGAGAATCAAGATCTTGTAAAGAAAAATCAAGAACTTCTTAAAGATCTTGATAACATTCGTAGGTATAACCTCAAACTATATAATGATGTACATCGTATACTGCATTGATGTCGTATCTTTTGTGTAATAGTGTTTATGAACTATCAACCATTGTAGGGAGCAAACAAATTTAGCAAAGCAGAGATATCATATGAAGCGAACGTTTACCAGAGACTATCTTAATTTCTTCAAACGCTAAAGCAATGTCATATATTTTGTCACAAACTTTCTAAGTTTATGAACAACTTGTATTCTTTCCTGTATTGTGTGCTAAATGTATCGTAATGAACAATTTGTCTTTATCTTCTAGGATGATTATTTTGTATTGTTTTTTTATTAATATTAGATAAACAAATAAATACTAAGAATAAACAATAATATGATAGAATAATATATTATTTATACACAACATTTAAACACAAATGTTATAACACTATGAACCGGATTTGACGAAAAAAATATGGGCGGCAATAAGTGCAGCCCAGCCTCTGAACCGGGTTTGACGAAAAAAATATGGGCGGCAATAGGTGCAGCCCAACGGGATGGGCTGCACCTATTGCCGCCCAGACTCCGGTTTTTGGAAGGGTCTTCTGGGCTGCACCTCGTGCCGCCCAACATGCCTATAAATACCACATCCAACTTCAACTCTTCCACATCCAAGGTTACACCTATTACTCATGTATTTTTCGCCCAACATGCCTATTCAGATTCAAGAAATCAATATCGTGGGGTGGTATGGCTTCGTCGTCCTGCATTTCCAACAATTCATTGCTGCGGGAAAGAGATAAGCTCTAGAAGCTGTGCGAGACGCTTTAGGGTTCAAATTGGAAGTTGAAGAGGAAGATATATTATCAGGGATTCTGGGCAGCACACAATTAGTTATAAAGAAGGATGTGATTGCCTTGTGGCCATTATACTCTTGACCGAGTCAAGAGTTCTAAAGAAGGATGAGCCTCCTATTACTAGGTCGAACATGCTAATCTGCTCCTTTTTCCGCGCTGCAGCACAAAAAAACATGGAATCTTCAAATTTCGAAATTTGTAGGATTTCAAGTTTTTCTGTGATGCAGCTCGGAGAAGAAGCATATTAGCATGATCGACCTGGTAATTGGGAGGCTCATCCTTCTTTACAACTATTGACTCGGTCAAGAGGATAATGGCCACAAGACAATAACAAAACCTCAATGCCTGAAGAACCTTAAAGAAGGGTGAGCCTACAATGACCAAGGAATGGTCCCCATCGAACTTTCTGATTTGCCCCTTCTCCTAGCTGCAGCACAGAAAAACATGAAATCTTCAAATTTCAGAATTTGTAGATTTTAAGTTTTTCTGTGATGCAGCGAGGAGAAGGGGCAAATTAGAATGTTCGATGAGGCCATTCATTGGTCATTGTAGGCTCACCCTCCTTTAGGATTTTTAATTTTTTTTTAGAATGTGTATGTGTTTTTTAGAATGTTATTTTTTTGGAATGTTGGATATTTTGTCTTTTAACTAATTGATCATCGATTTGTTGTAGAAATAACGGAACGAAAATCTAAAAAAAAACAAGAAATCAAACTAGATATAAATATTCTACAAACTCTCTGATTCACTATCCAAGGACACAGCTAAAGTCTCAGAATCAGTACCCAAGGACACACCCGAATCCACGCCCGGTGCCCAATCTGGAGGAACCACCGGCGTCGGTTGAGACGCTGCCTGCTGAGCTGATGCACGCTCTTCCGCCATCCTAGATGATTCGGCCATCTCTCTATCAAATATAGTCTCGCCTGTACTAGAGGATTGGGAAGGCATCTGTGAAGCCCGTACAAGCGGAGGAGCTACATGGATGACGTCACTGGAAAGGAGGTCATATATATGCTGAAAGTGTTCCAAACACCCTAAACCACACCCTAAACCACCTGCCTCTATAAGCTTCTGAAGATGCGCCTTGCTCATCGCCACACGCTGTAAATGAAAACAAACATTTTAAATACATAGACTTTCGTAAAATAATTAATAAGAATAAAATGGGGCAAAAAACATACCCTTTGCAAGTTGATAGCCGTAGGTGGTCCTCTACAAATACGAGGCTGTACTGGCGCACTCGGACTCACGTAAGGATGCGACACCTATAAATACCAGTCTAGGTACGCGTCATGGACATCCCAATCCATCGTGGCAGGAGGACTCGTCAAGATGTGGGGGCAAAGACGATGCTCAAGCTGGTCCCACCTGTGCCAACGCGGGTCAAAGTGCAATTGGTATCGCCTCGTCCCCCTAAAATCATGAGGATGCACTGCAGCCAGAGGCTCTATGATATCGATGGGCCTGCTCTGTCGATAACCGAACTGTCGGGTAAGCCTATCCGGCATGTACGCCTCCTCTACACCGAGAAACCGAATAGTCCCTCGATATGTGGAGGCCCTGTGAGCACCTCGAAAATCAAGACCCTCATACGGCATCCACCGTATCTGCAATTAACCCCAAAAGGCAAAACATATATTAACTCATTAAGCATATCTTTAAGTATATTAAAATGGAATAAGAATACGTACATCCTCTGGCCTATACTCGTCCATTATCCGTCTATAGTGTAACTGGTTGCGACTTAAACGGACAGGGGTCCGGCCAATGCAGTATCGTGCAGCGCGTCGAATGTCGTCGTCCGCACCTTCCTTGAGGTTAGGGTTGCCTGGGAAGTATACAAAGTACGTCCAAATCCAAACCTGCGTACGGAGGAAGAAAGCCATTAGTTATAAACAATTAAACACATTATATTCATGATTTAAATTACAATCTAACTATAATAAAAGTCTACCTCTAACAGACGTGTGCAACCGGCGAACTGTGCAGCTCCGCGTCGAGAAGCCTCTCCGAGGTTTCTAAAAAGGAGAGCCAGAACCCCGGTCCCCCAAGCAGTATGAACGACACGCTCCCAGTCCACAAAAAGAGGTAGCAATGTAGTCTTCAGCTCATTCGTTGACTTGTCAACGAAGATACTAGCCGACATGGTGTGCCATAAGAAACTGGCTGCTATATCCTCTGGGTAGGCACCCTCCTCAATCATCCTCAACACATGCCTCGCTAACTGGAATTGCTTGACCCAACCCTTCCTAAGGTCACATACCATGTCAGCATCATTCTCATCTAAGCTGTACTCCGAATCTATCCCAAATAGATACTCGAATAAGGCCTCACACTCCGCCAGCTCGCTATCCTGACCGGTCCATGGTGACGTCACATCAAATCCCTCAATCGACAGCCCTAGAATCATCATAACGTCATGTAGCATAGGACTTATCTCGCCCCAGGGAAAGTGGAAGGTGTTCGTCTCTGGATGCCATCGCCCAACGAACGCTGAAATGAGGGTGTGATCAGCCATGCCGAACTGAAAATCAAGTAAACCGGTCAACCCCGTCTGCTGAGCAATCCAAAACCAGGAACCCTCCTCAGGGACCCCTCTAGGAATACGATCCCTCCAAAACGCAAACTGTGTAGGCCGTGTCTGAACCCTCAAAGTCCTAACAATGTCCTCTGGAGGGTCCAATGACGCCTTCCTCCATATCAACTCCGCAATGTGCATATCAAAGTTCCTCAACACAGAAGGAAACTGATGAGCTGGCTCAGGCGGAGGCGGGGCCTGCTGAGGTGGGTCCTGCGGAGGTGGGGCCTGCTGAGGTGGCTCAGTCGGAGGTGGGGCCTGTTGAGCTGGCTCAGGCGGAGGTGGGGCCTGTTGAGCTGGAAACACCGGAGGTGGGTCTTGCTGATGTGGAGTCTGCTGAGGTGGATCAGGCGGAGGTGGCTGCTGCTGAGGTGGCTCCTCCTGAGGTGGCTCTGACGGAGGTGGTTGGTGCTGAGGTGAGTCCTCCTGAGGTGGCTGCTTCTCTGTTTGGTCGGTACTAAACTCCGGATCCTCAGGGATAGTAGAAGGGCCGGTAGTAAAGTCCTCCATAACCACGTCCTCATCTGAAAGGACGGGACCAACATCGTCCTCACTAAGCACCTCCGTGTCCTGCGATACACCCACAACCCTCCTCTTGCGAGCAGATGCAGTAGTAGGGCGACTGTCTCGATCCGACTGTTTGATTTTACCCAATACATCCTATTTTGCCATAAGAAATATAACTATTTTCATTTTATCCAATACAACCTAGTTATATATACCTTAACAATTGTTTAAAAAAAATGTTTTCTTATAAAATCAATAAATTAAATTTTTTATTTTTTATTACGACAATATATTTAATATTATCTAACAGTAAAATTTAGCCTATTACTTATATTGTCTTTTTTAATTATGATTAAATACAATAAACATTAAGTTTACAAATCTACAATTACAGTAACAATTTAATTAAATAAATTAGATTTAACAAATTACAAATTACAAACACCATACCTCTACGGTCGACCTCCGTTCATATTTGCGCTTTTGACGAACGGGAATTTCTGCCAAATCATCCATCGCCTGCATAGCAACCGCTACCGACACGTCGAAGGCATTGTCCGCCCCGATATCCACCTCCTCGGTCCTAGCCGGCAATCTCTCCTCCTCGCCCAAAACCACCGCGCCGGAAACCTCCATGCTTGCCGGCAAGCTGGGTGGCACCTCGTGCAGCCCAGAAATCCCCTCTTCCCCGATCCTGGGCGGCACCTCGTGCAGCCCAGAAATCCCCTGCTCCCCGGTCCCTTGCGGCTCCTCGTGCATCCCAGCTCCCTCCGCCTCGTCGCCTCCCCTGTCGCCGCCGCCGTCGACTCCTCTATCGCGACCGCCACCGCCAACGAAACAAAGATTCATCGCCGTCGCCGTCGATTTCGCCGTCGAGTCCAGTGGATCGCCGCCGCTGTCGCTGCCAAGATCTCCCACCGCCGCCATCTGGTTTTCCTCCTTGTCAACCGCCGCCCATATATCTTCCATGAAAAATTCGCCGAAATCCGCCATCGATTTTGAATTTTCTCTGTGGGTGCTCAGAAAAGATTTCACTGGGTAACGGAGAAGACGACATAGGCGGCCCTAAATACCGCCGACTTGGAATTTTTTTAGGGTTAAAGGTGGGCGGCAATAGGTGCCGCCCACGTTCAAATTTTAAAAACCAATTATGGGCGACAATATGTGCCGCCCACATTCAAATTTTAAACCCGGGTTTGAAACAACCATTCTATTTTTATTTAAATAAAAAAAATAAATTCCTAAATCGGGTTCTCCCCAACAAAAAATCTGGGCGGCAATAGGTGCAGCCCAGACTCTGAACCGGGTTTTACGAAAACCCGGTTTGTCTGGGCTGCGCCTATTGCCGCCCAGAGTCAGACCGGTTTTTAGAAGGGTCTTCTGGGCGGCACCTAGTGCCGCCCATGGTGGAGTGCGAGGTAAAAAAAAAAGGAGTGCGCGGTTCCTCGCCGAAAAAAATTGGACTCACCTTCTCCGCTAGAGTTTTTTTTTTATGGAAACTGCAAATACATTAATCAACAAGAGCAAGGATTACATGCCAGACAGCAGGCATCCGATTGACAACAAATAGGAATACCTTTGCCAGAAGGAGGCAAGGAACTATCAAAGAAAACAAGGAACAACCAAAAAAAGCAAACTGCAAGCCCCAACCTAGAGTCACTGCGTCCAACAGATTCACAACAGTACTTGGTTTTAAAGATTTAATCCCAAGAAATACAATAAATCCAAAAGAAAGAGGCATAAGAGACCCCATGACCAAAAGGACCCAAAATGCTTGAAAACAACCACCACAAGCAAAACTAAAAGACTAAAAAAAACCATCAAACCCAACCTGCAACCAGAAACAACCAAAAGTAATAAAACACAAAAACCTACAACCGAGAAAGCTAAAATCAAAGGAGCAGCCCCCAACTTAATCCAACAAAATTCGGCCAAACTCAGTCCCCAATCAGCCAGCAGACATAGGGTATAAGAAAACCCTCGATCTGGATCTGCATACCGGCCTTGACGAAGCGGCGGCGGCGGCGGCGATATGGATCTGGATCTGCAATTGGAGAGGCAGCGGCGACCGGCGCAAATCCACAAAACCACAAACCGACATGAACTCGGAGAGGAATCCGAGCAGGCGGAGCGGCGGCGGATCTCAGCGACCAAAGGAGTGTTGCGACTACGGCGAGGGAAAGACCACGCCCTGTATAGAAACATCAAGGACGAGAGGAGGAAGAGCGGTGGCGGCGCGGCGGGAAAAACATGTACAAGAAGCAGAGGGAGAGCGGTGGCGGCACAGAGGAAGAGAGATGGCGGCGCAGAAGGGAGAAGCAGAAAACCTGTACAAGAAGGGAGAACCTGTACACGAGCAGTGCAAGGGCGGATAAGGCGGCGAACTAGCACAAGACTAGAGAAGAACCCCCACAGAGGAGGGAAAGGGAGTTTCCCTCATCAGGAGGGTAACCCAACTGTTCTCCAACTGTTCTCCACTAGAGTTAAACACATGTAAATAATTATTTTCACAAACACTTGGCACCTACTTCTCAAGAGCAATCTTCTCCCCAATTTCCATGATTTCAGAGCAAAACACATGTAAATACAAAATACCCAGAAAATTCCAGAACACATGTAAATATGAAATTTGTGTAGTTTTCAAATTCGAGTTCTCTTTGTTGGGGACACCACTATCTTGCCTTCTCCAATTGATTACATACATATTTGGAGCAGGATTGAAATCCTAGATCTATGGAATGTGACGAGAATGAGGATTTTTGAAATTGTACATCTGAGCCAAAATTCGTGAAGAAATTTGGCTTCTATGGTGTTTTGGGGTGAGGATAGTAAGGTTTAAACGGAGGAGGGGAGCTGTTGGACGGAGGTCGCTTATTGCGAGTGGTTTGGTTTGATTTTGCAGCTTGTTCATTTGGGGGTGGAGATGTAATGAAATTGAAACTGGGATTTTGGGATTTCTGATGTTTGATTTTTGATTTTCGGAAAAATTAATTAAAATAATCTAAACTTTGGGTGGGTGTAATAAAAATAATCTAACCTTTCAAAAGGTAAAAAAACAACTAAAATTTTAAAGTAAGTGTTAAAATGCTAACCCAACTTATATAAGGATAATTTTTCATAAAATGAGATGATGTGTCAGCCACATCATCAATAAACTATCCCAATAACGATGAATTGGCACTCTTGTTATTTTTTTGGTCTGCAAGAGGGTCAAGTCTAAGATAACTTTAATTAATGTTGAAAGAGTAGCATTCCCCGGAAGGATTGCAACATATAAACTAGAAGAACTACTAGAAAGTGCAAGAGAAGGAAAATATGAGCTAATACAGATAGGGGGAATCATAAATTCCTTGAAAATCTTTGGACTAAAATTGGCATTAGGGTAGGAATTGGAATTTATTTTAGGGTAAAAATTGAGGAAGACTTGGATTAGCACCAACACCTAGTCGGAGAAAGACGCCCCAGGGATCGAATTTTTCCTTGCTCTAATCGGCGACACCGAGTGAGATCGATACCATATTCATTATTGTGTTGGACTTGAACTGCTCCTTCTTGAGTCATATGTCGATGGAGTAGATGACGACTGACATTAGTGTTTTGAGCATCTGAATTAAGGAGACATAGAGGTAGATGTAGGTGGAATCAGAGATCCAGATGGCGAGGGAGTAGAGGATTCTGATGTGAATCACGGAGGAGAAGTAGAGGGAAGGGGAATCTGGACTGAATAGACGATTTTGAAGAGGCGGACGAGGAGGAAGGAGATGCCAGTGGATGTGTAAATTATGGTGAGGAAGCAGAATGGGCTTTTCAATTAGGTGCCAAATCACCCTTATTTACCAAATCATCTCTATTATGATATTTTATTTATGATGTGGCTGCCATATCATTAATTTAATTGACACATCATCCAATTTTATGTGAAAAATTATTAGGAAAATAAGCCATGTTAATATTTTAACACTTATTTAAAATTCGGTTTATTTTCTTACCTTTTAAAATGTTGGGTTATTTTTTTAACACTCATCTAAAGGTTAAGTTATTTTAATTAATTTTCCCTTGATTTTTTTCCTTTACTTATTTTTTTACACATCACCATTTGTTTTCCAAACCTATAGGAAAATTCTTACTTTCAATTTTTTTTCTTTATGTAATATTTTTACAATGTAAACATCTTCAAAATTTGGACAGGGTATTTTGCAAAACTTAAAAGGAATAGGTATTATGAGAGGAGTTTTCATACATTTGTCTCTTAAAGTAAGAAGTATGAAGCATTGTGAATCATTGGATCAAGGGGAGTGAATGGGTGAGATTAAAGTGACACGGTGATATTTTCGTAAATATCGCAAATCTTTTTTTCAGTCCACAAATTATTATTTTCAAACTTTTTTCCCTGATCGTTCAAAAAAGTTATCTTTACGTTCACATATAAATACTAGATTTCATTTATTTGTACTATAAGGTTCATATATTAATACTAATTGTTCATACAATTTGTATTGAATGTTTATAAACTAAAGTACTAGAGATTTACAAATACACTTTATACTAGAGATTCATTAAGTATATTAAGTATGGACTTATGTTGTGTTAAACCCTAAACCCCTAAACCCTAAACTCTAAACACCTTAACCCTAAACCTATAAATCCCTAAACCCTAATCCCTTAACCCCAAAACCCTAAACCCTAAGCATAGTGTATAGTTATTAACCCATCACCCTTTACGTTTAGTTATTTTTACTGGGTATTTGAGATTCATATGTAACAAGAATATGTTCATATATTAGTATTGTAAAGTTCATGTGTAACATGCACATGTTCATGTTTGAAATTCTTTTTACTTGGTTTTTGAGGTTCATATGTAACATGCACACGTTCATATATTTATTCTGTAAGGTTCATATGTAACATGCACATGTTTGAAATTCTTTTTACCTGGTCGTTGTGTGTCGATGTTCATATCTAATAACCACAAGGTTCATATGTAACATTCACATGCTCATATATTAGTTTAATGAGGTTCATAAACTAGAGGTTTATATGTTGTGTGTTGATGTTCATATATTGACATCTAATGTTCATATATTGTCACTTAATGATCATTTATGATAATGTCTCCTATCTCTCAGATTTAATTTAAAACAATTTAAAAATATTTGTAATTCACGAAATTAAGAAAAAAGTGAAAAAATAAAAAATAAAAATAACGATGGGGTTTTGTTCTGTAAGGTTCATATGTAAAAGGCAGTTTCTTTGTACACTACAAAAATTGTCTTCGTACACTACAGTTTGAAACGCGGAAATTTTGCTTAAGCGATATACCCGCGTTTGATTGTGAATTGTACCCAGAAATTGAGTTCATGTACTAGAACGAAACGCAGGTATTTTGCTTAAGCAAAATACCTGCGTTTCAATTTTTTTTTGAAAGTGAAACGCAAGATCCTTGCTTAAGCAAGGATCTTGCGTTTCGCTAATGGTAATATTGTACCCAGAAACTGAGTTTTCAGTTTTTTTGAAACGCAAGATTAGTGCTTAAGCACGATTCCTGCGTTTCAAAAGAATGAAAATTTTGAAAATATTACCGTTGTGAATCGCAAGATTCCTGCTTAAGCAGGATTCCTGCGTTTCACAATGGTAATATTTCCAACGGTCGAATTTCAGCCTTCTATAAATACTCCCCATCACTTGTAGGTTGGATACACCACCACAACCGAGCACAAAATCATTACGAAAATGTCTAGTAGTGAAGAAGAAGCGGATTATAGCACCGAAGAAGAGTTCGAATTTGAGAGCGACCACGAAGATGAAAATTTGCCGGATGGCGAAGACGATCCAAATTTCGATATTTTAAACTTTTCGGTTAGTAATGCGTTTTATTTATCGTTATATTATAGAAATGTGTTTATAGTTGGAGTATATAGATTTCGATATGAATATTAGAATAGGAAATAAGTTTACATAGTAGTTGTACGAATGTT
Source organism: Rheum nobile (assembly GCA_027886185.1). Classification (NCBI taxonomy): domain Eukaryota; kingdom Viridiplantae; phylum Streptophyta; class Magnoliopsida; order Caryophyllales; family Polygonaceae; genus Rheum; species Rheum nobile. Next base: position 365,005 of record WOAB01000901.1, on the reverse strand, counting down.
TACTTTTGTAGATATGAATTCGTATTTGTAGTAGATATGATCTTGTATTTGTAGATTTAGATATAAATATTAAAGTTTTTAGATATTTCAATATAATAGTTAATTTTTGTTTGTGTATGTTTAAGAATTAATTAAATGTTGGAAATGGATAAAATAACAGGGGAAATTATATGGAAAGGAATTTGCCACTAATTTGAAGTGGAACAGTCGAGATGAGTTGGTTGACTGGGCTAAGAATTTGGGAAAAGACTTGATGATGTGTTTAGTTATTAGGCGAAGTAACATGAGGCATGTTAGTTTGACTTGTGAACATTTTGGGAAGCAAAGATTTAGAAAGGAGAAATGTGATTCAGAAGATGAGGAGGCTCGGGAGATTGATGTTGCTAGGCGTCCAGGAACAAATTCGAAGAAGTCAGGATGCACATTTGAGCTTATAGGTGTCCCGGAGAAGAAGAAGAAGTATGAGACAGAGAGTCGTAAATGGATATTGCGTGTATTGAGTGGTGTACACAACCATAAGTTGCCGCTTAGATTCGATGGTCATGCAATCATTGGTCGATTAGCCGAGGTAGAGAAGACTTTGGTGCGGAGTTTAGGTGAGTCATTTGTCCCCCCTTCTGCTATTTGTAAAGCGTTTAAAATCTCCTTCCCAGGAAATGTGACATCGGCAAAACAAGTTTCCAACTACCTACAAAAGTTGCAATTCGAGGATCGTGGGGAATTGACGGTCACCCAATGGACACTCAATTTTATGAAACAATACAAATATGAAGTGTTTCCATTGAGGGAGAAGCTGACTAATGAGGTGGATGTCTTATTTTTTGCCCACCCTGACTCACTGAAGCTTCTTAAGAGGTTCCCGTATGTTATCATCATCGATGCCACATACAAGACGAACAAGTATATAACTTATTAAAGCAATAATTTTAATTATGAATATGCTAGGAAGTTTGGATATGCTCTTATATTTTGTTGCCTTTGTCGTTAGGTATAACACGCCTTTGGTGGAGATTGTCGGTTTTACATGTACTCACAAGACCTTCAACATCGCATATGCATTTACGAAGAAAGAAGAGATTGTGCATTACACTTTCATCATGAAGAAGCTGCGTTATTTGTGCGAGGAGGCCGGAGTCATACCAACGGCGATAATGACCGATCGAGAGAATTCCCTCATCAATGCAATCCATTTGATCTTCCCGGAGGTTAAACACCTTTTGTGTTGGGTGCATATAAAGCACAACATTGAGGCTTATAGTTCCCCTATTTTGAAGAGTAAAGTAAAGGTAAAAGCTTTTTGCGGGAAATGTTGGGGACTCTTTTGCTCAACCACAGAGGAAAGCTACCAAGAGAGGCTTGAAGCATTGAAGAAGTCATGGAAGAAAGGGTTGATTAGATATGTTGAGAAGCAGTGGCTTACACCTTACAAGGAAAACATAGTTAGAGCGTGGATGGACCATCATCTCCACTTTTTCACAAGGACATCCAACATGTATCCCAACTTCAAATCTTATATATATTTGCATAAGTGATCTATAACATATTAACCTCATTGTTATATGATTTGAAAGGGTTGAGGGTATGCACAAGGTGTTGAAGAAAATTGTGGATTCAAGTATAGGCGGATTTAACCGAATGTCGGTGAGGATCCACTCAGCGATTGAGAGCCAAGTTTGCAAGGTTAGGGCAAGCATGGAGATGTCACGGATCAAGATGCCCACATGTTACAACCGGATGGATCCAATAAACCGGATTGTGTTTTCTAGGCTATTCTACAGAGTGTCGGATCGGGCCTTGAGGAAGTTGTATGTCATTTATGAGCTGCTACTAGACGGTGATTTCAAACATGAGTGCGATGATTTCTGGATGAGAGAGTGCCTTGGCCTACTGTGCCTCCACACAATTGCTTTTGCTATCATTGATAAGAAGCCAATCATGCCTTCTGAGATACACCGCTTTTGGAAGCAGATTGAATGGGATAGGATAGTCCGTTCCGATGCAGACGATGTTGTTGGTGACAACGTCAGTATGACAATTTCAGAGATGAGGTGCAACGACTTTTCCCAGAAGTTGCAAAGGGTTGAGCTGAAGAAATCAACAATAGATCAGATGGCGGAGGTTTACACTGACTTGGAGTATCCGCATGAGTCAACCCTGCTGCAACCCACAATGATCAAGGCAAAAGGAAGACCGCCGGGGTCGTTCAAGTATTCCACCGAGAGAGATCCGATTAGGGTTGAGTACGCAAGGGCGGATCTTGATAACCTAGAGAAGGAGAAAGAGCAGGAGAAGGGCAAGTAGAAGGGAAGCCAAGGAAGAAGTCAGCCTAGAAAGGGCCAAGAAGAACCTGTTTTTGTTGATGTAGAAGAACATGTTCATGTTGATCAAGAACCGTGTGGATCACAGTTTCCCGGGGAACCCATCAGTCATATGGGAATGGACTTTGGAGTCAACAACATTGACTACTTTTGGTATCCGTTCATTAGGGAGGTGAGGGATGTAGTTGGAGACGGACATTGTGGCTACCGCTCACTATGTGTACTGTTGGGTGAATGCGAGGGGAACTACAAGAGGATTCAATTGAATTTGGCATCTCACTTGGTCGACAATAGAGTCTTGTACGAGCCCGCGTTGGCAAGACTAAACCCGGGGAAGTCATTTGAGAGTTATGAAGTTGAGGTGAACTACTTCTTTAGTCCTTGCGGACCGAGGTTCTGGTGTGACATGCCCATGGTCGGTCTAGTGTTTGCCACGGTGTATCAGGTTGCTTTGGCATTCTTGTCTTGGAATGGTCCGTGCTTATGCTTGCCAATGATGACATCGCAAGCAAGTCTCAATGGTGATGGGCTACGGATATTGACCATGGCTCAAGTTGGAGCTCGAGACCACTTCATACCGGTATGTCTTATTGTTGTAAGCTTCTTTACTTACTTATATAAATACGCTTCTTTACTAATCTTTGCATTTTTTGATAAATGAAGTTATGGCTCAAGGATGGAAGTCCTCTGCCTCCAACTCCATATGCTTGGCACGAATTCAAACATATAAGTGTCGAAGGTTCGGATGCACCATTTGCCTCAAGGATTTCAATGTTTCGGGAGTTTTGCATAGCATATGGTCGTTGACAGGACTAAAGTCGTGATTCCTATCAAATAAATCCCAAAATACCTACTAAGTAGTATAGCAAGCAAGTCAGGGTCGATCCCACAGAGAGTCAGGTTATCAATTTGTGCAATTCGTTATTACCAACTAGGAACAAGGGGGGGGGGGGGGGTTGTTTGTGTTTCGTAACAAGCAATAAGAAAGCAAATAAACAGTCTGCAAATAATGGTTGTAAATAATAAGGGAAAAAGCGCCACACTCAACAGAGATCCACACAACAATAGAAAGGTCGATCACGGAATTCTATCAATCTCAAGTTCTTAATATTCCTATAGTTGTTCTTATCCCGATCATAGGTAACTATTAGTTCTACCAGCCCTAATAGTACTTATTACTAAATCAAATCTGAAAACCTTCAGAACTCAATAAAGCAATAGCATTCAACCAAGGATTAACAAGACACATGCAATAGAAACAACCCGTTACTATAAGCATGCAATTAACTCTCTCTCACAATTATGCGCTCGGATCCCCTATACGCACAATCGTGTTCGCTACTAGATATGCAACCCGAACCCGGAATCACAAGTCCTAGCAATTAGGAAGATATCAATAAACCTAGGTGATCAATCTAGATAAATCAACATAGACCAATAAACAATCAAGCACAAGAGAATTAATCCAACTAGATAGGAAAACGAACAAGAGTAGAAAACTCACAACCAATCAATTGCTGGCTTCAAACTGTCAAGTGCAATAATGGAGGTTTAGTTCTCCATTAGGGTTTGTGAGAAAAACGTAGAAAGGTGGCAACTAGGGTTAGAGAGTAGATGATCCTCTAAAAAAAGTCTTAAACCTAACTTAAATACTAAAGTAATAAAGAAAAGAAAATAACAAACTTGGAAACAAAGTCTCGGAAATAAAATAAAACGGGAAATAAAAACTCGTAAAAGACTTTCAGCGCGTCTCCACCGCGGGTGCGGTGGCTCCACCGCCGGGTGCGGCCATTTTACAGAAACTCCAGTTCTCTAACGATCTCGCCGCGGGTGCGGTGAGGCTGGCGCTGGGTGCGGCCATTTAACAGTAGCTTCAGTTCTCTGACGATCTCGCCGCGGGTGCGGTGAGGCTGGCGCTGGGTGCGGCCATTTAACAGTAGCTTGTCTTCTTTCTGCTCCTTCCACCGCTGGCGGCGGTGGCCTTCGGCGCGGGTGCGGCAAGGCTCCAGAACGTCTCCTCGTCTATGGCTCTTCCTTGCGATCTCTCGCACCGCTCCTCAACTCGTCTCTTCACTCCTTTGGCGTCTTTCCTTGGTGGCTTCCTTCTTCGGTGTCTCCTAGATATCCAAAATCACTCAAACACCTCCATAAACATTACACTTCGCCTCCAAACGCCTTGCACATGAATGTGCCTAGATCTACCCGAATGACACCAATAAACCCTCTAAAGACTCTTACTTAAGCCCTACAAAGTAGTGCTTATCAAATTCCCCCATGCTTAGACCTTTGCTCATCCTCGAGTAAACTAATAAAGAGTCTACTCCTCCAATGTAGCACCCAAGGTCTCAGGAAGCATATCCTCCAACTAAGAGTCACCTAACCCATGCCAAAACTCCTGGCGCCAATTTCATCTACAACACATCCTCATCATCAACAAACCTGGGGGCAAGCAGAGTACTTCCCCAAGCTTAACCCGGACATCCAATAGTGTGAGTAACCTCTAATCCTAGCCTCCATCTATGACTCCTTATGCCTCCCAGAGTGACCTACCCGACAATCCTTCTTTGACTCCTCTTCTTATGACGCCTCGCCAAGAATAAAGAGAAATCCTAAAATCACTCTTCTTCTTTTCCGCTCATTTTGCCAAGGCGCCCTTTCGGGTTTTCACCAAGCCACTCATATTTTTTTCATAGATGTGCTCACATAAGCTCACGTCACTCTTGACCTCATATTACCCCAGTCTAGCACTGGTCCGGGTCACCTGCTTTTTACCTGAGTTGCCCTTTCGGGTTTTCAACTCTTCCCAGGATTTTCTCTGCCTTTTCTCATCTTTTTGGCTTTTTTTTTTAGAATAGGAAATAGAATGCAATGCAGAATCCGAGAACTGTACAAAAACACAAAGAGTGGAAACTAAAACTGTACATAACGATAAGTAATGAATCTACTCCCTCCCCCATGCTTGAAGTGCGCATTGTCCTCAATGTGTAAATAGAAGACAATCATAATAAACGGGGGAAAAGAAAGTAAACTCACTGCGGTGGTGGGCCCTGCGGCCAAGGGTACTGGCCGAAATACTGTGTCTGCTGCTCCCTTAGCCTCTAGAGCCGCTCATCCATCTGCTCCAACCTCTCGTCCTGCCTGTCCAACCGCTGGAAGGCCTGGCTCTGGAACCCGTCAAAGCGGCTGTCAAAGCCCTGCTGCCAAGTCTGCTGCTGCAGACTCATCGCCTCCATCTGGCGATACATCATATCCTGCCATGGGTCCATAGGTGGGGCATCTGGGCCAGCAGCGTCCATCTCCTCATCCTCAGCCACAGTAGGGGCTTGGCTCGAGCTACCAGCAGCTCTCCTCCTCTGTCGAGGCCTGGCCCCCTCGTCCACAAAATCTGCCGCAACCGTCCCCAATGGAGTTGGGGTGGGGTCGGGATGCATGTACCATCCTCTGTATGTGGAACTGTATGGGATCTCTCTCGGGAGGAACATGAGGTGGCTCCTGTCAGAGTAGGAGCACCAGAATGTCTGCTTCCTCGTCACCCTCAACATGTGATTCGCCTTCAGCCGGGTGACGTCGAACACGTGCGAGATGATGGGCTCCTCGCTATCCTCCACTTGGAGGGCTGTCTCAGCAATACGGGTGATCAAACCACCCTGAACAATGTCCCGCCTCTCTCCCCGGCGGATCCTCCGGAGGGCCTCGAGGATGAGTGTCAGCCAGTCCGGGACAAATGTAGCCTGGGGCAAGGCACAGTATAGCCAGTGGAGGTCCTTCAGGGGGACCTTGTTGTCCTCCTTGTGTCCCAGCAACGTCCCCATGATCAACTTATGGAGCAGTCGCAGACATGGGTGAGTAAACTTGTTACTGTATTCGTCACCCACGTGGTATGTCTGCCCAGTGGCTCCCACCCAGAAGTCAACCAGAGCGGCCTCGCTCGTTCCCTTCATCCACTCATCAGTGGGGGGCCTAGTTACCCCGATAGCAGACATCGCCTGCTCAGCGTCTACCGAGTACTCTTTCCCCTTATATTTGAATGCGATCGAGACAAGATTCTCACCATCCATGGTGAGTCTAAACGTGGAGATGAAATGCCTCGACAGAGTCTCGAATGTGGGGGCAGACACATCAACAAAACCCCCCAGGCCCATCTTCTCCAAACACATCTGCGTGCAATCGAGTAGCCCCAGAGCCTCAAGAGTTCCCCTATCCAGGAACTTAGTCGGGACCACATCCCGCTTATTGACAATCACCAATTTCTCCTTCTCTGTATCGGTCATCCCGACTCTCCTCGATCTCGACATGCTATGAATTAACGATGTAGAGAGCAAGAGGCAAAGGAGGACTCACGAAACGAAGACGGAAAAGCTACTGGAGGTCTGCCGCGGGTGCGGTGAGGGCGGCGCCGGGTGCGGCCAAATAACAGAAAGCAGGCACTGGTAATCTCGCCGCGGGTGCGGTGAGAGGGATGCCGCCGGGTGTGGTGCGTCTGGGCAATTTTTCGAGCGAGCGAAAATGGCTTCCTTGAATCTCCTTCGCCTTCCACGAGCCGGGGTTGGGTCTAGGGGTTGTGTCTCGGCTTGGGGAGGGTTGATTTGGCTTGGGTGGTTCAGATCCGTCGCGGGGGCGGTGGATCTTGGTGGGTGCGGTGTTATGGGTATGGGGTTGAAGGTGTGGTTTGGAGATGTGATTTTTGGTGAGAAAGGTTGGATTTGCTGCGGGATTACGGGTATGTGGAGGAAATGGCGAGATTTGGACGAGAAAGGTGTGGATTGGGTGGGTGTTTGGGGTGTGGGGGAATTTGGGTTGATTTGGAGGCAAGGGAGGTCGTGAGGGGGATTGTGAGGAAGAGAGGTGAGGGAGAGGGATTAGGTTAGAGAAGGAGAGGAAGGAGGTAGTACCGGCCGGGGCCCCCTTTTTTTTGTTTTTTTTTTTTGTTTTTTTTGAACGATGCTACAGGGGACTTGTCGCGGGTGCGGTGATGTGGCCGCCGGGTGCGGTGGGCCTCCAGGAACTCCATTCGTCTTATTCTTCGAACCTGTAAGTTAGTTCGCAGGCGAAATCGAAAAGAAAGAAAGCAACTACCTAACTAAGCTCTTAAAGATGAAAAAAAACAAAAGAAAAGGAAAGAAAGCAATACCTCGGGTTGCCTCCCGAGCAACGCCTTGGTTCACGTCGTTGGCTCGACGTAGACTCTCGTCTATTCATTTTCAGCACTTGGCTCTTCTAGAGCCATCTCTATAATTGCCTCAGTGGGGAAACCCTCATGGTAAGGTTTTAACCTTTGACCATTGACCTTGAATGTCTTCTGGGTTGTCGGCTCGATCAGGTCAACGGCGCCATGTGGGTAGACCTCTGCGATAATATATGGTCCTATCCACTTCTACCTCAGCTTTCCCGCAAAGAGTTTCAGGCGAGATTGAAACAAAAGGACTTTATCACCGGGGTGGAAGTCCTTTCGCAAGATATTCTTGTCATGCCATGCCTTGGTTTTCGCCTTATAGATGACAGCGTTGTCGTATGCGTCAAGGCGTAACTCCTCCAACTCTTGTAGCTGAAGCTTGCGAAACTCTCCTACCTCATCAATCTGCATGTTGCACTTCTTCACCGCCCACCATGCCTTGTGTTCCAGCTCTACAGGTAGATGGCAAGCTTTGCCAAATACGAGCCGAAAAGGAGACATCCCAATTGGAGTCTTATAGACAGTGCGGTAAGCCCACAATGCATCGTTCAGCCTCAAACTCCAGTCCTTCCTATTGGGTGCCACTGTCTTTTCAAGAATCGTCTTGATCTCTCTATTGCACACCTCAGCCTGCCCATTGGTCTGTGGATGATAGGCAGTGGAAACCTTCTGTGTGACGTGATATTTCTTCAGTAGGGCGGTCACAATCTTGTTGCAGAAATGGGTTCCCCGATCACTAATCAAAGCCTTGGGGATCCCAAACCTGGAAAAAATGTTCTCTTTCAAGAAACTTGCCACAACTTTAGAATCATCAGTCTTGGTGGCCTTCGCTTCCACCCACCCGGAAACGTAGTCCACCGCAAGCAAAATATATAGGTTCCCATAAGAACTAGGAAAGGGTCCCATAAAATCAATACCCCACACATCAAAGACCTCACAAAAATCAAAGAGGACTGAGGCATCTCATTCCTCCTAGAAATATTCCCCATCCTCTGACATCTATCACAAACTTTGCAAAACGCAAAGGCATCCCTAAAAATGTGGGGCCAATAGAAACCTGCATCTAATACTTTTCTAGCAGTCTTATTCGCACCAAAATGACCCCCACATGCTTCAGAATGACAAAAGCTAAGGACAGATTGTACCTCATTATCCGGAAGACATCGACGGATTACCTGATCGACACAGTGTCTCCAGAGATAAGGATCGTCCCAGATGTAGTACCGAGCTTCTCTCCGTACCTTCTCCCGTTGCGCCTTGGTATGATCCGGGGGAAATTCCCCACGAACCAAGTAGTTCACGATGTCGGCGTACCATGGCCGAAAGGACCGAATCCCGAGAACGGACCTATGGAAGTACGCCTCGAGCGAAGAGGCGCTCACAGCACAAAAATCTCGATCTGTCTCTCTCGCCGCGGGTGCGGCATGTGCCACCGCCGGGTGCGGCCAAATAACAGAGAATTCGCCAGAAAAATCACCACTCGCCGCGGGTGCGGTAGGTGATACCACCGGGTGCGGCCAAATAGCAGAAACTTGGGCTTGTGGTTCTGTCTCCCCGCCGCGGGTGCGGTTGTCTTGCCGCCGGATGCGGTGTGGTTCCAGAATATCCACTCGAAAAAGGGTGTCGTCCGGGAAGTTTCCATGGATGGGAGTTTGCTTCCCGGGCTTGTCCTCCTCGTTCACCAACCTACTCAAATGATCCGCCACCAAGTTCTCCGCTCCTTTCTTGTCCCGTATCTCCACATCAAACTCACTCAGCAGGAGAACCCATCGAATCAATCGCGGCTTCGCCTCCTTCTTCGTCATTAGATAACGAAGGGCGGCGTGATCCGTGTATATAATCACCTTCACTCCCAAAAGATATTGCCTGAATTTCTCCAAGGCAAACACCACAGCCAACATCTCCTTCTCAGTAGTGGAGTAATTTCTTTGTGCGCCATTCAGAGTCATGGACGCGTAGTGAATCACATGAGATGCTCTTCCCTCTTTCTGTCCCAAAACTACTCCAACTGCATAATCGCTGGCATCACACATGATCTCGAACGGTTTTGACCAGTCCGGTGCTTGGATGATTGGTGCACTTGTCAGGCGTTCTTTCAAGCAATCAAACGCCCTCTTGCACTCCTCATTCAAATCAAATGTCACCTCTTTCTTCAGCAGCTCACACAAGGGTGATGAGATCTTGGAAAAGTCCTTGATAAACCTGCAATAGAAACCTGCATGGCCTAGGAAGGAACGAACTTCACGCACATTAGTAGGATAAGGCAGAGACTGAATTACATCAATCTTTGCCTTATCGACCTCAATATCCTTAGCAGAGACAATATGACCTAACACAATCCCTTATTCAACCATAAAATGACACTTTTTAGAATTTAAAACTAAGTTGGTTTCAACACATCTTTTAAGCACAAGTGTCAAATGGTCCAAACATTTATCAAAGCTATCCCCATGTACCATAAAATCATCCATGAATACCTCAATAAAATTCTCAATATACTCAGAGAAGATACTAACCATACATCGTTGAAAAGTACCGGGTGCGTTACATAATCCAAAAGGCATTCTGCGGTATGCAAAAGTGCCAAAAGGACATGTAAAGGTAGTCTTCTCTTGGTCTTCTGGCGCTATGGCCACCTGGAAGTATCCTGAATATCCATCTAAAAAGCAGTAGTAGGGGCGCCCAGCAAGGCGTTCTAGCATTTGATCGATGAATGGCAAAGGGAAGTAATCCTTTCGAGTTACCGCGTTCAGCTTGCGGTAATCAATGCAAACTCTCCAGCCCGTCACCGTCCTTGTAGGGACCAACTCTCCTTGTTGGTTCTCAACCACTATAATACCTCCCTTCTTGGGGACAACCTGAGTGGGGCTAACCCAACGACTGTCGAAAATAGGGAAGATCATGTCCGCTTGAAGGAGTTTCAGCACCTCCTTCTTCACCACCTCCATCATAGGTGGGTTCAATCTCCTCTGTGGTTGTTTGGACGGCTTGGCGTCATCTTCTAGGAGAATCCGATGCATACATGTTGAGGGACTAATCCCTTTGATATCGGCAATGGTCCATCCCAGCGCAGTTTTGTGCTCCTTCAAGATCTCCACTAACTTCTCCTCTTGCTCCTTTGAAAGTTTACTAGACACAATGACTGGCAAAGTGTCGTTGACTCCAAGATAAGCGTACTTGAGGTGATCCGGGAGTTGCTTGAGTTCACTCTCGGGAGCCTGCACAACAGAAGGAATGAGCTTCTCGCACGGTGTTAGCAAGGTGGGGCCAATGCCCAAAGGTTCAATAGGAAGCTTACCGTTCACCTCTATCTGAGATAGGACTGCCTGCATGTTAGTTGACAAAGCATATTCCGTGTGGAACTCATCTATGTCATTCTCAATAATAGATTGCAACTCATCAATACCAGAAATATCAAAGACATCTTGTACAATGGGTTCAATCACATCAATAGAGCACAAAGAATGGTCATCAATAGGGTGTTTCATAGCATCATAAATGTTGAATTGAACCACCTCCCCATCGAATTCCATAGTAAGTGTCCCACTTACATAATCTATCTTAGTCCTAGTATTTTTTAAGAAAGGCCTTCCTAGCAGAATAGGGGCCGCATGCTCATCATGTTCCATATCTAGGACAAAGAAATCAGCAGGGAATATCAAATTGTCAACCATGACCAAAACATCCTCAACTACCCCCTTAGGGTAAACACTAGACCTATCAGCAAGTTGCACAACAATTCCTGTTTCATGCAAGGGTCCCAATCCAAGAGATTTATAGAGAGAGAAAGGCAACACATTAATAGAAGCTCCTAGATCAAGCATAGCTCTATCAAATTTAGTATCACCTATAACACAGGGAATGCTCACCATACCTGGATCGGTGCACTTCTTGGGCATACGCCGTTGGAACACTGCAGAGACGCGCTCGCTCACCTTGACCTTTTGTTTGCCCTTCAGCTTTTGGTTCCTCTTTATCGTGCAAAGCTCCTTCAAGAACCGAGCATACTTGGGGATGCTCTTCACCAGCTTGAGCAATGGGATGTTGACCTCGCACTTGCTGAATGTCTCAAAGAGGTCCTTGTCATCAACTACCCTTCTCTCCTTGAGCGCCTCTGGAAAAGGGGCGGGTGGCTTCTCGGAACCGAGAGGAGGGAAGTATGGACGAACGTAATCGTCGACGTAAGGCTCATTAGCAGTCCCAGAAGACTCACCGCGGGTGCGGTGAGACGTCACCGCCGGGTGCGGTGGACTCCCAGAAATTTCTCGAGAAAAATCACCGCTCACCGCGGGTGCGGCAAGTTCCACCGCCGGGTGCGGCCGATTTACAGAAACCTTCTGTTGTTCCAGTTCGTGCTCGCCGCGGGTGCGGTCACCTTGCCGCTGGGTGCGGTCATTCTCCAGAATACTCTCTTTCTCTGAGTCGTCCTCTTCAGCACTCGGACCGACATGCAATTGCTTCCCACTTCTTAGGGTTACCGCGCTAACGTTTTCCTTCGGGTTCACTACCGTTTGAGATGGTAGATTCCCCGAATTCCACTGATCAATCCTTGTAATCGCCTCAGCCATCTGTCCCATCTGTGTCTCCAGATTCTTAATACTCGACGTCGTAGCTTGGATGTGAGTGGCGAAGTGTTGCGTCAGTGTTTTGAGCATATCTTCAGTTGAGGGAGACGCATTGGGTTGTGGTGCTTGCGGCCTTGGTACATAGGCCGGCCTTTGCTGTTGTTGTGGTTGAAACTGAGGTTGTTGTTGTTGATTCGGTTGATCCCTCCATCTGAAATTTGGGTGGTCTCTCCATCTCGGATTGTACGTGTTGGAGTAGGGATCATGCCGAGGTCTTGGATTGCCATAACCTCCTACAGCGTTTACTTCAGCGGGTGCATCATCTTGTAGTTGAGGACAAGCGTCGGTAGGGTGGAATTGATCGGCACAGACCCCACACGCTTTTAGTTGTTGAGGAGTTCCTTGCAGCGTAAGTCTCCTCACCATGTCCTTCAACTCAGCAATATCATTGGCATACGAAGAGCGACTAGAGTCAGCAGCATTGACTCCTCTTTTGGTAGAAGATCTACCGAAATTTCTCGTGCCCTCTGCCATCTCCTGAATCTTCTCCATAGCAGCTGCCGGTGTTATGTTGAGTATATTGCCACCACATGCAGCGTCAACCATCCTCCTCTCATTGTCGAGTAGCCCATTGTAGAGATGAAGCACCAGGTCTTGGTTGGAATACCCGTGGAATGGACAGCTTGAGCAAAGTCTCTTGAACCGCTCATAATAATCATAAAGGCTCTCATCAGCTTCCTGCTCAATGTTGCTAATAGCTTTCTTTAAACTGTTTGCCTTCTTTGCAGGGAAATACTTCTCAAGAAAAGCCTTGTGTAACTTGGTCCACGTGTCAATGCTCCCAGTAGGAAGATGGTAATACCAGTCATCAGCAGTGTCCTTCAAGGTGAACCCAAAAGCTCTCATCTTTATCTGCTCCTCAGTAACATTTGCCGGTTTCATGCTCATGCAGACTGTGTGGAATTTACCCAAATGCTTGATTGGGTCCTCTCCAGCCAGTCCATGGAAAGTTGGGAGCAAATGAATCAGCCCCGGCTTTAACTCAAAGTTCACGTTCTCTCCCATAGCCGGGATCACCACAGCCAGCGGTTGCTGCTGTAGGTTTGGTGCAGTCAACTGTCTCAACGTTCTATCAGCATTACCCATCTCGAATGCAGGGTTGTCAAAAACCAAAGTACGGTTCACTCTACGACCCTGTGAAAGAGTTCTCTCAATCTCTGGATCAAAATCAAGAAGCGGTGAATTAGTAGCACGAGTGTGGACCATAAGATAGATCCACACCAAGGGTTAGTAACAAACAAATCACAAAAACAGAAAATTTGACTCCCCGGCAACGGCGCCAAATTTGACAGGACTAAAGTCATGATTCCTATCAAATAAATCCCAAAATAACTACTAAGTAGTATAGCAAGCAAGTCAGGGTCGATCCCACAGAGAGTCAGGTTATCAATTTGTGCAATTCGTTATTACCAACTAGGAACAAGGGGGGGGGGGGTTTGTTTGTGTTTCGTAACAAGCAATAAGAAAGAAAATAAACAGTCCGCAAATAATGGTTGTAAATAATAAGGGAAAAAGCGCCACACTCAACAGAGATCCACACAACAATAGAAAGGTCGATCACGGAATTCTATCAATCTCAAGTTCTTAATATTCCTATAGTTGTTCTTATCCCGATCATAGGTAACTATTAGTTCTACCAGCCCTAATAGTACTTATTACTAAATCAAATCCGAAAACCTTCAGAACTCAATAAAGCAATAGCATTCAACCAAGGATTAACAAGACACATGCAATAGAAACAACCCGTTACTATAAGCATGCAATTAACTCTCTCTCATAATTATGTGCTCGGATCCCCTATACGCACAATCGTGTTCGCTACTAGATATGCAACCCGAACCCGGAATCACAAGTCCTAGCAATTAGGAAGATATCAATAAACCTAGGTGATCAATCTAGATAAATCAACATAGACCAATAAACAATCAAGCACAAGAGAATTAATCCAACTAGATAGGAAAACGAACAAGAGTAGAAAACTCACAACCAATCAATTGCTGGCTTCAAACTGTCAAGTGCAACAATGGAGGTTTAGTTCTCCATTAGGGTTTGTGAGAAAAACGTAGAAAGGTGGCAACTAGGGTTAGAGAGTAGATGATCCTCTAAAAAAAAGTCTTAAACCTAACTTAAATACTAAAGTAATAAAGAAAAGAAAATAACAAACTTAGAAACAAAGTCTCGGAAATAAAATAAAACGAGAAATAAAAACTCGTAAAAGACTTTCAGCGCGTCTCCACCGCGGGTGCGGTGGCTCCACCGCCGGGTGCGGCCATTTTACAGAAACTCCAGTTCTCTGACGATCTCGCCGCGGGTGCGGTGAGGCTGGCGCTGGGTGCGGCCATTTAACAGTAGCTTCAGTTCTCTGACGATCTCGCCGCGGGTGCGGTGAGGCTGGCGCTGGGTGCGGCCATTTAACAGTAGCTTGTCTTCTTTCTGCTCCTTCCACCGCTGGCGGCGGTGGCCTTCGGCGCGGGTGCGGCAAGGCTCCAGAACGTCTCCTCGTCTATGGCTCTTCCTTGCGATCTCTCGCACCACTCCTCAACTCGTCTCTTCACTCCTTTGGCGTCTTTCCTTGGTGGCTTCCTTCTTCGGTGTCTCCTAGATATCCAAAATTACTCAAACACCTCCATAAACACTACACTTCGCCTCCAAACGCCTTGCACATGAATGTGCCTAGATCTACCCGAATGGCACCAATAAACCCTCTAAAGACTCTTACTTAAGCCCTACAAAGTAGTGCTTATCAGTCGTTCACCCCATACTATGGCTTAGGGATATGTCATGTGATATGAGTTGTGATTGTAATATTTTAGTACTGTAATTAATGCAAGTGTGACATTGACAACATCTCAAACTCGATACAAACATTACATCAACTTCAAACCATTACATTACATTAAATGTCAATACATAAAACTTATTACAAGAGTGATACAAACATTACATTAACTTAATTACGCCCTTGTATCTCTGTTAATAACTTCTCATACTTAGATTTGCCCATCGCTAACTTCCCTTGTTCCTTAAGGCACATAAACCTTGTGTGAATGAGAATCAACTTAACAAGTTCTTCATTGTTCTTACCAAGTTCTTCATTTTTCTTATCAAGTTCTTCATTTCGGTTAGCAAGTTGTTGTTTTTCGTTCCACAGTTGTGCTATAACCCTCTGTGTCCTCTCATCGTAGGATGGATCAATCCACTCCATGAAGCGACACCCCCCATCCATAGTCGGACATCCCCAATACCTCCTTCTATAGTTGAACTGCATATGCCACTCACGGATAATCGCAAATCTCTTACAATTGCATAGCCAACCTGCGTTTGTTGACGATGAAGATGTCATTATGCGATGTAGTGCTTGATTTTCCTATCAATATCATAAATCTATTAATAAATGTTTCATAAACATAAAACTCAAACAAGATCTAAGCTGAGAGGATAACCTTATCGAATAATGGTGATGAACAACAGAGATTCAGTTGGAATTGTGAGAACTCAGTAACCCTAGGGTTAACCCTATTTATACAAGTGAAGAGTTATGCATAACAGCTAGCACACAGCTATAAAACACTGAAGTTGTGCAAAAATGCGAATAATAACTGTAAAACACTCAGATTGTGCATAACAGCAATGACACAGCTGTAAAACACTGAAGCTGTAAATGGGGCGGCCCATTTATAGGACATAGTGAAACACAGGAATCCTGCTTAAGCATGTATCCAACGTCCGAAACGCAGAGATACTGCTTAAGCACTAGGAAGGATTATAGGCCTGATAGGAAGAATTATAGAAGAAACGGGTGAAAAACTGAAAAAACTAAAAATTGGGCCCAAATAGGCCTAATAGGAAGGATTATAGAAGAAACGGGTGAAAAACTGAAAAAACTAGAAATTGGGCCCAAATAGGCCCAATAGGAAGGATTGTAGAAGATACAGGTGAAAAACTGAAAAAACTAAAAATTGGGCCCAAATAAGAAGGATTATAGAAGAAACGGGTGAAAAACTGAAAAAAATAAAACGTTTTTCTTTATATTTCATGTGATATAAGCTTATGTACTGTAGTTTTCCTTTATATTTCATGTGATATAAGCTTATGTACTATAGTTTTCCTTTATATTTCATGTGATATACTTATATATTATAGTTTTTCTTTATATTTCATGTGATATAAGCTTATATACTATAGTTTTCTTTTATATTTCATGTGATATACTTATGTAATATAGTTTTCCTTTATATTTCATGTGAGTATATTTATATACTATAATTTTCCTTTATATTTCATGTGATATAAGCTTATGTACCACTAGTACAAAAAGGGGCTTCCCCTACGGACACAATTACCACGGTTCCGTTTTTTTCCGTAGTAATTTTGTTGTTATGGTTAATTTACTACGGTTATATGAACAATCGTGGTTTTTATGCGTCTGTTTTACTACGGTTATGTGACAACCGTGGTAAATAAACTGATAAAATACTACGGTTCCGTGTTTTTTCATAGTAATTTTGTTGTCATGGTTAAATTACTACGGTTCTATGAACAATCGTGGTTTTTATGCGTCTATTTTACTACGGTTTGTGACAACCGTGGTAAATAAACTGATAAAATACTACAGTTTTGTATTTTTTCATAGTAATTTTGTTGTCATGGTTAAATTACTACGATTCTATGAACAACCGTGGTTTTTTTGCATCTTTTTAACTACAATTATGTGACAACCGTGGTAAATAAACTGCTAAAATATCACGGTCCCGTATTTTTTCGTAGTAATTTTGTTGTCATGGTTAAATTACTACGATATGAACAACCGTGGTTTTTATGCATCTTTTTTACTACGGTTATGGGAAAACCAAGGTAAATAAACTGCTACAATACCACAGTTCAATGTTTTTCGTAGTAATTTTATTGTCATGGTTAAATTACTATGGTTCTCTTAATAACCGTGATTTTTATGCATACTTTTTACTACGGTTGTGGGAGAGCCATAGTAAAATAAACTGTTAGAATACCACAGTTCTTTTCTTTTATGTTATAAATGGGTAATATGAGTTACATTGTCACAACCGTGGTAATCAACTGTTAAAATACCACGGTTGATTGTGTTTATTCACCGTATTTACAGCGTTTGCTGGCAACCGTGGTAATTTGTTTTCCTAAAAAAAAAGTGGTTTTCTTT
The DNA here is from genome assembly GCA_027886185.1 of Rheum nobile. Lineage (NCBI taxonomy): Eukaryota > Viridiplantae > Streptophyta > Magnoliopsida > Caryophyllales > Polygonaceae > Rheum > Rheum nobile. The sequence goes on along the minus strand of WOAB01000901.1, from coordinate 347,713 downwards.
TCTTTCACCCTTTCTCCTACCCTACCCACCCTCAGCTTCTTTTCCATGCCCCCGCCGATAGCCCTTACCCTCCTCTCTCACCCCACCATCTATCCCTCTTCTCTCACTCTTTCACCACTCCCCTCACCACCGACCACCACCCAGCACCGGCGCGTCCCACCAACCGAACCGGACCTCCGCGCCGTACCAGATTCACCCCCACCGGACCACACAACCCGCCATTGGATCCACCCTCACCACACCGGAACCCCCTCTGTTGCTCTCCACCACCGGATGGCCCCACCACGATCCTAGATCGCGACCACCGCACCCACCGTGCCGCTGCTGCTAACAATCGTTCACCGGATCCACCCATCATCTCCACCCACTCGTTCCAGATCATCTCCATCCATCGTTCACCGACTGTCGTGGTTGGTAATTATCTTTTTTGTTTTCAATCCCTACATCTTCTCCATCCAGAGTTCAATTTTGGTTGCATCAGTTTGATCCAGTTCGTGCTTAGAAACTCTCGTTCCAGGCGGCCGTGTAGATTGATTTTCGTTCCAGGTTGGTAATTCTCGTTCCACCTTTAAATTTTGGTTCCTACAGGGCTCGATTTTGGTTCCTGCAGGCTAGGGCTCTAAATTTGTGTGCTTTTATTAGGTTATGAATTGGCTTCCTGTAAATCTGTATTAGGTTCTGAACTGTCTTCTCCTGTATCTATTCTGATGATAGATAGCCTTTACTGAAAGTTAATCTTGCATTCAATCAAGCTACTTATATACTTATGGCCTGACGCTACAAGTGTTTGGGTTAATAACAAACCTTTGATTGAGGCGTTGTTAGGGTGCAATGTGCCTGCTGTTTTAGATACCACCGACAATGCCAGTATTGAGGATCTGAGGATTCAGTTACTGGCTCACAGATTATGCGTTCACTAATCAGTAATCAATAGCATTCAAGTAAAATTTATTCTCTATAATTGCCAGCTTAGCTTGATGTATGCTATTTTCGGTTAGATGCTTGCATTAGTCACCTTTCAATTGATGATCTTTGTGCAGTGTATGATCTTGAAAGACTTTCTACTATAGAAATATTGTTTGTCTTTCTAGCATCTAACTATATCTATAAGTTGTTGCTCTTTTGTGAACTGACTGGTGTTTCTGTATTGTTGTTCACACCAACCTCCTAAACATTGTTTTAGTGACTTCTGATGCATGCATTGAAGTATCCAATTAGGAGAAATATTTTGTTATATTTGATAGGTTTCTTCTACAACTGGCAAGTTGATGGACACTATTCCAATTGAAAGGAGAACATTAGGGGGGGGGGGGGGATAGAGGAGATTGTTGCATACACATATTACCTGCTAAAATTCTTGCATCCATGCTGAGTTCAAAACTAGTGAATTTCACACTATTTGAGTTTGAAGTATAGCATCAGACATTTTTTGGTTTTATATTCATACTGGTTTGCCCTTTTTAATTAGTGTCGTAGTGTGCAATGCCTAGACATGTTCAGGTTTATTACCAAAAAAAGCTTACCCATACTTGGTCGGTTGATTGTTTGTACATGAGTCAACCATATGGGCAACTTTCTTTTCTCAGACATTGGATGTGAATGATGCTCTAGTAAAATTTGAAATATGGGATACTGATGGACAAGAGAGATACCACAGCTTAGCCCCCATTTATTACAGAAGTGAAGTTGCTGCAATTATAGTCTTTGACATCACTTCTATTGTTAGTTCTATTTCCCTCATTCACCGGTGGCCGTGGTTGGTAATTCTCGTTTTTTCTTTCAATCCCTACATCGTCTCCATCCAGAGTTCAATTTTGGTTGCATCAGTTTGATCAGTCCGTGCTCAAAAACTCTCATTTCAGGCGGCTGTGTGGATTGCTTCTCGTTCCAGGTTGGTAATTCTCGTTCTAGTCTGCGCTTGAAATCCGTGTGCTTTTATTAGGTTATGAATTGGCTTCCTGTAATTCTGTATTAGGTTATGAATTGGCTTCTCTTGTATCTACTCTGATTATAGATAGACGTTACTAACAATAAAACCTTGCATTCAATCAAGCTACTTACATAATGATCTTCCTTTTGGAGCATTCTCCATATGCTAAGAGATACTCGTACAACAAGTACAAGCTTGTACAAGCTAGCTTATAGTTATGGTGATGTCAGATTAAATGTTTTTCTTTTAATTGCGATGTGGCAAATTCAATGAGATTGAATGGTCTAACATAGTAATACGTACTGCTATAGTACCATGTTTGTTTTTTTAATAAAAAAATGTTCTAACATAAATATGTGATTTGTGTAAGTCGTAGGCAACCAAATATTATATTGCCAAGAAATTGAAACTAGTAAATGAAATTAGAAGGTTGACTGTGGACCAAGAATGAAGGTGTTATTGTCTGTGAGGGAGAGTTGGTGTTATCATAGAGGTGACAATGGGAATAGACCATAGAATAAATTAAGAGGTGTAGCTCCTAATTAGTATTTGTAGCTTTTATGCAATAATGCAAGTCCAAATTTCACAAAACATGAGCAACCAGTTCATGGTCAACCAGCAAGTTAATCCACTGAATAAGGATGAGGATAAACAAGGTCTGTCCAGGACAAGTAAGTTTTACAAGATACTAACCCAATAAAACATATGTGTAGTAGTAGAATGAATAAGGGAATAATTGCCAACTCTCTGCTAGATAAACTAAGCAAAAAAAGACCAACTTTACCATGCTTAGTGATGAACTAGAAAGTAAAACAATCAGTCACCTTACTATAGGCAGAATGGCATAAGACCAACAAGCTGATATGACTGTACATACCAAAATTATTATCAAATCATGGTCATGGGGAGTTAAGGACTATCACATCAATATTCATAAAACAGCTATGCTAAGGCAGGGCAGGCCACGAGCATATAACAAAATTTATCACTACCAGTAGAGAAAGTAAAAAAGAGCAGGAAATAGTGTTATGCATATTACAATTCTTTTGTTGTTCTTGATATGTTTGTGATAGGGTGTTAGGTTTCCCTTTTTTGTCTTGTTCTATATGTATTATATTAGTGTGCAGTGATTTCATTTGGTTGCAAATTGCAATACTTATTAAACCATGTACATGAGGTGAATTGTGTTAGAATGTGTCTATGTATTTTCCTACAGGGAGAACCCAGTTTCCACCTATTTGGGTTCATAGTGTGTGTTGGAGCTACTGCTGCAAGGGCACTGAAAACAGTACTTCAAGGGATTTTATTATCTTCTGAAGGGTCAGTAAACACCTCTGAATTTCTGGCACCAATTGGTATTGTCTGCCTTGTTCCTGCCGCTAAAAAAATGTGATGCTCTATTGGCAGTTAGATTGAGCTATCTCAGTTTGTGTATTTCAGGGAGGAACTCAACTCTATGAATCTTCTATTGTACATGGCACAAATTGTTGTTGTCTGTCTTGTTCCTGCTGTACTGATAATGGAGAAAGATGTGATTGTGATCACTGTATCCCTTGCAAGACGTGACATTAAGATTGTTTGGTACCTCCTTTTCAATTCATTGCTAGCACTTTTTCAATTTGACAAACAACCTGGTCACCAAGCATACAAGTGCTTTGACTCTTCAGGTAATCCCTCCTCAATAAACTTTGTGCTTCTAAATTGTAATTGTATTGCTGTAAATCATATATTTTCTTTGTGAGGGGAGGATAGTTGACTAAAGGAAGGGACCATGTTATTTGCTATGTTTTAATGGCAGATCTACAAGGCAGGATTAGATTAATCTTAGACCATGTCACTTTGAGAAGTGGACTCAATTGTAGTACGCACTTAAAGAAAACATCAGATCAGTTCTAACTAGTAGGCTTCATTTATTCAACACGGTATCTATACACTATAGCAATAATAAGTCAAGGTGCTTGCTAAACACATGATACTCTTGGACCACCTGATTTGTGTGTTATAGATAACAGTTGTATCATAAAATACATAATCTCAATTTTGGTAAGAGGTCTCTAGGCTTCTAGGAAGAGTGTTAGGTTTATCATCAGCTTCTCATGGGTTTGTTTGGGTTTGCATTCCCATATCATTTTCCTTGTTTTCTGATTTGCAGAATATAAGTCTAAGATATGTTTTTTGCTCTTTCGGGTTCTCATATCATTTTAGTTTTCATCTCTTTGTGGTTTCTTTAGCTGATTTTTCTACAATTATGTAATCCTACAATATATGTTGAATTTTGTGCTTCTTATGTGGAATTCACCTTTTAGGGAAAATAAAGCAATAATTCAAAATGAAGCTGGCCGAGGCTATCCAGAACCGATTGGGTCGAAGCCACTGTCCAAGGACAAAATAGATGAGGTTGGAGATCAATGGATTACTTTTGTGCAAAGGTTGATCTCTTAATTTGTCAAATTGTACAAGTGATATTATTAGGAAACACTAATTAGTTTAGAGGATATTAGTGATTTATTCATTACTGACTTTGAATTGATGACCAAGCTAGTTACGTTGTTACATGATCGATATTGTGAACGATGTTTGATTATATTTGGATGGTTGTCGGATGTTCATTGGAATTGTTTGTCATAGGTAAATAATATAAAATTCGATCGATTTATATATCCATCATATTGTTTATAATGGTGACCCATTAAATGGGATATACAATATAACTACGGTTGTAACAAACTAACGACGATGACATTTTACTACGATTGTAAACATTTTACTACGGGTGAATCAATCATTTTTACTACGGTTTAAACAAATATACTACGTGCACATTTAACACGGTTCATTGCCTTTTACTACGGTTGAAACAGTTTAACTACATGTAAAATTATCACGGTTGCTTTGGTTGAAACAACTTTACGACATGTCAAATTACCACGGTTGTCACCTATTTACTACGGTTCGAGAACCGTAGTAAACAGGTAACCGTAGTCAATTGGTAACCGTAGTAAATCTGTACCGTAGTAAAACAACGACCATAGTATATTTACTACGATTACCGATTTACTACGGTTACCCAACCGTAGTAAATCGGTAACCGTAGTAAACAAGTTTATAACGGCCACATTTACTACGGTTGACAACTGTAGTAATATATGTATTTGGAACCGTAGTAAACTTGTCATTTTGTACTAGTGTACTATAGTTTTCCTTTATATTTTATGTGATATAAGCTTATGTACTATAGTTTTCCTTTATATTTCATGTTAATATACTTATATACTATAGTTTTCCTTTATATTTCATGTGATATAAGCTTATGTACTATAGTTTTTCTTTATATTTCATGTGATATAAGTTTATGTACTATAGTTGTCCTTTATATTTCATGTGAATATACTAATATATTATAGTTTTCCTTTATATTTAATGTGATATAAGCTTATGTACTATAGTTTTCCCTTATATTTCATGTGATATAAGCTTATGTACTATAGTTGTCCTTTATATTTCATGTGAATATACTTATATACTATAGTTTTCCTTTATATTTCATGTGAATATACTTATATACTATAGTTGTCCTTTATATTTCATGTGAATATACTTATATATTATAATTTTCCTTTATATTTCATGTGATATAAGCTTATAAACTATAGTTTTCCTTTATATTTCATGTGATATACTTATGTACTATAGTTTTCCTTTATAGTTCATGTGAATATACTTATATACTATAGTTGTCCTTTATATTTCATGTGAATATACTTATATACTATAATTTTCCTTTATATTTCATGTGATATAAGTTTATATACTATAGTTTTCCTTTATATTTCATGTGATATACTTATGTACTATAGTTTTCCTTTATATTTCATGTGAATAAACTTATATACTATAGTTGTCCTTTATATTTCATGTGAATATACTTATACACTATAGTTTTCCTTTATATTTCATGTGATATAAGCTTATATACTATAGTTTTCCTTTATATTTGATGTGATATACTTATGTGCTATAGTTTTCCTTTATATTTCATGTGAATATACTTATATACTATAGTTTTCCTTTATATTTAATGTGATATAAGCTTATGTACTATAGTTTTCCTTTATATTTCATGTGATATAAGCTTATGTACTATAGTTTTCCTTTATATTTCATGTGAATATACTTAAATACTATAGTTTTCCTTTATATTTAATGTGAATATACTTATATACTGTAGTTTTCCTTTATATTTCATGTGATATAAGCTTATGTACTATAGTTTTCCTTTATATTTCATGTGATATAAGCTTATGTACTATAGTTGTCCTTTATATTTCATGTGAATATACTTATATACTATAGTTTTCCTTTATATTTCATGTGATATAAGCTTATGTACTATAGTTTTCTTTTATATTTCATGTGATATAAGCTTATGTACTATAGTTGTCCTTTATATTTCATGTGAATATACTTATATACTATAGTTTTCCTCTATATTTCATGTGATATAAGCTTATGTACTATAGTTTTCCTTTATATTTCATGTGAATATACTTATATACTATAGTTGTCCTTTTTATTTCATGTGAATATACTTATATACTATAGTTTTCCTTTATATTTCATGTGATATAAGCTTATATACTATAGTTTTCCTTTATATTTCATGTGATATACTTATATACTATAGTTGTCCTTTATATTTCATGTGAATATACTTATACACTATAGTTTTCCTTTATATTTCATGTGATATAAGCTTATGTACTATAGTTGTCCTTTATATTTCATGTGGATATACTTATATACTATAGTTTTTCTTTATATTTCATGTGATATAAGCTTATATACTATAGTTTTCCTTTTTATTTCATGTGATATAAGCTTATGTACTATAGTTGTCCTTTGTATTTCATGTGAATATACTTATATACTATAGTTTTCCTTTATATTTCATGTGATATAAGCTTATGTACTATAGTTTTCATTTATATTTCATGTGAATATACTTATATACTATAGTTGTCCTTTATATTTCATGTGAATATACTTATATATTATAGTTTTTCTTTATATTTCATGTGATATAAGCTTATGTACTATAGTTGTCCTTTGTATTTCATGTGAATATACTTATATACTATAGTTTTCCCTTATATTTCATGTGATATAAGCTTATGTACTATAGTTTTCATTTATATTTCATGTGAATATACTTATATAATATAGTTGTCCTTTATATTTCATGTGAATATACTTATATACTATAGTTTTTCTTTATATTTCATGTGAATATACTTATATATTATAGTTGTCCTTTATATTTCACGTGAATATACTTATATACTATATTTTTCCTTTATATTTCATGTGATTATACTTATATACTATAGTTTTCCTTTATATTTCATGTGAATATACTTATATACTATAGTTGGATGAATAAGACTTGGCTGAATAAGACGCGGCCATGGGGGCAGCCATCGTGGCTTATTAAGACTTGGCTGAATATCAGGATAGGCAAAGCCGCGATCGCGGCCTTGGGAGCAGCGATCGCGGCCTATGAAGGAATTCGCTAGACGCGGCCTTGGACATGGAAGGAAGAGTAAGCCGCGATCGCGGCCATGGGGGCAGCCATCGCGGCTTATTAAGACTTGGCTGAATATCAGGATAGGCATAGCCGCGATCGCGGCCTTGGGGGCAACATCGCGGCCTATAAAGGAATTTGCTGGACGCGGCCTTGAACATGGAAGGAAGAGTAAGCCGCCATTGTAACACCCTCAGGCCAGTGGTGCTACAGTTCCATAATCCAGAAGGATTATAAGGCGGGTTAAAAGAAAAAATGCAAAACATAACCCATATATATAATATCAAAAGCAACACAACGGAAAACCTGTAAAACCTGTCCAGATTTTAAACCACCAATAACTTAACATACTGAAATACAACCATTTACAAACCAAAAACCAACAACCAAAAACCAAAACCAATACAATAAATACAACCCATTCAAAGTACGAAACCAAAACGACACGTGCAACAAGTCAAGTCCAAACCAAAAGAGTAGAGTTCTCGACTCCAAAACCGACGATGATCAGGAACTTCCTTGCTGGCGCTAAACCTGAAAAGCCTGATTGACTGAGGGACCCGATACCCCAGCCAACCACGGCATGTAAACCGCAGTTGGTCAGTCTCGTGAAAGACTATGGCAAGACTAGCCGAGCCGAAACAGTTTCAAAACCATAGAGTTATCATGGCAATCAACAATACCAAACAACAACAGATCATACAATATATACATACAATATATACCATATCATACCGAGCAAACAACATAAAACACACGCCTAAACGCAAACACACTCTATCACATAATCATCCAATACTCAATCTTATCCAATTCTACACGATACTAATCTCTTTCAATCCATCCTAAAACTCATCACAAGCATAGACGAAAAGAACGATCCAATCCAACTTCCTCTCCATTCCTAATACCTCAATCAACAACCCTAAGCACATACACATCTTATGACTGACTTACAATCACAGCTAATCAATTAGAATGAACTCGCTACTACACTACACAACAAATTCAATTAACCTTCACAACAACAAACACCTAAACATCAACGATATAATCAATACTTAATACAATCAACCAAAATAACGATCTAGGCCAGCCACCCTTCTGGTGCCGCCGATTCGTCAACCACGACTGTAACTCATACCTCAAACTCAACTCGCATTGGCACACACACCCTCAAGATGGGAAACCAATCTATACAGTCAAACAACGCAACCAACCTTCATAATCCACCAGTTACTAACAATAACCATACCAACAGAATTTACCACCTTGACCAGTTACAACCAACAACTATAACACACGAAACTCACAACCACAACCAATGGCCAACAATGACCCACAACCACAACTAATAACAATCAACGTCCAACATAAACCAATTATCAAACATACAACCAAATTACCAACACAACCACTTAATCAAGTACATAATCAACATTCATCACAAATCCACGTATTCAGGTACACAACCAATATCATTAACACAACCACTTAATCAAGTACACAACCAACATTCAACACATAACCAACACACACAACCACCAACACCTCCAATCCAACCTCCGTCTCCACCACCACATCACCGGGTGAGACAATCAACACACACTTTCCGGATGGGACTTTCACCATCCAACCCTTGGCCCTTAACGACGTAGGCGTGCACCCTACGCGGTTTGGTGAGACTATCATCACCTGACCCTTCGACCTTCGGGGGTTCATACCCACCGAGGCCCTAAATATAAGGACTTTCACCAACCAACAACATTCCACCACTACACCGACACCAATTCAAACACTTCATACGATAACCAATCAAATATCACATAATCACATACACACACACAATCCAACACACACACAAACTCAATCCAAAACACGCATACACACGATCCAACACACGCACACACACACACACATTCAATCCAACATACACACACACATTCAACACACACACCCACACACATTCAATTCAACACACGCACACACACGATCCAACACACACACACGATCCCACACACACACACATTTAATCCAACAACACTATTTACAACAATCAATCATATTTAGTCACAATTGACTACCACGTCCACATTTAATCAATCACGATACCAGACAATTACTATCACACACACATACTCATATTCAACCAAGCAACGGTAAACTTAATTATGAAATAAATTAAGCATAAATCAATTTTAAAAAAATATATAAGTTAGCAAGGATCCTCTTGCCTCAAGTTGAACCGCAACGACCCCAGAGGTCTCCAAACCACTCGAATGAACCTATGAAATCAATCCGAGCAAAACCCTGGCGTTAATTCATATCAAACCACAACTAGAGAAAACCCCCAAATTCAAACCCTAATATCATACCTTCAAAAAATCAGCCAACCACACACACACAAATCAACTCAATAGCTCACGAAATCCTCTTCAACTGCCCACGAAGAATAATTCAACATCAATTCGGACCACCACACAACATCAATTCGAACACATAACACAATATCAATTCGAAATTAACCCAAAAAAAATTCAGTAAAGCTTCATCCAAATGAACCCCAAGCAAACCCCACATCAAAGCACCACCTTACCTCTTACGCCGGAGACGGACTGCAGCTGACGACCACCACGACGGAGACGACCACCAGCGGAAGCACTCGGACTGCAGCAGCGAGCCTTGGCTCGAACCAGAAGCAGCAGCTTGCAGCAAACACGGACAACAGAAGGAGGAGGAAGAGCGACTGAGTGGTCCAAGACGGGTTCGCCGGAGAAGAACACTCTGCTGGCACCGGAGAAGGAACGAATTCGCCGGGGAAGAGAAGGAGCTTGGCTGGGCACCGGTGAATCGATCGGGAGAGAGACAACCGAGAATGAGGGAGTTAGGGATTTAATCCCCAAATTTTCCATTTTCCCCCCCTTTTAACAAAATCCCATAATTAATTTACCAAAATGCCATTACCCACTTATTTGGGGTATTTCAGCCATTGCGGCCATGGGGGCAGCCATCGCGGCTTATTAAGACTTGGCTGAATATCAGGATAGGTAAAGCCGCGATCGCGGCCTATGAAGGAATTCGCCCGCTGCCTTGTTGGCCGCGACGCAGCCTCCTTCTTGGCATCTTAGCGAGTTTTTTCAAGGCCGCGCCCGCGGATTTTTTTTTTCAATTCACCGAAAATGCAACATGTAATTGAAATTTAATATAAAATCAAATTTTTTATAATTTAATATAAATGGTATATTTAGTAATTTAATATAAAGGGGTGCTCTTATATACTATAGTTTGTCTTTATATTTCATGTGATATAAGCTTATGTACTATAATTTTCCATTTATATTTCATGTGATATACTTATATACTATAGTTTTTCTTTATATTGCATGTGATATACTTATATACTATAGTTTTCCTTCATTTGGGCCCATTTGGGCTATCTTACGCCATTTGTTCAAAAATATGAAATAATTACATTACAAATAAGACATCCAAAATACATACAATACATGTGTCCTACGTAAATACTAATCTGCCTAAGGGCCGCTATCTCCAGGCTGCTCCTGTGCCGTACTACCAGATCCCTCCTCATATACAGAATCCTGGAAAACAGGCTCAGGAGGAGAAGGAGGCGCACCACGTGGAATGGGAGGAGGACGAAGCGGCCTTGCACCCACCATACGCAAAGCAAAATCCATTAGCTCCTCTCGTACATCCTAAGGAAGGCCAACTCTCTCTAGAGCATACACCCTCAACTCAGCTGATACCACCTGGTTACACTATTTTCAAATAAAAAATGTTATTAGATACACATATGTAATGACATAATGAAATTAATGCAAAATAACTTACCGTGATCAGGTCGCTAGGAAGCGGTGGCGGAAGAGGCACGTCATCATCTACTGGTGCTAGTGAAGGATCCTGCCTCGGTGATCGATAATCTAGATATGGATGAGACATCCGCTCCCACCAATCCAGATACGCTAGTTGACAATCCCAAGGGAAACCGGCATCAGGCATGTCACCGAGCTCTATCATCGGCCTCAGATCAACTCCCTACTGACATGCATCATCCGGGAAAACAACGGTGTAACTCCCACGAAGACTCGAGGCACGTACATGCTCGGTAGGAGTAGGGGGCGCGTCTGGTATACCGTGCGTACAACCAAACTGACGCAGAAATCTATCTATAACACCCCCAAATATATATCCTTGAAAGATATTACCGCCAGTGACCTCGGATTTCACATCCGAAGCCACCCCATGCTTAATCCGTTTATATAAATCATAAAACAACAGTTATAATACAAAATATCATAACTTTTGATTAAAGTAAATGTTTCGGAATTACATCCATGATTCAAAATACATAATCAAATATATTACAACGGAAGTCTTAATACATAAAGGACACAAGGGTCTTGATCTAAACGATCACCCGCCAAGGAATCTCAACCTGGTAAAACTCTTCAAAATTCCAACTGCCATCATTGTCGTTTCTAGCCTTCATCGGAACTGCAGTTTATTTGATGTGTCGTATGAGACGGATGACACCAGCCAACCATGCAAGGGAATATAATCGGTTGGTTAGTCTAATGAATGACTATGCAAGGGTAAACCAGAACGGTTCTAAGTAGTCGTATTAGGTTAGACTCATCGCTTCTCGAATAAAAGTCGATGACGATAGTCAACCACCATACTCCTACTGAAAAATACGAAAAGGCATGATCAAGAGAAAGGACTCTGAAAGAATGAGTCTTACGGAAACATATGAAGAGAAGACTCCAAAAGGTTGAGTCTTATCGGAAAGTATGACAAGTGCTTGGGAACATCAATTTCACACAAGCGTTTTAAAATTGACTTGGTGTTTCGGTTCACGACCAACCTCACCGCACAATGCGAATTCAGATTGGAAAGAGAACTTTACTCTGACCAAAGTCTAGACGAGTTTCCTAGCTGCACTACTCTCTTAGCTGCATTACTCGCCTGAGGGTATATTAATTATGTGCACTAAAACACTTATCTTATTTAATTCCAAAACGTACATTTTACGTTATAAGCTTTTAAGATCTCTTCACAAGAGATATCAGATCTCCTCACAAGAGATATCAAAGGGAATACATCCCAAATGGCGGCACCAGCTGTGTGCACATACCCTGAGTAAGGGTAAGGTCATGACCGAAGATACTAGGGAAAATCCTCCTAGTACCATTATCAAGAAACCACTAAACCTCGTAGGCCACTTAAATGGAAAGATTACAATTTAAGGATAGGTTATGTTGATGATTTCGATAAACTAAAGGATTTAGTAATTAGATTTGTCTTATGTGTGTTTAAGGAGTAAGGTAACAATTGTTACTCGAGTATATCTATTGAAGGATTAGAACATAAGTGATTGATTTTGTTGGTAATGAATCATTTAGCAATATGATACTTTGAAGAAATAGGAATAATGTCTCTTGTAATTCGCTTTGAGGAATATAAGAATAAAGGTGTTGTGATTACTTTTGGAGAAAGTTAAGGAATCTTAAATGCTTAAGTTACAGAATGATTAAAGGAACATGCTAAATCGCTACCGAAAGGACACCAAGTTAGAATTGGCATAAGGGCCAAACCGATTATAATAAGTAAAGGAATTGTGGAGTATACACTTAAAGGAATTAGGAAATGCGATGTCTCAAGGACCACTAAGTTCTGATAATGGATTATGAGGAAGATAAGGTACGTGATAAGCACTACTTTATAGGGCTTAAGTAAGAGTCATTAGAGGTTTTATTGGTGCCATTCGGGTAGATTTAGACACATTCATGTGCATGGCGTGTGGGGGCGAAGTTTGGTAATTAATTAAAAGCCACGTGATTGGTGGGCCGAATTGGAGGAAAGAAAGGCCCACGTGAAGAAGGGAGAAGCCCACGTGAAGAAGAATGCTGGAGAAGGCCCAATTGGAGTCTGGAGCCCACGCGAGAAGCCGCGTCAAATTGGAAGCAGCGAAATGAATTGGATGTTGATGAAATTGGAGCATGACATCAGCGGGAGTATAGTTGTTGGAGTGGGCCGCAGCTTGGAGTGGGCCGGTTTGCTGCTTGAATTGGGCCGAGTGAGAGAGATGGGCCGAGAGCGAGCTGCTGGACGAGATGCTTGCACGAGGCCGAGCAGGAATTACAGGATTAATTCCCAAATCTCGATTGCTGATTTTTGGTTATTACTTTTGTTATTATTTTATTTTATTATTTTACACACTTTTAGAATTAGGTTAAAAACACTTTTAGTTAACCTAGTTAATATCTTCGTTTTTATCTCGGAACCCTAATTTCTTATTCTACGTATTCTCTTGCTATGAAGAACTAAGCCTCCCTGGCTTAGTCAGACGCTAAAGCTTTCGTTTTGATTAAGTTGTGAGATTCTCGTTCCTTATCTATTACATGGTTTTTATCTATTCTCTTGCTTAAGTTGCTTATGATTGATATTGATAATCTCTATTTGGACGCATCTAGGGTTTATTGTTATTGATTAATTGCTAGATCTAGATTGTTACTGGTTGAGCATATCTATTTCAGAGTAGCAACTGCATCGTACTAGTATCTGGTTGTGCTAGTCTTATGCAGAAGAGAATTGATTTACATTCTAGGATAAAAGCTAGTTGTTTTATGCTAGAATTGTATCCAACTATATTCCTATCCGTAAGGCTGCTGTTAAACTGAATCTTGACAGTTTCAGGGTTGTTTAATTAGTTAGTGCTAATAGTATCTGGTTGTGCTATTAGTTATATCTGAAAAGAAATTGGAATTTCTATTGCATGTGATTTTGAATGAGTATCTAGGATCAACTTGTCATACGAATAGTGGATGTTGTTTGACTAAGTGCTTTTCCCATCACTGATTTCACGACTCTTTCGCTTGTTTACCTTTTGCATGCTTAGTTACTTAAAACAAACAAAACCCCCCCTTTTGGTTACGTTTGATTGACATACGAATTGCATATTTAGATAGAATCCGCCTCCCTGTGGATTCGACCTTTACTTACCTAGGACTACGGTTTAGGTTTGTTTGGATATTTTGCATAGCAGTTTTTCACACGACAAAAACCTGTTATCAAATTGGCGCCGTTGCCGGGGAGGCAATAATCTATTTTGTGTGTGATTTGTGTGTCAACTATTGTGTGGACCTATCTTACGGTCCACACCCGTGCTATTGATTTTTGTTTTTCCTTTTTGATTTTGTTACAGAGATGGATAGATTTCCCCAATTCCAGCAGGAGCCGCGATATGACCCATACTCCTACGCATATACTCCAGGGTGGGGATATCACCCCAATTCGAGTTATGGGAACCTGCAATACCCTTCATATGATCATGACTACCAGGAGTTCTACCCAGAACCAAACCAACAACAGGGTAATCCTTCACCTTCTATGGATGACATGATGAAGATGCTGATGCAGAGCAACATGAACCTTAATGAGAGTGTTACCAACGTGAACCTTAATGTTGCTAAGTTGACCAAGAGCCACATACAGTTCCAGGAAAGTACACAAGCTAGCATTCAGAACCTGGAGAGGCAATATGGTCAGATTTCTCAAGTGGTAAATAAACTGGATGCAAAGGATTCCGGTAAACTCCCGTCTCAAACTGAAGTGAACCCGAATATTCGGAATGTCAGTGTTGTGACTTTGAGAAGTGGGAAGAAGCTTGAGGAAGATAGGTCTGAGGGCAACGAAGAAGAAAGTGCAGATTTAGAGCAGAACAGCGACAGCCGTGAAGACCACGACGACCACCGTGAAAACGGCGACCGCCGCGAGACACACAGCGACCGCCGTAAAATGGAGGCTGCTCTCGACCTGGAAGAAAAGAATAACGACGACCGCCGCAAAAATTACGGCGACCACCGTGACGGTGATAATTTTCTCGAAAATCATGAGAACGAAAATGGCGATCGCCGCGACACACACGGCGCCCGCTGCCCCTCCGATAGCGAAGTTGAGGCTGAGAAGGAGTATGTACCCCCGATTTTTCCTGAGTGGAAGCCTATTGCGCCATTCCCATCTGCTTTGAAGCGTACCAAGCCACTTGCGCAGGACAAGGACAAGGACATGTTTGAGATGTTCAGAAACGTTGAGGTCAACATGCCTCTCCTAAATTTGATCAAGTCTGTCCCTCGTTATGCCAAGTTCTTGAAGCAGATGTACACCACAAAGAGGAATCAAGATCAGAACAGCAAGAAGAAGGTCAAGGTAAGCGAGCATGTATCAGCGATTTTTCAGAAGCGCTTACCAAAGAAATATGGCGACCCAGGTATGTTCACCATCCCAATCACTATTGGAGGTACCAAGTTTCCCAAAGCTATGTTAGATTTGGGTGCTTCCATTAATGTTTTACCTTCATCTCTTTGTGATTCCCTACATTTAGGACCCATGCATGCTACTAATATTTCCAATCAGTTAGCTGATAGATCTTGCGTGCGCCCTTTAGGAATTATGGAGGATGTCTTGGTTAGGGTTGGTGATCTTACTTTTCCTGCTGACTTTTATGTGCTCAAAATGGATCATGATATGCATGCAGCCCCTATTCTGTTAGGGAGACCCTTCTTGAAAACTGCAAACACTAAGATCAACGTGAGTACTGGTTCCTTGACTATGGATTTTGATGGCCAAACCATTACTTATAACATCTATGAAGCCATGAAATTTCCCCCTGCTAATGCCCATTCTTTGTGTGCAATTGATATCCCTGAACCTGTGGTGCAAGATGTTTTTCATGAGGACCACATAGATGACACACCACCTATTGTTGATTCTAGCTTGGATATTGCTATATCTACTGACTTGCAGGAAGGTGTTACTGAGTGGGACGCTTGCTATAAGCGCCCTCCGTAGCTTCCAGGTAAATCACCTTTGCTGCTAACTCCGAGTGAGAAGCTCGTTCCATATTTGGTGCAGGTCCCTGAAGTCAAGGCTAAACACCCCCTGATCGATCTAAGCATGGGGTAGACGCGACTAAGAAGGTCAAGATGGAGAAGCCGCTGAAGAGGAAGCATGGTCTAAGATTCAAAACTTTCCATGATTGGTTCAGGAAGGAGGTATGGATTAAGAAGGTTCCCAAAGAGCCTGACGATATGGATTGAGGATTTGCGAGTACTATGTCGAGCCACGACAGTAAACAAGGCGCTGCTCGGGAGGCAACCCGAGATTTGGTAGTTTATTTTCTTTCCCTTAGTCTTTTTCAGTTGTTTTCCTTTTAGTTTTTCCTTTTTGTGTCAAACTAACCTGCAGAAAGCGCGAAAAAACGGAAATGGTGTTCACGGCGCCCGCTGCGAAATTTACGGCGCCCGCCGTAAATGCCCCGCCAAGCAAGTTGGCTATGACCTAAAAACGGCGACCGCCGTTTAATTACGGCGCTTGCCGCAATTACGGCGACCGCCGCACCCTTCACGGCGACCGCCGCACTTTCTCAGGTAAAAAAAAAATTAAAAAAAATCGAAAAAAAAATGGGCCCCGAAAAAAACCTTAAACGGGGAGCAAAAGACGAAAATAAAATACCCCGAAAAGACCTTAAACGGGGAGAAAAAGTCAAAAAAAAAAATAAAATTTTTTTTTCCCAACTGTCCAGATTCTCCACGGAGAGGTGCGCATCATGTTGCTAACGGAGGAATACATTCACCCTACATACATTTGGCAACGATGATGGCCCTGCAGTCGACAGCTAGAGAGGTGATACACCAGGGCCCAACCACGATGACATCTGGGCCCATTTTTGAAGGCCATGCAACCCCGTTCCCTTGATTGACCACTATTCACCAAAGTGGTTCCTTTTGGTTGCATGGTACAAGTTGATGGAGTTGAAGGCCGTGCAACCCTGATTTCCTACATCACCACCACACTTCACAGTGGTTTCCTATGGTTGCACGGTATATAAAGATAATGGCGTTGATGCCAGACATCCAGGACATGAACTTTCATGAGTACACCGCCAGCGACAAGGAAGTGTCCAAGACAACTCGGCAACGTTGTGAGTTTTTTTTTTTGCTTTTTCCCTGTGCTTTATTCTTTTGTCTTTCATTACATTAAGGACAATGCAATGTTTAAGCATGGGGTGGGGTTTTATACTTGCTACGCTGCTGAGGAGAAAAATAAAAAAATGAAAAGAGCCAAAAATTTGAAAAAAGGCTATCATTGAAATCCTGGGATAGGTCGAAAACCCGAAAGGGCGGCCTAGGCAATAAGCAGGTGGCTTGGACCGGCATTAGGCTGGGGTAATATGAGGTCAAGAGTGATGTGAGCTTATGTGAGCACATTGACAGAGCTAAAGTCGTGATGCCTATCAAATAAATCCCAAAATACCTACTAAGTAGTATAGTAAGCAAGACAGGGTCGATCCCACAGAGAGTCAGGTTATCAATTTGTGCAATTCGTTATCACCAACTAGGAACTAGGGGGGGTTTGTTTGTGTTTATCATAACCAAAGTAAACAAAGCAAGTAAATAAGTTCACAGGAAACGGTTGTAAATATAATGGGGAAAAGCGCCACACTCAACAGAGATCCACACAACAATAGATATGGTTGATCACTGAATTCTATCAATCTCAAGTTCTTAATATTCCTATAGTTGTTCTTATCCCGATCTTAGATAACTATTAGTTCTACCAGCCCTAATAGTACTTATTACTAAATCAAATCCGAAAACCTTCAAGACTCAATGAAGCAATAGCATTCAACCAAGGATTCAACAAGATACATGCAGTAGAAACAACCCGTTACTATAAGCATGCAATTAACTCTCTCTCACGATGAAGCGCTCGGATCCCCTATACGCAACAATCGTGCTCGCTACTAGATATGCAACCCGAACCCGGAATCACAAGTCCTAGCAATTAGGAAGATATCAATAAACCTAGGTGATCAATCTAGATAAATCAACATAAACCAATAATCAATCAAGCACAAGAGAATTAATCCAACTAGATAGGAAAACGAACAAGAGTAGAAAACTCACAACCAATCAATTGCTGGCTTCAAGCTGTCAAGTGCAACAATGGAGGTTTAGTTCTCCATTAGGGTTTGTGAGAGAAAAATACGTAAAACGGTGGCAACTAGGGTTTTCCACAAAGTGTTCTAAAATAGTCTTAAATACTAGGAAACCAATATGGAGTAAAATAAGGAAATAATAACATTCCGAAATATAAAGTCTCGGATAAAAGAAAAACAGAAATAAAACTCGGAAATAAATCTCGTCAGCGCCTTACCACCGTGGGGTGCGGTGGCCTTCCTGCCGCGGGGTGCGGCGTCCTTCATGCCGCGGGGTGCGGCGTCCTTCATTGGCCTTCAGCATCTGTGACACTTCAGGCAAAACGCCATAACTTTTGATTCCCAACTCGGATTGCGCTCATATTTTGAGGACTTGTAGTAGACTTCAAGATCTAACTCCTGGAATTGGAATCACTTCATTTGGACATCTGAGTAGAGAGAACGAACCAATTGAATTCAGCACACTGTTCTTCTACTCTTCTCTTCACTTCCTTTGCGTCTTTTACTGGGGGATTCTTCCTCAGTGTCTCCTATGATCTCCAAAACAGCTAAAACACTCCTAATAACACCAAACTTCGCCCCCAAACTCCATGCATATGAATGTGCCTAAATCTACCCGAATGGCACCAATAAACCCTCTAATGACTCTTACTTAAGCCCTACAAAGTAGTGCTTATCAAACTCCCCCATGCTTAGACCTTTGCTCGTCCTCGAGTAAACTAATAAAGAGTCTACTCCTCCAATGCAGCACCCAAGGTCTCAGGAAGCATATCCTCCAACTAAGAGTCACCTAACCCATGCCAAAACTCCTGGCGCCAATCTCATCCACAACTCAACAAGCTTAAGGGGAAAGAAGAGTACTTCTCCCAAGCTTAACCCGGACATCCAAAAGCGTGAGTGACTTCTAATCCTAGCCTCCATCTATGACTTCTTATGACTCCCAAAGTGACCTACCCGACAATCCTTCTTTGACTCCTCTTCTTATGACGCCTCGCCAAGAATAATGAGAAATCCTAAAATCACTCTTCTTCTTTTTCGCTCATTTTTCCAAGGCACCCTTTCGGGTTTTCACCAAGCCACTCATATTTTTTTTCATAGATGGGCTCACAATAAACTCACATCACTCTTGACCTCATATTACCCCAGCCTAATGCTGGTCCAAGCCACCTGCTTATTACCTAGGCTGCCCTTTCGGGTTTTCGACCTATCCCAGGATTTCAATTTTTGCCTTTTTTCAAATTTTTGCCTTTTTCAATTTTTTATTTATTTTTCTCCTCAACGACGTAGCAAGTATAGAACTCTCCCCCATGCTTAAACATTGCATTGTCCTCAATGTAATGAAAGACAAAAGAATAAAGCACAGGGAAAAGCAAAAAATAACTCACAAACGTCGCCAAGCTGCTTGGACACTATAGGTGTCGCTGGCGGTGTACTCCATATGCGCATGTCCGGTGTTGGGCGGGTGTATTCATCAACTCCATAGTTTTCTCCTACCGTGCAACCATAGGGATCCACTTTGGTGAGTAGTGGTATAGAAAGTATGGCGGGGCTGCACGGCCTTCAATGAACACATGTTAGAGCCCAAATGTAATCATGGTGGGGGCTCTAGTGTTCCTCCTCCTCAACTGTCAATTGTACGGCCATCATCGTTGCCAAATAATGTGTAGGGCTAATGTCTCCTCCTTTGACAACATGATGTGCACCGTCTCTCCATGGGGAACTCTGGACAGTTGGCCTACGGTAGAACCCTTTTTTTTTCTTTTTTTTTTTTGAAATTTTGTTTTTTTTGCCCCCCGTTTAAGGTTTTTTCGGGGGGTGACTTAGTGCAGGGAAGGAAGAGACTTACATTGGTGTGGAAACACCTTCTTCAATAGGCATGGGTCTCTTCCCTGCAGGTTAGTCGGAAACAAAAACAAGAACAAAAAACAAAGCAAAAACACACTAAAGAAAATGCAAAAACAAAGAAAGAAAAGCAAAGAAAGAAAAACATACCTCGGGTTGCCTCCCGGACAACGCCTTAGTTATTGTCATGGCTTGACATCCTGCTCCATCCTCCTCAACTTGGGTTGCTCAAAGCAACTGAACTCCTGAGGCCTGGATCAGGGGGGTGCCCCTTTGTGTACTCCATGTCGAGTCTTGTCCCTAGTCTCTTGTAATTCTTTATGGGTGGACCGTTGTGTATATTTATGAACGCACTTGCCATCTTCATAAATGGCCTACCCAACATCTCAGGGGCTGTATGTTTGTCCTGCCCTATGCCCAACGTGTAAAAATCCACCACCTGCATCAAGTCCTCATTCTTGTGCTTCCCCTTCGGTTTCTTCTTGATCGTGCCCAGCACCTTTAACATTTCCTTGCAGCGAGGGGTGCTATCTGCCAGTGTGACCAAGGTAATGGTTTTTATGCAGTTACTGAAGACCTCATAGATATCCTCGTTGTTCTTTAGCCTTTGAGTAACTCGGGAAGCCTCAAGGAAGGGTGCGACGGGGTGCAGCGAGACAAGTGGGAAGGAGTTGAAACGCACAAACTCATCATAGGCAGCCTCCAGAGGATCGGGGACTGCCGAGGCATCTTCGAGAGGGGTGGGCGTCGCAGGATCGTTTCCGCAATCGCGACTCTCCTCCTCTTGGTCGCTGAATTCCTCCAATCCCAAAAAATATTCTTCCTCAGAAAGCACCTTGCGGTCCCAAATATCGTCTGGAAGGTCCAACTCCTTGAGCGCCTCTGGGAATGGGGCGGGTGGCTTCTCGGAACCGAGAGGAGGAAAGTAAGGACGAACGTAGGTGTCGACAAAGGGCTCGTCATTAGCTCCAGCAGGTTGCCGCGGGGGGCGGCCAGTGTTCACCGCTGGGGGCGGTAAACTACCCGAAGATTTCTGAGAATCAAGGTCACCGCTGGGGGCGGTAGCCTCATTGCCGCGGGGGGCGGTGGTCATCAGAGCATCTTCATTTTCCTTCTTACCGCTGGGGGCGGCAAGCTGGTGCCGCGGGGTGCGGTTTTCCTCCAGAGCTTCCTCCTTTCCTGCAACGTCTTACTCAGCGCTTGGCAGTTGTTTCCCACTTCTGAGAGTTACAGCGCTTACATTTTCCCTCGGGTTCACTACCGTTTGAGATGGTAGATTTCCCGACATCTTTGCATCGATCCTCGTGATGGCTTCAGCCATTTGGCTCATCTGCGTCTCAAGGTTCTTGATACTCGACGTCGTAGCTTAAATGTGAGTGTTGAAGTGCTTATCCAGAGCTTGGAGCATATCTTCAGTTGACATGGAGGGGCTAGGATCGGACATGCAATTAAGCATGGGGGATTTGATCGGCACTGGCGGGCTATGCTCATAGGCCGGATTGTACTGTTATGGAGCACCCTGCTGATAGAACGATTGTGGCTCCGGGTAGAACTCATGGTAGTCATGACCATATGGAGGGTATTGCTGGTACCCATAACTCGAATTGGGGTGATCTCTCCACCCTAGAGTGTATGCGTAGGAGTATGGGTCATATCGCGGCTCTCCCCAGAATTCAATTTCTGTAACGAAATCAAAAAAAAAAAAGGAACAAAATCAATAGCACGGGTGTGGACCGTAAGATAGATCCACACCAAAGTTGGTAACAAACAAACCACAAAAACAGAAAATTTGACTCCCCGGCAACGGCGCCAAATTTGACAGAGCTAAAGTCGTGATGCCTATCAAATAAATCCCATTAGGGTTTGTGAGAGAAAAATACGTAAAACGGTGGCAACTAGGGTTTTCCACAAAGTGTTCTAAAATAGTCTTAAATACTAGGAAACCAATATGGAATAAAATAAGGAAATAATAACATTCCGAAATATAAAGTCTCGGATAAAAGAAAAACAGAAATAAAACTCGGAAATAAATCTCGTCAGCGCCTTACCACCGCGGGGTGCGGTGGCCTTCCTGCCGCGGGGGGCGGTAAGCTGCCGCGGGGTGCGGCGTCCTTCATTGGCCTTCAGCATCTGCGACACTTCAGGCAAAACGCCATAACTTTTGATTCCCAACTCGGATTACGCTCATATTTTGAGGACTTGTAGTAGACTTCAAGATCTAACTCCTGGAATTGGAATCACTTCATGGAATGAGTGGCTTGGTGAAAACCCGAAAGGGCGCCTTGGCAAAATGAGCGCAAAAAGAAGAAGAATGGTTTTAGGATTTCTCATTATTCTTGGCGAGGCGTCATAAGAAGAGGAGACAAAGAAGGATTGTCGGGTAGGTCACTCTGGGAGACATAAGGAGCAGTAGATGGAGGCTAGGATTAGAGGTGACTCATACTTTTGGATGTCCGGGTTTAGCTTGGGGGAAGTACTCTGCTTGCCTTTAAGCTTGTTGAGTTGTGGATGTGTTGTGAATGAGATTGGTGCTAGGAGCTTGGCATGGGTTAGGTGACTCTTAGTTGGAGGATATGCTTCCTGAGATCTTGGATGTTGAATTGGAGGAGTAGACTCTTTATTAGTTTACTCGAGGACGAGCAAAGGTCTAAGCATGGGGTGGTTTGATAAGCACTACTTTGTAGGGCTTAAGTAAGAGTCATTAGAGGTTTTATTGGTGCCATTCAGATAGATTTAGATACATTCATGTGCATGGCGTGTGGGGGCGAAGTTTGGTAATTAATTAAAAGCCACGTGATTGGTAGGCCGAATTGGAGGAAAGAAAGGCCCACGTGAAGGAGGGAGAAGCCCACGTGAAGAAGAATGCTGGAGAAGGCCCAATTGGAGTCTGGAGCCCACGCGAGAAGCCGCGTCAAATTGGAAGCAACGAAATGAATTGGATGCTGATGAAATTGGAGCATGACATCAGCGGGAGTATAGTTGTTGGAGTGGGCCGGTTTGCTGCTTGAATTGGGCCGAGTGAGAGAGATGGGCCGATAGCGAGCTGCTGGATGAGATGCTTGCACGAGGCCGAGCAGGAATTACGGGATTAATTCCCAAATCTCGATTGCTGATTTTTGGTTATTACTTTTGTTATTATTTTATTTTATTATTTTACACACTTTTAGAATTAGGTTAAAAACACTTTTAGTTAACCTAGTTAATATCTTCGTTTTTATCTCGGAACCCTAATTTCTTATTCTACGTATTCTCTTGCTATGAAGAACTAAGCCTCCCTGGCTTAGTCAGACGCTGAAGCTTTCGTTTTGATTAAGTTGTGAGATTCTCGTTCCTTATCTATTGCATGGTTTTTATCTCTTCTCTTGCTTAAGTTGCTTATGATTAATATTGATAATCTCTATTTGGACGCATCTAGGGTTTATTGTTATTGATTAATTGCTAGATCTAGATTGTTACTGGTTGAGCATATCTATTTCAGAGTAGCAACTGCATCGTACTAGTATCTGGTTGTGCTAGTCTTATGCAGAAGAGAATTGATTTACATTCTAGGATAAAAGCTGGTTGTTTTATGCTAGAATTGTATCCAACTATATTCCTATCTGTAAGGCTGCTGTTAAACTGAATCTTGATAGTTTCAGGGTTGTTTAATTAGTTAGTGCTAATAGTATCTGGTTGTGCTATTAGTTATATCTGAAAAGGAATTGGAATTTCCATTGCATGTGATTTTGAATGAGTATCTAGGATCAACTTGTCATACGAATAGTGGATGTTGTTTGACTAAGTGCTTTTCCCATCACTGATTTCACAACTCTTTTGCTTGTTTACCTTTTGCATGCTTAGTTACTTAAAACAAACAAAACCCCCCCTTTTGGTTACGTTTGATTGACATACGAATTGCATATTTAGATAGAATCCGCCTCCCTGTGGATTCGACCTTTACTTACCTAGGACTACGGTTTAGGGTTTGTTTGGATATTTTGCATAGCAGTTTTTCACACGACAAAAACCTGTTATCAGTACGTACTTCGAGAGAAGTTATAAATGGACAGGTTGACAGAGAAAGGTGTGTTCTCATGCTTAAGGATAAGTAAATTTATTGTAAGGATTTAAGAGGGTATTATCCTGAGATAATTATGACCTTGTGGGTGTAATTACGAATTGCTACAAGGGTAACATATGGAGATGTAAGATAGTGATATGGTTGAGGAAACTAATCGTTTCTGGAAGCAAGTTAAGCTATAAAGTGATTAAGGATATTAAGATCAGATAGTGAGATTACGGCGAATCAGGTTTCATTAGTTTAGCGATGCCAAGTTTCGGGGTCGAAACTTTTCTTAAGGGGGTAGTAATGTAATACCCCACATTTTTTAGTGAGGATAATTGGGTAATTTTCCCAACCTTCGTTCAATAATTATTTCACTTTCAGTGGAGTTCGGATTTTTCGTAACATCCTTGATCTCTGAAATAATTCCTTGAGTGGTATAAAATACATTCGATGTATTTTCGGGACTTAAAATATTTGTTTGGATACAAACATATAATTTCCTGGGTTAAAAACCCATACCAAAACCATTTCCCCGTAACATTTGCATGCCTTCCACGAATACTTCCCCGCGTGCAAATCCTGCCACGAATACTCCCCCGTGTGCAATCCCGGTTGAGGCACCTGGCGATGCGTTGGTCGGGACTCTTCCTTGGGCTATATATGGAGCCCGGTCTGGAGGGTGATGGGCACCCAACTCTCTTCTTGCTTCGCCATCTTCCTTCTGCTCAAGGAACCGCCGGCGAGCATAACCAACCGCCGCCACCACCTTCTTTCCCTGGTTCGGATCGTGACGAACTGGAGCGAGATGCTGCGTGGTGCGGCTGTTCGTGGGTGCTGCTGCTGCTCCTCCCCGGCGACAAGGTGAGCCACCGACGAGGCGTCGCGAGTCAGAGCTGTCCGCTACAGCTGTTGCGTCCTTCTTCCGTTGTCGGAGCTGCTGCGTGCCACTACTGTGGCCACCGCTATTGCTGCGCTGCTGACCGCTACTCTCCCGGTGACGAGAGCTTCTCCCCGACGGCGAAGACCCCATCGCCGAGCTGCTATTGCTTCCTGCGTTGTGCCGTTGTTGTTGTTGTGGGGAAGATGAAGGAGTGGTAGGCCCCCCTCTTAATCAGCTCTTGTAATGGGCCGAAAGCCCATTAGCCATCCTGTCTAGATTTAACCCAAAATCGATCGAGCGGTATAATTTCGACCCACTTTTATCCGTATTTTCTTTAGGAAAGTTTAATTAATATTTTTATGATTTAAAATCATAAAAATTTATCAAATTTAATTACTCGAGTCGTCAGACAAATTAATTGATAATAATTAATTTATCAATTGTAACGTTATTTGCTGGATCGCGAGTGAACTCGTAATCTACTAGAGCTATTTGAAGCATAAGCCATATCCTCGGAAAGGATATCATCAGTAGTCATCTCGTCTAGATTCATCACCGAATCTACTTAAGGCAAGTGGCGGTTCTGATGCGGGGATTAGCCGCGAGTGGCCCGATCTAGACGCCAAGGACTCGATTGAAGGTGGAGATAGAAAGAGACAACAAGAACACCAAGAACGACAAGAACAAGTTAGTAAAATGAAAATGAAACAAAGAAATAAACAAGGATATAGGAATAACCGAAAGATGCAATGGAGAAACCCTTGGCAAACAATGCCACCAAGAACCAAACCAATATGCACAAACGACCCTTCCTTCTACAATGCCACACAACGATGGACGTATCCAAAGAGCACGAGAAGGAGGCGAGTGAAGCCTTGGAGCACCAAGATCATAGACGAAATTGACACAACGCAAGAGCAACCTAGCAAGTTCGAATCAACCATGGAGAATCACTCTCCCATGAGAGCTCTCAAGCTCAAATGCTCAAAGCAACATTTTCATTCATCAAAAAGTTCTACAAAATGAAGACAAGTTTGCCTTAAATACTATCTAAAGTCAAGGCCAAAACAAACCCTCAAAGGGCCCACACAAAGGCACAAAAAGTAGTCTTAAGATACACCTAAAATAAGGCAAGAAGGAAGGGGTTCGGATGGGCCCACAAGCAAGACCATCCCAGCCAAGGCTCATCCAAAACAGCCAACAACTCGGTCTGGCACTCGGCCGAGTTGTAGGCCGAGTCAGGAGCTGTGGTCCTTGCTTCTTGTCGCCTTCGTCTTTCGCGGAGACAGTTTCTGACCTAACTTCAGAAGGTTCGTTCTCTCTCGTCCTTGATCGGAATGGAGTGATTCCAACGCCCAGAGAATCCCCTTCTTGGAAAGGATTCGTCCTCGAATCAAGCATGTCCATGTCTTCATCTTCCTTCCGAAAAGGGTGAACCAATTCAGCCACATGTGGGACGTCTTGATCTCCTGGTTCAAAGGGCACTTCTCCGGACTCCAACTTTGAGTATCTCACACACTTCACTTCTTGGCCTGAAATCAAAGCACTAGAGACTCCATACAACTCCACAACTTGGTCAATAAAAGGGTTAGTCACATAAGATGCATTATGAAGTCTAGGGTATGCAATGAATTCATCTTTCTTAGAGGGCTTAGTCATAACAACAATGGCAAAATAAGGTCCTCTATCATGTGCACACAATTGTAAGAATTTAAGCATAAATCTTCCAATGACTACATGATATCCAAGCATGCATGCAAATAATATTCCACTCTTTTTCCTAGTTCTATGTTCAAGCTTAGGAGTGCAACTAACAACATAACACACTTGCATGGACATAAGGATCAATATATGAACAAGATGCATTCCACAAGACATGTATTGTGCTAAAGAGCTTTGATGCATGCATGAGTACCTAGTTCTACAATCAAAAACAGATTTAAGCACATAAGATTCTCTTCCCCTAGGAAACAATTCATATTCAAGCAAAGGGAAAGGAATACGAAAAGTAGAGACAAGTGATACTTCCCTTAGATGTGTCTTCTCCTTTTCAAGACAAGAATGCGTTTCCTTGACATGCTTAACATCCATGGCATGGACCTCTTCTTGGAGTGAGAATGGTAAGTACGAGGGAACCATAAGTGTTGCATCCATCCAAGGAGTAGCCAAAGAGTTTGGAGAGCTACGCGCAATAGTGGGTCGATGCTTGATCCTTGTAGGTGAAGGAGATGTTTCTATAACGTCCTTTTGTTTTTCCTTTGGCTCAACCTCCTCTCCTTTGGCCATTGGTTCAATAGCAAGAACCTCCTCCTTTCTTCTTGGCTTGAATTCCTCAAGCATAGCTTGAATACATGTGATATCTCTAGCTCCGGGAAAAGGGTTAGGAGTACTTCCTTTGGAGGCATTAGGAGCGTTGGTTGGGGGATCTAGGCTCGGCGGGGAGGGGCTTGGCTTAGCACTCCTCCTTGGCTTCCCTTGCTCCATATGAGGATGATAGCCTCGGTTTTGGCTACCACTTGAACTTCTTCCTCCTTGGTTCCTATCCTTAGTTTGTCTCTCAACTTTGATGGTTAAGGGCAACAATCGTGTGTGGTGTTGAGGCACAAAGCGAGCTCTCATCAAGGCCTTCATTTGATTCCAAGTTGTCACGGGTGCATCTAAGGTTCTTTTCCTTTCTTTCTCAAGATTATCCCACCATGTTAGTGCATAACCATTGAATTCAAGGGTGGCGAGCTGTACCTTTTTATGCTCGGAAAAGTTGTGACAACTCCATATTTGTTCAATCTTGGCCTCCCATTCCATGTAGACATATGAATCACATTGGCCTTCAAAAGATGGAATCTTCACCTTGATCTTGTCTACTCCATTTTGCTCTTGCTCTCGGCCTCTCCTTGCTTGGTAGCCTCGATGGGGCACTTGCTCCCATTCTTCATCTTCTAACTCCTCTTCATAGACATGCATTGGCTCCTCTTGATAGGCACGCCTTGGCTCCCTTAGAGATTCCTGAAATCCATTTAAAGGGTTAAGAGCATAATATTTATCTCTACGCCGAGGGAAGTTGGTGGCTATGGGCACTCGGAGCGTCTCTTGGGGCACGGCTGCGGGCTGCGGGCTTGGGCACTCTTTCTCCAATGCTACCATCCGATTGGACAAGATAGCAATGTTGTCCGACATGGCCTTGAGCATGTTGAACAACTCGGGTGCCATTGGTTTGGACCCTCCATGTGGTGGACTTCCTTTATAAGACATAATCAACAAACTCCAAGAAACATGTTAGGGTTAGTGAAATCAAACAACCTCACAAGTGTTTACACTCGTGTGTTTGATCACTCACTCTCTTGTTGATTCGATGCAAGCTTATGGAGTGTAGAGCTGCCTTGAGAGGGACAAAAACATCATATAAGCATTGGTGAACTTAGACAACACAAACCAAAGTGAGTAGCTCTTGGTCTTCGAAAGATAAGCTCAAGAAGACACACACAATAAAACAACAAGAAGGATGACACAACAAAGACTCCACAAGGAATTGTGTTTAGGAAATTCAACAATGCAATGTCACACCTAGCTTGTTTTTACCAATACTCATGAACTCATAAACAAGTTGCCAAAGGATTAAATGAGTGGTGAGATGGGTAGGCAATCAAGCTTGAGGTTCAAGAGTTGAGGGTCAAGGCAAACCGAAGGACAAAACCATAACTCGGTCTATGACTCGGCCGAGTGATGGAGCCGAGTTCTTGACTGTTTTTTTTTTTTTTTGGTGATCAAATCACTTGCAATGGGCTTGAAACACTTGGTGATAGCAACACAATATCAAGAACAACAAGGTTTCAAGCATGAACAAGAACTAAAACAAGAACAAGCCTTCTCTTTTTTTTTTTTTTGGCTTTTGTTTTTCTTTTCTTTTTCTGATATTGTATTATTATTTTTTTGATGGAAAAACGTGCACAACTAAACTAGTACAATAGAAATATAATATGACTTGCTTCCTATTTGACTTTTGAAGCAAAAAGATGATATGGAGCAAAAGTCACAATTCTTGCCTCTTTTATTGGTGTCACACGTACACATGCATATATAAGGGGTAGGAATAGTGTTTGGCTGCCCACTTTTTGACTTTCAAAGCAAACTAGGAGATAGGACCAATAGTACCTAGGATAGTACAAGGTAGGTAGGATTTTGGGGGCTAGAGTTGGTGAGGGTTTTAGGGATTTGGTAAGACTTTTTGGGGCTGGAAATGAGGGCCTTTGGGGCTGAAATTCGGCAGCTTGAAGGAGGTGTTTGGTGGTGGTTGAGTGGTGGTGGAAGGTGGTGATTTGTGGTGGCAACAAAGAGGTGGCAACAAATTCACAAGACACAATCATAAGCAACAACAAACCAAACACAACAAAGCATGAAGAACATGAAGAACATGAAGAACACAAAGAAGAAAAAAGGAAAGAAAGACTCAAAAGAGCTAACCAAAGGTGGCTCGGTTGAGGCTTGGAAGTGGCTCGACGTCGAGATGGCTCTGATACCAATTTGATGCGGGGATTAGCCGCGAGTGGCCCGATCTAGACGCCAAGGACTCGATTGAAGGTGGAGATAGAAAGAGACAACAAGAACACCAAGAACGACAAGAACAAGTTAGTAAAATGAAAATGAAACAAAGAAATAAACAAAGATATAGGAATAACTGAAAGATGCAATGGAGAAACCCTTGGCAAACAATGCCACCAAGAACCAAACCAATATGCACAAACGACCCTTCCTTCTACAATCCCACACAACGATGGACATATCCAAAGAGCACGAGAAGGAGGCGAGTGAAGCCTTGGAGCACCAAGATCATAGACGAAATTGACACAACGCAAGAGCAACCTAGCAAGTTCGAATCAACCATGGAGAATCACTCTCCCATGAGAGCTCTCAAGCTCAAATGCTCAAAGCAACATTTTCATTCATCAAAAAATTCTACAAAATGAAGACAAGTTTGCCTTAAATACTATCTAAAGTCAAGGCCAAAACAAACCATCAAAGGGCCCACACAAAGGCACAAAAAGTAGTCTTAAGATACACCTAAAATAAGGCAAGAAGGAAGGGGTTCGGATGGGCCCACAAGCAAGACCATCCCAGCCAAGGCTCGTCCAAAACAGCCAACAACTCGGTCTGGCACTCGGCCGAGTTGTAGGCCGAGTCAGGAGCTGTGGTCCTTGCTTCTTGTCGCCTTCGTCTTTCGCGGAGACAGTTTCTGACCTAACTTCAGAAGGTTCGTTCTCTCTCGTCCTTGATCGGAATGGAGTGATTCCAACGCCCAGAGATAGATCTTGAAGTCTAGTTTCACTCCTAAACATTTGAGAGTGATTGGAGTTGGGAATCAGAAGATATGGCACTTTTACTGAGGGGTCGCTGAAAGTTCCGGGAAGGAATTCAACGAAATGATTGTTGTGGGTGTTGGTGGTCTTCGTTCCCCCGCGCTTTGCTTGAAAGGTCACCAAGGTCCGTAGAATGGGCTTGGTGAAGTCCTCGACGAGGGTGGGCTCCCTTGAGACGTGAAGGCTAACCAAGTTCTCGAGTTCCTCGTGCATACGCTTGGCTCGAACCCTTTATGAGTGGACCATCTCCTTCCTCAATGGCTTGGCTCGAACCCTTGTGAGGGAACCACCTTTCTTTGTGTGCAACTTGGGTGAAGCCTCGGATGCTCCCGCATCAGGTTCGCTCTTGCTTAATCATTCCATGTTCTATTAATTATCAATTGTTTTAAATTGTTAATTAAATTGGAGTGAACTGTTGTTTTCGTTTGGGAACTAATTTTATAAATAACGTGATTAAAAGGTGATGTTATAATTGGTTGTATATGTTGCTAGAAACAATGCTATTATACTTGTTAATTACCGTGATGGTATTGTTGTGGATTAAATGTAAACTTTAATAATGCTAGAATAGCACGAGTATTCGTATGAACGATATCCCTTGTAAGGATAGCTGTTTCTTTATAATTCTCTTAAGATCGTGACCCATTGCTTCCTATCCACCGTTAAGGATCTGAAGTGTTAAGCACCTTGTTAGTGCAATTTGGGTGGGCATAATTGTCACCCTGTGTATTAAACTTTCGTTGTTATTCGAAACATTAAACTTTCGTTGTTATTCGAGATATTAAACTTTCGTTGTTATTCGAGACCTTAAACTTTCGTAGTTACTCGAGATAATATTAAAAGCCTTAACATTAATTAAAGTTTTGGAACTAGTGCAATTTGGGTGGGCATAATTGTCACCCTGAGGTTTAAAGCTTCGTAGTTACTCGAGATAATATTAAAAGCCTTAACATTAATTTAAGTTTTGGAAGTAAATAAGATAAGTGCGGTGACGCACATAATTAATATACCTTTAGACAAGTAGTGCAACTAGGCAGTAGTGTAGCTAGGGAAAACTCGTCTTGACTTTGATCAGAGTAAAGTTCTCTCTCTCCAATCTGAATTCGCATTGTGCGGTGAGGTTGGTCGTGAATCGAAACATCAAGTCATTTTAAACGCTTATGAGCAACTATAAACGTTCCCAAACAATTGTCATATTTCTCCTTAAGACTCAATTCCTTTGGAGTCTTCTCTTCAGTGCATATCTTAATAATAAATCATTTCGTGAAAGTACCGGGTTATATATCGTTCCTTCGGTTATTATTCGAGGAACAAAGATAGTAAACAGTTACGATCACTAGAACCATTCTGTTTTCACCCTTGCATAGTCTTTCATTAGACTAACCAACCGGGTTTTATTCCTTGCATGGTTGGCTGGTGTCATCCGTCCTATACGGCACATCAGTGGTTGGTTACCGAAGTCAAAGTAACCAGTTCAAGAAGAGGAGGCTTGCAGACGAAGATTTAAGTGTCAGTGTTTTAAGTTGTTAAGTATTACTTTAATATATCTTTATAACCTAGCCATGTTATAGGTTGATTCTTTAAAGTCTTCCGCTGAAATGTTTACTCTGTTGTAAAAACGCTACTCTCGTTTGATGAGGGATCTTTTAATAAAAGGGTTCAGTTTTATATTAAAATGTCTTACGCTGTTTAATCTTTTGTTACTTAACTAAGTTTAATTGTTCTGATTAAAGCCTGGGGTGACTTCGGACGGTAATGTCTGAGGTCACTGGCGTGTGGCACTACCGGTATAAATCGGGGGTGTTACACTTGCATACATACTGGCCCCCAAATGACACTGTCACAGTCCTTGAGTTGAAATCGATTACCGCCCCATGACGCGTCAGCCAATCTATACCGAGAATAATGTCGTATGGAGCCATGGCTATACAGATCAAATCTGCTTCGAACTTCTTACCCTGGATGGTAATCGGAAATTCTGACAGACGCTTGGTTCCAACCAAATGTTCACCATTAGGAAGATTCACAACGAAAGGTTCACAAACCTCGTTGCATACTAACCCTAACTTACTGACACAACTTTCCGAAATAAAAGAATGGGTAGCACCCGAATCAAATAACATACATACAGAAGTAGAATGAAGGTATAGAGTACCTTGAGCAATTGGAGCATTAGGTCCATCAGCCTCACGCATCTCGTAAAGGCGTTGACCTTGACCTCCAGAAGCAGTTGGGGCTTTTCCCTTATTATGTGCAGACATCTGCATCGAAGGACTAGGAGCTTCCACCGGTCTGAACTTAGGTCGATTGTTCTGATTAACTGACCCTTGCTGCGACTTAGCTCCTTTCTGCCTTTTCTGTGGACAGAACTTCTGCAAATGTCCCACCTTTTCGCAGCCAAAACACGTCTTCTTCTCCTTCGGACACTCATTACTCTTGTGTCCGTGTGTACCACCGTTATAGCATTGGATCGGACTCTTGCCCTGACCCGATTGACGTGTAGACCCTCCATGAGTCATATCCGTTTTTGCTCTGCCAGACTTGGCAAAACT
Source organism: Rheum nobile (assembly GCA_027886185.1). Lineage (NCBI taxonomy): Eukaryota > Viridiplantae > Streptophyta > Magnoliopsida > Caryophyllales > Polygonaceae > Rheum > Rheum nobile. Next base: position 314,515 of record WOAB01000901.1, on the reverse strand, counting down.
AGACGGTGGTGCGGGACGCTTAAATCCACTCGCCTGAGGTTGGCCCTGCATTGACCTCTGGTGACTTCATTTCTTTGTTGACTCCTCCAGAATCACTTCCAACTTATAGACAGCGTCCATGTACTGCTCCAGAGTAGAGCATCCGTGACGTATCATTAGTGGCTTAATATCTGGGTTCATCCACTCGTGGAAATGCCAGATCTTTTGCTCTTCATTGGACACCTCTGGCCTAACATACTGCAATAAATGATTGAATTTGGTCGCAAGCTTGATCACTTTCAAACCATCCATCTTTGGATAGAGAAATTCCTTATGTTTCTCCTCCCTCATAGCTTGAGAAAAGAAACGATCAGTCATCTTGGCTTTAAACATTCCCAGTTCAAACCTGGGTGATCAGCCAAACCTATACCTTCCCACCATTCACTGGCTACTTCCTTCAGCTGAATGGATGCAATGTGCACCTTCTCTGCTTCAAGTACATGCACTCAACATTGCAGAATAGTCGTCCATGTATGAGAACCAATAAGCCACTTTGACTGGCTCTCCTTTCCCATCATAGCAGTCGGGACTTATAGAGCTAATGACCTTCAGTGCTCGGCCATAATTTCCTCTGTTCCTAACTGCTTCTTCTTGCGGCGCATGGACAACTGGCTCCTCAAATCTTGGAACCGCTGGAGGAATTGGCACAGCCTGTGCCTGAGGCGCAATTGGTCGCATGATGTCGGTGAATGCTTGCATAACGATTCCCCGAATAGCTTCAATTGTTGCTGCATCAAATACCATTGGAGTGTTGACCGGAACTTGGTCATTGCCCCTTTGATTGTTGTTAGAAGCAGACTCGTGTTCATCCACGGGGTTTGCGGTATTCCTCTCATTTGGTCTGGGGTCATTACTTGGCCCAACACCAGCACAAATGGTGTTCCTTGTGTTCACCATCTGTTTACCGATCAAATTCCAAGTATTTTATTACATTAATATCATTCAATATACTTAACGTAATAAAAAATTAACTCAGAATAGATCAAACTTGGTAATTTTCATTGATAAGCTCAACTGAGCTAATACGTTTTACAAAAGGGATCTCCCGAGCGTCAAGACAAAATTTCCCGGAGACTTAGGTTCTTAACAAAACAACTGAAATACAAGAAAAGAAACTGCTAATCAGCACTGGCCCAATCATGGTGCCCTGAAACATTTCCTGTAATCGCCACTCCTCATACAAGGTTTCTTCGAACGGGGTTTACCATCGGGGTCTGGTGAAAGACTCCTCACCCTGCTCGGTCCAGGAGCACATGGCTCATTCCTTGGTCTTGCCCTTCTTAGAGCATGCTCAACCGCCTCGTCTATCTGGCGGCGCTCTTCTGGGGAAATCATCTGACTTAGGCGAAGTGCCTCTCGTGAGTCAGGACTCAACATTAGCCTTCTCTGAGCAAGAATAGGCTGTGAGTTCTCAGATGCATTTTGTGGACCATTTCTTCTTCTGGGAAATACTACCTCGTAAAGCGTATCCCAATCGGCCGAAGTCAATGGCGAGTATTCTTGCTCATGCGGCAACTCCGGACTGGGATAGATAAACTCCATTCACGGGTCCTCACTGCCCACTAATAAGCGCTCTAAGCCATCAGACTCGTGGCCCTGTCCCTCGAGGTTCTCCTCGGGGTCCTCCTCTTCTTCCGGATCCTCTTCCGGGTCTTCTTCAGGATCCTCTTCTTCTAGATCCTCCTCGGGAATCATCTCAATCATGAAGTCGTCGTTGTAATGCCCACTTGCATACCTTGACCACTCCTCTTCATTTTCCGTGTCCTCCCTTGGCTCCTCTGTAGGTTCTGCCACTGGAACCTTGGTCATATCGGACACTAGCACTACTGACTCGGGTAGTACAGTCTTCACCTCCTCGGGTGGACTACTAGATTCTCTAACCTCGAAGCATCGCAGGGATCAAGAAACTCAAGCCTCATTGGAGATGGCGGAGCCACCTCAGCTTCTTCTGAGTCCCTTCGAAGAGAAAAGCATGCACCCATAACCTACGGGTGACGAGAAAAGAGTTAGTCTTTCTAAATATAGAAGTTCACTTCCATATCAGACTAAAGAAAAGGCACGACTAGATCGACAGAATAAAAATTTTATTTGGAAATTCAAATCCTTCAAAATATTTCTCAGTTCAAAACGAGTAAATGGTTTATAAAAAAATTCGTTCCAAGAAAACGTTTTAAAACCCACCCGTTTTAAAAAAAAATCCGGCCTTGATACCAATTCTGTAACACCCTCAAGTATATATCCTTGAAAGGTATTACCGCTAGTGACATCGGATTTCACATCCGAAGCCACCCCAGGCTTAACCCGTTTATATAAATCATAAAACAACAGTTATAATACAAAATATCATAACTTTTGATTAAAGCAAATGTTTCGGAATTACATCCATGATTCAAAATACATAATCAAATATATTACAGCGGAAGTCTTAATACATAAAGGACACAAGGGTCTTGATCTAAACGATCACCCGCCAAGGAATCTCAACCTGGTAAAACTCTTCAAAATTCCAACTGCCATCATTGTCGTTTCTAGCCTTCATCGGAACTGCAGTTTATCTGATGTGTCGTATGAGACGGATGACACCAGCCAACCATGCAAGGGAATATAATCGGTTGGTTAGTCTAATGAAGAACTATGCAAGGGTAAAACAGAAAGGTTCTAAGTAGTCGTATTAGGTTAGACTCATCGCTTCTCGAATAAAAGTCGATGACGATAGTCAACCACCGTACTCCTACTGCAATATACGAAAAGGCATGATCAAGAGAAAGGACTCTGAAATAATGAGTCTTACGGAAACATATGAAGAGAATCCAAAAGGTTGAGTCTTATCGGAAAGTATGACAAGTTCTTGGGAACATCAATTTCACACAAGCGTTTTAAAACTGACTTGGTGTTTCGGTTCACGACCAACCTCACCGCACAATGCGAATTTAGATTGGAAAGAGAACTTTACTCTGACCAAAGTCTAGACGAATTTCCTAGCTGTACTACTCTCTTAGCTGCACTACTCGCCTGAGGGTATATTAATTATGTGCACTAAAGCACTTATCTTATTTAATTCCAAAACGTACATTTTACGTTATAAGCTTTTAAGATCTCTTCACAAGAGATATCGGATCTCTTCACAAGAGATATCGGATCTCTTCACAAGAGATATTGGATCTCCTCACAAGAGATATCAAAGGGAATACATCACAGGGAATACATCTCAAATGGCGGCACCAGCGGTGTGCACATACCCTGAGTAAGGGTAAGGTCATGACCGAAGATACTAGGGAAAATCCTCCTAGTACCATTATCAAGAAACCACTAAACCTCGCAAGGTACATAGTGTTCCTACGAATACTCGTTCTAACTAAACAGTTAAAACATAAGAGCAATAATTCACATCAAAGCCATCGAGGCCAATAACAGATATAATAGCGTTGTTTTTAGCAATATATATAACCTATTATAATATCTGTATTTCAATCATATATATATATAATAGCGTTGGTTCTAGCAATATATACAACCTATTATAATATCTCTTTTTAAATCACATACAGTTATCAAAACTGTTCCCAGACGAAAACAATATTCATCCCAAATTAATTAACAATTAAACAATTGATAATCAATATAAATATGGAATGATAAGCAAGAGCGAACCGCCACTTGTCTTAGATTAGACGAGGCTCAATGAAGCTCGAGACGACAGGTTTCCGGGTCCGAAACGAGGAAGAACTCGGATTATAATTTCCTACGGAACGACCCATAACGAAACCCAAAGTTAGATTCGATAATAAATAGTACGAATCTAAAGAAAGGCGAACGAAATCGAAGGAACGAAGTCCCGATCGAAATCACAAAACCCAAGGCCACACCCACAATCGCCCAGGCACACCGCGGGTACGGTGGCCCTGCCACGGATGCGGTCACAAGTGCAGTCGTCGGGAACGAAGACGAGATCTTACCGGGGACGACGCGTTGGGCTCGATTTGGATTGGCTTCGACTTCCAAACTCCTTGGGCCACCAAACACCACCTTGAGGGCACCTCTTCCTCCTATGGTAGCTCCGGCGACGACCTTGAAGAACTCCGGCAAAAGCTTGCAACTCCGGCGACAATGGAACGAGAGAGAGAGAGATTGGAGAGAGAGAGATTTGAGATGTCTTCCTCCTCCAAGCCTCCTCCTTTTATAGGTCAAGCAAGGAGCTCAGCTGGCACCTCCCCCACCGCCTCACCGCTTCAGCTCCGACAAGATCGGCAAGCAGCTCAGGCGAAGTTAGGCGGAGCAGAAAAAAATCATGACGGCGCGGGTGCGGTGGGTCTCACCGCGGGGTGCGGCGGCGACCAATTCTTACCGCGGGTGCGGTGGATATGACCGCGGGTGCGGTCAAGGCAAATTCTGTGCCTTTTGCCCACTTTTGTCCGGGAAGAATTATGGGTATGGGTTTTAACCCCGGTTTAAACATATTCGTATCCGAACAAATATTCTAAGCCCCAAAATACGTCGAATGTATTTTATTCCACTCAAGGAATTATTACAGAGATCAAGTATTTCTGAACTTCTCTGAAAATAATTCGACTACAATACGAGTGTTTGGAAAACTTACCAAAATACTCTTTACTAAAATGAGGGGTATTACACTATCAGGCAGGTACGGCTTGCGGATATCAAAGCACTCAATCAATCCCCGAAACCTCGATGGAGCGAGACTCGGGGAGTCAAAGTCCAACTGCCCCCAGGGCATCCAGCGAACCTATAAGATATTGAGAATGTCAGACAAATATATAATGTCGAAGGAAATACTTAATTACGAATAATGTAACATACATCTGCATATCTGTACTGATCAAGGACCCGTCGTAGGTTGATCAGACGCTGCAAATCCGAGCCCTGCGGTGCCTCTATACCATCACGTGCAGTCGCGCGACTGTCACGTAGAGCCTCGAGATCGAAAGACGCATGACCTCGAAACGCGTGAAAGTAGGCCCAGATCCAAGACTGAAATAAATCAATGTTACATTTTCTCGGTGTAAACGTAAGACAAATGGAGTTGAATGAGATAGGTTACCTTCAGCAGAAGCGTACAACCGGCAATAGAAGCTGCTTGACCTCGCGACACCTTACCTAACTGGCGGTATAGGTACGCCAGGGTAGCGACTCCCTATGCGTACCCTGCAGTCTCGTCGTGATCAAGGAGGACCGCTAAAATACCAGGCTTGCATTTCATCCCCGACTTGTCAACGAAAAGAGTACAACTCACTAGAATCGCAAGATACAGCGTAGCTATGTGATGCTCGTTCCTGTAAAGAACGATCATTAATTAACATTATATTTTAGAAAAAACTATACTAATTTTCTTAATTTAATATTATTTAAAAAACAACAGAATGTCACCTCTCCTTGGCTCTGCATAACTCTGTAGCCCGATCCTTCAACATCTTGTTAGTTCCATAACCGCCAACTGTTTAGAAAATCCATATATTATTTTTTATGCATAACTCGGTTATTTTTTCATTAGTATTAATAAATTATTTGTTATAATTTTGATTTTTTTTACCTATCACAGTCACCTCAGCAATACGCGGCTCTACCCCCAAAATCGGTGCCAAGGCCTCCCACATCGCAGCATCAGGCATAGAAGAAACTACGGCAGCACCGTCAATCTGAATCCGAAGAATCTGCAATCTGAATCTGAAGAATCTGCACAACATCTTGCAGTGTGATGGTAATCTCGCCCCAGGGGAAATGGAACGAGTTGGTCTCCGGATGCCACCTCTTGACGAATGCTGATATGAGAACCGCGTCCATCCATCGGAACTCCAACGTCCCCAATGCAGTCAGCCCGCTACGCTGCGCCAATGTCGACCATGACCAATCCTCGTCAGTCCTATATCGATGTATAACATCAAAGTGCTGAGGACGAACGAAGGTCCTGAGGATCCTCCTCATCTGAAACAATAATTCTTGTTTTGTATTTAGGATTAATGCATATATTTATTTTATTTTTTTAAATATTTAAAAATTTCAAAGAAAATTTTTATACGTACTGGATCCCGGTGCGGGGGAAAGTGTACTGGGGGACTCAATATGTCTACGGCTACCCCTGCTTCCTCCTGCGTCGCCATCCATAAAAGGGGTGCGATGTGGGTAGGATAGGATGGGATCAGGTCTCTCGAACGAGGACCTCCTGGCATCCAGTTCCCCTCCTGCCCTAGAGGTATAGGGGCAGCAGGGGGGGCAACAGAGGGGGGCAACAGGCTCGATAATGGGTGGCCCCTCTGCCTCAGGTGGGGGAGAAGGTGGATCAGAAGTCTGCGTCGCAGGAGGATGGGGCATGTCGTCCGTCTCCATAGCATCAAGTCTATTAGCGTCTGTGGAGAACTGCGTCGTGCAACTGAGATGGAGAACCGCGTCGTGCAGAAGCTGTGATCCCTCGTTCTTTGGGCTTACGAGGACCACGGCGCTTTGGCCTAACAGATCCGCCGCACGCCTCCAATATTCCCTTCATTTTAATTATTTGCTAATTCTTAATAATTATTAATAATGTTTTCTAATTCTATTTGTTTTTATATAGACAATAATTCCGATTGGACAATAACTTTCATATTCTTTATTTTGACATTTATTTAATTTCTCTTCTAAATAAATTATTTTTTAAATTAATTGTCAAATTTCCTAAATCATATCGTTATCATCGGACGACAAAGTTTTAATTTCTAATTTTTATGTTTTATTTCGATTGGATCCCTCGTTATTATTTCATATTTGTATGTTTTAATTATTTGTTAATTCTTAATAATTATTAATAATGTTTTAATTTCTAATTCTAATTGTTTTTATATAAACAATAATTTCGATTGGACATTAATATTCATATTATTTATTCTGAAATTTATTTAATTTCTATTCTAAATAAATTATTTGCTAAATTAATTGTTAATTTGGAAATTGTTATTTAATTTCTATTTCCAAAATCATATCGCAGAATCATAATATTTTGGTAATTCATGCGTTATTTTCCAGACTAAATCCATGCATTTCATATAATTCATGCATTCGATTAATTCATGCATTCGATTAATTCATCTTATCATAAATATGCAATATAATTCATACAATATTAATTCATGCATTTCGATATAATTCATGCTATCAAAATCATGCATTCGGTATAACTTATGCGATCAAAATACTATTTAATTTATATCCTTCTAAACACATTTTAAAATTTATTTGAAATTTAAATTTATGCATGCATTATATATAATTTACGCTATCATGCATTATATTTTAAAATTTACGCTATCATGCATTCGATATAATTCATGCTATCAAAATCATGCATTCGGTATAACTTATGCATGCATTACATTTAATTTACGCAATCATAAATCATGCATTCGATATTTATATCCTTCTAAACACATTTTAAAATTTAAATTTTATTTAAAATTTAAAATTTACCTGTCGAATATCAGGTACGGTAGAAGAAGAGACTACCGGCGCATCTGGTACGGTAGACGAAGAGGCTACCTTGCGCTGCTTCCGAGACTTTACCGCATCGCCGCCTTTCCCGCGTTTTCGGGTAACCGGAGCAACAGTTTTTCCGGCGCCATTTTTTCCGGCGACCGAAGCTTTTCCGGCGGCGCCATTTTTTCCGGCGACCGAAGCATTTCCGACACCTCCAGTAGACACGCCGGAAAACGCTTCCAACATCAGCCCCACCGCCTCAGCCAATGCCTCATCGAGCTTCTGCCTCTCCGTCAACTCCAGAACGTCGGCTCCAACACCCGCGACTACGTCAGCCCCGCCGTCGCCGCCAGCCAAGCTCGCGTCTGCTGCCGGCGTATCTTCGGTCGACACTAGAGGAGCGGAAGCCGGGTCTATTTCCGCCGGAGAAGATGATGAAGGAGCCGCCGGCTGTCTTCGTCTCCGGCACCAGATTTTTGCCCCAAATCCATTGTTTTTTGCAGATCCAAATAGAGGAGGGGGGAGGGATGAATCGAAATAGGAAGAAGAAGAAGAAGAGGAGGGGGGGATGAATCGAAATCTGGGTTTAGGGGCGGCGGCGGCTAACCTAGAAGAGGAAGAAGACCAGACGAAACGAAACGCGCAGCGTTTCACTTAAAGCAAACGAAACGCAAGATCCTTGCTTAAGCAAGAATATTGCGTTTCGCTTTCAAAAAAATAAATAAATAAGCGAAACGTCGGATCTCTGCTTAAGCAGGGATCTTGTGTTTCAATAAAAAAAAACTGAAACGCAGGTATTTTGCTTAAGCAAAATACCTGCATTTCAGTTTTAGTACAAAAACTCAGTTTCTGGGTACAATTTACACTTAAACGTGGGTATATTGCTTAAGCAAAAATTCTGTGTTTCAAAATATAGTGTACGAAGACAATTTTTGTAGTGTACAAAGAGCCTTCGATGTAAAAAGCACATGTTTGTATTTTTGAAATATTCTTTTTACATAGTTGTTGTGTGTCGATGTTCATATCTAATAATGACAAGGTTCATATATAACATTCACATGTTCATATATTAATTCTATGAGATTCATAAACTAGAGGTTTATATGTTGTGTGTTGATGTTCATATATTGTCATCCAATGTTTACATATTGTCACTTAATGTTCATATATGATAACATCTTCTATTTCCCAAATTTTATTTAAAACAATTTAAATATATTTGTGGTTCATGAAATTTAGAAAAAAGTGAAATAAAATAAAATAAATAAAAGTAACAATGTAGTGTTGTTGGAGGGAGTTGAACACAAGACCTCATGGTCCTCCCCCACTCCACTATCAGTTGACCCATTGGGCTTTTATATTTTTTGAAGGAAAAAAATAAAATTACATTAAAGGGCATCATGTAGGGGGACGCGCACGGATCAACGGCCGAAAATGCTTCGTATTTCACACAGGATTCACGGTTCTCACCTAATCCCTGATCTAGGTATTATTGTAAATGAGTTATTAAAAGGAGTATGAGTTGCTATTATTTTTTTAAAAAAAAAAGAGCTCTGTTAAGCAATGTTCATGAGTTTGAACGTGACACTATCATACGTGGTATATAGATCATATAATTTACCTCTTCAGTATGTAATGAAGTTACTATTTTTTTACTACTGGCATGGTGATCCACCTTACGTCACTATTAGAAAACATGTCTTCTATCGACGTTTTTTAAGCACTAAGCGGCACTCTTTTTTGTCTTGATGTTTCTGAAAAGTGTCGAGATCATTTCAACGTCGCATTTAGTTGAGATTTTTTTTATGTTGAGTTGCATTCTCTCGACGCTTGTTGTCGGGACAAAATCCTACGGGCAAGTAATTTCTAGACGTCTAAAAGCATCGTAATATTGTACTGATTTCTAAATGCTTACAAGTGTCAAGATTTGCCTACAAAATTCTAGTGGGTTTTCTTGACAATTTTAAAAGTGTTGAATGTTTAGACTGACACCAAAAAGCGTCAAGATGAATATAGCGCCACAAATTTTGCGTGATCACACACCCTAAAAAGCATCGAGAATAATTGGTGCCAAGACCTAGACGAAAAAAACACATACAATTAATTATGTATATCATCCATCATATTCATATCATCTCAAATCCCTCATAGTCGTGATTAATTTTGTCGGTTCCACCTAAACAAGATGGATTAAAATAAAGCATAAAAAATACATATTGTGATACAAATTATTTAAGGGTGGTGCTATAAACATTGACTAAATATACACGAGAATGACACGTACCCACCACGTGCTCGTGCCCTTATGGCACGTATGCTCATTACGTACATGTGCCCGTGCTACAATAATTTGTTTTTATTTTAGTTTCCTAGCTTAGTTGAATTAACAATGGTATCAATTATACTAAGTATAATGTATTCATTATCGTATTATTCGAGAATCGGTTATACTAAGTGTAATTTAATCCTATACTCACTATTAGATTATTTGAATAATGGTTATACTTAGTGTACTGTAATCCTATCTTGATTATCATATCCGAATATCGGTTATAGTAGGTGTAATGTAATCCTAACTTCAATATCGTATAATTCAAATAACGGCTACACTAATTATATTGTAATCCTAACTTCATTATCGTATTATTCGAATAACGGTTATACTAAGTGTAATGTAATCCTAACTTCATTATCATATCCTAGAAACCCTAGGGTAAGATGGGTTTGGTATTTAGGGTTATCAAACCCCAATGATTTTCATACTCTATAATGCTTGTACAACAGATATTTGAATAATAATATAATGAATTCATGATTACATTATACTTAGTATAACCGATGTTCGAATAATATGATAATGAAGTTCTGATTATGTTATGTTGTATCATTCGAATATCGGTTATACTAACTATGCTGTAATCCTAAGTTTATTATCCTATTACTCGAATATCGGTTACGCTAAGTGTAATGTTTTTTAACTTCATTATCATGTTATTCAAAGAACAACTATACTAAGTGTTATGTAATCCTAACTTCATTATCGTATTATTCAAATAACGGTTATACTAAGTATATTGTAATCCTAACTTCATTATCATATTATTCGAATAACAGTTATACTAAGTGTAATGTAATCCTAACTTCATTATCATATTATTCGAATATCGGTTATACTCACTATATGATCACCGCTACTTTGTAGGGTTTAACTAGGAATTGTTACCGGAGTTTTGGGTGCCATTTGTGTGTGTTTAGATCATAAGTCAGGAGAATGGAGTTGAGGAGAAGGAAGTGTGATTTGGTGGTTTTGGAGAGCTTAAATGAAGACTAAAGATGTTGAGGGAGAAAGCCACTGCGAGAAGCTGAAGATTGATGCAGAAAGACTTTCCGCGGTCGCGGAAGCCACTAGCCGTGGTCGTGGAAAACACGAGAAGCAGCGAAGCCACAGTAACTTTTCCGCGGTCGCGGATACTCTTCACAGACGCGGATCCGGGATTTTCCTTTCGTCCGAAGATTTGTTTTATTTTATTCCCTTTTCTTTTATTTCTTTTATTTTCGTTAGTTTCCTTTTAGATATTATTTCTTATCTTTAGTATTAGGTTTTGCTAGGGTTATAACCTAGTTAGCATTAGCAGACTTTTCATTATTCAGTATTCTAGTTTCACATTCGTTCAGTTTTTCCCTTTGAGTTTTTACGTTTCCAAGACTATGAAGTGTAACGACCCAGGCCAGCCACCCAACCGGTTGGGTGGCTGGCCTGGGTCGTTACATGAAGAACTAAGCAACTTTTGCTTAGTCCGACGATTGAAGCCTTCGTGTATTTGGTTGTGAGATTATAACTCTATTTCCTTTCCTTTGATTATATCTCTTCTCTTTGTGCTTATTCCCATTGATTCTTGTTGATTTGACTGGCCTGATCAACTAGTTGATATTAGTAATTGTCTATTGCTAGGGTTTGGTTATTTCTGGTCGAAATCCCTTATCTTGTATAGCAAACATGATTTTCTAGGACTGGTTGGACTAGTTTATTGTGAAGAGAATTGATTATGTGTTAAATGCTACGGGTTGTTAGTGTTGCATGTATCCTGGTTAATTCCTATGCTTACTGCTGCTATTGGATTAAATCTTGATAGTTTCTTGTGCATTTGATAGTTAGGGTTACCAGGACTAGTTGTATAAATGGTTGAAAACCCCCATTTGTTACTGTTGACATACAACTGTTGCACTTAGAAAGATTGCTACCTCCCTGTGGGATTCGACCCTTGCTTGCCTACTATACTTAGTTAGGTTTTTTTAGGTTTACTTTGATTAGGCATAACGACTTTAGCCTCGTCAAATTTGGCACAGTTGCCGGGGAGGCAAGTTTTAATTTTTCTTTGTGTTTGTTTGTGTGCCAAATTTTGTGTGGACCTATCTTATGGTCCACACCCGTGCTACTGACACTCGACTGTTAGCTTGTGATACGGAAATCGAGAGAATACTTTCTAGGACCCACAGGATAAACAGGTCATTGTGCTTTGATAACCCGCGCTTTGAGATGGCTGAAGAAGCACCGACGTTGAGGCAGTTGACTGCCCCGAATCTAGAGCAACAACCGCTTGCTGTGCACTTCCCAGAATTGGCGGATGGCGTGAATTTTGAGCTCAAATCTGGGTTGATTCACTTACTACCTCACTTCCATGGGATGAGTGGAGAAGACCCCAATAAGCATCTTTCTGAGTTCCATGTTGTCTGCACCAGCATGAAGCCACGAGGCGTTACTGAGGACCAAATCATACTGAGGTCCTTCCCTTTCTCTCTGAAGGATACGGCCAATGATTGGTTCTATTATTTGGCCCCATGAAGCATTGATACATGGGCTAAGATGAACAAAGCCTTCTTGAAAAAGTACTTCCCTGCAACTAAGCTCAATAGCCTGAAGAAGAACATCAGCAACATCGAACAGCAGGCTACTGAGACGTTGTACGAGTACTACGAGAGGTTTAAAAGGTTGATTTCGAGTTGTCCCTACCATGGATATTCTGACCAAGACCTCGTACTTTATTTGTACGGTGGACTTCTTGACGACGAGCGTCGGATGGTGAATGCAGCATGTGGTGGAAATATTCTAAACAAGACTCCATCTGCAACATTTGAGATATTCTTTGAGCTATATGAGAGCTCAAGACAGTTTAGTAAGAGGGCGAGCGCCCAAGCAGTCAAGGCCGCGGACTCTCAGCCATCGTCTTCACTAATTTCTGAAATGGCTGAGATGAAGGAGATGATGAGGAGGTTCATGATGAAGGGTGGCCAACAGTAAGTCAAGTCTTGTGGAATATGCTATGACACGATGCATCCCACTGATGCATGTCCCACGTTGCAGGAACCCACTGCTGAAGTAAATGCTATAGGAGGTTTCGGTCTTCCTAGACCAAGATATGACCCGTACCCCAACACTTACAATCCAGGGTGGAGAGATCACCCCAATTTGAGATACGGGAACCAGTAGAATCCTCCTCAGGGTCATGATAATCAAGAGTTTCACTAGAGGCCGCCACAGTTCCTACCGCGCCCACAATAATTTCAACAACCTGGAGGTCAACAACAACAATTTAGAACACAATATGACCCTAGACCTCAAGGCCAAAGTTCAAGTTCATCTATGTTCAGTGATGACATGATCATGACTCTCACCCAGAGCGTATCGACGTTGGCAAGCACTATGGCCCAACAAAATCAAGAGATGGTCCAACAAAATAGGTCTCTCGCCCAGAGTGTTTCGACGTTGGCAAACACTATGGCCCAACAAAATCAAGAGATGAGATCTAGTATTCAAAACTTGGAGAAGCAAGTGGGGCAGATCTCTCTGGCTGTGAGCAAACTGGAAGCCCGGGATTCGGGGAAGCTACCATCCCAAACAGTAGTGAACCCGAGAGAGAATGTATGTGTGATGACGCTGAGGAGCGGAACACAAATGGAGGAAGTTCGAGGGCAACATAAAGATTTCCGTGACCGCAGAGAGGGAAGCCGCGACCGCGAAACTATACCTGTAGGCGGTGATTTTTCCGAAGAAATCCGCGACCGCAGAGAAGGCATCCGCGACCGCGGAAAAGTTTCTGGAGGCGATGACATTTTCGAAGCAATTCCGCGACCGCAGAATACAATCCACGACCGCAGAAAACACCCTGGAGCCCCAGAATTGCCAGACGAAGAACCGCGACCGCGGGCCCCAAACCGCGATCGTGGTTTTGCCTCCGATGTCCACGATGATTATATTCGTCCCGATTTTCCTCCGCTCAATTCGCTGAAGCCACCCGTACCCTTCCCCGAGGCCTTGAAAGATACCAGAAGGCTGGAGAATGACAAGGAACTTTTCGAGACCTTCAGCAACTGCGAGGTAAATATTCCTTTGATCAAGCTAGTTAAGAGCATCCCTCGCTATGCCAAATTTTTGAAGGAACTGTGCAAGATAAAAAGGAAGAAAGCTGTGAAGGAGAAAAAGAAGGTCCAGGTGAGCAAAAATGTCTCCGCTATGTTGCAAAAGCGGTTGCCCAAGAAGTGCAGTGACCCATGCATGTTCACTATTCCCTGCAAGATAGGTGGCACCATGTTCGACAAAGCCATGCTGAATTTGGGTGCATCTATCAATGTATTGCCTCTTTCACTATATGAATCTTTCGAGGTTGGGCCATTACAAAAGATGGGGATAGTGATCCAATTGGCAGATAATTCCTATGTGTATCCCAAAGGAGTGGTGCAGGATGTGCTGGTAGAGGTTGATAAACTGATTTTCCCTGCGGATTTCTTTGTGATGGATACGGGGCAAGACAAACACGCAGCCCCTGCGATGCTGGGAAGGCCGTTCATGAACACGGCAAATACGAAGATTGATGTGAGTATGGGTTCGCTCACAATGGAGTTTGACGGGGTGAGGGTCGAGCACAACATAGACGATGCAAAGAGACACCTTCCTGATTGTAGCCCCAAGTGTTCGGTTGATGTGAGCAACCCAAGTTGATCTGGAGAGCACCATGTCGAGCCACGACAATAACCAAGGCATTGCTCGGGAGGCAACCCGAGGTATGAAATTCTTTTCTTGTCTTTTCCTTTCTAGTTTTCATTATTGTTGTTTCGTTTTTGTTTTTAGACTAACCTATAGGTAGGAGATCCGAAGCCATATTCGAAGACGGTGTTCAACTTGCACCAGAAACATTTCCATGACCGCGGAAAAGCCATTGTAAGTCCCCGTATCTAGAAAAAAAAATCGGCAATTTTCCGCGATCGCGACCCAACTGTCTGCGTTTTATTTTGAAAGATGGTGCGCCTCATGCTGCCAAGAAGGAGACATTGCTCGGCATTTTATTTGGCACCGATGCTGGCCCGACATTCGACAGTTGATGAGGAGGAACACCAGAGCCCACAACATGATTACATTAGGGCTCCCAGTATGTGTTCATTGAAGGCCGTGCAACCCCGTTTTCTTTGATATACCACTACACCTTATAGTGGATCTATTTGGTTGCACGTGGAGTTTGATTGAGGAGGACCGCCGCAACACCAGAGACATGTGCTTTCATTGATTTACCGCCAGCCCCAACATCCACATCCAGGCCACCTCGACGACGGTGTGAGTACTTTTCTGCTTTTCCATGTGCTTCATCTTTTTGTCTTTCATTACATTGAGGACAATGCAATTTTTAAGCATGGGGGAGTGATCTATACTTGCTAGTCGTCTGAAGAAGAAAAATAAAGAAAAAGAAAAAAGTCAAAAAATTGAAAAAAAGACAAAAATAAAATCCTGGGATAAGTCGAAAACCCGAAAGGACGGATTAGGTAATAAGCAGGTGGCTTGGACCAGCATTAGGCTGGGGTAATAACAGGTCAAGAGTGATGTGAGTTTTTGTGAGCCCATCTATTGAAAAATGAAATGAGTGGCTTGGTGAAAACCCGAAAGGGCGCCTTGGCAAAATGAGTGAAAAAGAAGAAGAGTGATTATTAGGATTCCTCATTTTTCCTGGCGTGGTGACATAAGAAGAGGTGATATAAGGAGGATTCGAGTAGGTCACTCTGGGAGTTATAAGAAGATAGATGGAGGCTAGAATTAGATATTTTTATTCACTCTATGATGTTCGGGTTAAGCTTAGGAGAAGTACTCTGCTTTCCTTTAAGCTTGTATGTTTTGTGTGTGGTGTTGATTGTGTTGGTGCCTTGGAGACTCATGTTTAGGTGCAGTTCTTAGTGGAGATGGTTTTGCTGTGCTTCCTGAGACCTTGGGTATTTCATTGGAGGAGTAGGTTTCTATTAGCTTACTCGAGGACGAGCAAGGTTTAAGCATGGGGGAATTTGATCAGCGCTACTTTGTAGGGTTTAACTAGGAATTGTTACCGGAGTTTTGGGTGCCATTTGTGTGTGTTTAGAGCATAAGTCAGGAGAATGGAGTTGAGGAGAAGGAAGTGTGATTTGGTGGTTTTGGAGAGCTTAAATGAAGACTAAAGAAGTTGAGGAAGAAAGCCACTGCGAGAAGTTGAAGATTGATGCAGAAAGACTTTCCGCGGTCGCGGAAGCCACTAGCCGCGGTCGCGGAAAACACGAGAAGCAGCGAAGCCACAATAACTTTTTCGCGGTCGCGGAAATCTGTCTGCAGTCGGGGATACTGTTCACAGACGCGGATCCGGGATTTTCCTTTCGTCCGAAGATTTGTTTTATTTTATTCCCTTTTCTTTTATTTTCGTTAGTTTCCTTTTAGATATTATTTCTTATCTTTAGTATTAGGTTTTGCTAGGGTTATAACCTAGTTAGCATTAGCAGCCTTTTCATTATTCAGTATTCTAGTTTCACATTCGTTCAGTTTTTCCCTTTGAGTTTTTACGTTTCCAAGACTATGAAGAACTAATCAACTTTTTCTTAGTCGGACGATTGAAGCCTTCGTTTGTATTTGGTTGTGAGATTATAACTCTATTTCCTTTCCTTTGATTATATCTCTTCTCTTTGTGCTTATTCCCATTGATTCTTGCTGATTTGACTGGCCTGGTCAACTGGTTGATATTAGTAATTGTCTATTGCTAGGGTTTGGTTATTTCTGGTTGAAATCCCTTATCTTGTATAGCAAACATGATTTTCTAGGACTGGTTGGACTAGTTTATTGTGAAGAGAATTGATTACGTGTTAAATGCTACGGGTTGTTAGTGTTGCATGTATCCTGGTTAATTCATATGCTTACTGCTGCTATTGGATTAAATCTTGATAGTTTCTTATGCATTTGATAGTTAGGGTTACCAGGACTAGTTGGACTAATAACTATTTCAGAATAGGGACAAGAATATTCATAGGAAGGAATTGAGATAATCTAGGATCAACCAATCAAATGAATGGCGGATATTTGTCTGGCTAAGTTACTTCTCACCAATTGATTTCATCCTTTGCTTTTATTTACTTTGTTACATTGATTACAAACCAAAACCCCCCTTTGTTACTGTTGACATACAACTGTTGCACTTAGAAAGATTGCTACCTCCTTGTGGGATTCGACCCTTGCTTGCCTACTATACTTAGTTAGGTTTTTTGAGGTTTACTTTGATTAGGCATAACGACTTTAGCCTCGTCACTATACTATAATCCTAATTTCATTATCCTATTATTTGAAAATTGGTTACTCTCAGTGTAATGCAATCCTAACTTCATTATCGTATTATTCAAATAATGGTTATACAAGCATTATAGGGTATGAAAATCATTAGGGTTTGATAACCCTAAATCCCAAACCCTGCTTACCCTAGGGTTTCGAGGGTATGATAATAAAATTAGGATTAAATTACACTCAGTATAACTATTATTTGAATTACACGATAATGAAGTTAGGATTACATTACACTTAGCCTAACCGATATTAAAATAATAGGATAATGAAATTAGGATTACATTACACTTGGTATATGTAATCGTTATTCGAATAATACGATAACAAAGTTAGGATTACAATATAATTAGTATAACCGTTTTTTGAATAATATGATAATGAAGTTAGTATTACATAACACTTGGGGTATAACCGCTATTTGAATAATACGATAATTAATGAAGTTAGGATTGCATTACACTTAGTGTAATCAATATTCAAATAATAGAATAATGAAATCAGGATTACAGTATAGTTAGTATAACCGATATTCGAATAATACGATAATGAAGTTAGGATTACATTACACTTAGTATAATTGTTATTCGAATAATACGATAATGAAGTTTGGTTTACAATATACTTAGTATAACCATTATTTGAATAATACGATAATGAAATTAGGATTACATAACACTTACTATAATCCTTCTTTGAATAACACAATAATGAAGTTAGCGCAACCGATATTCGAGTAATAGGATAATGAACTTAGGATTACAATATAGTTAATATAACTGATATTCGAATAATACGATATAATGTAATCATAACTTCATTATCATATTATGCGAACATTGGTTATACTAAATATAATGTAATTGTGAATTCATTATATTATTATTCGAATATCGGTTATATACAAATATTATAGGGTATGGAAATTATTGGGGTTTGATAACCCTAAATCCCAAACCCTAGTTACCCTAGGGTTTCTAGGATATGATAATGAAATTAGGATTATATTACACTTAGTATAACCGTTATTCGAATAATACAATAATGAAGTTAGGATTACAATATAATTAGTATAACCGTTATTTAAATTATACGATAATGAAGTTAGGATTACATTACACCTAGTATAATCGATATTCGAATAATACGATAATCAAGTTAAGATTACATTACACTAAGTATAACCGTTATTCAAATAATCTGATTATGAGGTTAGGATTACATTACACTTAGTATAACCGATATTCGAATAACACGATAATGAATACATTATACTTAGTATAATTGATACTATAATTAGTATAATCAAGCTAGAAAACTAAAAAAATTAAAAAAAAAGTTTTAAATTTTTTTCCGTGCTCGTTCTACACTAATTTGTTAATTTTTTTAAAAAGTTAGATAAAAAAATTAGGCACGAATATCGTGCGCGTGCCAAAATTGAATACCCGACGGGTAACTGATTGGCACAGGCACGTAGGGCGTATGCGTGCTTACTTGGCACAAGCATATATGGCTTATACGTGCCTTTGTATTGTATATTTAGTCAATGTATTTAGCCGCAACGTTAATTAATCTCTTGTAAAACATTTGAATATTATATATATTTATTTATAAAAACAAAATATAGTTAATTAGTATTTCTACCCAATTGTGCAATAAAAGAAGATCCAAAACATTAACATACTCAAAGGCAAAATTGTTTTAACTAGTATCTGTATCAAATATTTATCTAGTAGAGGGGGATGAGCTTGTTGCTGAAATTCATTACCGGGTGATAATATGACTGGTTGTATCGCTTGATCGCCATTTGCTTTTGACCTTTTGCTTCTGTAGCTTATCTCCTTAAGCTCATTCTCTTTAAATTTGTTTTTTTACCTTTTGTTTCTGTAGCTTATCTCCTTAAGCTCATTCCCTTTATATTAACTCAAATATATTATGCAACGCTTTCGGTTTTCTGCAAGAACCTTTTGGTTTCTAGAAGCAGCATAGGCTAGTTTGTAGAGGTGATAACATGTACGAACAGAAAGCAAGGTTAGTTGAATCCTTAGGATTTTAAGACAAAAATGCAACCCGAGATTCTATTTACCTATGTTTTTTATATCCTCTTCATACTTCATATGCAACTCATGAATGCTTTCTTTTCATAGAACATATAGTACATTTCAGTTCCTAAAAATTAACCACCACGTTTTTGTTAACAGAAAATAAGAGCATTCTTGAATTTATATCAGTATGTAAATTGTTCAAATGCAGTTTAGTTTAGATTGCTTTGAATTCCATATACTTGAACATCTATGTGTTGTTATTCAACCATACTTAGTTGTTTTCCTAAATTGAATTTTTATAGATCTTTCTCATAGATATTTTGCATATAGTCAGAAGGAGTTAATATGGAAAGAACATTTGAAACTATAGCACACTTGCTAAAAAAAACTAATCATTTACCACATTAACTAGAGATCTGGAAGGTGATATAGAAAAACTCATCGTGCAATCATTCTTGTAATCTTTTTCAGTCATCTCATCACATGATGATGAAGGCTATTATAAGAACAAAGGTCAGTATGGGATCAATAGTTAGAATTATCAGCTAACTGCACCGAAAACATAACATTTGCAACAAATACTAGAAGGTGACATGAGAACTCACCCTTGCATCATTCTTATCATCCATTTCGGTCATTTCATCACATGATGAATGCCATAAAAAAAGAGAAGGTCAATATACGGGATTATCGATTGAAATTCTATCATCTTGCACTAAACACTGATGAAGTAAGTCACAACATTAATAAAATGCCAAAGAAGTAGTCATTTCATCACATAAATGAGGGTGATGGTAAGAGTTTGAAATTAATGCCAAACTCAACCTGTCATCATCTTTCTGTAGCAAAACTGATAATGTATATAATGAAAGCTCACCTGCATTTCTTGCAAATATGGTCCCACTGGAGACTGCTTAAGAAATTATTATGATTAAAGATTGTTAATAAAAAATATATACAGTTAAAAGGTGTACAAAATTACAAAGGTTAAAGACACCACTTGCTATGATCATCTCTTTCAACTTAACACAAGCTAAATCATTGGCACTCACATTGTCTACAGTCAATGTAAAAATCTTATCACTTAAATCCCATAAACTTAGACAATCTTCAACATCTCTAGCAATTTCATCACCCTTATGACCACTAATTGTACAAAAGTTCAGAATTATTTTCTATAAATTCCAATCATTATCAACAAAATGAGCAGTCAAAGTCATATAATTCACCTTTTGATTGGAAATCCATGTATCAGTAGTCAAACAATTTTTATCAGAATTCTTCCCCAGAAACACTTTCAACTTCTCTCGTTCTTCCATAAATATTTTATAAGAATCACGAGTAATAGTAGAACGTGATGGCACTTTAAAGGTAGGACAAGCAGATGCAAATAAATCCCTAAAAAGAAACTTCTGCACAAAGTTGAATGATAACTCTTATCCAACTACCAATTAGCACAACTTCTTTCTCACCTCTTTTAGATCTAGCAACCAATTTTTCACCTTGCAATTTCCATCTTTATCAAATGGTTCTAAAAGAAATTTAGATTGGGTACCTTTGCTCTTGTTTTCTGGATTTTCTAAACAATTATCCCGATGTCTGTTTAAATTGCGAGTACCATTTTTAGAGGAATTTGCTGCATAGCTTGTCTTGCAATAAATACGTTCATCCCTTATTGTATCTCCATTTTTGTTAATTTCCTTAAAGTGTTTCTAAAATTCTGCCCCTTTTGGTATTTTCTTGGACTTCGACTTGGCGGGAGCTCTCACTTCATTCATAACCTCCTCTCTTGCATTCTCATAAGTGGGAAAAGTGGCATCATCTTGATCAATACCCAGATCCCCTTCTTCCTCCACATAATCATCATCAACGAAATCAACCTCGGGTGAATTTTCAGATGCATGTGAATGTAGCAAGTCTCGAGATTCTTGTCGGGTGTTAGATGAGGGCATTGTGGTTGATTTTACACGCTTTCTTTTGGATTGAGAGCTCGACATCTATATTAAGAAAAACAAAAGAGATAAGTTCAACTATATAAACTATATTTTCTATGAAATACACAAGACATTGACAATGGCATTTTTAAAGTACTCATATTTGATGAATGTCTATCCGTGATTTTCAGTTGTTAAACTTTTGAAGAATTTACTAGTTCAATCACCTATTTCACACATTAAGATTAAGTTAGAGAAACAGAAAATGCTAAAATGAATCTAAAAATTATAAACACACACCATCACAGTAGCAATATGCAGAAATTTACAAAGTTATAAACACACCACCACAGTAGCAATATTATAAACACATAAATCCGCAAGATGATAACTCTAAACACAATTTTTGAAGTGACAGGGAGGAGTAAAAGGGGAAACACAATTTGTTAAAGTTTTAAAGCATACAACCAGTAAATAACTTATTTTCATTCAAGCTTGACGTGCAATTTTGAGTTAACAACTGGAAATTACTATAAGTTGTGTTTTTGAAAAAATGGTTGGATGACTTGGATCAATATATTATTAGCAATCATTAGCAATGCACAAAATGCGTTGGATCAATTTTGACTTAAAGCATACAATCAGTAAATTACACACAAAGGGAATCAACATTAGATGAAAATCTAATAATCAGTAATCATTAGCAATGCACAAATTCCACAAAATCCTACAAACAATAAGCAAAACAGATCCTAAATATATGGGAATTGAAGCTGGGATTTGTTCATTCAGCTTATAAATACTAGGAAATCCAATGAACAAAAGTTACAAAACAGATCCTAAATATATGGGACTTGAAGCTACAATCTAACGAACAACCAACAACTGAACTACTGCAGAGATTTGGGACTGCATAGCATGTCTTACTCTTCAATCCTAAATATATGGGACTTGAAGATTGAATAAAACATGGAATCGAACGTACCAGAATGAAGATCTCGCCGCCGGCCCTCCAAACTCCAAAGAAGATCTCGTCGCCGCTCTTGGTGAAGGTTGTTCTGCTTGGACGACTGGTGAGTATTCGATGGAGCTAGCAAGATTCAAAAGAAGAGATTTGGGAGGAGAGAGCGACTGAGCAGATATGGAACGGGCTCCATTACAACTTCGATTCTCTAAAACAAAGAAATCAGAAAGTGAGCGGCGGCTGCGGGCAAGGTAAAACAGAACTAGGTTAGTTTTAGTTTTCTCTATAAATTAATCGGTCTCGACCGAACCCGAACCTGAACCTGAACCGAATATTATGTTTATACAAATCGAAAACCGGACTGAATATAATCGATTTGGGTTCGGTTCGGTCTAAAAAATGGAAAACCGAACCCGATGAACACTCCTAAGATATGATCATTAGTTTCAGCATCAGCTTGACAGAGCACACAAACATCGCCTCCAACAATATTGGTCCACATGCGTATTCTATCTTTGGTGGGAAGGCGCTCATGTAAAGCCAACCAAGAGATGAAAGAGCATTTGGGTTGATGCAACCCTCTCTAGATAATATCACCCCCACAAAATAGGCTGGCCAGGAGTACGCAAAAGCTCATAAGCCTCAGAGGTACTGTATTTGCCTGCCGAGTTGAAAAGTTGAGTTCTAAGAGTTTATGGATCAAATCTTGGCTTGACGGATTCTCAAACATGTATTAAGCTTTTCCATTTCCAGCTGTCAAGGGTTTTCGCATCCACCTCCCAGATATTGACCCTAGAACAATATTGACAATTGGCCCAACGAGTCCAGATATTGATGATGGTGGGGGAATCAAGTTCAAGTATTGCCTTAGAGATGGCGGCTTGGTTCCAAGACATAAGTTCCTTGAAGCCAAGACCCCCTCCAATTTTGGGACGACAGACTACCTATCAAGAAATAAGACTGTGCCTAGAATCACAACTTTAGGGAAGAGAAAGCTTTTTGCCTAGAAATTCTGAATTCCATAAAGCACAGCCTGGAGAAGTTAAACCCTACTAGCATAACAAAGCTTTCTAGCTGTCCAGGATCGGATTTTGCTGACCATTTTATCAATGACAGAGGCAAAGTTAGAAATGCTCAATTTCTTGTTTATAAACAACAAAAGAGAACTTGTTTATAAACAAGCATTACTACTTTTAAGTACATGTAATTTTTCAAAAAGTGATGAATCCTAGAATTGAGGTGGACACTACCTCAATACTTCGCATGTGTCGTAGGTTTAATCTTATAGGAACATTTACTGGTATGTACTTGAGGGTCTTCTCCTCCTATGAACCAAAAATCTTGTTGATGATTTTAGTAAACCGACGTTCGTTTTAGTTTATCGGGACACTCACATTGCCAACGGGATATCGAGTCATTAGAATGTGGGTTAGGAGTGTGTGGAGTGTACATCCATGTAAACGAGCTTTGATTCCGGAATTGTATTTTGGAGTGTAAAGTTTGGAGCATGTGATCCGAGGTACTAATCGGTATGGAAGAGTTATGTGCATGTTTATTAATATTAAGAAGACATCCTAAAGCATGGTATATAACTCGGACAAGCTTTTGTCCGTCTTATTTTACGTGCTGAAGGAGTACAGGTTTATATCCCGGGTGTTTGATAACTGTGTTAAAATCATGTGTTGTAAATAACTGCTTCATATATAGCCCGATCAGAGAACATCCGGGTTATAAAGTGCTCTTGTGCGGTTGTTCACTTCTGAACGATTTTAACCGTTTTTATGGCTTTGTTTCTTTTCTCCAAGATGTATGGAACATACCATTCTCTATATATAGGGTCACATGGGTGTTGGCAAGGGATTATGAACTTGATGAATCGATTCTAAGTAACCTAAGTCGAAAGTACATATACACGTACATCTCTAAGTGTTCGATCTTGATTCAAGGACCCTAGAACAAGATCGGATTGGTTGTCTTATCCCCATATTGATTTCGTGCAACCCTTTAGGCTTTTGGATATCCTTGAAGGAGAGGTATGAGGGTCGAAATACAATATTCGGAAAGCGTATTAAATGCGATTCCATCCAATATCCAAGCCATTAATTTCATCGTTGTTCTCATATTCGTGGTGTTTATTCAACCATTCCTTTGGTGTTGAAGACGACATCCATTGTAGTTCATCACGAAAAGACACTCCTCTCCAACAATTTTTTGTTAGATCATAGAAGTCAACAATAGAGTAACAGATCTTACTGATGGAATCTCATATTGCCTCTTGCCTAAAAAAATAGAGGAAAATGTTTTACTTACCTTGAGGGTACACTACCCCTTAATAATGTACGTCTACATCCCAAGCAAAATTTAGCCACCTGGTGAAAATAGTGCGGATGTGAGAAATAGTTTGCTTTGGAAACTGGAACTCCTCTTTTTCATGGGTCCCATCTGACTACTCACTTCCTCTCTCCCAAATTGTTTCTTTTCCTGTTAATCTTATAGCTGCCATTTATTTTCTAAAAAATTGTACGAGTCATTCAATACTTTTACACGATTACTTTTCGGCGCATACCCAAAATTGCTTTTCAGCGCATAGGGTCCACACGTAACGTGGGGAGACACTCCACACGTTACGTGTGAGAGCAGACCCTTTCAAAGTTTCACACGTTACGTGTGTTGTGTCTCCACACGTTACGTGTGGGTGTGTATCACACGTAACGTGTGGGGTTTTTAGGGTATTATAATGTTGAGTTATATAGTATAATTTAGTATAATGTTGTTTATGAATGTTGTATCATATTATTGTGGTTCAATGTTGAATTATTGATTATTTTATATATATTATAATGTTGTTTATGAATGTTGATTATCTAAAATTAATAAAAGAAATACCCCAAAATGTACAACCTAGAAGACGAAATAGAATTGTTCATTACGCTGGATGACTACAACCACATTTAGCTCACAATACAGGAAATAATACAAGTTCTTCATAAACTTAGAAACCCTAACACAAAATAAATGACATCGTCTAGTTGCGTTTAAAGAAATTAGGATACTCTCTGGTAAAAGTTCGCTTCCTATCATATCTCTGCTTTGATAAAATTGCTTGCTCCCTACAAAGGTTGATAGTACGTAAACAACATTACACAAAAAATATGACATCAAGGCAGTATACGATGTACATTATTATATAGTTTGAGATTATACCTACGCATCTTATCCACATCTTGTAAAAGTTTTTGATTTTTCTTAACAAGATCTTGATTCTCCTTAACAAGATCTTGTTTTTCCCGCCATTGTTGTCAAATAATCGCGTGTGCCCTGTCCTCGTATATAGGATCAATCCACTTCCTGTAAAAACACCTCAGTCTTGGGCATCCCCAATACCTTCTTCCGTAGTTCCACTGCAAATCCCAGGTACGGATAATGGCTTTCAAATTACAAGCGCATAGTTGGTTTGTTGATGATTCGGATGAAGATGCCATTATTTGTTGTAGTGCTTGGTTTCCTACAAATATCATGAATCCATTAATATAAAAAATTGGGGATAATAAATCAAAAGAAACTGGAAGAAGAAGTTTACCCACAATTGAATCTTCAAGCGTTGCTTGTGTTGGACTTGTTGTAGAGAACAAACAACCCTAATGCCTCTTATATAGTGAAAAGCAATGTGTTTGACAGCCAATATACAGCTGTATATAACTGTAGTATATAATGACCTCAACCACTAGCATTAATGAACTCAACCACTAGCATTAATAACTTCTCAACAATCATTTACCACCCTAAACCCTAAACCCTAATTAAAAGTTCATCTCCTCAATCTCACAAACAGGGTAACTAAAATACCTGATTCACCCTTATTAATTAAAGATAAATAGTTAACCCTAACTTTAACCTTAACCTTAAACCCTAAACCCTAAGCCATATTACCCTAAACCCTACTCCAATACCATATCCCTAAACCCTAAACCCTAACCCTACCCCTACCCCAAACCCTAACAAAAAACCTCATATGCCTAAACCTTGATCCACACGTAACGTGTGGAATCAGCCCACACGTTACGTGTGGATGGGGCTCACACGTAACGTGTGGTTAAGTCTGTGGCAAAACGCATTGAATTAACTGTCTTGTCCCCACCTAACTATAATAATGACCCGTCTTCTTCCCCGGCTAATGATCCATTTCGAGCCTAAACCCTCATTTGAAACACTCATAAATGCTTGTTTTGCACTCTAATTTTTTGTTAAAAAAATGGACAATCCGACCAACAATGAGTATTGAAGCAATAGTGAGGAAGATATTCCACTTTCGAATGAGGTAATTTCTATTATGTAAGCCTAAAGTTCTTTTTTGTTGTTGTTTTGAACTTGTTTAAAGTTTGTAGCTTGATGGTTAGGGTTTTGAAAGGTATGATATTTTTTATTTAGGGTTTAACCAAGCTAGACATGATATTTGTTGTTTAATATTAAGGATCTCTTTTTATTGTTTAGGGGATTAGAAACAGAGATTTAGAATTGTTTTGTGTTTATGGCTGCGAAATGGTTGTTACATTGAAGAACAGTTCCACACGCTATGTGGTAAGATAGTGAACACGTAACGTGTGGAACGCTTCTACACGTAACGTGTGGGATCGTTACCCACATTACGTGTAAAACGCTCCCACACGTTACGTATGGAATCACCACCAAAAACCGGTTGTAGGTTCATTCTGTAAAATGGCACGGTTTGTCACTAACCATGCCATTTTACAAAATCTGCTCTTTCAAAGAAAATTTTGAGTTTAGGTTTATAATTTGTGCACTACTTGATGAGATGATTTCATGTGTATGTAGACGAACTATTATTTATACGAGGGGTTAAACAATATCTCCCTCAATGACTGGAGCACCCCACAGAAGACATTTGCGGTTTGGGAAATGCCTCAAAAGTTGCAGGATTGGAACACGCCTCAACCAGATATTGAGATACCATCCTTCTCACTTGGGATACCGTTTACTCCAGAAGCATCTTCATCTCATGCTACCCCACAATTTTGCTTTCCATCCCTACACACACAACCTCAGTTTAGTGTACCATCGGAGGAGGATGTTTACGTCTCTGTTGATTACTCAAGGTTCTTTACAACTGATCAAAGTTGGGAGTCTAGAGAAGAAGCATTTTTGTGGGCACGGGAGATGGCTAAGTGTAAACACTTCTGCATCAAAAAGTGGAGGAATAAACCTTCCACCCCTTCGACCCTTGGGGGGACTTGGTTACCGTGTGATAGGCATGGACAAAACGTGCCTAAACAAGCTGACCAAGTGAGAGACATTACAAGGTCGAAGAAGTGTGGGTGTCCCTTCATGTTGAGGCTGAAAGAAGGGCCGAAGGGATTGTGGAGGATCATTGTACAACATGGAACTCACAATTATGTCATAGCAGATTATTTGTATGGTAGTGCATTAGCTGGGCGGCCACGCGCTGAAGAGAAGGAGATTATTAGGGTGATGACAGTCAATCATTGCAAGCCTCAAAAGATTCATACTACAATCCATTCGTTCCCTGGCAATTTGACCAAGATGAAGCAAGTGTACAACATCATGCATGAGATACGAAATAAGGACATGGAAGGAAGAACAGTTGTGCAACAGTTCTTCTATGAGTGCAATGAGAAGGGATACTTCATGGAGCATAGATTCAACAAGGAGACCAACAAGATAACGGATATCTTCTTCATAAGCCAGGAACAGTTGTCGTTGCTGAAGGCATTTCCGTACATTGTGCTGTTGGACTCTACATATGCAACTAACCGGTTAGTAACATACATATCTATTATACTCTTCATTTGTTCATGTCAAGGTTAGGATGCCATCATATTTTATATATGATTATGTGTGCAGTTACAATTTGCCCTTCCTTGAAATTGTTGGCATCACATCTGTTTGGAAAAACTACAATATTGCCGGGGCATTTTTGGAGAAGGAGGACGAAGACAGTTACAAGTGGGCCATAGAGAAACTTGCAAAGATGTTTGTCAAGGTGCAACGAGCACCCACATGTTTGGTCACTGATCGGGAGAAGGCGTTGATGAACGCCTTAGAGAAGCAGTTTCCAGAAGCAAAATCCCTTCTATGTAGGCGGCATGTGCGGAAGAATATTGAAGACTTCGGGAAGAAGAACATTGACAAGTTTAGGGGCACATCGTTTTCCAACGACTGCATGAAACTCTTCAAGGAAACGACCATACAAGGGTATGAAGCAACACTGAAGAAGCTGAAGTGTGATTGGAGGAAATCTCCAAAATGTCTCCAGTACCTACAAAAGAACTGGCTTGACCCCTACAAGGAAAGAATCGTATCCGTATGGACAGATACAGTGTTCACGCTCGATACTACCACCACTAACAGGTATGTGCATTATGTTTTTTTTCTAAATTTAGTTATTTATTTGAACTTAGTTAGACCTTTACAGCAACATACTGATTTCGGATTCTTGATTGTAATACAGGGTTGAAGGGGCCCATTCCAGTCTGAAAAGCTTCTTCACAAGCAATGATGGCAACCTTTGCACTGTGTTCGATCAATATCATACACGGTTGCACAGTCATATTGGTGAGATAAAGGGGGCATTGAATGAGAGCATTGGAAAGAGATATACGCTGCTAACGAACACACATCTTTTCTGCAAGCTGCACTTCAAGGTCTCTGCGATTGCACTAGCTCGTTTGATTGAGGAATACAGGAAAGGAGAAGCTCCATTGTGGAGCACTATATGCAGATGCCAGATGAGGGTCAGAGATGGATTGCCTTGCGTGCATGACATGGCGCTAAATGTGAGGAGCCAGGCCCCAATTGAACCTAGCTCATTGCATCCGTTCTGGAGGCAATTGACCTTGTCAGAAGTGAAGACAGAAGAAGAGGAAGAAGCCAGAGAACGCAGAGTGAATAGATCGTTGCTTGAAGAATTTGCCCAAAGCGTCTTCCCCACATTGCCAGTGCAGGTTCAACAAAGAGCAGTCTCAACACTAACAAGTATTGCGCATCCAGAGCGGACTGCTCTGCAAGAGCCAGCTAAAGTCAAGCATAAGGGTCGGCCTCAAGGAGCTCTAAACTTTGCCACCAAAAGACAACCGTCATCATGGGAGTACAGTGACCAATAGATGGACGAAACGCCTCCGAAAAAGAAAAAAGGAAGACCACCGAAGACGCTTGCAGCAAAGCCTTCGTGTGACACATCTTTGATCAAGAACCCGTGGCGATATCGTACCCAGTTTCACATGTGTATGAGACTACACGTGGGAGGATGGTATGAGATAGTGGGTGATGGAAACTGCAGGTACAGAGCAATTGCGCATGGTCTGGGTTTAGGGCAAGATCAGTGGGCTTTTGTTCGACGTACCATGATCGCTACGTTGAGAAAAGAGTATGAGCTACTCGCGCCACTTGAGGCAATGGAGGCGAAGCTAGCATGGTTTCCTTCCCCGAACAGGCCGGCCCCACCAGAGACGTGGTTGGACCTCCCGGATATGGAATGTTTGGTGGCAACGGCATTCACATGTGTGTTCGTTACCGTCGGTGGTGGTATGGGAACGACATACCTGCCTA
This sequence comes from Rheum nobile, assembly GCA_027886185.1. NCBI lineage: Eukaryota > Viridiplantae > Streptophyta > Magnoliopsida > Caryophyllales > Polygonaceae > Rheum > Rheum nobile. The sequence goes on along the minus strand of WOAB01000901.1, from coordinate 284,875 downwards.
TGAGGGGGAAGCCAAACGAAGCATCAGTTGGCGAGAAGATGAAGACGATATGAATTTGCCATGTTTAGGAAGAGCAACATTTTATTGCGGTACGTTAATACAATCACATTTGTTCATACTATCTTGTGCTAAGACATATGTATGATGCATTGACTTTGTGTAGATTGGCCTTGCCGAGACATCGCCCTTGCCTACTTTTTACCCGGCGTGGGTGGTATATCATGACCCGTCTGCGGGTGATTACGTAGATCAAAGGACGTGTGATCGGTTGTTAGAGTACGAAGCAGCCAAGGCCGAAAAGAAGACAAGACGAAAGAAGAAGGTTGAAACAGTCGATTTATGTAATGAATGATATGTATGAATTATGATGCAATGAGTTCGACGTTTCTATTGCAAACATCCATAAATCCAAACAACTCATAAAAAACATTCAAATGGAAGTCATAACATTCATTGTTGCAATACTCAAAGGTTCAATGAAATACATAAAATGAAACAAGCTTAATCCTGAAACAAGTCTTCACGGCTTCCTCAATAATTGGGAAGGAAGGGATACATATGCTCAAATGACCGGCGTAAAGACTCTGCTACATCTTCACATTCATGGTTGCGATGTTGCTCAAGCTCATTGTAGCATTGTTCGAATGCCTGCACACAACACAAAAACGTTGATATGTATGAAAAAACATAGATAAGAGTTAACCGAACATTAAACAATCTACAAATCAGTCAAATTCATACCCGTGTCGCGTCTTCAATGGTAGGGGGGTTGACGAATGGATGTGTACGTGGGAGGTACCATTCCATGTAATCATCGCTGCAGTCATGGCCTTGCTGGATTGGAGGGCACATCGCAGCCAGGGTCATGGAATGTACAGTCTGCGCATCCCATGCAAATCGAGCTCTATCGTACTCAACCTTGTAGTTGCTGATCTTTACTCCTCTCCAAGCCCTTAGAGGCTCTATAGGAGCTCGTGGAATCTCCTGAACACAGCAAAACTGTCTCGCCACACGGTCTGGCATGTATGGCTCCGTTATCCAAAGACACGATATAACTCCATGGAAGCGAGTAGGAGTGAATCTCGCATCGCTAAAGTCAATCGTACCGTATGGACTCCAATCAACCTAAACATACTTATCAGTTAACCCGAACGACATCCAATCAACATAAACATAAATATATGTACATACCATGTCCGCAGTCATCGTATCGAGCTCCACTCTGTAGTTTCTCATCGGGTTAGGTTTCATTGTCAGGTCCCATCGACTAGCGTAGGCAACCGCATCATCAGAGTTCCAATCTCTACTCACTGCAGGTCTGAACATGGGGAAATATTGATATATCCATGCCTGAAAGAGAATTTACGTAAGCAATCCTTGTTATTGAATAAATACAGATACAACAATAAAATAAGGTGAAACCAATGGTTTTTATAATTTACAAAAATACCTGAATCAGAGTATAGCACGTGGACATGAGTCTCGCTTCCTTTCTTGTGCACTCGCCCAAGCTGCGGTACATGTGAGCAAGAATGGCAGCACCCCATGCATATTCATTAGTGCACGAGTGATCCTCCACAAACACGTGATAGTAGAGTGGCAATCTGTGTTGGGACTTGTCCGGAAATAGGCAAGAGCCCAACAAGTACATCAAGTACCCAGAAGCACGCTTCTCGTCATTCAGCCCATTGCAATGCCTCTTCAACATATCAGCAACTACAGTACCAAATGTCACATCCTTAGCAGCCAACTCAAAGAATCCCGTTGCCTCAGCCACCACCGCCTTCTTCAAATCAGTCACAGTCAAAGAACCTCGTGGAGGTGCTAAGTCTCTTCCATTGATGTTTAGCCCAAGGATCAACAATACGTCATGGAGAGTTATGGTCATCTCTTCCCATGGCATATGGAATGAGCTGGTCTCAGGTTGCCAACGCTCAACAAACGCACCTATCAGTGTCTCGTGCACATGGTCATGTATCACATGCAGAATATGACACAAGCCTGAACTAGCAGCCAGATTACCCCATGGCGTTGACAACTCCAGACGCCATGCGCGTGTCTGCTTGCCTCGTTGCTGAAACTTCAACGGTGGCACAGGCTATAAACATTTGCATTTTTAAACCAGTGTAAGCAATCGATTTGACATATTTATATAAAAATGTGAAATGACAAGAATAAGGTTTTTCATGCAACTTACAATGCGCTGATAAAGGGTGTACGCCACGTGATTGGCAAAACCCTTCAGCAGCTCGGGATTCTCCGGACCTCCATAGACTCTGACCTGCAATTCCGGTACATATCTCCCCTTTTTTTTGCTTCGGGGTGGTCTTGCCTGCGAACAGGGGCCTTCTTGTTGCTCCTCGTCCGCATCATCATCATCATGTTGAGCTCTTGGAGCCCAGGCCTGACTGTCTTCATCCTACATGTTTTTAAACAAATGATAAGCAATTACATTTTTATCATACAATCATATTTCACATATTAGGGCTACTTATCATATGCACCGGTGCATTCGGGTTGACCCCCAAGCTCTCCCACGGATTGTAACCCATCTCATCATTTGCGCCGCCTTCATAATATAAGGGGCTGTGATAGGACGTGGACCCGTGAGGGCTCTGATGGCCAACTGGGCTCTCATGACGGTAAGGGCTTTGGGTCAGCCTCTGCTACGGTGGTGGACTCAATGCAGGACCATAATAGTTATTTTGATCGATCGTATCAGAATAGCAATGGAGTGGACTCACGTTGTACTGTGGGTACAACTGCGGGTCCGAATCTGCAGGGCCACCCGCCACATAAGATGGCGCAAACGGGAACACAGGGGGGTCAGCATTGCCCGCCTGACCGTGCCCTCCCGCATCTTGTGCAGCACCCGCAAACCTACGGGATAGCTTACCCTCAGTCCGATACGAAGCAGCCCGGACGAGGTCTCGTCTGGTTCTACGCCTCGTTCTCTCACCAGGCTCCATCTACCATAATAAATCATTTTGCTAAGCGAAAATACAAATCCGATAAAGTTATTCTGATCGATCCATCAAACCCTAATCCCTTTCATACAAATCCATCAAAATTCATAAATATCTAAATTTCATACAAATGTCCAAATCTCATACAAATCCATCAAAATTCCTAAATATCCAAATTTCTTTCAAATGTCCAAATTTCATACAAATCCATCAAAATTCCTAAATATCCAAATTTCTTTCAAATGTCCAAATTTCATACAAATCCATCAAAATTCCTAAATATCCAAATTTCATACAAATTCCAAATTTCATACAAATGTCCAAATTCCTAAATATCTAAAATCCATTAACTAAATATCCAAATTAAACATACATGCAAATTCCAGGGCCGGAGACTCATCGCCAGCGGAAAATGGCTAGGGCACAGCACGTAACGCGTGAACGCTGACGACTCGTTACGTTCAGAGGCCCATATCGCGTTACGTGGGAAAGCACTGAGGACGTTACGTGCAGTGCCCTCGCCAATTCGCCGGCGACGACTGCACATTCCGACGACTGCAGATTCCGATTACCCTTTACAAAAATCTTACAAATGCAAATCTAACTACAAAATTCAAATCTAACTATAAAAAAACCCTAAAACACCACTATTTCATACAAATCTAACTACAAAACCTTGTGGATCTAATATACAAAAAAAAACTTCATAATTTTTAAAAACAAACGATGGAATACTAACCTTCTTGATTCGTGGATCTACGTAACGCGCAAAGATTTTTTATTCGTAAAGGGGCGTCGTCGGAGGTGCGTATCGCGCGAGGTTTGAGGGTATGTGTGCAGCGGCGGAATGAGGAAGGAAGGAGGAGATGAAGGTATTTAAACCTGGTCGGCTCAGCACGTTACGGGTGAAGACAGATCCGGCGTTATGTGTGGAGGGTGAAGCCGCGTTACGTGTGGAGCAAGTCCCTGCGTAACGTGGAATGCCTATGCGCTGAATGACAATTTTGGGTATGCGCCGAATAGTACGATCCTACTTTTATACTACTATCAGGATCAGGTACAACATGTCCTTATCGTACAACATGCGAAATGATCTCGGCCATCCGTTTTTATTTTGGTTTTCGTCCCCTGATCATTCTGAAATAGCCTATATAGAAGGTTCACAAATAAATTCTTAATGTTCATTTATTTGTACAATCAAGTTCACAAATAAACACTAAATGTTCAAAGACATGTGTTTGAACATGTTATATATGAACCTTACGGCACAAAAAATGAACATTTAGTATTTATATGTGAACATCAATAATTGTCTATTCTAGAACAATCAGAGACAGAATAAAATAAAAATAAAAATTGTTGACCGAAAAAAAAGTTCGTCGTATTTACGGTTATGTCACCGCATCACTATTTACTCTTTTTTCACCCTTTTTAATCTCAGCCCTCCATCCCCTTGATCCAATGACCCCTATAACTTCTCATGTTATACAATAAGGATTAAATGTATGTGAAACCTCCCTCCTATTATGAGATGTTGTCCATTTTACTAATTATATATAATATGTACTCTACAAGATAATACATGAAGTAATTTATTATTAATCAAATCCACATACATGAGACACATATAATTTTTCAATAAGTTTGTATATTATACACGAGACAGTATGTATACTTCTATTAAACTATTAAATCACTTTGATCTCACAACTTGTTATTCTTCTTTAAAACAATATAGTATAGAAATTCTATTGTTTATCCTTTACAATTATAATATAGTTATTAATAAATTTGAGAATAAGTAATTCAAAAACTAAAATCAACTACGTTTTAATATCGATATAATAAGACAAAAGTGAGTTAATAGTTTTTATAAAGCCAATATGTATGATTTCTAGCTTACTTAACAAATTGTTTTACATTTTAATTGAGAGTGTTATAGTATATATATATACTAGTTAGATAGAGACCAAAAAATTAAATTTAATAAAAAAGGTAAAAAATTAAGAATTCAATCAAAACTTATTGTATTAATTTCTTCAAGAAAGCCCAATGGTGGATTATGTAGAAATTTTGAGATCCTTTGTAGAATTATAAAATTCTACCATGATCCTATTTTATTAGTTTGAGTTCATAATCTAAAATTGTTTTTCAATTCTATGTATGAATGTACAATATATTAAAGGATGAAATTTCTTACTTCGAAATTCTTAAATGTCATAATATGTATAATTTATATATACTTTTTAAACTAATTATAAGTCTTATTAAGCGTGATTTATGTGCAATAAATATTTAAGAATGATCATATAACTTTGATTAGTCAAATATTCATATAAGTGTAGATCTACTTTTCATTTACTAAGTTTGGCTAATAAACAATTTTTATGGTCCATACTTCTTATTACTAAGTTCTTATTAAAATGTGTACAAAGATTTTATGAATAAGCACGGGCAATAATTCACATTTTTATAATAAAATGCAATATATATAGGAGTATGCTTCGATGAAACGTGAGGGGCAATGCATTTTGAGATAATGAAAGCTATCCTAGCACACATACATCCTCCTACACCATAGTAAATATCTTCTAGTCTATTTTGCTAGTCCATTGTATGCTCCATTTATTTTGATTGGTTCAAGTGTACTTTTTTATTATTTCTTTCAAATTATAACAATTATATTTTATATTCTTAAATCATTTTGACCAATCAAAATAAGTGAACCATAACAATGGACTAGAAGATATTTAGGGCCCACAACCAACCACTTTTCATGATCAAGATTTGACCATTGTGAACGATCATTTTCTTTTCATGCCGTTCTTTTTTCACGCCAAAATTTAGAAATTGTTCAACTTTATATACATACTAATTTAATTATTAAACTTTAAGATACAATTGTTTAACTTTAAGAGGCAATTGTTCAACTTTAACTAATAAAGTTTATGAACTATGTAATCTTTGAAATAACAAAAATACTGTAATACTCGAGATTTTTAGAAGACGAGTTTGGGACCGCTTAGAATTTTGTCGCCTTAATTTATTCTTGTGTAGTCCATATATTCTATGTTTTATGTTTATTATGATTATAAGTTAATTAATGACTTGAAAATCTGGAATTGCCGTTTCGTGGAATAGCGGAAATTGACCATCTTGGGAGTTATGATTCCCGTTTAGGATTGTCTCGTATGTATAGTTGGATACATATAAATAGATTTAGATATTTTTGAAATATCATTATAAGGTGTGTATTAATATTTTATATCGATTGTTAATTATAATATATATATATATATACTTTTTACTACTAGTTGTAGTATGTATGTTGACGAGCGTTACAGATACGGAATCCGTATTAATCCTAGAATTAATTCTGGGTAATTAATAGGATAGTTCAATTACATATATATATATAGTTAAAATAATAATTAGCACAAAAAGACAAAATAAGAATCCTACTCCTTATTAAATTTTTCCTTTTCTTTCATACTTATCTCTTAAAAACTCTAGAAATTTCTCCCTTCTTTTCTTATCATCCCCACCGACCCTCCTTGGCTGCCTCTCCTCCATTTCCACCGACCTTCACCTCCATTTTTTATCTTCCTCCTCACGCCCTAGCTAAGGTGGCTCACCATCGTTGCCACCGTCAAGGAGTCGTCGCCGTCGTCGTCCTCGCCAAGGAGTTGCTCGCCTCCTCTGTTTTCCTCTGCCTTCAGCTGCGTCCTCAGCTGTTGAGGGCTGCTACCACTGCTGTACAGATTGGGCACGATTTAACCATCACCCTAGGAGCAACAAACTCCTCCTTCAAGCCCTTGCACCCACCTTTGTTAAGAGTTTTCAAGGTAAAACTTTCCTAGAGTTCTTAAACCTAATCTCATGATTTGGATATCCTTGTTCAAAAGAGGTACTTAGGGTGCAGATGATGATTAATTAGAGGATAATTGATGTTGTGGAAGGCTTAGGTGGATTGGATTTAAAGATTGGAAGTGAAAGCTTGGAATTAGGGCATTTCTGTACACTTCTGGAAATTTCTTGGCACATTTCCTAATTACTGGAAATTATTGGCTGAGTTCATAAGGTGAGGAATCCTCTTAAGAGCATGAGGAACTTTACGGATCTTGATTTGGATATATATATATATATATATATAAAGTTATGATGTTTTTCGTGAAGGTTCGACATATGCGTTCGTTTCGTGTTCTGGCGACGTCTAGTGGACATCGGATTACAACAAACGAATTAGTTGCGTTGAATGTCATTTGAGGCAAGTTATTTGTGGGCGTTTGCATGTTGTGGTTAAAAGTTTATAATAATGGATTATGCATATCATCAAACCATTAATTATGCATGATAGTCTAATTATATCGAATTGATGTGTTATCCCGTATTATTGTGCTTGTTGTGCGTTATGCCTTGCTGGGATTGTTGTTGTTGTGATTATTCCTTGATCATGGACATATAAACATTTACATTGAGAGATGTCTTGCCCTTATAAGATCTTGATAAGTTGATGATGAATGAAGTCCTGCACTCGTTGTATATGGATGAAGGTTGTTTATTGCTTGACTACATTGAGCCAAATGAGTTTAGCTTGAAATATGATTGAAATAGATATGCTCAACCAGTAACAATCTAAATCTAGCAATAGATCAATAACAATAAACCCTAGATGCGTCCAAATAGAGATTATCAATATCAATCATAAGCAACTTAAGCAAGAGAAAGATAAAATCCATACAATAGATTAAGAACGAGAATCTCACAACTTAATCCAAACGAAAGCTTCAGCGTCTAACTAAGCCAAGGAGGCTTAGTTCTTCATAACGTAGAAAAAGGAATTAGGGTTCAAAGAGAAAAACGAAGATTATCCAAGATAGGCCAACAAGCCTTTTTCAACCCTAAAATACTAAAGGAAATAAAATCTAAATTAACCTAAAAATGAAATAATAAAATAATAATAATTAAACAACCGAAAACAGGGAACCCGCAAGTATTCTCGGCCTTCAATCTCGCGTGAGCAGCTGCTCTCGGCCTCCAATTCTCGCGAGCAGCACGACCCATCTTGTCCAAGCATCAGCAACGCGCGGCCCAATTCCTCTCGCTCGGCCCATCCAATTTGCTAATCACCTGCACGCTGATGTCGTGGATGACATCACCTCTAATTTGCTTCAATTTCACGCGGCATTTCACGTGGGCCACAGCCTTCACGTGGGCCTTTATCAGCTTGCTTCTCTTTTTGGGCCTTTATCATCTTCACGTGGGCCTTTATCATCTGATAATCACGTGGCCTGTTAATTCCACTTGGGCCTAATTCATCCAATTCGCCCATCAATTACGTGACATTTAATTAATTACCAAACTTCGCCCCCACACGCCATGCACATGAATGTGTCTAAATCTACCTGAATGACACCAATAAAACCTCTAATGACTCTTACCTAAGCCCTACAAAGTAGTGCTTATCAATGATGAGGCGATTTTTCGAATGCGAAAGTTGAATTGTGATATGTTATATATGGGGCAAGTTGTGTTATGGACCTTGTGTGAATCATTGTGATTGATCCTTGTAATGATGTGATGTTGCGGTCATTCATGTTTATGACTTGCCAGTGTGGTTGGACATGTTCACGAATGTAAGTTGTTGTTGATCTTGGGTGCGGATAAGTCGTATTATGGACTTGTCGTGAATCATTGAGATTGATCAATGCATGTTGTGGTTGGACAAGTTGTATGGTAGATTTGTTGTGAATCTTTATGATTGATCATCGTAATGATATGTTTATGGTTTAAGACTTATGCGGGTAAGGACTATTCCGAGCCCCACTTGATTTTAAAATGGTTTTAACGGAATACATCCCCATATACTCTTCTCGGAGTCCCGGGTTGAGTAAGTCGAGGGAGGTGCTTTACCTGTGTTGGGGAGGGCCGGGTCGCCTAGCTAACGATGCCGTTGCCGACCCGCGGGTAAAGGTATGTACCCACAGTGTGGGTTAGAAGGTACCTTCGTGTCCAAGACAGGCTTGGGCATGTTTTCGAACGTTTTCGTAAATGATTTTCGAACGTTTTCGTACATTTTTATTTTACATTGAGTTTTCCTTAAAAGAAAAGTATACTCGGGTATAGGTTTTGAACGATGGATCAGAATTTATGGAAATCTGTGGTTCAGTGGATGCTTATTGGAATCTGTGACCTGATATTACACTCTTGTAATTATGGTTATTTGCAATTAGATGGGTGATTTACCTAATACATGATATTATGTTCATTCAATATGAATATACCATGGTCCCTGTAATCTTACCTACATCTATGTATGCACATATAGTTATTTATAACATTAGGTTGTAAGGTAATTATGGTATTTGCTTATTCAGGATATTTGTTTGTTTGTTGCTTGTAAGTGTTGCTTTTCTGTTTGTAAAATTATGATTTGATTGGAAGTTGACTGTATTACTCATGAAGTGTGATGGATCAAGATATGAGTATGATGTATCTAGGTGTACCCACTATCGGTAAATCATCAACGTTAATTGACAAGGATCGACTTGGATGAGCTTCGGTGCAAGAGCTTGGCCGGTCGTCAACCTTTGGCAATCCGGGGAGGCGTCTTTGGGAGCGGGCTGTAGGGCGGAGTTGGAGGCGGCTTGCGGCGGCCTTGGTCTCCAATGGTGGTGGAGGATGTTAGGAATGGTGGTGCAAAAGGGGCCTGGTGGCGCCGATGCGAGCCTTGACTTATGGAGGATGGAAGAGTGGTGGTTTTAGTGGAAACCCTAGCGATGGAAGGTGAATTAGGGCTTCGGTTTGAGGGAGGCGTGGAAGCGATGGAGGTGGAGCTTGGTGGTGGTTGGGTGGCTTATGAAGTGTATTTTGAGGGGTGGAAGCGGCTGCAGTGGTAGGTGGAGGAGCCGAGGGATAGCTTGTTCTCTATGGATGTGACTCACCACGTTGAACAAGGGTTCTTGAACCTAGCTTGGATATGACTCACCAAGGGGATTCAAGGAGCAAATTGGCTGCTTTGATATGACTCACAAAGAAGCAATTTGCATGAGCTTAAGGATGACAATTCTCTCTTGAGAGTGTTTTCTTGATTCAAAATTAAGCTAAGGAAACAAATGAGGGAGGCGGCGGCCTTATACCCTAGCAAGCCATCCCACAATGGTTTGTTTGCAGAAAATAACGTCTAAAATCATGCATAAAATGCAAAGTTAAAGTCTCATAATGTCATGAAATAAATGCCTCAAAAAGGCCCTTGAAAAGTGCCTTAGGTCTCGTTTGGCGCCGAGATAGTCATCAAGGAGAAGAAGTCTCCTAGACGACTAGAAGTAGGCCCAAGTGTGGCGAGACCAAGGTGGAGCTTGGCTTGTAGTTCCCTAGCCTTGGCTCGTGTGAGCCTCATGGGGGCGCCCTATTCTTGGCTCGATGGCTCTTCTCGGCTAGGCTCATGGTTGGCTAGCCTTGGTGAGCGCCTTGGCTCGGAGGACTTGACTTGATGGGAAGGATTCACATCATCCTCCCCTCCTTAAAAAGGATTCGTCCTCGAATCTGGCCCTTGCTCTTGCTCTTCTTCATCTACCAAGTAGGGAGTGAGGTCGGCAACATTGAACACATCATGCACTCCATAAGTAGGCGGCAAGTCCACCTTGTAAGCATTGTTGTTGATGCGTTCAAGGACTTGAAATGGTCCATCTCCCCTTGGCTTGAGCTTGGAGTCTCTAAGGGTGGGAAACCTCTCCTTCATTAGGTGCACCCACACTAGCTCTCCCGGCTCTAAGATTAGCTCCTTTCTCTTCTTGTTGGCCTTCTTGGCATATTGGGTAGTCCTCTTTTTTAGCTCGGCCCTTGTATCTTCATGGAGCTTCTTGATCCATGCCTTCTTCACTTTGTGAACCTGAAATTGCAAAAGGTACCAAATCTAGGGGAGTAGTAGGGTTGCATCCATAAACTACCTCAAATGGTGTCTTCTTGGTTGCGGAATGGACGGCCCTATTGTATGCAAACTCAATGAAGGGCAAGCATTCTTCCCACCTACGCAAGTTAGTCTTAAGCAAAGACCTAAGCAAGGCACCAAGAGTTCTATTTACTACCTCGGTTTGCCCATCGGTTTGAGGATGGCATGTGGTAGAGAAAAGTAACTTGGTTCCCAACTTAGCCCACAAGGACTTCCAAAAATAGCTCAAAAATTTCACATCACGGTCAGAAACAATGGTATGTGGTATGCCATGCAATCTCACAATATGCTCAAAGAATAGGCTAGCAATATTAGGGGCATCATCAGTTTTATGACATGCAATGAAATGTGCCATTTTGCTAAACCTATCTACCACAACAAATATGGAATCTCTTCCCCTCTTAGTCTTAGGAAGACCTAGCACAAAATCCATGGATATGTCTTCCCAAGGCCTATGAGGGATAGGTAGAGGAGTGTACAAGCCATGTGGGTTCAACCGAGATTTAGCTTGCCTACAAGTCATACATGAAGCACAATATTTCTCCACATCCTTTTGGATGTGTGGCCAATAGAAGTGTTCCTTGAGGGTGAGGGAAGTCTTAGCTACACCAAAGTGTCCCAGAAGACCTCCTCCATGAGCCTCTTGGACCAACAACCTACGGTTAGACCCACTAGGGATACACAACCTAGGACCCATAAGAAGATAGCCCTTATGCACATAGAATTGATCTTTACTTCCTAAGTCTAAGCATGCTTTATATAAGTCACCAAAATCAGCATCTAAAGCATACAAATCCTTCATGAAAGCAAACCCTAGCATGCGTGCATCTAAAGTGGTTAAGAGAACATACCTTCTTGACAAAGCATCCGCCACTACATTCTCTTTCCCCTTCTTGTGTTTGATGACATAGGGAAAGGCTTCTATGGACTCCACCCACTTGGCATGACGCTTGTTGAGCTTCCTTTGACCCCTTAGAAACTTTAGGGCCTCATGATCCGTGTGAATGACAAACTCCCTTGGAAGAAGGTAGTGTTGCCAAGTTTGAAGGACCCTCACAAGTGCTAGAAGCTCTTTGTCATATGTCTCATAATTCAGCTCGGCCCCATTGAGCTTTTCACTAAAATAAGCTATTGGCCTTCCTTCTTGCATTAGCACACCTCCAAGTCCTATTCCTGATGCATCACATTCAATCTCAAAAGTTTTTGTAAAATCAGGTAAGGATAGTAAAGGAGCGTGAGTTAGCTTATGCTTAAGGATACTAAAAGCTTCTTCTTGCTTCTCCCTCCAAAGGAAAGGCACATTCTTCTTTGTAAGCTCGGTGAGGGGGGCGGCCAATGTACTAAAATCTTTGACAAACCGGCGGTAGAAGCCGGCCAATCCAAGAAAGCTCCTTACTTGTGTCATGGTGGTTGGTGTGGGCCACTCCTTGATTGCCTTCACCTTCTCCTCATCTACCTTGAGTCCTTCCTTGCATACAACAAAACCAAGAAAAAACACATGATCCGAACAAAAATGGCATTTCTTGAAGTTGACATACAACTTCTCTTTCCTTAGGACCTCTAAGACTTGTTGGAGATGTTGTGCATGTTGCTCTAGCCCACGGCTATACACCAAAATATCATCAAAATAAACCACTACAAATTTGCCTAGAAAGGCTCTTAGCACATGGTTCATAAGCCTCATGAAAGTGCTTGGAGCATTAGTTAAGCCAAATGGCATAACTAACCACTCATATAAGCCATAGGTGGTCTTGAATGCAGTTTTCCATTCATCCCCCTCTTTCATGCGGATTTGATGATATCCACTTTTGAGATCTATCTTGGAGAATATGCTTGAACCATGGAGCTCATCAAGCATATCATCAAGTCTAGGGATTGGATGCCTATACTTGATGGTAATGTTATTCATAGCCCTATAATCCATACACATCCTCCAAGTCCCATCCTTTTTAGGGACTAAAATGACAGGAACCGAACAAGGACTCAAACTTGTCTGCACATAACCTTTGTCAAGGAGCTCTTGCACTTGCTTTTGTAGCTCCTTTGTCTCGGCTGGATTGGCTCTATATGCAGCCTTGTTTGGAAGGGTGGCGTCGAGGACAAAGTCTATTTGATGTTCTATTCCCCTAATTGGTGGCAATCCAGGCGGCACCTCCTCTTGGAACAAGTCCTCATAATCCTGCAAAAGAGAAGCAATAAGAGGTGGCAAACTAGTTAGCTCTTCTTTGAAAATCATAACTTCCTTACTAATGATAAGAAAGCAAGCTTGACTTCCCTTGATTGCACTGATCACCTCTTTCGGCTTGGCCAAAACAAGCTTCTTCTCGTCTTTCTCCCTTTGCAACTTTCTTTGCTCCCTAGCAACATGGTCAGCCATAATTTCATGAGGAGCCATAGGGTGCAAAGTAATTCTCTTACCTTGGAGATGAAAAGAATACTCATTAGTGACCCCTTGATGGATCACACCCCTATCATATTGCCAAGGCCTTCCCAAGAGGACATGGCATGCGGTCATGGGCAATACATCACACACGACCTCATCCTTGTATCCCCCTATGGAAAAGCTTATCTTAGCTTGTTCACTAACCTTCAAAGGAGTGTTAGAATTCAGCCAACATAAAGTATAGGGTTGAGCATGAGGAATAGTAGGGAGAGCAAACCTTTTCACTACCTCTTGATCTACTATGTTGCAACACGAGCCTCCATCTATAATAAGGTTGCAAAGTTTACCTTGGATGAGACATCTTGTGTGGAAGATGGTTTCTCTTTGGTTGGGAGGGGTTGGCGCCTCATTGGCTATAAGTGACCTTTTAACCACAAAGCACTCTCCTTGTGTCTCGGCCTTGACTTGCAATTCCTCCTCCTCTTCCTCTACGTCTCCGGGCTCCTCAAGCATCTCATCATCCGACTCATATTCCCCTATTGTGTTGAGCAACACTTGGCGGCGAGAGGGGCAGTCCTTGGCCATATGCCCACGGCCTAGACACTTGAAGCACTTGATCTCACTTGTCCTTGGCTCGCCTTCCCTTCTCGGTTATGGGGATAGCCTCGGTGGTTCTCTTCTTGGCTGCATGGCGCCGGCTGTGCCTTGGTTCTTGGCGCCTTGGAGTGTAGTTGGAGTTGCTTGAGCTTGCATTACTCCACGTCCTTGAGCTTGAACTAGGTGTATAGCTCTTCTTTTGAGGCAATGTCCTATAAACATGGTTAGTATAATGGAGGACCTCTTCCACCGAGGTGCCTCTTGCAAAGTGTTGCAATGTGACAATTGCCTTAAGCTCATGATTCAAATTCTCAACAAATTTAGACACAACATACTCATTAGGAAATTTAATACCGGACCTAAACAATAAAGTTTTCAACTCTTTATAATATTCATTCGGGGTTCTAGTACCTTGTTTGAGTTGTTGAAGCCTCTCATGAATCCGGGCTACAAAGTTCTCCGGGACAAACCGATGCTTGAGTGCCAACTTGAGCTCTTCCCAAGTTTCAATAGGGTCATAGCCGGCTTGTGCTCTCTCCTCCTTGTCCTCGGCCCACCATTGATCCGCAAAGCCTTCAAAGCGGATGCTAGCCACGGCAACTCTTTGGGCATCATTGAGGTTTTGTAAATCAAAGACTTGCTCGGTCTTATTAATCCAATTGAGGCACTCTTCCGGGTCAGCCGACTTGCCAAACTTTTCCACGTCCAAGTTGGTCTTGGGCATCCTTGGTTGATCATAGTCATGGTGCCTTGGCGGGTAGTAGCCTCGGCCACCTTGTTGGAAGGGATCTTGTTGTCTTCCATATCTATCTCCTTGATCAAACATATCATCTTGCCTTGCACCTTGTCCAGCTGCATGTCCCAAGCCTAGGCCTTGCCTACGGCCTTGGACATTCCTCAATGGAAGGGTGAGAGGCGCCATGAACCTAGCTTGGCTCCCTTGCGGCTCATAGGTGGCATTCACCTCCTCATGAAGCTTTCTCGCATCTTGGCCTGAAAAATTAGTGGCCACAGCTGGAAACATTGAAGTTATAGGCGCGGAGAGTGGGAGAGTCATACCTTGGAAGTCACTAGAGGAAGTGATGGTCGGCGCTTGACTGGCGGAGGCACCGGGCAAGGTGGGTATGGCCATGTCACCGGGCTTGTTGTGGGAAGAAGTAGCTTCCAATTGTGAGAGCAGAATGCTCACACAAATCCTTGACATGTCATCCAACTTGTGCTCGGAGGCCTCGACTCTAGCCTCTAGCCTTCTCATGGCCGCTTGGTTCTCTCGTTGGGATTCCAGTATTTGCCCATCAAGGCGGCTCTCTATCCCTCTTAGGATCTCCATGACAGATTCTAAGGTGGGTGGCTCATTGATGGTCAAGGCGCTTTTGCCCCCACCGGATTCCTTGAGGTTGTCTCCCATGATAACCTAGCAAAAGCACTAAAAGCGCAACCACAAGATAATCAAAGCAAATGGTCCCTTGAGCACACACAAGGGCCCACACAATATGAAATTATCAAGCACAAAGTGTTCACAAGAAATAGCAAGCTCAAGTGAGGTTACGAGCTAGGTTTGTGGGTAGGGTAAAAATTGGTGTATATTTTCACTACCAAGTCGGAACCACAAGCAATGGCAAGGAAGGTACCGACCACAATCACACCCAAGCAGCCACAAACAAATTAACACCTCACGTAAACAAAAGAAAGAAAAGAAAGAAAATTTGCTCTTCAATGGCTCACTTTTTCTATAGCCTCTCCTATTTAGGCTGGGTTTTTCTTGAGCACTTTTCTTCTCTTTTTTTTTTTGAGCAAGCTACAAGTTTTGAAGCTTATTACAATACTGAATTAACAATCAAAGTCTCACAAAATTTCGAGAACAATCACACCAACAATCTTCTTTTTTGCACAATTTCGGTGTTGTCTTAGCCACAAGAAATGTAAAAGTGAAATTCCCTTAACCTAAGTCCAAAGCTTGATTTATGCAGCAACTTAGTAAGCAAGAATATACACCAAAGTCAAGGTAAAAGTCGTGGCTAAGGATTGGCTGCAAAGATGAGATATTGAATGCTAGCAAATATGGTAATAAAGCCAAATAAGGAAAGTAATGAACTAGCAAATGATGGCTGATTTGAGTTACGTTTTTTTTGTGTTTTGTAACTGGATTTTGAGCATGCCAACGGTCTCCTTCAACCTCAGAAAGTTCAGAAGTCGAAGCAAGCAAAAGATCAAGACAACAATGGAGAAATGCACAAAACAAGGCCAAATTCGGAAGTTAAAGTCTAGACAACCTAAGCTTGCACTTCTAATGAACAAATTGCACTAAAGAAAGACAGATTTGATGGCCAAACCTTGCGTGGCTCTGATACCACTTGACAAGGATCGACTTGGATGAGCTTCGGTGCAAGAGCTTGGCCGGTCGTCAACCTTCGGCAATCCGGGGAGGCGTCTTTGGGAGCGGGCTGTAGGGCGGAGTTGGAGGCGGCTTGCGGCGGCCTTGGTCTCCAATGGTGGTGGAGGATGTTAGGAATGGTGGTGCAAAAGGGGCCTGGTGGCGCCGATGCGAGCCTTGACTTATGGAGGATGGAAGAGTGGTGGTTTTGGTGGAAACCCTAGCGATGGAAGGTGAATTAGGGCTTCGGTTTGAGGGAGGCGTGGAAGCGATGGAGGTGGCGCTTGGTGGTGGTTGGGTGGCTTATGAAGTGTAGTTTGAGGGGTGAAAGCGGCGGCGGTGGAAGGTGGAGGAGCCGAGGGATAGCTTGTTCTCTATGGATGTGACTCACCACGTTGAACAAGGGTTCTTGAACCTAGCTTGGATATGACTCACCAAGGGGATTCAAGGAGCAAATTGGCTGCTTTGATATGACTCACAAAGAAGCAATTTGCATGAGCTTAAGGATGACAATTCTCTCTTGAGAGTGTTTTCTTGATTCAAAATTAAGCTAAGGAAACAAATGAGGGAGGCGGCGGCCTTATACCCTAGCAAGCCGTCCCACAATGGTTTGTTTGCAGAAAATAACGTCTAAAATCATGCATAAAATGCAAAGCTAAAGTCTCATAATGTCATGAAATAAATGCCTCAAAAAGGCCCTTGAAAAGTGCCTTAGGTCTCGTTTGGCGCCGAGATAGTCACCAAGGAGAAGAAGTCTCCTAGACGACTAGAAGTAGGCCCAAGTGTGGCGAGACCAAGGTGGAGCTTGGCTTGTAGTTCCCTAGCCTTGGCTCGTGTGAGCCTCATGGGGGCACCCTCTTCTTGGCACGATGGATCTTCTCGGCTAGGCTCATGGTTGGCTAGCCTTGGTGAGCGCCTTGGCTCGGAGGACTTGACTTGATGGGAAGGATTCACATCATTAATAATGTATTTCTGTTATAATTTGCTTGTCTGTAACTCTTTATGTATGTTCGAGAATACGTGGATAGATGCATTCGTCCTGTGTTATGTCAATCTGGGTATTCGTCATGGTTGATAATATGTTACGACATGTTTATCTGTAATTTTTCCTGCATAACTGTAACTATGAGAGATAGTGAACCCTTAACTTGATGTCTTCAAATATAACCATGTCTGCATGTCCACATGTTTACATTTCTGCACGTTTGCATGTCTGCGATTTCTTTACTTTTACTATTACATGTTTATTGTTCATATAACTTGCTAGTTTGGTTGGAGACTAACCCCCATTTCGGTGGGGGATTGGTTATGTTTTGCATGACCAGGGTTGCAGGTAGCACAGTAGGAGCGTGGATGAGGTAATGCAACATGGTGCATATCTAGGATGGGGTTTTGTTTAGGTTTCAGGTATTTTTTTCAGTATACTTGTTTTGATTAAACTTTGTTCGATGGGTCGTGGATGCGTCTGTGTACGCCGACCCATGTGTATATCGAATGTTCATGGAAATCCTCTTTTGATTTGGGTTTATATCAAGGATCTGTATTTGTCTGAGTTTTGGATTTTCCAGGTTGGGTCTCTTTTCTTAAATTGCCTGAGGGAATTTCTGCAGGAAATTCCTGGTGCTGTGACTCCCCATTAGTGGTTAATTTGGGGTGTTACAAATACAACCTAAAAAATATATTGAAAAACAATAAAAAGTTATCTTCTTCAACATTAAATGTAAGCTGCATCTTTATATAAGATTAATGTAAAATATGTGAACAATAAAAGTATAAAAATAAGAACTTAAACAATGTTTCAAACATGTAGAAGTTAATTTAAACCACTTTTAATGTAATATAAATATAATACTACATACCTCATATATTTTATTCAGTGATGTATATAAGATGCATATACTAATGATACTACACAACTTACATATTTATTTTGAAATCACAACTTATATATTTAAGTAAGAAAAAAATTAAGTAAAGCTTTAGAAACGTTAATTGATGATAGATAACTAGAAATTACCAAAAAATTCGGCCATAAGTGTGAATGGATCACCGTTTTTTACTAAATAAATGCAACTTAATTATGAAAATTAAAGAAGAGAACAAATCAGCCTTTATCATTTACTTTTACCTAGTCTACAAAAATAGCTAGACTTTCTTTTTCTAAATTTTTACAGAAAACTAATTAGTGAGAGATGATAGTATTTTTTACTTTCGTACTTCCAAGACAATAAATACATCAAGTGATTTGGCAAAATATGGATATTATGGTAATGGGGTAGGCTATCCCAAGGGTAGGCAAATCACTCTCCAAAAACAGACCGAACAAACGTACCAAAAAGTTGGTGATATATAGTGCATTATTGGTACTTTTCTCTCTCTCTCTCTTAATATCTTCTCTTGTAGCCTAACCTAGAAGGTGGTGATATATGTTTTGGGACGAAAAGATCAATCAACCTAAATCGCCTTAGACGGGGTAACAAGTTGATTGAGTAGAATACAATAAATCCAAACCAAATGAACAATCAACTACGTACGAAATAGGAGCAAGATTATATGATAATATATTGATTAAGTGATGACAAGAATGAGACAAGATACAACTTATCCTCTAGGCGCAGAAGATCAGGTCTTGTCCGACCAGCCACTCTAGTGTTCGATCGTTGGTGGTCGAGTGTTATTGCCAAAAGAGCTAAACGAGAACCAGTAGGTTAGCAAGCTTTGCGAGAGTTGAGTTGATGAGTATTGCTGTGTCCGTAATCGTAGCCCTTTCATGCCTTATTTATCGGATCCTTCTCTTCGTCGGTCTTGTTACCGTTACCATGAGATCTTTCACTTAATTCCTCTGCATAATCTTCGGGATCTTGTATTTAATGAGGCTTCTAATTCGTATTTGAACCGTTTGCTGAAGGATCGAGTCGTTTATAGTTTGGGCGAAATTTCCGGGATCGGTCGAGCTTATGCATTGATGAGCATCCGACGCTCTTCTTCAAACTCCTTGGCCCATTTCTTAGGTGAGATGGCCCAATCTGATAGGCAATGCATTCTGGACCCAACAATAGCCCCAAGTCGTTTTGGGCTCAAGGCTAGGGGTGGAAATGGGTTGGGTGATGGATGGGTGGAGCCATTTTATCACCCGACCCGTGAATTAAATCCTCCACCCGACCCACCCGTCACCCGCGAGACCTTTCACCCACATCCGTCCATCCATCATCCAACGGGTAATTCGGGTGGGTCGGGTCATCCGCATAATATTTTATAAATATTTAAATGTAATTAATTACATGATTAAGTGCAAAAAATAATTAATTTTCTTCAATATATGAAAATAGCAGTAACAAGGGGGGTTTGTGAGGTTTAAATCAAGTAAGAAATAAAACAGAATAAATAATATGCAATCAAATGTGAGAAAACACTTAGTCAGGCAATTTCCACTTAAGTTTTGGTTGGTTGATCCTAGATTACTTCCAATTCCTTCCTATGATTATTCCTGTCCCGATCTTGTGTAGATTCAGAGGGAAACCTTCCACTAAGAACCTTTACCAATGAATAACCCTAGTACCACTAAAGGTTCAACCCAGAGGCAGCAATGCATATAAGAATTAACCAGGATACACAGAACGCTCGCTCAGATGCATTTACCATGTAATTATATCTCCCTACAATAGAACAATTTCAACCAGAGCATGTAAATTGTAGTTGCTACAGCGGAATAGGACGTTAGCCCAACAGTTTCCTAATCCTAGCAATATGAAAATCACCAACAACAACTAGTTGCGCGGGCTAGTGCAATTAATGAAATCCAATGGAATAAGCTTAGAAGAGATAATATAATCCAATAGGAATTAAGAAAGGGAACATAACCTCACAACCAATAATCAAAACTTAAGCTTCCATTACCAGACTAAGCCAAAAAGGCTTAGCTCCTCATAGTCATGGTAGAAACTTCAAAAGAAATAAAACAACGATGAATTGAAATTGCAAAAACTAGAACTAGTCTCTAAAGAGTGGATCTCCAACCCTAATGCATAAGGAGAGTATTTATAGGGCCCTAACAAATGACCTAGCCCATTAAGAAAAATAACTGAAATAGAAATAAGAAAAAGGGAAAATAAAACTAAAAAGATAATTTGGAATAAGTCCGAGCCTCTGCCGTGTCAGACCCGCGATCGCGGGTGGTGGACCTTGATCGCGGCCCATGTGGCTCCGCGCCCTTCAATCTCTCCGCGCCCGCAGAAAACTCTCGACATGCTCCGAGTCCCGCGATCGCGACACCCATGCCCGCGATCGCGGTTAATGCTCGGCATTCTTGTCCTTTGCCTTGCACCAACTCGTCTCCTCTTCACTCCTTGGCATCTTCTCTTGATGGATTCCTTCCTCAGTGTCTTCATGATATCCAAAGTAGCTCAAACACCTCCAAAAATACCAACTTCGCCTCCAAACGCCATACACAAGAATGTGTCTTAATCTACCCGAATGGCACCAATAAAACCTCTAATAACTCTTATTTAAGCCCTACAAAGTAGTGCTTATCAACTGGATCCAGCTTGTCTTTGTGTTTTCATGTACTCATGGTCATAAGAACGTGTCTTTGCTAGACGTAAGTGTTAGGTTCACGGAATAGAATCGGGTTGTAACGAAAAATAATATGTGAAAAATGAGGGGGTTCTAGTGTCTTACCAGATGAGGTTAGAAGTGATATAGCTTTAGATGTGTGACGTTCTAGCTTCTCGGGATTGGTTGTCCGTCTTTATCTTCTAGTCGATATGCTCCTTGTCCGACTACTTCTTTGATGAGGTAGGGACCTTCCCACTAGGGTGCGAGCTTGCCGTCGGTCGGATCTTTGGTGTTCTGGAATGTCTTTCTGAGGACCCAATCGCCAACTTTGAAGACTTTCGCCCGAACGTTCTTGTTGTAACTTCTCGCGACTTGCTGCTGAAACCTGACCATCCTAATTCTAGGTTTTTCCCTAGTCTCGTCGATCGTATCTAAGTTGTGTGCCACTTCGACGTCGTTTTGTTCATGCGTTTGGAGACCATAACGAGTTGTCGAGACTAGCAATTCGGCGGGAATGACCGCTTCGCTTCCGTAGACGAGTGAGAACGGTGACTGTCCGGTTGCGTTCTTTGGAGTGGTCCTGTCGGACTAGAGGATGAGGGGAAGTTCATCCGCCCATTTTCCCTTAGCCCCTGTGAGGCGTTTCCTGAGGTTGTTGATGATAATTTTGTTACTAGACTCGGCTTGTCCGTTGGATTGTGGGTATCGAGGAGTGGACATGACCAACTTGATGTTCCACTGGTCGTAGAAGGCTCGAGTTTTATGACTGATGAATTGGGAGCCATTGTCGCACACAATCTCTGATGGGACGCCAAATCTGCACATGATGTTGCGTTTTATAAATGAAATGACATGTTGATCTTTTACCTCTCGATATGTTTCTGCTTCGATCCATTTGGAAAAATAATTTGTCATGGCGAGGAAGAAGACCCGTTGGCTCGACGCCGGTGGGAGTTTTCCGACGATGTCCATTCCCCACCTCATGAAGAGCCATGGTGCTAGAGTCAGATGGAGGAGCTCTGAGGGTTGATGTGGAACCGGTGCGTGTCGTTGACAGGCGTCGCATTTCTTGGTGTACTACATCACGTCTCTATTCATTGTGGGCCAGTAGTATCCCGTTCGTAGGGCTTTCCCCGAGAGGCTTCGTCTTCCAGTGTGGTTGCCACACTCTCCTTCATGTAATGATTGCAGGATACGTTCGACCTCTGGAGTCTTGAGAAATCGTAGGAGTATCCCTGTGGTAGATCTTTTGAACAAGACATCACTTATAATGTCGAAGGAGAGGGCTCGTACCTTTAGCCTTTTTGCTTCTGTTTTGTCATTGGGCAGGATGCCGTCTTTTAGCCATTTGACGTAAGGTAGTGTCTAGTCGTCACACTGTTGACGATGTCTTCTTCTAGCCGGTCGCTTACCTCCAATGCGACAAGCTCTTCCAACGGTGTTCTGTGATCCTTGGGTGTTCTTGGGACAGCCGATGTCGTGATGTGTGCCAATGGGACATTTGGGAATTCCTTCGAATCCAAGGTGGACGCTAGGTTGGCTAGTGCGTCGGCCTAAGAGTTAAGATCTCTGGGGACTTGTCTGATGTCGAATTTCTGGAATTGGTTGACTAGTTTCTTGACCACGTCCAGATAGGCTATCATTCTATCGTCTTTGGCGTTGTATGACCCTTGAATTTGATTTACGACCAGGAGGGAGTCACAAATGACTTCAATTTCTTGGACTCCTAGGTCGCGTGCCAGGATGAGCCCAAATACGAGTGCTTCGTACTCAGCTTCATTGTTAGTCGCGTCCCATTCGCATCTTACGGCTTGGGCTATCTTGTCTCGCTGTGGTGATTTTAGCACGACCCCCAGCCCTGATCCCCTAGCGTTCGACGCTCCGTCTGTGTGGAGTTCCCATTTACTTGTTTCCTCTGTTGCGAGCAGTTGTGTTTCTTCTTTGACGGCTTCCTGTTCTAGGGTCAGACCAAAATCTGCCACAAAATCAGCCAATGTCTGGGACTTGATCGCTGTCCTGGGCTCATACTCAATCTCGTAACCACTGAGGTGTATGGCCCACTTTGCCATTCATCCTGTGAATTCTGGTTTCCTCATGATTGCTCTCATGCGATGGTTAGTGCGAACAATTATAGTATGTGATTCGAACTAGGGTTTAAGTTTGTTCGACGCCATTACCAGTGCTAGGACGAGTTTTTCCAGTGACGAGTACCTTGTTTCCGCCGGGAGTAGCGTTCGACTGACGTAATAGATTGGCGACTGCTTGCCATCTTCTTCTCTGATCAGCACTACGCTCATTGCAGATTTCGACACTGCTAGGTACAATAGTAGTGGCTCGTCGTCTTTAGGTTTTGCTAACAGTAGGGGGCTGGCCAGGTACTTCTTCAGATCTTGAAATGCGGCTTCATGTTCTTCTGTCCACTGGAAGGACTTGTTCTTTCTGAGAGCGTCCTGGAAAGGTTTGCATTTGTCCGACGACTTTGAGATGAACCTGTTTAGAGCTGCTATTCGACCTGTCAGCTTTTGTACATCCTTGACGCATCGAGGAGATCAAAGATTGATGATGGCCTTGACCTATTCCGGGCTGGCCTCTATTCCTCTTTGGGTCACCATGTGTAATAACCCCTAAAAGTCCCGAACTATCGTTTTGTAAGAAAGACATGTTGGGCAATTTCTGTAACCTTTGGAATCTCTGTAATGATCTTTTGAACGTATTAATATACGTTTAATGCATTATTGGGTCTTAGAATATTTTTAGTAATGCTAAAAATAAATTCTAGCATAGGACCGCGAGTGAAACCGCGACCAGAGGCCACAGACGCGATCGCGGCATTTCCGCGACCGCGGAAGTGTTTCCGCAACCGCGGAAACCTGTTCGTCGCCTCCTTCGGCATTCTTTCGAGAACGCCGATTGGAATTTCCCTCATTTTGGAGCGTTCGCCGTTGAAGGAACTTGAAGCGGTTGGCATGCCGGCGTTGAGCTCCCCTTCCCCTATAAAAGGAGATCGTGGGTAGCCCTCAACTTCATCCACAGCCTCTCAAACCTCTCTCTCTCGTTTTTAGTGTTTTCGCCGGAGTTCTTGCGTCATTGGAGCATCGCCGGAGCTGTTGGTGGTCGCCGGAAGTTCCTTGGAGGTGTCGTGGTTGTAGTGAGCCTCGTCCGAATCAAGTCGTTGTCATCGTTTCGTCGGTGAGCTTCAAAGCCGAGTTGGAGTTGTCGTTGGTTGGGAGAACCGCGACCGCGGGGATGAATTCCGCGGCCGCGGCTCTGCCCAAAATTCCGCGACCGCGGAAGTCCAAACCGCGACCGCGGCTTGGACAACCACGGTCACGACTCAGGTTTGGTTCCTTTCGATTCTTATCGTTTTCATTCGTATCGTTTCGTTCGTATTGTGTCTAAGCTAGGGTTTCGTCGTTGTCGTAGGAATCCGTAACCAGATTCCAGTTTCCAGATCCTGAAACCCGACATGTCAATTCCGTTAGATTAAGGCAAGTGGCGGTTCGCTCTTGCTTATCATTCCATATTTCCTTTAGTTATCAATTACGTTTGATTGTTAATTAAATTGGAATGAAATGTTGTTTTCGTTTGGGAACAGATTTTATAAAAATGATGTGATTAAAATATGATATTATAATAGGTTGTATATTGTTGGGGTCGGAAAATCGACCATTCGTCCAATGGGCATCGACTGTCTGACGCAATCGGTCGGACGCATCAGACCTGTCGGACGCATCAGACCCGTCAGACGTGAGCCATGCGACCGTCGCCTGATTCCTAGACGCAACGGACCAGCGAGATTTTCTCCTTTATTACTCCGACATCTCCAACGGTTGTATGTATTATTTCAGCCATCAAGGAGGGAATCAACCATCTTTAAGAGAGGATCAAGGCTTATTAAGAGGAGATCAAGCATAATTAATGCAGAATCAAGGAGAGATTAAGAGCATTTAAGGAGAATTCAAGTGCCATTAAGAAGGAGATCAAATCCTATTAAAGGGAGATTAATGCGGGAGATTCCTTCTCCTTAGTTATATATACAAAGCTCCTTAGCTATTCTAAAGAGATCCAATCTCACCCAAAAGGCCTTGTAATACATCTATTTTTCTCCATTTCGAGTAATTGGAAGAACTTGTAAACATCCTCACACGATCGGAAGCTCTCACGCTTCGGACAATATTCTTCTCTATCTAATGAAGATAAGTCTTTCTTATCTAGATTTACATTATATTCTACTACATTTTATGCTATTTTACTCTTTAAGTCTCATATATTCAATCTTGTCATTATCGTCGCCTTGACTCAACAAACTAGTCGTCATTACTATTTTTATTCGACTATCATGCCTAATGTTTGATCGATATGGATTTTTGCTATTTTACCCCGTCTAAGGCGATTTAGGTCGTCCGATCTTTTCGCCCCAAAACATATATATTGCTAAAAACAACGCTATTATACCTGTTATTACCATGATGGTATTTGTGTGGATTTTATGTGTGAACTTAAATGTGTAGTTAGAACGAGTATTCGTAGGAACGCTATGTACCTTGTGAGGTCTAGTTATTTATTTATAACTTGGTGCTTAGGATGATTTTGCCCTAACACTTTCCTGGTCATGACCTACCCCTATCCGAGTATAGGTGGTGGTGCACACAGCTGGTGCCAAACATTCGGGAAATGTTCCCAAGATATCTCTCGTATCGAGAAGATATATATATAATGAAAGTTGTAACGTGGATATACGTTTTGGAATTAAATAAGATAAGTGCGATTATGCACATAATTAATATACCCTCGGGCGAGGAGTACAACGTGGAAACCGCCCGAACTCTTGTTAGAGTAAGTCCTCTTTCAAATCTGGATTCGCATTACGCGGTGAAGTTGGTCGTGGACCCAAATAATCAAGGTCGTGTTTTAAAACTTGTGTGTGAAAATTTCAACATTCCCAAACATTTGTCATACTTTCCTATAAGACTCAATCCCTTTGGAGTCTTCTTTTCAGTGCATGTCTAATTCTAATCATTCCGTGAGAATTTCGGGTTACGTATCGTTCCTTCAGTTATTATTCGTGGAACAATGATAGTAAAACGGTTACGATCACTAGAACCTTTTTATTTCTACCCTTGCTTAGTCTTTCATTAGACTAACCAACCGGTTATTTTCCTTTGCATGGTTGGCTGGTGTCATCCATCTCATACGGCACATCAGATAAGTTTCCGCATCGGTAGAGGCAAGGACTCGACGTGAAGGCAGTTGACATTTTCTGTGTTTATCAAGGTTGAGATCCTAGGTGTAAGATCGCAAGGTCAAGACCCGTTGAGTAATTTTATTTCAAGACTTCCGCTCTAATAAATGTGTGTACTCGATTTTGTTATCGAATTGTAATTTCAACATTTGAAATAAGATATTTTTTGGGCAGTTGCATGTCATTTAATAAAGTTTATGTTATTATACAATCTGTTATAAAATGGTTAAGCCTGGGGTGACCCCAGATGTGTAATCTGAGGTCACTGGCGGTAATATTTCCAAAGGGTATTTTGGGGGTGTTACAAATTGACTCCTAATGAAGATAATGATGCGACTCCTGACCCTTGACTTTTTCTCTTCGTGAATGATTTGTGGTCCCACCTGTGTGTGGGTGAAATATTTTCTGGTTTGGCGACCCGTCTACCATCGCGGGTCACATAATATGTTTTTAGGAATCTTTGAAGTCCTACATGTGTGTAGGCAGATAATATGTTTTTGCGACTCGTCCACCATCGCAGGTCGCATGAATGTAAAAAGAATTAGACTCTCTTTATTATTGGTGTAATCTGTTTTACAAATGATTGACCTTGTTCTACGTCTGAATGTTTGTCGGACTCTTTTTAGAAAAGATAGTCGCGACGCCTTTGACTTGTTTCGGATTTGCCTGTATGGTCCGTCGAGTAGGGCTTTCCGTGTCATGTAAGAAAAGGGAGGCCTGTAAGTGTATACGTTTATGTTTAGTCATGACTTGTATTATGCCGAGGAGGGGAGCAATATGTTTTTACTGCGTAAATGTAATAATGTGTTGACCTTATGTATTGTATAAGGCAGGCGGCGTGCCTCTGGTATTCATCTCCTCGTGTTTCGATCGATCGTGTAAATGTAGTGTAAGCTCTTTTTCTGTGTGACTGGATCCAGCTTGTCTTCGTGTTTTCCTGTACTCATGGTCATAAGAACGTGTCTTTGCTAGACATAAGTGTTAGGTTCATGGAATAGAATCGGGTTGTAACGACAAATAATATGTGAAAAATGAAGGGGTTCTAGTGTCTTACCAGATTAGGTTAGAAGTGATATAGCTTTATATGTGTGGCGTTCCAGCTTCTCGGGATTGGTTGTCCATCTTTATCTTCTAGTCGAGATGCTCCTTGTCCGACTACTTCTTTGATGAGGTAAGGACCTTCCCACTGGGGTGCGAGCTTGTCGTCGGCCGGATCTTTGGTGTTCTGGAATGTCTTTCTGAGGACCCAATCGCCAACTTTGAAGACTTTGGCCTGAACGTTCTTGTTGTAACTTCTCGCGACTTGTTGCTGAAACCTGACCATCCTAAGTCTAGCTTTTTCCCTAGTCTCGTCAATCGTATCTAAGTTGTGTGCCAGTTCAACGTCGTTTTGTTCATGCGTCTGGAGACCATAACGAGTTGTCGGGATTAGCAATTCGGCGGGAATGACCGCTTCGCTTCCGTAGACGAGTGAGAACGGTGACTGTCCGGTTGCGTTCTTTGGAGTGGTCCTGTCGGACCAGAGGATGAGGGGAAGTTCATCCGCCCATTTTCCCTTAGCCCCTGTGAGGCGTTTCCTGATGTTGTTGATGATGATTTTGTTCCTAGACTCTGCTTGTCCATTGGATTGCGGGTATCGAGGAGTGGACGTGACCAGCTTGATGTTCCACTGGTCACAGAAGGCTAGAGTCTTATGACTGATGAATTGGGAGCCATTGTCGCACACAATCTCTGATGGGACGCCAAATTTGTACATGATGTTGCGTTTTATAAATGAAATGACATGTTGATCTTTTACCTCTCGATATGCTTCTGCTTCGACCCATTTGGAAAAATAATTTGTCATGGCGAGGAAGAAGACTCGTTGGCTCGACGCCGGTCGGAGTTTTCCGACGATGTCCATTCCCCACCTCATGAAGGGCCATGGTGCTAGAGTCGGATGGAGGAGCTCTGAGGGTTGATGTGGAACTGGTGCGTGTCGTTGATAGGCGTCGCATTTCTTGGTGTACTTCACCGCGTCTCTATTCATTGTGGGCCAGTAGTATCTCGTTCGTAGGGCTTTCCCCGAGAGGCTTCGTCCTCCA
The DNA here is from genome assembly GCA_027886185.1 of Rheum nobile. Lineage (NCBI taxonomy): Eukaryota > Viridiplantae > Streptophyta > Magnoliopsida > Caryophyllales > Polygonaceae > Rheum > Rheum nobile. The sequence goes on along the minus strand of WOAB01000901.1, from coordinate 256,724 downwards.
GTGTGGTTACCACACTCTCCTTCATGTAATGATTGCAGGATACGTTCGACCTCTGGAGTCTTGAGACATCGTAGGAGTATCCCTGTGGCAGATCTTTTGAACAAGACATCACTTATAATGTCGAAGGAGAGATCTCGTACCTTTAGCCTATTTGCTTCTGTTTTATCATTGGGCAGGATGCCGTCTTTTAGCCATTTGACGTAAGGTAGTGTCCAGTCGTCATGACTGTTGACGATGTCTTCTTCTGGCCGGTCGCCTACCTGCAATGCGACAAGCTCTTCCAACGGTGTGCTCTGATCCTTGGGTGTTCTTGGGACAGCCGGTGTCCTGATGTGTGCCAATGGGACATTTGGGAATTCTTTCGGATCCAAGGCAGACCCTAGGTTGGCTAGTGCGTCGGCCTGAGCGTTAAGATCTCTGGAGACCTTTCTGATGTCGAATTTCCGGAATTGGTTGACTAGTTTCTTGACCACGTCCAGATAGGCTATCATTCTATCGTCTTTGGCACTGTATGACCCTTGAATTTGATTTACGACCAGGAGGGAGTCGCAAATGACTTTGATTTCTTAGACTCCTAGGTCGCGTGCCAGGATGAGCCCAAATACGAGTGCTTCGTACTCAGCTTCATTGTTAGTCGCGTCCCATTCGCATCTTACGGCTTGGGCTATCTTGTATCCCTGTGGCGATTTTAGCACGACCCCCAGTCCTGATCCCCTAGCGTTCGACGCTCCGTTTGTGTGGAGTTCCCATTTACATGTTTCCTCTATTGTGAGCAGTTGTGTTGCTTCTTTGACGGCTTCCTGTTCTAGGGTCGGACCAAAATCTGCCACAAAATCAGCCAATGTCTGGGACTTGATCGCTGTCCTGGGCTCATACTCAATCTCGTAACCACTGAGGTGTATGGCCCACTTTGCCATTCATCCTGTGAATTATGGTTTCCTCATGATTGCTCTCATGGGATGGTTAGTGCGAACAATTATAGTAAGTGATTCGAAATAAGGTTTAAGTTTGTTCGACGCCATTACCAGTGCTAGGACGAGTTTTTCCAGTGACGAGTACCTTGTTTCCGCCGGGAGTAGTGTTCGACTGACGTAATAGATTGGCGACTGCTTGCCGTCTTCTTCTCTAACCAGCACTACGCTCACTGTAGATTCTGACACTGCTAGGTACAATAGTAGTGGCTCATCGTCTTTAGGTTTTGCTAACAGTAGGGGGCTGGCCAGGTACTTCTTCAGATCTTGAAATGCGGCTTCATGTTCTTCTGTCCATTGGAAGGACTTGTTCTTTCTGAGAGCATCGTGGAAAGGTTTGCATTTGTCCGACGACTTTGAGATCTATTGCAATCTAATTGAGCTTTTCCATCTCTCGTTCGATGTATCGACTAGGTCCTTCGTCGAACTGTAATTTCTATGCGACCTTTGGTTCGACCGCGCTCTTCATGGAGGCGACATAGCATTATTTGGCCATCCTTTGGTCGCTTTTGATCTCTTGAACCCCCCACTTGGTAGGGAACTTGATGGTATGATGGTACGTTGAGGGTACCGCCTTCATTGCGTGTATCCAAGGCCTGCCAAGAATGCAGTTATAGGGAGATGGACAGTCTAAAACTAGGAATTTTACCTGTTAGTTTACTCCTCCGACGTATGTCGTAAGGACGATTTCGCCGATAGTGTGCTTGACTTCGCCGCTGAACCCAACTAGTGGAGTCGATTTCTTGAGAAGATCATCTTCACCCAAACCCATCCCTTTGAGGGCGTCGAAGGTCAAGAGGTTGGTCGAACTTCCTGTATCGATTAGTACTCTACGTATCAAACAGTTTCCAATGGACAAAGAGATTACCAGACCGCCATGATGATCTCCCGACTCGTCAACGTCGGATTCGTCGAAGGTGACCGTTGGGAGGTTAGAGATCTTGGGTCGTCTGAACTCTAGTATCTCGGGCTTGTTGCCTTTGCTCTCTCTTGCATGCCTTTTTGTTACGGAGTACGTGTTTCCACATACGTCTGAGCCTCCTGAAATAGTATTGATGATTTTTGTATGGACAGGAGATGGGGGTTTATCGTGCTTTACCTGGTCTCGTCGTTCCATGGTGGCTTTGGCCCGTTCCGAGATCAGGTCGCGCAAGAGACCTTGCGCAAGTAACCTAGCAACCTCTTTGAGTAGCGCGATGCATTCATCTGTTGAGTGACTGTGGTCGCCATAGAATTCACACCACCTACTCATGTCCTTCTTGGCGTCCGGCCTGTCGTTCTTCCGGGGCCATCTTACTTCTTTTCCATATTTGTCGAAACTCTTGACGAGTTCCGACACGGAAATGTTGAAGTTGTAAGATTGAACCCTGGGGGGCAGTGTCGAACCGTCTTTCCAGTCTTGAGACCTATCTTGGAAGGAATTTAACTGACTTTGCTCATTCCGACCACGAGGGTACGGATGATGGCGTCTGTCTCGGCGATTGTCGGAAGAGGATTTGCAATCGGAATGGTCGGCTCCATGGGATGCCTTTCGTGATTCGTGATCTTCTTCCAAGCGCACCTCAGCCATGGTCTTGGCTTGGACGTCTTCGAAGCTTCTGCACGAGTACTTGGTGATCTCATTATAGAGATTGTTGTCTTTGATCAAACCTTGTCTGAAGGCTTCGATGGAGGTGGTGGCGTCGCAATGGGGGATCGGGACATTTTCCTTATTGTACCTGTTAAGATAGCTTCGGAGAGGTTCATTATACCTTTGGGTGATTTGATAGAGATCGCTTGACTGCCTTTCGAGTCTCCGACTGATGGCGAATTGGACTTTAAAGGAATTGACCAGATCTGCGAAGGAGGTGATCGTACCCTGAGGCAAACGCATAAACCAAGTTAGTGCGGGACCCGCGAGAGTAGTGCCAAAGCTTTTGCACATGACAGCCTCTCGGCCCTCCCTCGGAACAGATACATTCATTAATTTTTGTTTATAGAGAGAGATATGATCGTCTGGATCGCTGGTGTCGTCGAAAGTCGTCATGCTAGGAAGGTTGAACTTCTTAGGGATCTCGACTCTGGCGATTTCTTCGATGAACGGAGATTCTTCGTATCCGTCCGATGCTTCTTTCTCGATTGGCTGCGAAACTTCGGGAATTCTAGCGATGCGATCGTCGAGCGCCTTCATATGCTGACTGAGCGTCTGTTGGACGAGAGCCAGGATATCGGGGGAATTGGTAACCTGTGGTTCGTCGATTCGGATTCCTGCAGACCCGATCGGTGTAGAGAAAGTAACATTGTTAGTCAAAAATGGATTGACCAAAGGAGTCTGAGACGTACTATCAATATATTCGGGACGTCGGACGCTTGGGGGAGTCAGCTCGATGCTATCCATGTTAAGACGTGTCTGGACGCTGCTATGGACAGACACTTGTCTGGATCCGGAGACCATCGACTGTACCTGCGATCTAAGAGACTCATTTTCACGAGTTAGTTGTGCAATCTCGGCTTCGGATTGGGTGGACATGGCAGCCAGAGCTTCGGTCTTCTGACGTTGTTGGGCGAGGTCATCTTGGAGGGTGGTCATTTTTTGGGCAAGCTCTTGGAGTTGGTTCAGAGTTGGATTTTCGGTTGTGTTTCCTTGAGTTAGGAAGTCGTCTTCGAGGCGTGGTTCCTCGACGTCGATAGGTAGGTTGGTAGTCATGGTTGGAGGATTTTTGAGATGGTGATCGGCTAGTTGCCCCACGGTGGGCGCCAAATTGTTTTGGGGCGAAAAGATCAATCAACCGAAATCGCCTTAGACGGGGTAACAAGTCGATCGAGTAGAATACAATAAATCCAAACCAAATGAGCAATCAACTACGTACGAAATAGGAGCAATATTATATGATGATATATTGATTAAGTGATGACAAGAATGAGACAAGATACAACTTATCCGACCAACCACTCTAGTGTTCAATCGTTGGTGGTCGAGTGTTATTGCCAGAAGAGCTAAACGAGAACCAGTAGGTTAGCAAGCTTTGCGAGAGTTGAGTTGATGAGTATTGTTGTGTCCGTAATCGTAGCCCTTTCATGCCTTATTTATCGGATTCTTCTCTTCGTCGGTCTTGTTACTGTTACCATGAGATCTTTCACTTACTTCATCTGCATAATCTTCGGGATCTTGTATTTAATGAGGCTTCTAATTCATGTTTGAACCAGCTACCGTTTGCTGAAGGATCGAGCCGTTTATAGTTTGGGCGAAATTTCCGGGATTGGTCGAGCTTATGCATTGATGAGCATCCGACGCTCTTATTCAAACTCCTTGGCCCATTTCTTAGGTGAGATGGCCCAATCTAATAGGCAATGCATTCTGGGCCCAACAATATATAGTACCTTGCACAACATAAGTTGTAAATCTTGTAAGTACTAAGCATTCAAATTCAAATAGATCATATAGAGATATACCCCATTCAAAACCCTATGTTTAGTGTAATATTATCAAAGCAATGCAAATTCATATATATACTTGTATGACAAGATGCAAAGGGAAATTCCATCTCAAACTTGTTCAACTTTAATCAATATAACATATAATATCTGCATCCAGTAACCCGAATTTTCACCAAACTTGTCATATGAAATATCAACCAAATATAGATCTTAGCACACAAGTTGAATAAATTTTGACACTCTGAAGAGAACTGGCCCGTTTGGTACCATATCAGGAATCGAGTTGGAATGGGGAATGAGAATAGTATTAGGAATCGGGTTTAGCCATTCTTGAAATAAGGTGTTTGGTTAATTTTTGTTGTTGAAATAAAGTTATGTATGAGATATGAAATAAGGTAAAAGACAAGGTATGAAAGGAATGAAAAATGGGGTATGGGCCATTCTAGGGAATGGATGATTCCTCCTTTGATCTCAACCAAACACAAAAAAAGTTTTGTTCATTCATATACTCATTCCTCATTCCCAAGGTATGGTACTACCCAAGGTATGATACAAAACAGACCCCTAGTTTCCATTCACCACATTGATGATATTTTATTGAAATTCAACAAATCAAAATCCAACAACACTAATCTTTCCTTTACCTACTACATAGGTAAGATTGCTCTCCATGCATAATCACATCGCTTTTTCACCTGTATATACATAATTACTCCTCTTCAGTGGAATTTCTGTAGGGATTTAGATGCTTTAGGCAGAATTTCAGAAAATAGTTTTTCTAACATTTAACTTAGGATCTCATGCATAAACTTCATACGAATCAAATATGAAAGAGTAACATACCTTTTGATGCATATCTTCTCTCTAAGATCAATTTGGAGAATAGAGTCTCATGTGTGACTCCTCTACTTGATCCACACGCGCATGATACTAGATCGTCTTGCCTTCGTTTGCTAGAACGAACGAAAGCTCCAAAACTCACGCTTGCACAAGGCTTCTGCCGTGTATCTATGTTGGTGTGATCATGATACATATATCACTTGTACGTGATTCTCATGATCACATATATGAGAATATGATTTTTCATTTTTATTATCTTATAAGATATTAGGAAAATATATATACAACAATTATATATTATCTTATCATATATATCTCATAAGATAAATCTCCTTTTAACTAGAAAGAGATATCTATGATTGATACAATATCTTATCTTTATCCAAAAGATAACTTTTCTTACATCATCAAGTAAATAGATAATACTTTATTATTACTTGATGAACAATTCACTCTTCTAACAATATACATGGCCGAAATTTCCAGTCTCACAATGGACCTCGGATTACTTTGATATAGCCCAATCACTCTATTGTGTGTGACCTTATAGGACCCGGGTATAATATCAATGAGATAAATCTAATTAATCCCATAAGTCATAGTTGGCTTCTAGCAAAGCACTAAGACTACCTAAAATATCCAGATTATAAATCTCTATTATTAATCCTATTATATCATTAGTAATTACCATCTTGATTAAAGGACACATATTCCTTCAATCTCATAATTTTCCTTAAACAAGTGTGCAATATCAATTTCTTTGTCTCTTAGTGTCCAATTTGATGATATGACAACGTCTCATGTAATCCATATCATAATTCAAATTGTTTCTTGAAATCCTAGCTTGAACTGTAAAAATAAATGATTAATTTTAATCCATTTGAGCACAACCATGCATTTTTAGTTCTTACTCTTCAAGTGGCCAAGACACCGTTCCTATCCATATATACAGATATATAAATAGGAGGACTTCTCCAATCTTGTATGACTATAGCTCCCACCCAATTTTCAGCAATCCCGATCGCTGTCTTTATAGTTTCCTTTTACGAAACGACGTTTGACAATGTCAAAGACTACCAATCACCAAGCAAAAGAAATATCACACTCATGTCTAAGGAATCTACTAATCATAGTTCAACTTAAAATTCTACAACCCATTTTGAAGAATCATAAGGTAGGTGTGCCCAATATGTATCCTTCATACATATCCATGTAATTGATTAAACATCTTTATGTCCCTATAGCCCATGAAACTTGGCGCTATCAATCAACTTACATAATAGCCTGTATTGAGTCAGTTATGTCCAACTTAATGACTTAGACTGCGAACAACTCATAATTCATAATATCAGTTCAGTTAATAGGGTTTCATCCACCATAACTTTTATGATGATCCTATTTGATGATTATAAATTATAAGGACATTTTATTTAATTCTAAACCATAATTAAATAATAATGAAACTTTATTTTAAAAACAAATTAACATGATTCAATGTTTCAATAATCTCAAAACAATACAATCTCAAAGTCATTCTCTAATGTGCTTGAGACCCTTAGCCCTAGTGACTGTCACGCTTGGGCTTATGAATAAGTTAGTTAACGGATGTGAAACGTCATCATCCGTGTGAACTTTACATAACTAGGAATAATACTAGGTCGGATAATGAACTTCCTTATCCATATATCTTACTATGTTCCATCTAGTGCGGCAATGTACTCAATTTCTAATGTAGAATTAGCTACCATGCTTTACTTTGAACTCTTCCAGCTCACATCATTATATCCTTCAATAACCAACTCATCATCACCTCCATACATTAAGAAATCATCCTTAGTCCTTCTTAAGTACTTTAGGATATTCTTGGTTGTAATTCATTGTGCTTCACCTGGGTCCGATTGGTATGTGTTGCACATACTCAAAGCATATGCAACATCTTGGTGAGTACAAATCATGGCATACACGATGGATCCTATTGTTGAAGCATAAGGAATCTTACTTATCTCTTCTAGCTCAGCAGGTGCTACCGGGCACTACGTATTGCTACGTTGTAATCCATGCTGCATAGGTAAGCATCCTCTCTTAGAGCTCTTCATATTGAACCTGCCAAGAACCTTATCAATATAAGTTTCCTGACTTAGCCTAATCCGATCCGTCTTTTAGACATGTCGATCTCTATGGATCTTTATGCCTAATATGTACTCAGCCTCTCTCAAGTCTTTCATTGAAGAACACTTCTTAATCCAGTCTTTCACGGACTCTAGCATAGGAATGTCATTCCCAAATGAGTTGTATGTCATCCACATACAAGACTAGGAAAACCACTTTGCTCCCACTAAACTTCTTGTAAACACAAAGTGCTTCTTCAACAGTGATGAAATCAAACTGTTTGATCGCCTAATCGAATCGAAAATTCCAACTCCTTGATGCTTTAAGCTTGCATACTTTCCTAGGATTCCGTTGATCCTCAAAACCCTCAGGTTGTGTCATGTACACATCCTCTTCTAAATACTCATTTAGAAAAGCGGTCATGACATCTATTTGTCGGATCTCATAATCATAATGAGCTGCAATTGCTACGATTATCCGAATGGATTTGGTCATAACAACCGATGAGAAGGTTTCATCATAATCAATACCTTGAATCTGTTTAAACCTTTTGCAATCAGTCTTTCTTTGAAAACTATTACGTTTCCATCATTGTATGTTTTGAGTTTGTAAACCCATTTGCATCCTATGGGTGCTACCTTATCTGGCAAATCTATCAAGTGCCATACTTGATTCTCAGACATAGAATCCATTTCAAACTTCATGGCTATGCGCCATTTCTCGGAGTCTGGACACTCCACAACTTGCTTGTATGTAGTAGGCTTCTCTCTTTCTAAAAGCAGGATGTCGCGGCCCGCAGTCAATATGAAATCAACATATTTCATTGGTTGGTTCTGGTCCTTTATGATCTACGTGTGGGCTGAACAACAGAAGGATTTTCCACAACATTTTGTGAAATCTCATTAGAATCAGATTCTGGATGAACAATAGGAGTGGGGTCTTGAGACTCCACTATCTCCGGCATATGGGTTGCTCCCCCTTGCGGGATTGCATTACCAAATACCGTCGTCTCTAACATGGTGTAATCCATGTCATCTTGTTGCTCAGTTTTTGCTCTTCTCGAACTTCTTCAAGATCAACATTTCTCCCACTTGACTTTTTGGAAATAAACTCTTTTTTCCAGAAAGACATTATCCCTATCAATAAACACTTTGTGCTCACTGGGATTGTAGAAGTAATACCCATTTGTTTCCTTAGGATACCCTATAAAGAAGCATTTATCTATTTGGGTGCAAGCTTGTCTTGCTAGTAAATGTTTTACATAAGCTTCACATCCCCATATCTTTAGAAAAGACAGACTTGGAACTCTTCTAGTCCATAACTCATATGGTGTCTTATCTACAGTTTTGGATGAAGTCCTATTTACTGTGAACACTACAGTTGTGACATCATATCCCCAGAAAGATATTGGAAGATCAGCAAAACTCATCATAGAACGAACCATGTCTAACAAGGTTATATTCCTCCTCCCAGATACATCATTCAGTTGTGGTGTTCCTGGTGAAGTTAGTTGTGAGAGAATCCCACAACTTCTTAAATGATGATCAAATTCTTGACTTAAATATTCACCACAACGATCAGATCGTAGTGCTTTAATTTTCTTACCAAGTTAATTTTTGACTTAATTCTGAAAATCTTTGAACTTTTCAAAAGATTCAGATTATGCTTCATTAAGTATATGTGTTCATATCTACTTAAATCATCACTAAAGGTTATGAAGTATTTGTAACCACCTCTGGCTTTTGTGCTCATTGGTCCACATACATTTGTATGTATTAGGGCCAAAAGCTCAGTTGCCCTTTCACTTACCCGTGTAAAAGGTAACTTTGTCATCTTTCCCATTAGGCAAGATACACATATTTTAAATGATTCACAATCAAATGAGGTTAGAAGTCCATCCTAATAGAGCTTTTGTGTGAGTTTCAAGCTTATGTGACCCAAATGACAATGTTGTAGGTAGTGTTTAAATTATTTGAATTTTTGATTTTTAGTAATTGTGTAATAGATATGGGATTCTAAATCCAGCATATAGAGTCTATTACTCACTTATGCATTGGCATAAAACATATCATCCATATAAAAGAACAACAATTATTATTAATAATGAATTCATAACCTTCAGTATCCAATAGAGAAGCTGAAATGATGTTTTTGGTAATAGCATGAATAGAATAACAATTACTCAATTTTAAAACTAAACCATATGGCAATGATAGATTATTATCTCCTATTGTTAAGGCAACAAATTTTGCTCCATTTCCAACATGTAGGTCTATCACTCCTTTAGCCAACCTTTTACTTCTTTTTGAAACTTTTTCATCTTCCAAGTACTTTGGGCAGTTCCTCTTCCAATGCCCCTTTGCATTGCAGATCTTCCTCACGAATCCTGAGCTGATGGTAACCAGATCTCAGATCGATCTTGGAAAAGACTTTTGCTCCCTGTAGTTGATCCAACAGATCATTAATCCTAGGCAACGGATACTTATTATTGATCGTGACCTTGTTCAACTCTCTATAGTCGATACAAAATCGGAACGAACCATCCTTCTTCTTGACAAACAAGACCGGAGCGCCCCAAGGCGATGCACTCGGCCTTATATACCCTTTCTCAAGAAGGTCCTCGAGTTTCTTCTTCAACTCTTGCATCTCTGCTGGAGCCATCCGATACGGTGCCTTAGAAATCGGCGCGGTATCGGGCTCGAGATCAATAGTGAACTCCACATCACGATTCGGGGGTAAACCGGGAATCTCCTCAGGAAAAACATTCGGATACTCGCATATTACAAGAACATCAAGAACTGAAGTCTCATCCTTCTTGGGCTTATCCAGATAGCACATGTACCCGACACAACCTTGTCGAAGTAGCTTACACACATCCATCGCATTGATGAGCTTTCCGTTACCAGCGTCATTACGACCCTTGAACTTGCATACAAACTGGCCCCCAGATGAAACTGTCACTGTCCTTGAGCTAAAATCGATTACCGCCCCATGACGCGTCAGCCAATCCATCCCGAGAATAATGTCGTATGCAGCCATGGCTATATAGATCAAATCCGCCTCGAACTTTCGACCTTGAATAGTAATCGGAAATTCCGACAGATGCTTGGTTCCTACCAACTGTTCACTATTTGGAAGGTTCACCACAAAAGGCTCGCAAGTCTCATTGCACACTAAACCTAGCTTACTCACACAGTTCTCCGAAATAAAAGAATGAGTGGCACCCGAATCAAACAATATGCATACAGATGTAGAATGGAGGTATAGAGTACCTTGAGCAATCGGAGCATTCGGTCCGTCAGCTTCACGCATCTCATATAGCCTCTGACCCTGACCTCCATAAGCAGTTGGGGCTTTCCCCTTATTCTGAGCAGTCGTCTGCGTCGAAGGACTAGGATTCTCTACAGGCCTGAATCGGGGTCGGTTGTTATGACTAACAGACCCTTACTACGACTCAGCTCCCTTATGCCTCCTTTGTGGACAAAACGTCTGCAAGTGTCCCTTCTTACCGCACGCAAAACACGTCCTCTTGTCCTTCGGACATTCATTGCTCTTATGCCCCGGCGTTCCACAGTTGTAACACTGGATCGGGTTCTTGCCTTGGCCCGAGCGTTGCGTAGGCCCTGACTGTGTCACCTCAATTCTAGCCCAGCCAGACTTGGCAAAATGAGACGGTGGCGCGGGTCATTTAAACCCACTAGCCTGAGGCTGGCTCTGCGCCGGTCTCTGGCGATTGCGCTTCTTCGCCGACTCCTCCAAAGTCACTTCAAGCTTATAAGCGGCGTCCACATACTGCTCCAGAGTAGAGCATCCATGGTGCACCATCAAAGGCTTAATGTCTGGGTTCATCCACTCGTGGAAATGCCAGATCTTCTGCTCTTCACTGGACACTTCTGGCCCCGCATATTGCAACAGATGATTAAACTTAGCTGCAAGCTCAGTCACCTTCAACCCATCCGTCTTCGGGTAGAGGAACTCCTTATGCTTCTCCTCCCTCATAGCACGGGAAAAGAAACGGTCGGTCATTTTCGTCTTAAACATTCCCGAGTTCAACCCGGGATGATCAGCTAAACCGGTGCTCTCCCACCATTCGCTAGCCACATTCTTCAGTTGAAGGGAAGCAATGTGCACTTTCTCAGCTTCAGTGCAGTCGACGTTTCTAAACAACCTTTCCATGTGCGAGAACCAATATGCCACTTTGACCAGTTCTCCAGTACCGTTATAGCTACCAGGCCTCATTAAGCTAATGGCCTTCAAAGCTCGACCATAGTTCCTTATGTTCCTGACAGCATCATCCTGAGGTACAAGAACCGCTGGCTCCTCAAATTCAGGGATAACCTGAGGAACCGGAACACCCTGTGCTTGTGGTGCAACTGGCCGCATTATATCGGTAACCGCTTGCATAACGATCCCCTGAATAGCCTCTATAGCCGCAGCGTCAAACACAACCTGAGGATTAGCCGAAACTTGGCCACTGCCCACGGGGTTATTATGAGAGACAGACTCGCTGTCATCCCCTTGATTTGCGGCATTCCTCAGATTCCTCCTAGGGTTGTTGCTCGGCCCAGCACCAGCACGAATAGTGTTTCTTGTGTTCACCATCTGTTTACCTATCAATTTCCCAAGTACTTCACAACATTAATATCATATTTTAAAATGCACAACGCATAGAATTGACTCGGAATAGATCAAACTGGTAAACTTTTATTGATGAAATGAACGGAACTAAGTTGATGAGTTTTTACAAAAGCCCTCCTAAATGAAAAGACAAAATTGCTAGGAGGCTACAGCTCTAACAAAACAAAACAAAACAACTAGAAACAGGAATCACTAAGATATGCCACTGTCCTCCCTCACGGTGCCATGAAGAGTTTCCTATACCCATCGGACCTCTGACATCTTCTCTTCGGAGGTGAACCATCCTCGAGTTCCGGTGTCGGCCTCCTCGACCTACTAGGACTCGGAGCACACGGCTCCTCCCTAGGCCTCGGAATACTTAGTTCCTCACCGGGCACAGGAACATTCGGTCCTTCCCTGGGAACAGGAACACTCGGTCCCTCCCCAGGTACCGGTGGGTAGCAAAACTCCTCAAGAAACCCTGGATGAAAATCTGCCATGTTCACCTCGTAACAAGGGTTGAGTAGCAGTCTGGCCTGCCTGATGTTCTCCTAGAGCTCGCGGACGTCCTCCAGCATACGGGAGAGACCGAGTTCAGTCTCGTAAGTCCTCTCCTCTATATCGTACAAGGCATTCGTCCACTCCTCCATGCGCTCTACTAGCACTCGGGGCCTAGGCCTGGCCTGGTGGGTCGGAAACACCCTCGGAGCATTCATCGCTTCCCATGGCCTTGCCCGCATACGAGCCCGCTCAGTCATCTCCTCCACCTGGCGACGAGCCTCGGAGGAAGCCATCTCACTCTGATGAAGCATGCGCCGAGAAGCAGTGTTCACCACCGGCCCTCTCGGGATGGGGATAAGCTGCGGGTCCACTGGTGCATCCAGTGGCCCATACCTCCTCCTGTCGATACCCGAAATCCCAAGCGCCTCCCAAGCAGCAGGGGATAAGGGCGTGTACTCCCCATAAGACAGCAATTCTAGACTCGGGAAAATAAACTGCATTCTCGGGTCCTCACTGTCCTCAAGCAGGTGCTCTAGACCCATGTCAGGGTCATACCCCTCGAGATCCTCTTCGGGGTCCTCTTTCTCCGGATCTTCTTCTTCTTCCGGGTCTTCCTCTAGATCCTCATCGGGATCCACCTCCTCGAAGTCGTCTTCGAAGTACCCTCCATGATACTCCTCCGACTCCTCCTCTGTGTCCTCCCTCGGGTCCGCTTCGGGCTCCACCTCGGGACCCCTTGCCCCATCGGACACTAGCACTATCGACTCCTCGAGTACGGTCTTTACCACCTCGGGTGGATAACTTGGCTCCCCGACCTCAGTGCATCTAGGGGGAACCGGAAACTCAAGCCCAACTGGAGGTGACAGAACCACCTCGGCTTCCTTCCTACTCCTGAGTTGCGATACGAATGCGCCCATATCCTGCGAGGCGACGAGAAAGGGTTAGTCTTTCTAAATATAGAAGCGAACTTACTATATCAGACTGGAAAAGAAGGCACGACTTGAATGGCAGAGATTTTAAAATATCACATTTTACTTGAAGTATAATTTCGTTCAAAATTTTTGACTTTGGAACTAACCAACAAATCTCTCAACACGAACGGGAAACGGTTTATAAAAACTTTTGTTTTAGGTAAAACGATTTGAAAACCCAACCCGTTTAAAAACTTTTGGCTCTGATACCAAATCTATAACACCCCCAAATTCTCCCTTGAAAGTATTACCGCCAGTGACCTCAGAATACACGTCTGGGGTCACCCAAGGCTAAATCATTATATAACAACCATATAATAGTACAAACTTTATTAAATATCATAAAGATTACCAAATATTATTCAAACCAATGTCATGGTTTTACAACTGTTCTCAATCAAATACAAACCAAATACAGAATTGTTTAACACAGCGGAAGTCTTGAAAATTAATACACGCCATAAAGGGTTTTGATCTGAGCGATCTCACGCCTAGGATCTTCAACCTTGGAAAACTCTTAAACCATTATCTGCCTTCATCATTATATTCTGGCCTTCATGGAAAGGGACGTTTACCTGATGTGCCGTATGAGACGGATGACACCAGCCAACCATGCAAAGGAAAATAACCGATTGGTTAGTCTAATGAAAGACTATGCAAGGGTAAAAGTAAAGAGGTTCTAAGTAGTCGGGTTAGGTTACACCTGTCGCTTCTCGAATAATAACCGATGAAGACAGTGAACCTCAACACTTCTACAAAAACATACGAAGAGGTATGAACAAGAGAAGACTCCAAAGAAGCGAGTCTTATGGGAAACGTATGAAGAGAAGACTCCAAAGAAGTTGAGTCTTTCGGAAAGTATGACAAGTGTTTGGGAACGTTATAGTTTCACACAAGCTTTTAAAATGACTTGATCATTTGGGTCAACGACCAACCTCACCGCGCAATGCGAATCCAGATTGGAAAGAAGACTTACTCTAATCAAAGTCCGGGCGGGTTCCAAGTTGTACTTCTCGCCCGAAGGTTCATTAATTATGTGCATAACCACACTTATCTTATTTAATTACAAAACGTACATTCACGTTAAAGCTTTTAATATATATCATCTCGACACGAGAGATATCTTGTGAATTAATCCCGATTGTGGCACCAGTTGTGTGCAACTACCCTGAGTAAGGGTACAGTCATGACCAGATAGTATTAGGGCAAAATCCTCCTAATACCAGTTATAAAGAAACGACTAGACCTCGCAAGGTACATAGCGTTCCTACGAATACTCGTTCTAACTACACATTAAGTCCACACATAAACCCACACCAATACCATCATGGAAATTGACATGTATAATAGCGTTGTTTCTAGCAATATATACAACCTATTATAGAATCATATTTTATCACATCATTTAAATCTGTTCCCAAACGAAAACAACACTTCATTCCAATTTAATTAACAATTAAATAATTGATAACTAAAGGAAATATGGAATGATAAGCAAGAGCGAACCGCCACTTGCCTTAATCTAGACGAATCGAAGATGTCGGGTTCCGGGATCTGGAAACTGGAATCTGAAACGGATTCCTACGACGACATCGAGACAAAAGACAGAACCCTAAGTTAGATTCGGTATGAACGAATAAACTATACAAACGTATAAACGATATGAATCGAAGAAACAAAAGCCTAAGCCATGACCGTGAATGCCCAAGCCACGATCGTGCTTGCTAAGGCAAGTTGCGGTCGTGGTTTGGACTTCCGCGGTCGTGGAATTCTGGGCAGAGCCGCGGTCGCAGAGTTCATCCCCGCGGTCGCAGATCTCCCTTCCGACGCGACTCCAACTCGGCTTTGAGGCTTACCGACGATGAGACGACCACTTCTTGGCTCAGACGAGGGCTCACTACGACCACTACTACTTCCCAGCCTCCAAGACACCTTCGGCGACACCAAAGCTCTGGTGAAACTCCGAAGAAGGCAAAAACTCCGGCGAGGGAACAAAATCGAGAGGAAGAGAGGGATCGAGAGCTGTGGATGAAGATTTCCAAAGCTAAAGACCCCTATTTATAGGTGAGGAGGGCTCAACGACGGGGCACTCCAATCGATCGGCCTCCCTCCATCGGCGAAACGCCGATCAAGCCAAACGTCGAAACGCGGGAAGAATTGAAGGAGACGAAGAACAGGGTTTCCGCGGTCGCGGAAATGCCGCGAGCGCGTTTGGCCTTTGGTCGCGGATTTCGTTTAAGGGCGTGCTAAATTCTTATTTTTAGCACTACTAAAAATATTCTAAGACCCAATACACTAACCAAAAACCCTTTAAACGTGATTTAATATGTTCAAATAATCATACTGTGATTACAGAAATTGTCCATTATGTCCTTCTTACAAAATGACAATTCGGGGCTTTTAGGGGTTATTACAAGTGAACTAAATCTAATTTATCCCATAAGTCATAGTTGGCTTCTAGCAAAGCACTAATACTACCTAAAATATCTGGATTATAAATCTCTATTATTAATCATACTAGTGTAGTACACGTGCCTTGCACGGGATCTGTTTATTTTTTCTTACATTTGTAAAAATATTATAGTTTAGTATATGTTTCATTTATTTTCATTAAGGTTTATAAAGTTAATGACTGTTATAGGAGTAGATAAGTTTCTATATAAAAAATGACTAATCGACTAAAAATATTCAAGATATAAAAACTTACGTTATTAAAAAAGAGGCGGAACTCTCCATAACTTTATTAATAATTTAAATTGGCTAAGTAGTTTTTAAAACATGAATAGCCACACCTCTTACATCAATACTACTAAAACAATGAAACATAATAAAAATGTTAATCTAATACATGAAAATGAAACGCTAAACATAAAATCTGGCAAGATGTTCAAAATTGCTATGATTACAGAAGACATACATTGTTCATCTCTATCTTTCTGGGCCTAACCCGATTATTTTGATTAATATGGTATCAGTTGCCTCTTGCATAAATTGATTATGTAAAAATATTCAAGGCGGAACTCTCCATAACTTTATTATTTTAATTATGCAAATTAATCCATACAATCAATCTCTACAGAATTGGCTTAAACATTATAAATATGGGCTTTTTGGCCCAATTAATATGTTAAACAACCGAAAAAATAATGGCATCTTTATAATGGGATTAGTATTGGGCTTAATTTTGTCAAGTTACTGAAATGAAATGGGCTTATTAGCCCAACTAATTAACTATATGTAACTTTTGAATGGGCTTTAATCTATATTACCATCTAGAAGATTTAAAATGGCTACTATACATACAAAATTATACATTAATATTTGTGGATTACGAATTTAATGGGCTTAATAAGCCCAAATATTGCTTAGGAATTACGAAGCCTCCTATTTAAATTTGAATGGACTTATTGGCCTGATAAAATTTACTGGCCTAATAGGCCCAAATACTACATAGGAATTACACAACCTGCTATTATAAATGTACATATTAATTAATTATTTAGTATTATTAAAAAGAAATAAATATTTATAATATAAATGGACTTATGGGCCAATTTAAATTTGTGTTGCAACATAAAGCCATATTCGTAATGGGCTTCAAGGCCCATTTGCGGGCTTTGAATTTGATTCATTAATTCAGACCCAGACTAAAGCATCCTTATCCGTTTGATTCAATTGGACTGGGCTTGACATATATCCGATCGGCCCTAATCTAATAAAAACAAACAAAACGAATGAAAAGCAGAAACCCTACCACTTTAGAAAGCTTTTCGTCTCTGTTCACTCTCCCTCTCTGCTTTCCATTTCCGCCGTCTATGTTCACTCTCCCTCTTTGCTTTCTCCATTTTAGGGTTTCACTCTTCTTTTCACTCAAACTGAATAACAATGGCAGATTCTTTAACCAAATCAAAGAAACGTCTTCCTCTTTCGCTACATCACCGAAAATCCTCATTTCCAATTTTCCTTTCCTAAGCCAAAACAATGAATCTCCAGATCTGGATCTGTAATTTTCCAAAATAAACAGATCTAGATCTTCGACTTTCACTTCCTCTGATAATCCACCACTGCACTTCAAATCTGTATACCAAAACGGAAAAAAGGATATTTGGAGGTTAAACGTCGTCGTCTTCATGAGATCCAAGGCCGGTGTTGTCCCAAAGTTTACATGCAAAGCGAAGATCCAGGGCGGTCGTCTTGACTTCTTGTTTCTAAAAGAGGGGATGCTGTTTTCAGATCCACAGTGGAGAAAGGTAATCTCTCTCTCTCTCTCTCTCTCTCTCTCTCTCTCTCTCTCTCTCTCTCTCTCTCTCTCTCTCTCTATTTCTTTCTCTGGTTCTCTGGTTATCCATTAAGGTGACTGTCTCTGTCTTGAGCTCTTTGTATGTCGCCCACTCTCTCCGTCTTTTTATCTCTTTCTCTCTTAATCTGAAGATCCCTTAAGTTTGAAACCCTAACAAATTTTGATTGAATAAAATCTAGTAGTTACCTCTAGTATTCTTCGTTTGATTGGTTTTGATTGTTTTCATCGTTTGGAAAATATCATATTTTACCCTAGAACCACCCATAAGAAAATCTCTTGCGTTCATTCTGTCGTTGTTTGCTTTGTTTTTTGGGGTTTCAGGTAGAAAATGATTCGTCATTTAGAATCTTCTTGATGAAGATTGTTCTTCATCTGTTATTTGTTAAAAAAAAAATTAGTCGAATATATATTTTAATGAGGTCAAATATGATATTACCACTAAACCGGCTCGACTATATTATCTGATATTATATAAAACCGGTTTTAGTTTATAATAATTATTATATGAAACCGGCTCGCCTTTACTAATTTAAATATATGGGCTTCTGAATAAATAAGTATGGGCTTAAACATTATAAATATGGCCTTTTGGCCCAATTAATATGTTAAACAACCGAAAGAAATAACGGCAACTTTATAATGGGATTAGTATTGGGCTTCATTTTGTCAAGTTAGTTAAAATGAAATGGGCTTATTGACCCAACTATTTAACTATCTATAACTTTTGAATGGGCTTATTGGCTGGCCATCTAGAAAATTTAAAAAGCCTGCTATACATATAAAATTATACATTAATATTTGTGGATTACGAATTTAATGGACTTAATAGGCCCAAATAATGCTTAGGAATTACGCAGCCTGCTATTTAAATTTAAATGGACTTATTGGCCCAAGTTTAAATAAATTGTATGGGTTTATAACTTGGCCCAGTTAAGAAGTCTGCTAATTCTAGTTCATTTATATTTATTTTTACACGACTTCAAAAAATCAAGATATTTCTGAATCTGTCTAGACAGTTCGGATACATCTCTTTCTCTCTCTCTCTCTCTCTCTCTCTCTCTCTCTCTCTCTCTCTCTCTCTCTCTCTCTCTCTCTCTCTCTCTCTCTCTCTCTCTCTTCCTCTCACAAAACCTCTTCCGTCTGAAATGCTCTACCCCTATTGAATAATATTGTTCTTTTGTCATTCATTATTGTCTGTATGAATCAAAACAATGATTTTATATGAATCGTTCTCTTCTGGTTCATTGATTTGGGAGTTTAAAAATATTATAATTTGGCATAGATTATTTTAGAAAGAAAGTAAGCATGTTTGTTGCTTACATATGTTTCTTTCTTTGATTATTTTTTGGTTTAAGTCTGATATCTGTTCTTGGCATGAATTGATTAAAAGAAGACAAATGAAAATTTTATCTATTTCAAAAATTTATATTTCTGTGCTCAGTCACTTTAAATGGACTTATTGGCCCATGTAATGTTTAATAATATATTAATGAGCTTGATAAAATTTAATGGGCTTAGAGGCCCAAATACATAATTCATAACTTTGTATGTGCATCCCAATATGTATAATAACATATAATATGTTATGTCATTTGACCTTAGGTTTTTTTACAGATAGTTCTTTAGTTAGCATGTTTGCTAATTAGGGTTAATTGCTTAAATTTATTCGTTTGTGTATATTAAGTAAATATATTAAACAATTTTTTTTGTTTTTTTTCATATACTACACATCCGGAGAGCATGATGTGTAAAGCCTTGCTTGATACCCAAGGAATAAGCATCTCATGCTTCTACTGTAAGTACATACAACACATTCTATACTCCATTTGTGAAATGACTTTGCATGTTTCTAAGTCTTGTTATTACATTTTTATACGGCTTATCCCTAAACCCTAAATCTCACTCCCTAAACCCATAAACCCTAACCCCAACCCTAATTTCTAACCTCCAAACCCCAACCTTAAACCCTAACTTGAAACCCTTACCCTAGACCCTAGCCATAACCCTAACCCTAAACCCCAAATCCTACTCCCTAATCCCCAAACCCTAACCCTAAACCCTAACCTTAATGCTAACCCTAAACCCTCACCCCTAAACCCTACCATTAAACCTTAAATCATAAATATTTGTAAGTCCTACAATACAATATTCATCTTTGTAATTTATTTCCTCTATATGATTGCATGTGAGCACGAGTTGGTCCTGTTAACAAAATTTAAGAATACATTGGAAATATCAAGTACAAAATGCTCATATTCTGCAAGGTAATCATTCTGGCAAAACAGTTTATATTATTTGTATTAAATAATACTCTAATTACTGATCCCTAAACTTTTGCCATCATAGGTATCAAGATATAACCGGAAATCAGATATCTAAAATGTGAAGTTTAGTTTGATAATATTCTGAAAGGTATGCCTTCTGACTTTTTTACTTAGCTTATATTTATTTATTCATTCACTTATATTTTAATTACTGACTTTAAAACTTTTTTCATAATAGGTTTAAAATTAAAACATCCAAGGTTGCTGGTTCTGATATGAGGAAATCAAATAGCCACAATTAAATGTTTAATATGTTCAACATATATAATCAGGTCATGGTTCTCACTCTTGAGATATTACATCAACATATCTTAAATTACTTTATATATATAATATGGATCTAACTTATGTATTCTTGTCACAGTAAGCCATGTTGGGCCTCATAATGGACTCATTGAACAAATTTTAAGGATAAACATAAACTTGAAAGAGATGTAAAGGTATGTTCACTATACTAAGATTTATATTTGCATAGAGTAGTGTAAGTAGTTGATCTACAATAGTTACTTTCATTAGCTTAGAAGTAAATAATAGGAAATAACTTAGAAGCGCAGATGATTTACAACTAATTCATATAAATAAAACAGGGTTTATTTAGTTATAGAGTAGGGTTAGGGTTTAAGGAATAATTTTATTTTGCAGGCATATTATAATTTTAAACCATAGCCATAACCCTAACCCTAAACCCCAAATCCCACTCCCTAATCCCCAAACCCCTACCCCTAACCCTAAACCCTAACCCTAATGCTAACCCTAAACCCTCACCCCTAAACCCTACCATTAAACCTTAAATCGTAAATATTTGTAAGTCCTACAATACAATATTCATCTTTGTAATTTATTTCCTCTATATGATTGCATGTGAGCACGAGTTGGCCATGTTAACAAAATTTAAGAGTACATTGGAAATATCAAGTACAAAATGCTCATATTCTGCAAGGTAATCATTCTGGCAAAACAGTTTATATTATTTGTATTAAATAATACTCTAATTACTGATCCCTAAACTTTTGCCATCATAGGTATCAAGATATAACCGGAAATCAGATATCTAAAATGTGAAGTTTAGTTTGATAATATTCTGAAAGGTATGCCTTCTGACTTTTTTACTTAGCTTATATTTATTTATTCATTCACTTATATTTTAATTACTGACTTTAAAACTTTTTTCATAATAGGTTTAAAATTAAAACATCCAAGGTTGTTGGTTCTGATATGAGGAAATCAAATAGCCACAATTAAATGTTTACTATGTTCAACCTATATAATCAGGTCATGGTTCTCACTCTTGAGATATTACATCAACATATCTTAAATTACTTTATATATATAATATGGATCTAATTTATGTATTCTTGTCACAGTAAGCCATGTTGGACCTCATAATGGACTCATTGAACAAATTTTAAGGATAAACATAAACTTGAAAGAGATGTAAAGGTATGTTCACTATACTAAGATTTATATTTGCATAGAGTAGTGTAAGTAGTTGATCTACAATAGTTACTTTCATTAGCTTAGAAGTAAATAATAGGAAATAACTTCGAAGTGCACATGATTTACAACTAATTCATATAAATAAAACAAAATTTATTTAGTTATAGAGTAGGGTTAGGGTTTAAGGAAGAATTTTATTTTGCAGGCATATTATAATTTTAAACCCTAGTTATAACCCTAACCCTAAACCCCAAATCCCACTCCCCAATCCCTAAACCCCAAACCCTAACCCTACTGCTAATGCTAACCCTAAACCCTCACCCCTAAACCATACCATTAAACCTTAAATCGTAAATATTTGTAAGTCCTACAATACAATATTCATCTTTGTAATTTATTTCCTCTATCTGATTGCATGTGAGCACGAGTTGGCCCTGTTAACAAAATTTAAGAGTACATTGGAAATATCAAGTACAAAATGCTCATATTCTGCAAGGTAATCATTCTGGCAAAACAGTTTATATTATTTGTATTAAATAATACTCTAATTACTGATCCCTAAACTTTTTCCATCATAGGTATCAAGATATAACCGGAAATCGGATATCTAAAATGTGAAGTTTAGTTTGATAATATTCTGAAAGGTATGCCTTCTGGCTTTTTTACTTAGCTTATATTTATTTATTCATTCACTTATATTTTAATTACTGACTTTAAAACTTTTTCATAATAGGTTTAAAATTAAAACATCCAAGGTTGCTGGTTTTGATATGATGAAATCAAATAGCCACAATTAAATGTTTACTATGTTCAACCTATATAATCAGGTCATGGTTCTCACTCTTGAGATATTACATCAACATATCTTAAATTACTTTATATATATAATATGGATCTAACTTATGTATTCTTGTCACAGTAAGCCATGTTGGACCTCATAATGGACTCATTGAACAAATTTTAAGGATAAACATAAACTTGAAAGAGATGTAAAGGTATGTTCACTATACTAAGATTTATATTTGCATAGAGTAATGTAAGTAGTTGATCTACAATAGTTACTTTCATTAGCTTAGAAGTAAATAATAGGAAATAACTTAGAAGTGCACATGATTTACAACTAATTCATATAAATAAAACAGAATTTATTTAGTTATAGAGTAGGGTTAGGGTTTAAGGAAGAATTTTATTTTGTAGGCATATTATAATTTAAAACCCTAGCCATAACCCTAACCCTAAACCCCAAATCCCACTCCTTAATCCCCAAACCCCTAACCCTAACCCTAACCCTAAACCCTCACCCCTAAAACCTACCATTAAACCTTAAAGGAAGAAGTTATGCAGGTATCTCCCTAACATAATCAACTGAAAAAAGTGATATAATATCTTTCTGCTTTGTGTTTTATTCTGCTAATTTTGTTTCATTAATTATACTTAGGTTATTTTAGAAAGATACTTCATGTTTGTTGTACATTTGTTCATTTGTTTGATTCGTTTTTGTTTGGAAATGATATTTGTTTTTTTGACTAAATGCAGTATTGATATTGAATTTGAAATGTCTTAAATCAATCTTAGGTCACTTTAATAGATTTAATACTGCTATTTAGGTTTTATATTTGAAGTAAATTTGAAATGCTATAATCATATAATATATATATATATAATATCTACATCTTCAAACATAAATATCCAGAACAATATTAAATATAAAGGTACCTTTTTTGTAGAGATTAGCTCTGTTGTAATAGAATTTTCGAGACTAAAATTACAATTGTTTTCCACTGTCTGATTGCATATGAGCCCTTCCCCAAGACATGAAAAGAAAAATGGCTACAATGCTTATTAGATACACAGATGTACTACAATGCTTATTTTCGAGACTAAAGGTACCTTTCTGTATTCTGTTGAAGTTTATGTAATTGGTTCCAGTGAAAGCTGTAGATTTATAGACGAACATTTGAATGAGCTGTAAAGTCTTGTACCACAAGTTTTGGTTGACAAATTTGGGCAGATCTTGTATTTGTGATCTTTTGAAATAAAATATATGGTGACATATATTTAATGTGATAGCAAGTGATACTATGCCTAATATTATGCAGATCTTGTTTATTGCCTAATAATATTCCATGTGGCTATTTATGGACAGGTTTTTACCAGCACCATAACACTCTGTGTTCAGATTGCATTTGCATAATATGTATTTTCATCCATCATAATGTTTGTATATATTTGTGCCAAAATATGTATTATTGTCAGTTTTTTGGGTAATTTGTTTGTGGTTGGGGTTTACTATTTCAGGTTTTAATATGCTGCAATTTCAGTTTTTGAGCATTGTGTTATATGTTGTTTAGAGTTTGCGGTTTTTGCAGGTAAATTGTCAGGTTTAATAGGTGCTCGTATACGTTTTATATGTTGTTTTGTTTTATGGGCAATTATGCATGCTTAGTGATTTGATTGTATACAAACACTTTAGGTAATCGGTTTTATTTCATAAGATATACAATATTTAGAACATACCATTTTTCTGCCAAAAAAACCATGATTTGATTGTATACAAACATTTTAGGTAAGAGAATATTTATTTGTTTTTTTAGAAAGATTTGCAATATTTAATACGTACAAATCTGCCTAACTAAAACAATACCACAAATTCTTGTTTTTGACAAAAGAAACGAATTAACAGTTTGGTGACACGTGTCAAAAATAATACCACTGTGACACGTGTCACCGAAAACTCTGGATGCAGTCTCGGGGCGCGTGCTGTATAGCCGAGATACTGCTTTAGTTATTACATAGTAGATTCTATCATTATTCATTAGTAATTGACATCTTGATTAAAGGCCATATATGGGCATATATTCCTTCAATTTCCTCCTACACGAAATCTTATATCAATTAAACCAACCAAACAATGAATTGTTAAGAGAATCAAACATTAACAGAAAGAGAGGAAATGCATTTTAACCCATACCGAGAGGCATAAGTGGCAACTGGCGAATCAAATTTATAATTTTTTGATGTATTGGTTCACCAAGAACAACAAGGAACACTTGAATAATCAAAGTAAAGCATATAATTTAACATGAGCATGAATATGTCAACTCCGATAATCCACACACCACAATCAAAGAAAGTTATATTTAAAAAAAATATCCACAGTCAAAAGCGAACCAGATTAAGCAAGTTATATTTATAAAGTTTTGATGTATTGGTTCACCAAGAACAACAAGGAACACTTGAATAATCAAAGTAAAGCATAGAATTTAACATGAGCATGAATATGTCAACTCTGATAATACACACACCACAATCAAATTAAGCAAGTTATATTTTTAAAATATATCCACAATCAAAAGCGAACCAGATTTAGCAAGCACGAAGGAGCTCGAAATCTGTAAATTGAACCCACCAAGACGAGTGACATGAGCGTAGGATACAAATTAAACTCTTGTGAATGCCCTATTCACTCACCAGAATAGTCGGCCTTGATCGCCGCCTTGCTCTCCGTCGCCTGCTCGATATCGCGGCCTCGTCTCGATTTTAGGAAGAAAAGAAACCAAAAGAGGGAAGATCGAACAGTACTGAAGAGGGAAGATCAATATCACCACTGCCTTGCTTGCTTTGGAATAGGAACCGTCTGAGCAAGGGTTTTACAATCGAGAAGTTGGGTGTAGGCTCTTGGAGTTTTTAGAGGGTTTTTTCACGATTTCGACCAGAATGCGCTAAACGGCGTCGACGAAAGCGCGCATGGAAGCGTCTAATGTCTAGCGTTGATGATCATGCATGACATTTTTCAAAAGTAGTAATTTGATATATACGAATGTTTAGGGTTACATGAACTCCACTTTCGGATAATCCACAAACAACCCTTATATTCTAGGTTGGAATCAAGGGGAAACACAACGGATTTCCGGTTTTTTATGGCTGTAAATCAACTATGCATATATACATCAATTTATTATCTTAGGAAAGCCAAAACGTGTCCCAACATGCCCTAATATAGGGTATGTGTCAGCCAAGTAGTAACCATGTCGGTTAGGGCGGTTAAACACATTAAAAACGTGCCACAATAGAGAACTGCGAAATCGCATGGACCGTGTGTTCCTCCCACCAATGGTTGCTCGCTTAACAAGACAAAGTGCACGGTCATGCATAAAAACGAACATATCACAACGTCTTACAGAGAACACCACATGGTACATCCACCAAAACACACGTACCACAACACATTAAAGAACCTAACGCACGGTTCATGTGTTTTGCCAAGTTCAAGCTTTTTTGCGCATGCAAAACCAGCCATGTACCTCCAATCCTGCATTTTTTTAAGGAGCAAGGCTGCATTATATTGAATTATCATAACGCAGTACAAAAAGTCCCTGGAACCACCATCATATATGTGAAACTAGAGAAACCTCAAGTTTAAGCTAGAATGCATCAGTTACACAGACTTGTAAGCACATAAAGCACTTACTTCATATGTGCCAACCATTAACTCAGGAGAAACTGAAACTTCAGAAAATTCTTGGGACATAATACCACCATCCTTCCCACCCAGTTGAACCCGCAGTACACAGAAATTGGTCCCACCAAGGTCCAATGCATAATACAATTTCTCTTCATCCCTGAAGCAACTTGGATTAAGCAGAATGCTTCAGTAAGAGAACAAGTTGTGAATTGGTTCTTCCTTCTGCATTAATACTTCTTGCATTTATTTGGCATCACATTCCCAGATTGATTATTGTATACTTGGCCTTTTTGATTGATAATGAAACATACGAAACCTTTCTAGAACAGAAAGTCCCAAAAATCAAACAATCCTATGATCCCAAAAGGCAAATACTACGGAGTACGTATCAAGTTAAAAACACATGTATATTTTCAACTTAACAATTCAGACATAATCTCATAAAACAGAAAAAGGATGGATCACGTGATAACCAAATCAATGATTTCTTTAAAATGGACTGATACAGCAGCATTGCTAAATTCTGAGATTTTTTTTCCAAATTGTGCACTTTTTTAAAACTTATACCGAATATACGCTCGGATTCAAACTTATTACGAGAATAGGCTGGCTCATGGAGGTTTGGGGTAAGTCGTTGTACGGACAAGCGACTTACCAAAATAAAGTCGTTGTACGGACAAGCGATTCTATCCGAATCACAACTTTAATTATTTTTTTTTTTTTTTTACTCTCTGATATTGAAAAGTAAAAAAAAAAATTAAAGCAAAGTCGCTGGCCTAGCCAGCGACTTTGCAATTATTATTATTTTTACTCTTTGATATTGAAAAGTATAAAAAAAAAAATTAAAGATTTTTTTTTTTTTTACTCTCTAATATCGAAAAGTATAAAAAAAATTAAAACAAAGTCGCTGGCCAGGCCAGCGACTCTATCTTTTTAAAAAAAAAAATTAAAGTTGTGGTTCGGATAGAATCGCTTGTCCGTACAGCGACTTTATTTAGGTAAGTCGCTTGTCCGTACAGCGACTTACCCCAAACCTCCATGAGCCAGCCTATTCTCGTAATAAGTTTGAATCCGAGCGTATATTCGGTATAAGTTTTAAAAAAGTGCACAGTTTGGAAAAAAATTCAAATTCTGATGATTTGTAGAGTTATGAATGAGCTCAGAGACTTTGTTCAAAGGCATCTGCACAAATTTCCCCAAGAAAGCAAAGTTTTAAAAGCTCATAATTTCATATTAGTACCAACACATATAGTACAACCGAAAATATAAATTAGAGTTGCAACAATGTTCAACTGGTTAGGCAACATAACTGTAGCTGCAAACAAACCCAAAAATTAACATTTTGAGATAACTAATCGGAATTCAAAACTATATGTTTCCCTCGCTTCCCAAACACAAAGAGCATCGCATCAATGACATTGCTTTTCCCACTACATTAGGTCCAACCAACGTTACTATCCCATGACTTTGCCTCTCAGCCTAGAGGTAAGAGATTTCACTGTCATTCATATTGTTGGTATAGAGAACCAACTACAGTTTCCAATTTCTCCAATTATAGAGCTCGTTTTGGATTGGTTTGTATTATTATTTGCAGTACAATATATAGGAATTTTTTTCCAAACTGTGCATTTTTTTAAAACTTATACCGAATATACGCTCCGATTCAAACTTATTACGAGAATAGGCTGACTCATGGAGGTTTGGGATAAGTCGTTGTATAGACAAGCGACTTACCAAAATAAAGTCGCTGTACGGACAAGTGATTCTATCCGAACCACAACTTTAATTTATTTATTTTTAAAAAAGGTGAGTCGCTGGCCTGGCCAGCGACTTTGAGTTTTTTTTTCTTTTTTTTTACTCTCTGATATTGAAAAGTAAAAAAAAAAAATTTAAAGCAAAGTCGCTGGCTAGGCCAGCGACTTTGCAATATTTTTTTTTTTTTTACTCTTTGATATTGAAAAGTATAAAAAAAAATTTAAAGATTTTTCTTTTTTTTTTTACTCTCTAATATCGAAAAGTATAAAAAAAAAATTAAAACAAAGTCGCTGGCCTGGCCAGCGACTCTACCTTTTTTAAAAAAAAAAAATTAAAGTTGTGGTTCGGATAGAATCGCTCGTCCGTACAGCGACTTTATTTAGGTAAGTCGCTTGTTCGTACAGCGACTTTATTTAGGTAAGTCGCTTGTCCGTACAGCGACTTACCCCAAACCTCCATGAGCCAGCCTATTCTCGTAATAAGTTTGAATCCGAGCGTATATTCGGTATAAGTTTTAAAAAAGTGCACAGTTTGGAAAAAAATTCGATATATAGAAGCTGCTGGGGATTGCCTAAAACCAGTTTTGTGTTGTGTGCAAGTTTACTGAGTTGGAGTGGTTAAGAGAATCTGCTTCTGTATTTTTCTTACATGATTTTAGACTTCTTTGGCTTGTAAAAGATGTAACATTGTATGGTTCAGCTGGATAACAGTACATTTCTCAATAATGGCATGCCCTAACTACATATTACCTTCTCGAAATTAACTACATGCTAAATGCACACCTAGAAACAAGAACGTGATTACCTCACATTCATCTAATCATCACAATATATTATTATATCTTCTAGCATTGAACATAATAGCTATAGCAAAAAAATATTAATGTTAATACTCATTATTTCTAAGAATCAAGAATCTATCAAACATACATGCCATGTTAACAGTAAAAGATATTGCTTCAAAATAACATTAAATCATGGATTAGCAAGTACACATTACAAAAAGCCAACCAATCCACTATAATTAACTGACACTTATAATTGCCATCTCTAAATAGCTATCAAACAAGATGGATGGCACACACCTTTACAGATTTCCTAGGATTCCAACAAAATTAACAATATTGATACTAAAGTCCTGTCATTTATTTAGGCAGCTAATATCGGGGCTAAAATAGGAAGAAAACTGACTTTACTTGACTCTAACTTTCTTCGCCCCCTTATCTTAGGTCTTTTGTCTAACCCTGCAACATACAACTTCCCTCCCATTAACTAATAAGGCAAAAACCTCTCATATCCCAATCTATTTTTAGTTGGACAAACTTAAAACCCCATAGATCATTGTAGAGTTATCCAAATCCACTATCAATTACAAGTCTGGCAATTAAGTGTCGAAATTAACTACATGCTAACAGAATAAATTAAATTGGGTGGAAAACCCTAAAGAGCGCAACTTGGGAGAAAGAAGGCTGCAAAATGAAAGAGAAACCCTAACCTTGTGGAAGGGGCAAACACGCTGCTCGCCGGCGTTCGATTTGAAGTTCTTCATGACCATCTGCTCGCCGGCGTTGGATTTGAAGTAGCTCTTTGAGCGCTCCTTGGCTATGTGTTACAGCGATTCTGTAACTGGGAATTTGGAAGAATAAGAAAAGAATTGATAGAATAGAGCTAATGTTCTGAGAACAACAACTCCAAAACTCACTTGCGGATTACCTAGATCAAGAAAGGTAATTGGGCATGAATGAGCAAAGCTTCATTAGAACTGAGAGAGAGATTACAAATGAAAGAGTTTTCGTGAATGAATGAAAATCGGCTAACAAGCTCCTATTTAAGCCTCTAACAGAATTTGATACGTGGCAATCAACTTCCTAAATTCTGTTATGTTCTGTTACACTTAATTCCTGTAACAAATCCTCCCTCTCTAAAGAACCTTGTCCTCAAGGTTGAAAAGATGGATACTTCCTGAGCAAATCATAAAAAAATTCCCAAGTTGCCTCTTCCTCTGGCTAGTTAGCCCACTTGACAAGAACCTTGGTAGCTGCCTTGCCTTGTCTATTGACCATTGTCCTCTCCATGATCTTTTATGGCTCCTTGACAAGAACATCAGGAATTACAGAAGGCAAGTGGTTGGAAGTACTAGTTGTCCCCACAAGCTGCTTCAATTGAGACACATGGAACATTGGATGGATTTGAGAAGAAGGAGGTAGTTCCAATTTATAGACCATTTTACCATACTTGTCAATGACCTTGTATGGTCCATAATATTTTAGAGCTAGCTTCTGATTAGACCTCAGCACCACAGATCTCTGTCTATAGGGTTATAACTTCACAAACACCAAATCTCCAATGTCAAAACATATGTCAGTTCTGTGCTGATTTGCCACTTGCTCCATCCTATGTTGAGCTCTCATAAGGTGAAACTTTAGGATCTTGATCATATTCTCCTTTTCCTGAAGGCATCTAGCTACTACATCAACCTTAGACTCACCAGGAAGGTAAGATAGATGTTGAGGAGGAGCTTGACCATACACAACTTCATAGGGAGTAAGCTGAGTAGCAGAGTGAAAGGTGGTGTTGTACCAGAATTCAGCCAAGGGAAGCCACTTACTCCAAAGGTGAGGTCGATCACTGCTCATACATCTTAGATAGGTCTCCAGGCATCTATTAACCACCTCAGTTTGTCCATCTGTTTGAGGGTGATAAGCACTAGACAAGTTGAGAGAAACTCCTTGTAGTGTGAAAAGCTCCTGCCAGAACTCACTGAGAAAGACAGAATCTCTATCAATGATAATAGACTTGGGAAAGCTATGAAGCTTGAAAACTTGATCAAGATAAGTTTGAGCAACAGAAGCTGCAGAATAAGGATGTGTGAGGGCCATGAAGTGAGCAGCCTTTCTGAGTCTATGTACCACCACTAAAATTACTGATTTCCCAAAAGATAAAGGCAATCCATCTATAAAATTCATGGATATGTCTGTCCAAACAGATTCAGGAATGGGCAAGGGCTGAAGTAATCCAAGAGAAGCTGCATTATCATACTTACATTGCTGACAAACAACACAGCTCCTGATGTATTGTTGAATGTCTTTATCCATTCCCTTCCAATAAAAGAGTCCCTTAACTCTCTAATGAGTGGCATCTCTCCCTGAATGGCCTCATGTTCCTGAGCAATGCAGCCATTCTAAGATGGAATTCCTAAGTGGAATATCATTTGGTACAACCAGTTTACTTTTCCTCCTTAACAACTCATGACACCAAGAGTAATGCTTCTTAGCATTTGGTTTAACTTTCAACTCCTCAATGATATCCTGTAGCTGTCTATCTGTCAGGTACCCAGCTTGAATTTGCTTGATCAAGTCAGACTCCAAGACAGACATTGCCATATGCAACACCTCAGAACCTTCCATCCTGGACAATGCATCAGCTACAAGGTTTTCTTTCCCTTGTTTATATTGAATCTCATAATCAAACTCTAATAATTTGGGCAACCATTGTTGTTGAATGGGAGTGTTCAGCCTTTGCTCTAACAAATACTTCAAGTTTCTTTGGTCTGTCTTGATGATAAAATGCCAGTAAGCAAATAGTGGCGCCACTTTTGCACAGCAAACACTACTGCTAATAGCTCCTTCTCATACATAGATAGATGTAGTTGCCTTCCCTTTAAATGTTTGCTAATGTAAGCCAGAGGATGCCCCTCCTGCATCAACACAGCTCCAATCCCCTGTCCACAAGCATCAGTCTCAATGATAAAGCCTTTATCAAACACTGGAAGAGCTAGTACTGGTGCCTCACACAAAGTTGTCTTGAGTGCTGAAAATGCAGTATCAGCTTCAGTAGACCATTCAAATGCATCTTTCTTGGTTAAAAGAGTTAGGGGTCGAGCAATAGTACCAAAGTTCCTCACAAATCTCCTGTAGTACCCAGCCAAACCTAAGAACCCTTGTAGCTGCTTCAAATTTTTAAGAATAGGCCATTCAACAACTGCCTTTACCTTTCGAGGGTCAATTGACACTCCTTTAGCTGAGATGTAGTGGCCCAAATATTCCACCTTATCAGTAGCAAATGAGCATTTAGTCATCTTAGCAAACAATTGATTTTCCCTCATAACCTCAAATACACACCTCAAGTGATCCACATGGTCTGCCAAAGTAGAGTTGTATATCAAAATGTCATCAAAGAATATAAGAACAAATTTCCTTAAAAACTCCTTAAAGACAGAGTTCATCAAACTTTGAAAGGTTGCAGGAGCATTAGTTAGCCCAAATGGCATAACCAAATATTCATAGTGGTCACTATGAGTTTTAACTGATGTTTTGTGCACATCATTAGGGTCCATCCTCACTTGGTGGTACCCAGCTCTTAGATCAATCTTAGAGTAGATGTGAGAGCCTCCCAATTCATCCATCAAATCTTCAATTAATGGAATAGTGAATCTGACTTTGACTGTCATTGCATTCAGCCCTCTGTAGTCCACACAAAGTCTCCATGTGCCATCATTTTTCTTCACCAACACCACAGGAGAAGCATATGAGCTTGAACTTGCTTGTATAGTACCACTCTGCAACATGTCTTGTATTATTTTATCAATCTCATTCTTTTGATAAACAGCATACATGTAAGGTCTTTGGTTGATAGGATTAGACCCCTCTATCAGTAGAATCTTATGATCATGGTCCTTTCTAAAAGGTGGCAACTGAGTTGGTTCTGCAAATATGTCAACAAATTCCTACAGAAGGCTACTAACAGCAGGATAGATGGAATTTGGCACTCCAACTGACTCCACAGAACACAATGTCATCTGACTTGTAGCTGATTTATCCTGCACACAAAGCATAGCCAGCTGCACATGTTGCTCATTTAATTTGTTAAGTTTCTTAGCCTTGATCTCCCTTACTGATCCATGCTTGATTCGATTTAACACCACCTTCCTATGACCCACTCTGAACTTCATAGTTAGGTTCTTAAAATCCCACTTGACAGGACCCAAAGTTTACAGCCACTGAATCCCTAACACCATATCACAACACCCCAAAGGAATCACCATTAATTCAGCTTGGAATGAGATGTTCTGGAAGCTCCATTCAAACCTGTCAATCTTGGCACTCACATTCAAAGTGCTTCCATCAGCTACAGCTACCTTAGTCATGCCCGCAGAAGTCATCCCGCAGCCTAGCTTCTCAGCAACATTCTTATCAATGAAGTTGTTAGTACTTCCAGAATCTATCAAAATGAACAAGGCCTTTTTCCCATGTACACCCTTCACTCTCATTGTCCTATAGTCAGAGACCCCTGCAACAGCATTGATAGAAATCTGAACTTTATCTTCATCATCATCTGGCATACTATTATCCTCATTTTCTCTGCCCTCTTCTTCCTCCAGTTCCATCATATACAACTGAGTTTTCTTGTGCTTAAGGTAGTGACCTGGTATGTACTTCTCATCACAAAAATAACAAAGACCCTTAGCCCTCTTGTCATTCATTTCCTCATTAGACAAGAATTTCCTAAGGGCTCCCACACTGTCTTTGACCCTCTCAGCCATAGGTACAACATTTGATCTTTGATCATTATCCTTTCTAAAAGGTAAAATCCCTTTAGATTGATTTCCATTACCAAATGATCTAGAATTACTCGAGCTCTGACTGAAACTCCTCTTAGGATGAGCAGTCTCATACAGCTTCCCTAACAACAAGCATTGCCTAATAGAATGTGGTTGGAACATTCTTACATGCATTTGAGTGTCATTTCTCAAAACAGCCAAGTAAGCACTAACAAGGTATTCCTCAGGTAAACTAACCCTTATTCTAATCAACTCAAATTTTCTATGATATTCCATAATACCCTCAGTTTCTTGCAGGTTCTTTAACTCAGCTATTGGATCATCCAACAATTCACCAAATCTTTCCAATAACAAAACCTTATACCCCAATCAAGAATCACATTCTGCCCAACCTCAGATTGCATCACAGACTGATGCCACGTAGCAGCTTGATCATCAAAGTGTATTGATGCAAGGCCTACTTTCAATTCCTCAGGCGTATGATCAATTGAAAAAAATTGTTCAATCTTGAACATCCAATCCTTGACTCTCTCACCATTGAATCTAGGAAAGTCAATCTTAGAAAGCCTTGTAATACCAGAATATCCATGCATGATGTCTTGTGCGATGATTTCTCTAAACATCTTGAAGATGGACTAGATTTGCTGGTGAATTCCCCGAAACTGGTGATCCAGAATGCAGATTATTCTCGCCACCGTGGAAAGTGTTTCCTCCATTGTTAGTGATCAATCTAATCGCCTCGAACATTTCCGCAATCCTCTTGTCTAATTTCTCATCCATTCGAGCGATCCTGCCTTCCAGAAGTTGATCGATCTTGGATCCCAATGCTTCCTCCGCCTCGCGTAACGCCGTCTCCTTCAATATTGCTTGAGCTCTGGTTTCTGCCATCTCTTCCCACAGAATCGGATAGCTCTGATACCTTTGTTACAACGATTCTGTAACTGAGAATTTGGAAGAATAAGAAAAGAATTGATAGAATAGAGCTAATGGTCTGAGAACAACAACTCCAAAACTCACCTGCGGATTACCTAGATCAAGAAAGGTAATCGGGCATGAATGAGAAAAGCTTCATTAGAACTGAGAGAGAGAGTGAGAGATTACAAAGAAAGAGTTTTCGTGAATGAATGAAAATCGGCTAACAACCTCCTATTTAAGCCTCTAACAGAATTTGACACGTGGCAATCAATTCCTAAATTTTGTTATGTTCTGTTACACTTAATTCCTATAACACTATGAACTCGTCAATCGAGCCCATACCTTGTCTCTGTTTGGCGAATTTCGAATACAAAGCCTTAGAAATCCAACTTCAATTATGACCTTAGTACCGGAGTAGGTACGACTCTCGAATCGGAAGTTTCAGTTGCTTTGTGGTTGATCTTTTTCCCACTCTATGTTGGAGATGGTCAGAGAAATGAAAATGGAAAAAGGAAAGATTGAAAAAAGTAGAGACCATCGGAAGACTAGAAGAGGGGACTTATACATTTATTTAATAAGTATCTTACCACAGTTTCAAATAGACCATCGCGGTGCAGAGTAAAATCAATTTTTTTAGGGCAAATTTTGTTTTGATCTCACACGGTTTTTATTTAAAACCGTGGTGCGAACTTTAGAAAAATATTCTGCACCCCGGTTGTTCTAAAAAACGGGGTTCCGTGTTCTAGTTTTACCACGGTAGTTAAATTTCGTGGTAAACAATGCGTGGTGTATGTCCATTTTGTACTAGTACGCGCACCAAATCCTTGAGAGATTGTGGGATGTTTACATCAAACACATGTGCATATCCATCAGCAGGGACTAACCTAGCCATGTGATGAGCATCACAATTCCCTTTCATGCATACATGTTAAAAAAGAACGGAAAAAAAGACTGACTAACA
Organism: Rheum nobile; assembly: GCA_027886185.1. Classification (NCBI taxonomy): domain Eukaryota; kingdom Viridiplantae; phylum Streptophyta; class Magnoliopsida; order Caryophyllales; family Polygonaceae; genus Rheum; species Rheum nobile. The sequence continues at coordinate 221,582 of WOAB01000901.1, read as the reverse complement.
TGTAAAATATTTGTAACTAACAAGCCTATAAGAGAGGCAATTAAGTGCAGAGTGTATTTGTTGAATCGAAGTGAGAGAGTCACAATCTGCTATGACAGAGGACCAACCAAGAGATACAACATGAGAAATTCCAAAAAGTAGCTCAATTGCTTCAACAAATTGAACATCAAAATTAACCAACATATGTTTGACAACAACTCTATAAATGTGGACATCAGAACCCTTATATACCATCCCCAAATCAATCAAACCACCAGGAAAAACAACTACATCAGTATTTATCTCCAACACTCATTGAGGCGGTGTAGTCCATTGTTGTTGAAGAAGAGGATTACAAATAAAGCCATGACGGTGTTTCGCAAACTTAGAGTAATCACAAACTAATGTCTTAGTGTATTCACGAACAACGATCGGATTTAACTGATCACCATAAAAAATTACAGTATTCCTGCAAAACCATGATGCCCAAGCAAGATACAAAAATTCCTTAAGTGCTCCCATACTTTGGCTACCATGAACCGACCAGACTGCCTCAGCAAATGAATCAAAAGACTGCTCAAGAATCCATGAACAAATGTCGGACCCCTCCTAAATTGCCGAAGCGTCTTGACATTCAATAACACCTTGGAGGATAGTCTCGTCATTTGATCCACAACAATCACAAACCGACGAATTGATAATATGCCTTGGAACAAGATTTTCTTTCACTCCAAGAGACCCCGAGCATGCTCTCCAAGCGAAATGGCGCATCTTAGGAGGTATTTTAACAACCCAGATTAACCGCCAAACATCAACCGTTAGACCGGTCAGCCTTCGATATGATGTCAATCAAATAAGTGCCTAACCAGTAAACAGACTTTACAGTGAAGCAGCCATCACTCGTTGGGGGAACCATTTTGTTGCATGCAGCTAAGGGGTATTGAAATAATTAATTCTGCATCCAAGTTGGAGAAATCACGTCGAATAGATGCAACATCCCAACAATTATATCCCAAGATAATGTAATTAGCCATCAGACAATTACCTTGCATGTCATGGGTAAACAAAATGGGTGGTCTAACTTGGCAAGAATCCGGGATACAAGCATCTCGATAAGGGTTAATGGAAGCTCCATCACCAACTCTCCAGCCTTGCCCTTCTAAGAGAAGTGATTTGGATCCCCAAAGACTACGCCAAGTAAAGCAGCTGAGATTGTCTAAGCGAGCATCCAATATCGTAGCTCTCTTAAAGTATCTTGCCTTGAACACATTGAATACAAAGGCTCCTTCTCCTTGTAAAAGGCACTAGATCTGTTTTTCTAGCAAAGCTTGATTAAAGGTCTTGAGGTCACACAAAATTCTTCCTATGGTTTCCAATGCTTATCAATTAAGCAATCTAGTAACCTTAAGATTGACATAATATAGTGTAGGATCGCACGTGTTAGAAATCAAAGGGAACTGGGAGTTCAGTTCCTTAGCAGCGGAATATGTAATAACACAGAATCAAGAGTAGTTCCTTAGAGTGGGAACCTTTGATAACCAACTAGTTATCCAGGATAAAACTCACTACCTCTCTTTCAAGAGGATTTGAAAGTCTACTTCTTTTATTAATGCTTCGATTACAATCAACTAGGATAGAACACACAGATTAAAGACTTAAGACACACTTCAGACTCTCTACCTAGTTCGACCTAATCAAGCACACAACAAGAAAGTGACTTACACAGTTCTTCTCCCAAGAACAAGCTCTATTTTCTTCTTCGTAAGCAAATGAGTGAATACGTGATTTTTTTATGAGAGAGGGCTTGATTATTTTATTTATACATCTCAACTGTAACACCCCGGGCTAGAGGTGCTATAGTGCCATAGACCCGAAGGTCTATAAGGCGATTTTAGAAAAATGAAAACCCGAAATACTTCCAAATACACAAAAGTTATCAACATCAAAATCCATGTTCAAGTTTGAAACAACATTTAAACATTTTATCCATTTCAGTGTATCAATTTATATCCCAAAACACAAGTAGCTAATATAACATTTTCAAATCTGATGCAAAACAAAATCTTTAACTGTGAAGACACATTTGTGATCCAGAACCCCCTTGTTGCTGCCAACCTGCAAAGACTAGTTGACTGGTGGACCCGATACACCAGCCAACCACGGAACATAAACCGAGGTTGGTTAGTCTAATGAAAGATTGTAGGATCGTGATTGTTAGATTAAAAACAAGGGAACTGAGAATACAGATTCCAGTTCCCTTCACAGCGGAAATAAACAATCAAATAAATGAACAAGTTCCTTATAGTAGAAACCTTCGATTGCCAACTAGCAATCTAGGATAAAAACCACTACCTTTCTTTTGAAAGGATTTCAAGGTCTACTTCTTGATTTCTTATCTCTTTGGTTATAGCTTATCCTAGGAACAAACACACAGTTTCTTTGCCTTACACACAGTTAGACAATCCTAGATAACTTAACACAAATTATAATCAATCCAAGAAGCAGCCCTTAGCACCAAGGAACTAACTCACTTACAGTCACAAGAACTTAGCACACAGCTCTCCGATTCCTTGACTGGTTCCTCTTGATCTTGTTCTGATTTGATGATCTTGTTTGAAGCTTCACACTGTGATATTTGCTATGGAGTGTGATTCTATCTCAATGCTTGAAGATAACAGTGGAGCTTATCTTCCTTATATAGTGGATGCTCGAGGTTGGATCTGCTCTTGGTTCCCACAGAGCGAGTTTGCCCTAGGATGTGTGGTGATCCTTGATTCACGCTATCTTTGACATGTAACAACAACCTAGGCAGCTCAGAATCCACATAGGTTGGTCAACTACTTCGGACAAGTCTGCCAAGTCGTTGTCCAACTCCTTTCGTCCGAGGTTCAACAAGCTCGGCACTTTGGAACTATCCTCTGGATGGTGACATCTCTATGAGATGTCGCTTTCAGTACCTTTGTCCGAGGTTCATCGTTCTAGGCATCTTGGAGTCTTGCTCTTGGATGGTGGCAGGCTTTTGGAAGCTTCGCTCAAGTCGCTTTCACCATCTTTTGTCCGAGGTTTGGTGTTCCCAGATTTCTCGGGAAATGCAAGATCACGTGTTGCATTTCTGGGCACACCTGGGTTCCTTTGGCTTGTTGCTTGGTTCTTTTGTCTTGTTTGGCTTCCAAGGTTTCGACAATTGTCCTGTGGTTCCTTAACACACATCTTTGAGATAAAACATTAGTATCAAAATATTTGTCATCTTCAAAAGTAGAGAAACTGAGGAAAGGAACTCTTAGGGGAACCGAAGTTCCAGAGTTCCGTTTCCTAACAATTTCCCCCTTTTTGATGATGACAAATATAAGGAACTTGGCAACATAATAAGGACATGAAATTCATGAGAACAGTTGAGCTAAGAGATTTACAACTTTATAAAATAATGAGAGAACATTCAATATTGCAAATTCCCCCTAAGCAAATGAACAAAGTTATTCAAGTTCCCCCTTAGAAATAGAACGGGTTCAGAGTTCCTATGAGTCCAGTAGTTTCCAAAAGTTCAAGGTTCCTATCCAATCTTCCCCCTTTTGACATCATCGAAAAGATCAATTAACGTAGCAAGTAAAGGATATCAAAGGGAAATAAACAATTGCGCTAAACCCATGACAAAAACCATAATAGAAACTTAAGGCAGAGACAAAAAAATGCATTAGAAACGTAACCAAAAGAGTTCATTAGTCATTAAAGCACAATACATTGTCCAGACACATAGTAGAAAAAGACACAAAAAATCACAAATAAACTTGGAGATAGACAAAAGAGAGGATAGGAGAGAGGAGTAGGATCCTAGGGAACTACTAGCACATTGTGGCATTATAGCACTGGGAACTAGGAGAGACGTTCCTATGGCATGTCAGTGGCCTCCTCTTCATCATCCTTCTTGTCGTCAGTTCCTTCATCCTGGCCTGTGGCCTGATTTGCTCCAGTTGCATCCTCCCAGGTTTTTTGAAGCACCTCCACCAGACTAGAAACAACAGTTCTAGTTTTCCCCAGTTCATTTACTTGATCACAGAGGGCAACTGATATAGCATGGGAACCATCCGTGATAGCTTTTTCAATACGACCCAGAGAAGTTAGGATCGTAGAGGAGTCTTGAGTGGGATAGAGCGGTGGCAGAGAGCTTGGGGAGGCTTGGGAACTGGCCTTTTCCTTAGGCGGATCAGCTTGAGTTTCAGAGGGAGCGGCCTGGTGATCTTTGGTTTTGAGTTTTCTGACAGTGGCGATGGTGAGGAACTTGTTGAAGGCGGTTTTAGGGAAGTCATCAGGATATTGGTTGAGCATGGAGAGAAGTTGTTTGATGAGGTGAGGGAAGGGCAGGGCATGGGATTCATGAGACTTACAGAACTGCATATGGGCCAACACTATCTTGGGGAGATCAACTTGGTCACCAGACAAAATCTTATCCATGAGAATTGCATCAGTGATGAGAACCGTGGCTCTGTGCTCCTGCTTGGGAACCAAATTTTTGATGAGCCAGAAGTGCAACAGCTTGTTGGAGATGGAGAGTCTCTTAGTTTGCAGGCTATTTGGAGTGTCGCCATCATAGAGCTTGGTTACCACCTCAGTCTTGGTTTTGTAGCCTTTTCCTTTGGGCCATGTCTTCTTTTGGTCCAAAATGTCAAAGCCTGACATGTGCTCAATCCCTAGAGCGGAGGCAATGATGTTGTGGGATAGAGGATACATAGTTCCCTTCCATTGAATGATGGCCTCATTGCAGGGAGAGTTGTCTTTGGCTGGCACAAAGGTCATGGACTGGTAGAAGAGGCGCACGACTTCGTCGGAGACTGAGAAGGGTTCCACCAAGATCTGGTCCCATCCTTGGTACTGGAGCAGAGACTGAAACTCACTGAGGGCTTCACCGAATTGATCTTCATCTTCGTCCTCTAGGGTTTGGGTCCAGAACTCCTTTCCGATAATGAGTGGCTTGAGTATCTTCCTCTTAGAGAAGGAGGAAGACACTTTCCCCAGGGTGGAGGTGAAGGTTATGGCTCTGGTGGACAAAGAAGAGAGGGCTGCTGATTTGGGCTTTTTGGAGGGGGTCGGCTCTTCGGAGACAGGGTTGTAGGGAACCAGGGCCTGGGAGCTTCGTTTGCGAAGCTTGAGCCGTGTAGCAACTGAGGGAGCAGGCTTGGATTTGAGGCTGACAGGCGAGGGATCTGAGCTGTGAACCTCCAAGGTGGTATCCTTATCTGGAGAAGAGTCATGGGAGCCACCGCCTGAGGCAGTGCGAGTAGCAGATTCGGACACAAGGGGAAGTTCCTTTTTCACCTCTTCAGTTTTCTTGGCTACTGGGTTTTTTGTGGGGGTGACATCAAGGGATTTTGAGGAGGAGGCGGCTTTCTTTTCTCTGAAAGCTTTGAGGAGAGCAACTTCTTCCTCATCTAGTGTAGAGTCAAGGGGAAAGTCTTTCTGGGCCATTTGAGGAGCTTTGGTGTTTTGAGAGAGAGAAAGGTGGGCAAGAGAATGAGAAAGCTGGTGATAGAGAGATAAGCAAGATGAAGCAGAGTGCTCGGCTTAATCAAACAGGAATCCCTAAATAACCCTTGAGCATTGATGGAGCCGTTGAAGAACTTAGCCGTTGGGGAGAGAGAGATCTCTGGGAACTCTGACAATTGGGAACGGCTCTATTGATGGCAGCTTTTTCGGATTTGAAACGGTCACAGATTCAAAACTCAAATGCTCAAAAATGGCAACTGTTCAATGCTGAGAAGACGTCTCTGACGCTGTGGAATTGCCATAAATGCTGTCTTGGGAGGAGCGAGTTTCTATGAGCCGTTTGAAGAGCAGCCTGACCTAGTTCCTTTCTGGCGATTTTTTCAGTGTGCTAGAGGGATATATGGGAACCTTTGATGTGGGGTTTTAAGACATAGGACATGAAAGTACGTTCCCATAAAATAAATCGGGGAAGGCCATTTATCGCATCACACACTAATTCCCAGAGAGGGTTAAGAGAAGGATCATAGGGAATTAGATTGTGCAATGAGGCAAGGGAGGGTCATAGTACACAATCATCATTCCGGCTTGTATTGTTGGGTTAGAATATGATCAGATTGTGACTTTTGGGCCAACAAAGAAACTTGGACAATGATTGAATTTTAATAAAAAAGAACATCCAAGGAGAAGAACTAGAGAAATTTGTCAAAGCCTTTTGAGTAACCATTATGGATATGAGGGTCTAACGCAAGAGAAATAACACGAAGATTCCAAGATAAAGACAAGTAAAAAGATCTGAACTAGTCAATCAAGGGAACTGGAAATAAACCTTTAAACTAAAGTCACTGCTAGGTTATAGGAATCATTCTCAATTCTAATCTAAGGTTCTCGAAGGGAACTCTATTCAAGGCTTTGGTGAATATATCTGCAACCTGATCTTCAGTTCTACAAAATTTCATAATGATGTTCCCTTTCTCAACATGATCTCTAAGAAAATGATGCATGATATCTATATGCTTGGTCCTAGTATGATGCACAGGATTCTTAGAAATGTTTATAGCACTGGTGTTATCACAAAGAATGGTAAGACGACCATAGGACATACCGAAATCCGCAAGTTGTTGCTTTAGCCATAAGAGTTGGGAACAGCAAGAAGCGGCTGCAATGTACTCAGATTCTGTGGTGGAGAGGGAGACTGAGACTTGTTTCTTTAAGCCCCATGACACAAGGCAAGGGCCTAGGAATTGTGCCATTCCAGAAGTACTCTTCCTATCCACCAGGTATCCAGCATAATCAGCATCAGTGAAACCCATCAGCTCAAAGAGAACTCTTTGGGGTACCAAATGCAGAGCGAGTCAGTTCCCTTGAGATATCGGAATATCCTTTTCACAGCAGCTAAGTGTGTTTCTCTTGGACATGATTGAAACCTAGCACACAAGCAAACAGCAAACACAATGTCTGGACGACTAGCTGTTAGATACATGAGAGAACCTATCATACCTCTATAGAGTTTCTCTTCCACAAGAGGACTCGAATGATCCTTGTCCAAATGAGCAATGGTGGAGATAGGAGTTGAGAGAGGCTTGCATGAATCCATTTTGAACTTTTTCAGTAGTTCCATGACATACTTCTGTTGGTGAATTTGTATACCATTTTTCTTTTGAGTGATTTGCAATCCGAGGAAGAAAGTGAGTTCCCCTATTAGGCTCATTTCAAATTCACTGCTCATCAAGTCTTTGAACTTATCTACAAGGGACAGGTTAGTGGAACAAAAAATGATATCATCAACATAAATTTGAACCACTAAGATGTTACCTTCTTCTTCTAGGATAAAGAGAGTTTTGTCAATAACTCCACGCTTGTAGCCATTTGAGAGTAGGAACTGGGCAAGACGATCATACCAAGCTCTAGGGGCTTGCTTGAGACCATACAGTGCTTTGTCTAGGAAGTAGACATGGTCTGGATGATCATCATCTTCGAAACCAGGTGGTTGCTTGACATAGACTTACTCTTGAAGAATGTCATTGAGGAAGGCGGTCTTTACATCCATTTGGAATAGCTTAAACCCTTTGTGTGATGCGAAAGCAATCAGCAATCTTATTGCTTCAATCCTTGCCACCGGAGCATAGGTTTCATCATAGTCGATGCCTTCTTGTTGATTGTATCCTTGAGCAACAAGTCTTTCTTTTTTCCTTATCACAGCTCTTGAGTCATCGAGCTTGTTTCTGAACACCCATCTAGTTCCTATGATATGCTTATCCTTGGGGCGGGGAACTAGATGCCATACTTTGTTCCTTTCAAACTGATGAAGTTCCTCTTGCATGGCTTGTATCCAGTCTACATCCTTCAGTGCCTCACCTATGTTCTTTGGTTCCACAATAGACAAAAAGGCATTGAAAGCAAAGAAGGTTAGATGTTCGAACCTGACTGGAGGCTTGATGGTTCTTCTTTCTCTATTGGGAGCTAGAGCATTTGATGTAGAGACATTTTGATTTGAACACTCAGCTTCAACTTCTATGTTGGGATCACCTTCTCCATTGAAGAACATGTGAGAGGATGAGTCATTGATGTCTCCACAGATATTGTCTTCATGTTCATGGTTCCCATAAATGAATTATTGTTGAATTTCCATGGGAACTGCTGGAGGAGCTGGTGTAGCAGGGTAAGAACTCGGTGGTGTGATGTCTTCATCTGGATCTTCTTGAGAAGGTTTGGGAAATGGATCTTCAAAGGAACTGATGGTGTTCTGCATATTTCTACCAAGTGATTTTTCATTAAAAATAACATGAACACTTTCTTCTACCTTTTTGGTCCTTTTGTTGAAGATCTTGTAGGCCTTGCTGCTTGGCATATCCAATGAAGATTCCTTCATCACTCCTTGGGTAAAATTTGCCAAGATTGTCCTTTCCATTATTGTGCACAAAGCACTTGCATCCGAATACCCTAAGATGTGAAATGTTGGGAACCGTTCCTCTTAGAAGTTCATAGGGTGTCTTCTCTGTGATTGGGCGAAGCATAACTCGATTGATGATGTAGCAGGCTGTGTTGATTGCCTCAGCCCAGAATGATTGAGATAGTCCACTTGAGATGAGCATCGTTCGAGCCATGTCTTCTAAGGTTTTGTTCTTCCTTTCCACTACTCCATTTTGTTGAGGAGTGTATGGTGCAGAGAAGTTGTGATCAATGCCATGCTCACTGCAAAAGGTTAGAAATTCTCCATTTTCGAACTCGGTACCAGGTCAAAACGGATAGAATTGATGGAACAGTCGAGAGACTTTTCTAACATGGGAACCAGATCCTTAAAACGTCCAATGACTTCACTTTTAGATTTTATGAATATTGTCCAAGTAAAACGAGAGAAGTCATCGACGATAACAAAGATATACATGTTTCCTCCTAGGCTTTGAACTCTCATGGGTCCACAAAGGTCCATGTGAATGAGTTCAAGGGGCCTTGAGGAGCTTACCATATTTTTGGATTTAAAGGAACTCCGAGCTTGTTTCCCTCTTACACAGTCTGAGCATGGTTCCTCAGATTTGCCACTTAACTTTGGGAGGCCCCTGACTAGCTCCTTTGAGTGTAACTTTTGGATCAATTTGGTGCTAGCATGACCAAGACGTTGATGCCACAAGTTCGTTTGATCATTCACAGTTGAGAGATAGAGTTTCTCCTTGGGAACGAAGGATGGGTCAACAACATACACATTATTGAGCCTTTTACCTTTTAAGATGATTTGTCCCGAGGAGTCAAGGATAGTGCATTCATTTGATTTGAATCTGACTTCATTGTCTCCTTGATCACACAGATGTGACACGCTAATTAGATCAAAGGCAAGATTATCAACAAGGTGGACTTTATTTACCTTAATGTGGTCATTGAGTTTCACAGTTCTTATTCCACAAATTTTCCCTTTGCTTTTGTCTCCAAAGGAGATGTTCCCTCCTTGGATGGGTTGAAGAGAGATCATTTGATTTCTTCTTCCGGTCATATGGCATGAGCAACCACTATCAATGTACCATAGTCAAGGTTGCCTCTCTTCTTTCTGCACACAAGGGAACTAAGACTTTTGAACCCAGTAAAGCTTTGCTTTACTGGGGGAATTAGCATTGCGAGTCTGTGAATGACCAGGGAACTGGTTCCTATCATGGTAATAAGCTCTTTTCTCATTTTCAAAGTTCCTTTTCTTAGGACAATCAGTGTTGTAATGACCATTCTTTCCACAATAGTAACACAAGCGATTGTAAGCAACATGTCCATATTTTCCCTTTCCGGGCCTAAAAGGTTTCTCAGTTTTTCTTATATTGAAATCAGCATTGTTTCTAACCTTACCGTGAGCCATGTCCACATACCTTTTGTGAGCAAAGGAATTAGTGAACCACTTGTCTTCAGGGAAAGCTTTCACATTTCCCTTAGGTTCCCTAATTGGACTTTGAGAACTTTCTTTGAGACGCTTGGCAACCTCAGCCTTGTTCTCAAGAACCATGATCTTCTCTAATAGGAATTGATTCCTATCTCGAGAAGTGGCAAGAGCAGTACTGAGGTTCTCATTCATCTCAACAAGTTCTCGTCTAGCCTTTTCATCTTCAGCATCATTATTCGTCTTGTTATCAATATATCAAATTCCATGACGTTGTCTCACAAAGACAGTTTGATTAATAGTTTTTTCATTTATAGAGTCATTGAGAATGTCTAACCTATCAATTATAGATTAAAGCATATCATTTCCAGGTAGGTTATCATGCATAGGAACTTTAGCCGAGTTTGTGTTAGTTTCATCACAAGATTTGCAGATTTTAAGGTGACTAGCATGCACATTTCTAATATCAATGAGTTTGGAGTGGGTTTCAGCTAGATCTTTTTTAGTTTCATCAAGTTTCTTACTCCACACAGAATTCTCAACAGTCAAGCAAGCAATTTCATCTTCACAATCATCAAATTTTTGTTGAAGGGAACTGGTTTCCTTTCCTAGTTTCTTTATGATCTTTAGAAGTTGTTTCTTATCACAATCAATTAGAGTTTTTAGGAAGTCGTCAGAAGTTGCCTCAAGGTCTTCTGAGTTTCTTGAATCTCCTTTTGCCATGAGACATCTTCCTCCAGAGAAACCACTCAGATCCAGTTCCTCATCTGAGTCTTCTCCCCATGAGGCCACAAGAGCCTTCTTCCTCTAAGGTCTTTCATCTTCTTTGGAGTCTTCCTTGTTGGGACAGTTCTTAGCATAGTGTCCTTTTTCTTTGCACTCATAACAGGAGACTTCTTTGAGATCTCTCCTTGGTCTATTGTGAGAGGAACTGCCCTTTTGGAACCTTCCCTTCACAAAAAAAATTTTGATATTCTTTGTGAAGAGAGTTGTAAGTTCGTCCTCCTCTTCTTCTAGGTCTGAGTTCTCCTGCTCCATCTCAAGCCTTGAGAAGGCTTTGGAGATCTTGAGGGCAATTCATTTCTCCAGTTTATTGTCGGCATTGGCTTTGTTGTGTTGTTCTACATGCTTGAGATAGAGAGTTCGCTTTCCATTTGGCTAGCTGTTTTTGTGTGATAATTATAAGATCAACAAAAGTCTTTGAGTTCACTCTACCATTAATGATAAGACATCTTAGATATTTTTCAAGAGAGATCATGTTTGTGATTGCAAGGATACCTTGTATCGCCAATTTCTTTGTATTGGTTACTTTTTTCGTAACTTGAAAGGCAGATTTATGAAAATTTACCTTTTGTCTAGATATTTTACAGTATTCATCCACAATAACCTTAATGTCCTTACAATTTTCATATTTTGCTTTTGAGAATATCATAATGTCATCTGCAAATGCCAAGAAAGGAATACGAGTTCCATGTCTCGACATTTGGAACCCAATGGGTTTTCGAGGTCTATCAGTTGCTTGTTGTAGTTTTCGAGCAAATTTTTCTGCTCCTAGTACAAACAGAAATGGTGAGAGGGGCTCTCCCTATCGAAGTCCTCTGGTTGGTTTAAAAAAATTCGTAGGTCCATTGTCGACTAGCATCGAGAAGGAAACAGTCGTAATGCATTCTTTAATCCAATTGATAAATTTAGCATGGAAACCAAAATTTTCCATTATTTTAATAATGAAGTTCCATTTAATTCTATCGTAGGCTTTTTCCATATCTAGTTTGAGGGCTATGAATCCTTCAGTTCTTTGTTTCGATTTAAATGAGTGAAAAATTTCATGGGCTATTAAGATGTTGTCTTGGATGGCTCGATTTACGACAAACGCTCCCTGCAAGGGATGGATCAATTTTTCCATAGTGTTTTCTAACCTTGTTGTTAATATTTTTGAAATAATTTTATAAATTGTGGAACATAGGCTTATAGGCATAGTGGTTTGTATAATTAGGGTTATCACATTTTTGGATTAAAGATATGAATGTATGATTAATTTGTTTAAGTAGTTTCCCCGAAAGGAAGAAACTTTTCATTGCTTGAATCACAGACGGACCTACAATGTCCCAATATTTTTGATAGAATTATGTTGTCATTCCATCAGGGCCTGGTGATTTATTCGAACCAATGTCAAAAACATCCTTCTTAATCTCTTCATTAGAGACATTTCTTATTAAATCAACATTGTCTTCTATTGAGATTTCAGTTTGAATTAATTCAAGGTTTTTCCTTAGTAAGCCTTCGTTCATTTCTTCACTTTTAAATCTCTTTATAAAGTCGTTTCTGATTTCATTTCTAATATTCTATTCTCCAATTATGCTAGTCCCTTCTAGGGTTTTGATTTCCTTTATTATTTTTCTGTTTCTTCTTCCACTAGCTATTTTATGAAAGTAGCTAGCATTCGTATCATTAAGTTTTATATGTTTTACTATTGCTCTCTGATTCCAAAATATTTTTTGGAAGCTAAAGAGTTTTTCTTTTTTTCAATGAGTCTGTTTTGTTTTTGGATTAAAGTGTTCGTAGAGTTGGTGCAGATTTCTATTTGAATGTCAGATAGTTGTTTTTCTATGTTCTGAAGTTGGCTAAATACATTGTCAAAGGTGCTTTTATTCCAAATTTTGGCATGTTTTTTGAGTAACTTTGTCTTGGATACTAGATTATATATTCTAGATCCATGGTAGTTTGTTCTTCAAGCTTGTTTAACAACATTTCTAAAACCCTCTCTTGTCATCCAGATCTTCTCAAATTTGAAAGGTTGGATTTTTAGAGGTATGGTAGATTCTAATTCAATGGATATGAGACAATGGTCAGAACTAGTGAAGGCATAATTTTTGGTACATATATCAATATACCATTGCAAGATTTAATGATGAATCAGAACTCGATCTAGTTTTTCATAGATGTTATCAATCTCTGTTTTATTTTTCGTCAGGTAAAGGTATTTCCTTGTATTGGTATATCCAATAATTCACATTCATTTTTGAAGTGTCTTAGTCTAATAAATTTAGATAATGGTGGAGAGGACCCACCCAAATTTTCAGTAGGATCTTGTATTTCGTTAAGGTCACCCATAATAATACACGAGTAGGTGCTATTTTTGATAAATGAAATAATGTTTTTCCAAAATTCATTTTTATCAGATTCATACGAGGGGGCATAAGTGAGAATGAGCAGAGCTTTAATGTTAGTACACAGATTTGTGTACTTAATACTAACAAATCTAGATTCAATTTTGTCGATTTCAAGTATTTCATTTGTGAGTTGGTAAGTTTTCCACATGACGCATATACCACATGTAAAGCCGGTAGCTGGGACAAAGTGAAAATGATCAAAACTAGCTTTTTTCCATGTTTTTTCATTGGGTTCCTTGTTCGTTCTAGTTTCAAATAAATCTAGTATTTGAACTATTTCAATCTTGCAGAAGGATTCAACATCCATCCAAATTGTTTTTTTTTCAATACCACGACAATTCCATGTTGTAATCTTCATAAAAACCCCAAAGAGATATTGCCCCATATCCGAAGAAAGTTAGGAGTCTTTCTTCTAAATTTTTTTGTTGGCATTTGTGACAAGAGTACACAACCAAATGTTTTTTTATGACTTGTTTTATAGTCAGATTTTTCCTTTCTAAGTATCCATCTCTCTGTGAGATGAGCATTGTTTTTATTTGTAATTGTTCAACAAGATTCATATTTGTATGTTCTTCGTTTAAACACTCAACACAAATCGAGCAAGAAAACCTATGTATGAGCTTGATAACAACTTTCATATTGTGCATACAAGAGTAGTCAAGAAAAATTTTGGAGCCAGATATATTCTGCGTATAGAGTATTGTTTCATGGTTGTTAAAAAGCCAGATTTGTCTGTAGAGTGCATATATCATAGATACATGACTCCAAATTTGTTTGTTCAAGGAATATAGGTTCGGTTTGGTCTTTATTTCCTTCAGGTGAGGTTGTCCATTGAGCAAATGCATGTGCCATTTTCCAGCAATGTGATCAGTTGGCCTAGTAAAGCCAATAGTTTCCTGGAAAGATATCAAGTGAAGGATATTAAAATGTAGTAAACCATACAATTGATTGTTAAAACTAGAATTTAAAGGTACCTTAGAGGTATGATTTTGTAAGATAGAGTCACTGTCGGTCCTGAGCAAATAGTCAGTAAAGGATTTTATAGAAATATAATAATACCAGACTATAGAAATCCAACATTGGTCATACTTAGTTTTATTGAGCATCCACTCATAGAAGCACAGATTGATCAGGCAATGGAGCATCTCATACCTAATGGCCAAGATAATGTCATTCAAACTGAAATGAACAATGCAGCAACATTTAAGGCAATGGAGCATCTTCAACTTTACCTAAAATAAACTCTATGTAATGCTAAAATTTGGTCATGTAGGTATTGCTTCAAAACTTTCATGAAGTCAATATAATTACTAAATAATAATATCATAATAATAAGTTCAAAGCTGAAAAATAAAAAGGGTCAAATACCGAAAATCACCCGTCTAATGGGCTATATTTTCGACAACCACCCGACCTTTCACTATTACCGACAACCACCCTGATAACAACCTATGTTAGCCAAACACCACCCAACTCCCAGATTCTATTAAAATACCGTCAAATCCATAAATTCACATTTTTGCCCCTTTCTTATTTAATAAATTTAATTACAAACTCATTTAAAAAAAAATTAAATTTGTAAGTGGTATCAAAGAGTCGATCTTGTTCACCTACCGAATTGTCTTCAATGGTGGATCTTGTTTCTCCTCCCAACCGTCTTCAATGGCGGAACTCGATCTTGTGCACAGAGAATCAGGCTCGAGTAGCATAGCTTCGTCGCCAAAACACAGGTTCCCTTCTCGACATCAAACTCGTTGAGGCCGATCTGAGTAGATTTATGGGATCCGGTGCAAATCTAGAAGGCAACGACGAAGTTGGCTTCGAGTTTGATGGCTTGCAGATCGAGGGCTTGGTGAGAAGAAAGTATGGATAAGAGGAATTGGTAGGGTTAGGAATTAATTAGATTTGGAATTTTAGGGTTAGGAGTTGGTAGACGATGATCTAGATAAAGTATGGCTAAGATGAAGCTCCAAATCAAATGAATTCAGGGAGGGCAAGGTTGAGAATGCCAACACGCCAACAACAAAATTAAAATTGCTTAAAAGGGGGAGTTTGGGGTTGGTAATCACCATTGGTGCTTGAATCTCGAACCAAAGAAATGGCAAAGGGGAAATTCGCCATTGGTGTTGGTAATCATCATCAATGGAGAAGTTGTCGTCGGGGTTATAAAGCTCGGTGCCAAGATCGTCGGAGATGGATGGAGACCAGTGGGTAGCCATGGCCATCGAAGCAGAAGAGGTGTATCCATCAAATAAGAAGAGGTGGGAGATACAAGAGATAATACATCTATATATATTTAAAAGTTAGCATTCTAGGTCATTGAATGTTAACTTTTAAAGACAAAATCAAAGGCTTAAATGGACCCAAAGGTATAGTTTGCATGTAGTGTTGGTTTATTACCCTTAGTATATAATATATTAGCTTATTCGATCGACTATAGGGTTTATAAAACAATATAAAATACATAAGTATAATTATAGGCTACTTTGTAATTTAAGTAATTAATTTTGCTTTGTTTATTTTAATATACCATAGCATAATTATGTGTATATATAAAAATGAGCACTATTTTAAGTAATTATTCTCTCCCCACACACACTTTTTTCAGTTAAATATTGCCTCTGCGTACAGACTACTCTTTAGGATGACTCATTTTTTAACCTAAATCTCAATTAGTGATAATTACTACATAGTGTATACGTTATATTTTGCTCTCATTGACTCCTATTTTAATATTATCCAATTACTAAACGTAACTCCCATATTTAGTACACAATGAATGATTGGAAACAAATTATAGTCAAGATGTCTAAACGGTTATATGTCAAAATGGCTTCACTTTCCAAGTAACATTTTCATGTATAAAAGGCAAAAACGGTGGTATTCCGTTCATTTGCTCTGGGCATCCATCATCTCATTTTTCTACATGGAAATTAGCTTTAGAAAGCCTTATAGTGAAGCTTGGGAGATAGTGGGCAACACCTTAAAAAGACATGGTCGCTGAAGTAAGCATAATTATTAAGTTAAAGATGTGAATGAGGATTCCCGATTGTCGAGGATGCAAGTATATATCCACCTCATGGTAAACTATCCTTGATTATATGTATTTGTATCTCTTTTGTAGTCTACATCTGCACTAAATACTTACAGATATCGGTTTAAATTTATTAATATAATTGTCTTTTGATTGAGATAGGTTAATTTTATGTGAATATGTCAGAGAATTGGATAATCTAATAGCACTATTGAGGCATTGATTATTTACATCATGCACGGGTAGCTTTCACTAAAAGAAGGACAAAGACAATCAATTTAGGACGACTGATTGTTAGTAACGAATAAAGTAAACTATTTTATGGACGATGTAAACCCTTCAACTATTGATAGCATAAATTCAATTAAGTTTGTATTTTTAGTTCCTTTTTTGTACTAAATCGAATTAGGTAGGTGTGTTGATATTTTAGTTAAGGATAATTTTTATTCTTCTATTTTATACATATTCATTTTACACTCATCATGTATATATACTAAATTTGGCCTCATTTGTATTGGTTTAGAGGAATTAATCAAGGATGAAAGCTGAAATAATAGACATGTACTCACTCTCACATATGAAATATACAAAGAAGAAGTTATGAATTATAATTTCGCTAAGAAGAGTAAACATGTACCGATAAAATAACTAATGTACTTTTATATAAAACGTAACAAGGTTTAAGAATATGCAGAGTCACCAATTATTTTTATTACTTCGTATTTAATAAGAATAAGAAGTAATGACTAATATATTTTAATTAAAATGATATTAATGTCTATGAATATGTAAAGTCAATGTGACTAATAAAATGATATATATTTCAGACAAAAAAAATGATATATTAATGAATATTAATAACTAAAGCATAACAAAAAAACATTATTAAAAGGTAATAAATTTGTAAGATAAAGGCGAAAAATTAAAAATGTGGAGGGTAGTGGAGCATGTAAGAAATGAGAGTTGTTGTAGCAAGTTAGATAGGCATTTCTATAACATTTCCCAAATATTTTCAAAGAAAAAACACGCATCCATACAAAAAACAACTACCACCTTAATTCAAAATTTAAATTGAACTTTTAACCAAAATAACAAAATAAAATTGTACGTACTTCGTACAATCATAGCATTTTATACCTAAAATACTTAAATATTACATTTAAATACATATCAAACAATATATCGTATAAGATAAAACATGCAACAACAATCCACATGTTACAAACTCACATTTAAATCGCACACTACATATACACAAAAAACACGCACGAGTATCGATTTCTAGTTAAAGTAATAAATGACATTTTGGTATTTTCATGCATTTAATGAGGGAGAGATGTAAATTTAGTTGTGGGTGTTATTGCGCTAACGGAGGTTTATATATGAGTGGTTGTCGATAAAGAGTGAAAGATTAGGTTGGTATTTGCAATATGACTTGACTTATTGGATGGATGATTTTTGATATTTAACCAAAATATAAAAGATGTCGTAGTCGGTTTACAAAACACCATTTCAGTTACTAAAGGTTTTGAGAAGTTGTTGGTTGGGGGTATTAATTATGTGAAAGGTATGATTTAATTCCGATCGTCCGTCTTCTATACATGTGATCAAAATATATAATTAGTCAACCGTCAGATATTCCAATCTAACCCAAATGTAATTCATTGAAGGCAATCTAGAGTGTAGTGGTTGGGAGGTAGACAGATAACATTTAATTGATATATATGAAGGGAAGGCCGTACGAGTAAGTTTGCCATATTGAATAATTGAGATGTCTGCCATACTTAACATGATTCTACTACATGCTGTAGGTAGGACTGATGATATATATAAATCACTACCAAAAGTCAATGCAATAGTAAGGGAGAGCTTTCTTATGTTTCTAATTGTGTATATTTTCTTTGCCTTGGTATCTCATATTTATATATCTTACAGATGTATCAATGCACGATTAAATACTAAGCAAGGCATTGCATGGCAAGCAACACATACTACATAAGGAACGTGTATATTTTCTTTGCCTTGTGTCAAAGTTAACGTGGAGGTTCATACCAAAGTAGTGGTTGCTTCATCATTCCATAAACCCACTTCATAAGTTTCCGTCAAGTGATGCAATTATAATACATCTAAATGAATTAGTAATTAGTATTCATAGCAATGTGATACATCATGGAGTGTAAAAGTACTGGGTTCAAACTCAGAGAGGTGGTACCAAGATTGTCACCGTACACAACCGGCTTATGCAGCTGTCGACCAAGTTTAGCAAAGAGAGATCGAGCACCCATAGGAGCTCACAAGTTGTGTCCCCCGACACCTTGTACTAGACCTATATGTAAGACCAAGCAGCTGATTTCTACTTGTGGGAACTCCAAGAAATAGGAGTGGAGCCGAGATAGAGGAGATACCATAAAATCATCCTTGTCTCCGGTGGCGGGTGGCGGGTTTAGAACTTAATCGAAGGGGGGATGAACTTCATATATTTTTCACCTTATAAATCGATATTTATATTAATATTTTAAAACTACAAAAAATATGAGATTCACCCTTTGAAATTTGATTAATTCATGTAATATATACTCTATTTTTTAGCGTTTTGAATTTTTTTTCTAAATAATGTAAGATTTTCAATTTTTGTGTTAATAAAAAAAATTGGAAAGAAAAATAAAAAACAAAACAGAAATAGACATGTTAAATAAACACACAGATTTTAATAAAGCAATTAAGACTCAATTTTTTAACAAATGTAGAAAAAAGAAGGGATTGAAGAATTGAACCCCTTTAGCTTTTTTCACACAAGTTCTAAGACAAATACCACTATGCCAATGCATTTTTATTGTCATTTACTTATCATTTTATGTATACATAATGAAAAATAAAAATTCAAAGAGGGCTTAAAAAAAATTCGACATATTATAAGGGATTTGTTAGGGGGAAACAAGGGTTGCCGCCCACCTAGCCCCCCCCCCCCCCCACCCCCCGTTATATCTGCCCATGCCGCACCCCTAAATTACCTTAGGAATATTACCGCCAGTGACCTCGGATCACATATCCAAAATTATCCAAGGCTTTACAGTATTGATCGCAAATACAAAATAATACGAATAATAATAATATTAAATCCAAAGATGTCTTACAAACGACATTGCTATAAATGGCAACTCAATAATGTATCAAAGTATAGCGGAAGACTTTATTAAATGACAAACTCTAAAACATGATCATAACCTTGTTCGAACAATCAACATAATATCAAAAGAAAACACAGTTGCCTACAACGTCGTCTTTCCACGTCTATAACTTGGGAAGCTTTACATGATGTGCCGTATAAGACAGATGACACCAGCCAACCCTGCAAGGAAAAAGTGAGGATTGGTTAGTCTAATGAAAGACTAAACAAGGGCTCAAACAGAATGGTTCTTGTGATTCTATCCAGTTACTATCGTTGTCTCTCGAATAATAGTCGGTAGACGATATATAACTCGGATACTATCACTAAAACGATAGAAAAAGCTATGCGACAAGAGAAGACTCCAAAGAAGGTAAGTCTTATAGGAATGTGTATGTTTGTTTGGAAACATTATAATTATCACACAAAGTTTGGAAACTGACTACTTGAATATTTGGATCATCGACCAACCTCACCGTGTAATGCGAATCCAGATTGGAAAGGGGACTTACTTTAAAGAAAAGTCCGGGCGGGTTCCACGTTGCACTTCTCGCCCGATGGTATATTAATTATGTGCAACAAGACACTTATATTATTTAATTTCAAAACATGCATTAACGTTAAGGCTTTTAACTCCACAACCGATCTCACAATGAGATATAGAATGGGACGAATCCCAAATATTGGCACTAGCTAAGTGCACCACCACTTATATTCGAATAAGGGTAGGTCATGACCAAAAGTATTAGGGCAATAATCCTCGTAATACAAGTTATAAAGAAACAGCTAAACCTCGCAAGGTAAATAATGTTCCTACGAATACTCGTGCTAACTAGCATATAAGTCCACACCAATGCACAACAATTCACACCAAAGTTCATCTAGCACCCTATAATAATAATAATATATATATATGGGTCGTTGCTAGCAAATATACAACCTAATAATAAGGTTCATTGATCACACCATTTTATCACACAAGTTGTCAAACGACAAGTAGAATTATTTATCCCAACTAAATTAAGACAATAGATTAATCGTCAATTAAGAAAAATATGGAGTAAAATAGCAAGAGCACACTGCCACTTGCCTTGAATCACGGAGAAGGTTGAACGGCGAAACGGGAGCGGTTGCTTTCGACTAGCAATTAGCTTCCTACTTTAATTCCGTTCCTGAAGCAAATCCGAGACGTACCCAAATCACACACAATAAATAATTTATAAATAGATAATTTATTCAATTTCGAAATTTGAAGGATATAATGTCTCGGTTTCTAATTGAATTTATTTAACTCATAAATAAATCAATTTCAAGGCTTTTGAACAAAACGATTATTTATACGATTCTAACAATTAATTAGTCGTATATTCTAAGTAATTATATCATAAATAAATTGATCCAATAATTATTTATAATCCTAATAGTTTCTAACTCAAAATATTATCTAGATGAAAAGTTATAATTTAACCATTCATAATATAAGATAATACCCAAATAAATATAATTAATTTAATTTTAAAATTCATAAAATTAAATTAATCCTAACTTATTTTTCCAGTAATCTAGATTAACCAAGATTAAGCAAAATAAAAGAAAAAAAATAAGAAATACAAAACCGGAAATTGGAAAAATCTCCACCGGAGTCGCGGTTGGCACCAGTTGGTTCAAGGCCAAAGTGGAGCTCGTCGGTGAAGTTCCGGCGTCGGGGAAAGAGGGATTTCAAATATGACTTCAAGGCGCAGCTAGTGGCGGTGGTAATTGAGGCGGCGGAGCTCAGTGGTGGCTGAATTCGGACGACGAACAGCGGCGGCGAATTTCTAGGGTTCGAGAATTTGGATGCGAAATTGGATGTCGAAATCACAATGGTTGAGACTCTATTTATAGGGTTTGGAAAGATCTCGGAAAAATATACACAATGGTCCCAGATTTGGGTTAAACAGATCACGAATTGATCCCGAATTTGTCAAAATACGATCGACGCAATTCAGATATATTTCTTGCCTTCAATGGAAAATTTATTCTTGTATGGGCACGATTCTTTCCGATTCTTCCACGATATGATGCGTCAAGATCTTACCTATGAAGCCCATGGTTTTATTGGACGAAACGAGCGGAAATCGTGCCCGAAATTGGCCCAAGCCGCCATGGACGAAGCTTGGCTGGGAAGAAGATGAATAGTGATTGGGGTCGCCCCCCCCCCCCCCCCCCCCCCCCCACTCACTTTTGGGTTATTTGCAATATTTTTTCCAACATTTAAAGTTGTGGCAAAAATACCCTTGAATAACTTTTTAAAAATTAGAAAAATTAAAATGTAGAAATACCCTTTATTATTCTAACTTTATATATTACTAGTGTAATACCCGTGCCTTGCACAGAATTGTTTATTTTTTCTTATATTTATAAAAATAGTATATTTTAATTATCGATGAATTAATGTTTCAATATATATTTGATTAGTTATTTGAATTAAAAATGACTAATCGACTAAACAAATTACAGATATAAAAAATTACATTATATAAAGAGATACAGAACTCTCCATAACTTTATTAATAATAAAAATTGGCTAAGTAGTCTTAGAAACAAGGATAGCCAAACCCCTTTACATCAATACTACTAAAACGATCAAACATAATAAAAATGTTCATCTAACTCTAATACATGAAAATGACACGCTAAACATAAAATATGGCACGATGTTTAAAATTGCTACAAATTATCAAAAACTTCATTGTACACTACATTGGTTGTAGTACTATATCTCTTCTTGTCTTTATCGCAAATCAATATCTTCAAACATTTCTTGTTAGTCACCCTTGATGAAGTAACATAAAACTGACCATGATTGAAAACAGGATGTGGAAGATACAAACCGACATTTGCAAGAAATTGAAGTGTCTGACGGTGACATGATCATGCGAGGAATCAAAACCGTATGTCCAATATTATTGCTTGAAATAATTCTCCCTTGTATGACATGACTGCCAAGCTGTGTGGTTTAATTTAGTATTATAAAAATAAATAGAGACTTTATAGAATAACAATCACTAACCATTTGAAATGTCGGTCAAGGGGATACGTTCACTAACTGAAAAATTTGGACTAACTCCAAGAATAGAACCTGCATATTTAGTATTTATATTAAATTTCATATTTCAATCCATCGAAAACAAATGTCAAAGAATTAAATGCAATTTATTAAGCTGATCGATTTGAATTTTTCCATTGTCGTTTCTCTCTAATAACACGTAATTTTAACGTTTTGTTATGTCGGGTTAATTTGTCCATAACAAAATCACCCTACAAATCTAAAATATATTCAAAGTAAAATAAATTAATCTACATACTACTAATGTTTTTGTCCTAATATTATAAAAATACATAAACATATGTAACTAATTAATATAAGTAATCAAAAAAAATTACAAAAGGTCCACGATAAATATTTAATTTAGTATTATAAAAAATATAATATAAATTTATATTTATAACTACTAAATGTATATGACGTTAATATTGAATGCAACTTTGAATAGTTTTAATCGGCTTATAGGCCCAACTTTAAATTGATTCTCCACCTTCGCTCACAACATACAATATGTTTTAGTAAATATTATATATATAAACTAAAATAAATTAATTATAGAGCTTATTGGGCCATTACATAATTAATAATACTAATGAGCTTTTATAAACTGTAATTTAATAGTAAGTATTAAAAAAGAACAATAGAATAAATTATCGAAAGAGAGGTGACACTCTCTATTACTTTATTTATATTAAAAAATGGCTAAATAGTTATGAAACTGGAATAGCCACATCCAACATTAAAATATAGATAATGATAAACCGTAAAAATATGTCTAAGTCAAAACAACAAAACTAATGAAACAAAAGATTTGCAACATTGCTCTACCAATGCTGAGATTTGCAGCATATTTGAGATTTGTAAGCATTGTTCTTATTGAAGTCTTTCTTTGGGGTATATTCCGGTCATACTAATTTTTGGGATTAATTATGAGATTTGCAATATTGTTCTTATCAATGTGTTGTTTTGTTGTGTAGGTTGAACAATCATTATCAGGATTCAATTGCTATGCTTAATAGGTTTTGGTGATTATTGATTGTTTTGGTAAAAACTGATAGTGCCGTAATCAAATATGAAAGCTGTGTAATACTATTACTTAATTTTGGTAATTATTGATTGTTTTGGTGAAAACTAATTGTGTCGTAATCAAATATGAAAGCTGTGTAATATTATTACTTAGTTTTGGTAATTATTGATTGTAATTTATAAATAAGGTAGGTATATGTGTATATATATATATATATTAATTAGGAAAGTAGATTATAGTTGGTATATAATTTTTAGTTTTAGTTGTTTTATTGAAAAAAAAATTAGAAAAATTATGGTGATGACATGTGGCAAAATCAATATGGTGATGACATGTGACACAGTCGGGCTTTGTATTTAATAGTTATATAGTAGATTCTAACCCAAAATTAAGATGTAAAAAATTAACTTAGGTTAAAATAAAGTTTAAGTTACCCATTCTTATAAATTTAACCATACATAAACCCCTTTTTAACACTTTGTTAAATTGGTTCAAGCTTTCTAAGTTGAAATTTGATAAGTTTAACATAGAGCTCGTTTTGTCTAAGGATTGATAACGCGATGCGAAAATGTTCCTCGTGAACTTCTTCATTTGGCGAGTAGATCAATATATCATCTATAAACACTACCGCAAACTTATCCAGATACTGATGAAAGCATATGTGCATCAAATCCATAAAAACTGATGGAGCATTCGTAAGTCCAAATGGCATGACTATGAACTCGTAGTGACCATATCTCGTCCGGAATGCAGTCCTCGGAATATCTTCCTCACGAATTTTGAGTTGATGATAACCAGACCTCAAATCTATCTTGGAAAAGACTTTAGCTCCTTGCAACTGATCATCTATCCTTGGCAAAGGGCATTTATTCTTGATAGTGACCTTGTTCAATTCCCAATAGTCAATGCAAAACCTGAACGAACCATCATTCTTCTTTTAGCCACTGATTTATGAATATATATATATATATATTTAAGCTTTCCCCTTTTGAGCCACTTGAACAATTCTAGGTCCATTTTTTCTTTTTTTAGTTTTCTTAATATATTACTATATAAATAATTAAATCTATTTTAAATTAATAAATCTTAACAATATTTTTTGAGCATAAATCTTAAGAATATCTGATTCTTCGATCATGTGCAAATATATTTAATTTTTTTATATTATTTCTTTTGGTACTTACATTTACTTCAACTAGATTTTGGATTTTCAAAATTAAAAAAGAAATTTGTTTACATTTAGTTAACAAACTAGATATACCAAAGTAATATCAAAATTTACGTATGAAAACCAATCTAAATAAAATAAGTATTAAATATGTTGACTTTATTCAATAATAATCACATGATAGATCGACATAAAATTTCACGAACTAACTAAAGATAATATTCTGCATATTTTAAAATTTAATACTATCAATCTTTCAATTCTTAACCCTATTCAAAATGGTCGTTTTAGCTCTTCCTTTGCTTGTTATATTTTTCTTACTTGTCTTTTATGTCTCCCTGTCCGGCTTGCCCGGCGCCGATTTATCGACCTCTCGATCTATCCGATATTATGTCGGGTACTTCGAATTATTTCCTTATAAAAAAAAAATGGTGCAAAGTACAAAAACTCAAACTAGATATGTTGGGACCAATATTTCAATTCTTAACCTTAATGGGACGACCAACACCAGCAGCCAACCGTAAGAGAACCTTCTTCTCATAAAGCATAATCGGTAAATTCGAAAATCGAATCCAACAAGGGGTCGTCGTAGTAATGACATCCGTAGGAGGATTGAAGTTTGGAGTCCATCCCTGAATAGTCAAGTAATGCCCAAACACCGTCCAAGGACCACCCGTAAGATCCTTCATGTAGTCTCCTTCAGCCTCAAAACAAACCACGAAATACCCTTTAGGTAAATCAGCAATTGTCATCCTACCACTAGGTTTCCATAACTCCTTGAGTTTCCTCTCCAAGATCGACAATGTAACAGACCCTTCAAGGACTTCGACAATTAACGCAAATTTCCAAACCGATGCTAAGACTTCAGTAACTACCGGGTCACTATCAACATCCCCTGGGAAGGAGACTTGAATCTTATCATCCATGAATTCATCGGCAAGAATAGCATGGTGTTGGCCATTTTCACCCATCACCATTTGCTTCCATGTCCTTGGTGGATCAGGCAGTTTTAGAGGAGGATCCTCCAACATAACTTGGGTCGCCGGTGGCTAAGAAGCACGAGGAGACATGAGCATTTTTTAGATGGAGCTATAATTTTTAAGCGATTTTTCTACACATAATTCTTATATTATGTACATTTTATTTTTTTAAAGTGTGCATTCTATTTTGTATTAGGTTGCATTTTATTTTGTATAAAATGGGTATATAATTACGTATGCATATAAACACCCGTTCTCACGTGAATCATACCCTTTGTAATTATCGTATCATAATTCAATACAATAAACGCACACGATTCATCAAGGGACGACAAGTGTGTCTAACAGATCACATTTACGGAAACACGAAAGTCCATTCTCATCGATCGGAATACCAACCTCCTTAGTGAGTATGAAAGTAGAAACTACGGGGACATTGGGGTCAAGAAAAGTTAAAAGAAAACGACATAAGAACCAACGAAACTAAACCTAGAAAAGCCAAGGCATACAGAAAAAAAAAAAAAAAAAAAAAAAAAAAGGGCAATGAAACGATGTCGTTGGCCCACCCGTATAAATCAGACCAAAATTGAATACAAATACGCAACAGCAACAGCAACAGCAACTGGCTCTGCACCGCCCTCATTTAAAGTTCGTTGGGGTAGTTGCATCCTCCCTCTCACTCCCTATTTAATCCCCCTTTTCCCTCGATCTGCAGAATTAATCCCAGCCTTGGTCAATGGCGGAACAAGTGCAAGTGCAGATCAACAAGCACAAGCTCCCCAACTTGAAGGTGTCAGTGAGGCTCAAGTATGTGAAGCTGGGGTACCACTACCTGATCTCCAAGGGCGTGTATGTGGGCCTCCTCCTGGCCCCGCTGATGGGACTGGGCCCGGCCCATCTGTCCAGCCTGGACCGCGCGGGCCTGCTGCGGCTGTGGGACCTCCTGAGGTCCAACGCGGCGGGCGTGGTGGTCTGCTCCGCGCTGCTGGTCTTCCTGGGGACGGTGTACTGGATGAGCAAGCCCAGGAAGGTGTATTTGCTCAACTTCGCTTGTTATAAGCCTGAGCCTGCTAGGAAGACCCCTAGAGAGGTGTTCATGGATAGGACTGTTAGTTCAGGTAATTTCATTGTAATTTACTACCCTTGTGATGATAGGAAGACCCGTGTTCATGCATGAGTGATGGTGAGGAAATGCAGGGATATTTAGCCAGGAAAACGTGGAATTCCAGCGCAAGATAATAGAGAGGTCAGGGCTGGGGCAGGACACGTACTTCCCTGAAGCGGTGATCCAGAAGCCTCCGAACCCGTGCATGGCGGAGGCGAGGAAGGAGGCGGAGATGGTGATGTTCGGAGCCATCGACGAGGTGCTGAGGAAGACGGGCGTCAAGGCCAAGGACATCGGCATCTTGGTTGTCAACTGCAGCTTGTTCAACCCCACCCCGTCCCTCTCCGCCATGATTGTCAACCACTACAAGCTCCGGGGAAATGTGCTCAGCTTCAACCTCGGCGGGATGGGCTGCAGCGCCGGCCTCATCTCCATTGATCTCGCCAAAGACCTCCTCCAGGTTCGCATTTTCCCAGCCAAATTCCACTCCATCTTCACGTTACATATATACTAATATGTATATATATATATATATATATATGTAGGTGCATCCCAACTCCTATGCGCTTGTGGTAAGCACAGAGAACATCACTCTGAACTGGTACTGGGGCAACGAGAGGTCAATGCTGCTCTCCAACTGCCTCTTCCGGATGGGGGGAGCGGCCATCCTCCTGTCCAACAAGGCCACCGACCGTTGGCGTTCCAAGTACCAACTGGTCCACACGGTGCGCACCCACAAGGGAGGAGACGACAGAAGCTACGGCTGCGTCTTCCAACGCGAAGACGACATCGGGAAGATCGGAGTCTCCCTCTCCAAAGACCTCATGGCAGTGGCCGGAGAAGCCCTCAAGGCCAACATCACAACGCTGGGCCCCTTGGTCCTCCCCATGTCCGAGCAACTCCTCTTCTTTCTCACATTGGTCGCCAGGAAAGTCTTCCAGATCAAGATCAAGCCTTACATCCCCGATTTCAAGCTCGCCTTCGACCACTTCTGCATCCACGCTGGCGGCAGGGCCGTCCTCGACGAGCTGGAGAAGAATCTCGAGCTTACCGACTACCATATGGAGCCATCCAGGATGACGCTTTACCGCTTTGGCAACACTTCCAGCAGCTCCTTGTGGTACGAACTGGCTTATACCGAGGCCAAGGGGCGTATAAGGAAAGGGGACCGAACATGGCAGATTGCCTTCGGCTCAGGCTTCAAGTGTAACAGCGCCGTGTGGCGCGCCCTCAAGACTATCAATCCTGCCAAGGAGAAGAATCCTTGGATGGACGAGATTCATACTTTCCCTGTCCCTGTGCCTAAAGTCTCCTCACTTGCTTCTTGAGTCATTGCTATTGTTACATCATATTTCATTAGTCTTTCTTCAATGGTTTCATAGAGCCAAAAAATGTGACTCCTTTTAGGTTGAATATGAAGCATCAGTCTTCTTCCCTGTACGTAAGATGAAAGGATTTTCTTTCCTGGTTGATGGAGAACTACACATAATTCCTTGTTCATATCCAAACTGAATATTAGCCTCACAGATTTCAATATTCGAAACAATGGAATATTGCAAGACTTGACACTTCATGTTCTAAACAAACCTGCTTTGTGCATAGCTCACAAACAGGCGTGGAGCCCATGAAATTTGACTCAAATGTTTGTTCCCAAACAGAGATCAACGAATCTTGGATAAACACTGTACGGACGAAGACGAAAGACTCACGCACATTGTGAGGCTAGTGACACATCACATGCATGTTCTGTTTTTGGTGCAAGTTCGTAACATACGTGTTTGTAACGTTTGTGGAGCATCTATTAGTTATATGTCTGCTTCAAAATCCATGTGACCCATAAATTTGGCAAAAGTAACACCTAAAAACTCAGAACGTCCAGCTAAACAAGTACACAGTTGTTAGCCGGTAGTATCTAGAGCTTCTCCCTTGTACATGGTCCATACACCTGTAAGCACACTGAAATAGAATTGATAATTCAATGGATGTAATTACACTGGTCATACCCAACAATTTGCCTTTATAGCTTTCTACACCCAAAAACAGGAAAATCTAACTTAGAAGAAACAACCAGTTGACCCAACTCTTTGTAATAACAAAAGTTTGACAAGCAAACAGCAAATTGATCAACTCAGCACAATCAATCAAAAGCTTTAAACAATATAAATGAGGATAAGCTGCAACCGCGTGGTGTGCGGATTACAAACATTTCGGTCAATATGAGCACAAAAACTTGTAATGCAAGTAGAAGGTGAAGTGCAAGTATAAACGCCTATGGTTGATAACCTAACCTTTGGTATTCAGATTTCTTACCTACCATTTGCCCAATCTGTGATGTCTTCTTCTCTGCAGGAGGGGCCCTTGTTAGCCCCTAAATCTGGCCAAACAGGGGCGAGAAACTTGTGGTTCACCATATACTTGGCTCGGTAGCTCCAAACATCACTGTCACTGCAATCTCACAAGGAATGGTAAACAAAAACTATATTTAATGTATGCAAGTTCTAGGATAAAAAAGATTCATTATAAGTTAACACAAGCATGTTCATACAATTTTGTTTTACAACCATTTAAACATCAAAGGTAATACGGTGTCACCATCATTGACCAAAATTATACACGATAAAGCAAGCTGAATTTGTCCGCAACGCTGGAGCCAACCAAACCAAGCTTTATTCAAGGCTTAACTTGTATCCATGCATCTGTCTGTCTTTTTCAAAACATACCCCAGATACCACGAGCTGATCCAATCCTGTTGCTTGGTCGAGACGTTAACTCACATAATATCCTGGCAAAGAAATCAGACTGCTTATTATCTGAAAACAGCAGCTCTGCAAAGGCATTCTCAAAGGCCAGAATCAGGTTTCGGTTCTGTGGTTCTGATACTAGGCTTTCCAAGATCGTAGCTGCCTTCCGACAAACTTCTGGCACCGGATGTGGTGTCTTGATTATCTTCAGCAATCTGTCTATAGCCCTGAAAACAAAATAGTGGAAGTCTAGTCACAAGTCTTATGCTCAAGGGAGGAGGAAAGAGGGGTTCTTTAATCTAGTTTTCTAGACAAATTTAATCATAATATATACAAATCAATCGACAATTTGCACTTTGCAGAGCAAGTAACAACTGAAAAATAATGCCAGCTTTCGAAGGAAATCTCTTCAAATATGCTTGTATGCCACTGGACACTATTATATTTTATTAACTTCTGTATTATGGAATTCAGGAAAGAAAATTTACCATCGTTCACTTGCCAGCTTCGCCCTGATGTCCATATTAACTTCTGCAAGGTTATACAGTGCACCCACAGCTGCCGCTTGGGCATCAGCAGTTGGTGAGCTTAGGAGATCAACTAACCGATCATAGATCTGCAATTAGAGCATGTACATGTTAAAAAGTCAAAGCAGTCAAATTGATACATGTTACAGATTGCAAACAACCTGTGGGGCAAATGGAAGAAGGAAAGGCTCATTATCAGGATTTATAATTAGGCGCCCGAGCAATTCGGCTCCTGCACAATGCCATGGCCTTACTGGTGAATCTAGCATGCCCATGATGGCTTGAACAGCATTTTTTTCCCTAAATTGTGAATACAAACACTCCATAAAACAATTTTATACAGAACATCCCAGTGATAAGAAACCCATAATTAATTAAACTTACTTTATCTTGATATATGAAGGCTTTGAGGAGCTAAAAATCCGTAAATCAAGCAATGGACCCAGATTTACTATAGTTTCAAGGGCATTAGTGACAAGCTCCTCATCCTCTGTTCAAAATTAAGATTATCAGCTCATTCATCAATCTATTCCTCACTTTATCCGCAATCTTAAATATTTTATCAACTTCTACCTATATGCTGATCTTCTATGCATTGAAACACAGTTTCCAGACAGTGTCGATGCTGAGCCATTATAACATCATTCTCCGGCATGAAAGAGAAGTTTCGAATAATATTCGATGCAGCAACAGCACATAGTTGCCTTTCTCCATGCCCTTCTTCATCCAGGTTGAACAGACTATCTTCCTCAAACCACCAGTCTGTATGTGGGCGCTTAGCTACTTCATTCTGGGCTGATGCATCCACCACGGATGAACTGGATCCACCGCTGCAGCAACAAAAGTTCACTGGAAATTTTTAGTTATCTACCAAAAAGAAACTCAGGACTTGAATAATACTTGGAGCAGTCAAACTTCCACTTATTAATTTTTCATAAGTAAACTAGAAGTATCTCCAAACAACTATTTGAGAAATCAAGCAGTTTGCAAAACAAATATACGAAAAAACAGGATTTACTTTATCTGGTGTTGATTGCCACTGGAGCCTAATGCCTTGTATTCTTTCCCAAAACCTGTTACTGCATAATTTTCTCCTAATGTTCTTACCCTTCGACGCTTTATAAGCTCCTTCGGTACAGCTATATCACGCCAATCATCAATCTGCTCGTATAATATATTATTAGTCTCGTGTAGATAAGAAGAGACACACAAACATCCACTTTAAAAATGACGGTAGTGTAATTCCTGCATGAGTGGTACATACAACTTGAAGAACATCATCAAGCAACCCAGGTATTTTGGCTAGAGAAGTTGTATCCTTGCGCAATTCATCTTTTTCTTTGAAAGAAAGAACAGTAAGTGTATTCAGTGCCCATGTTATCTCACTTTTTATGCCACTTTGAAGAGCCAACATGATCCTCTTGTGATTCTGGCCTGAAAAAAAGCAGTAGATACTTTATGCCAGTAAAGGATAGAGAGTCAGAGGCTCAGAGAGACAAACATGACATGCTCACATGCATACTTTGTCAGGAAAAAGAAGTTTTGAGTAGATTGTTCAAAATTGAAAAATAAAGTATATACAAGATGTACAACTCTAAACCCGCGACTCCCTACATTCACTTTTGTTTGAATGTTCAGACATTGGTCATATTGACAAGTGCTATATCACGCACATTAGAATGCAACCTTCAACAAAATAATAACTACCACATTTATTTTTGTAGGAACTTACCTATGCTCATTAATGTCATTAAGTTTAAGTTTGAATCATATACAAAGTGCAAAGTGAATGTTTTTTGTTGGAGCTTGGAAGTGATTTCAGCACAGAATACAGGTCAGCAATTTAGCTAACTACAAGCCATTGCGCTACTACGGCAAGTCTAAACATAATCAACTAGACTGTATTTACTCAATCTCTCCACACATTAAACAATTACTACCCTCTTGAGCCAATGGATGAAGATTTTTAACAAAAATAGTCAACAAAAACAAATTGCAACAACAATTCTCATAACTCAGCATAGAAATCCTAAAATGACATTGATTCCATGTCATTGCGCTACTACGGCAAGTCTAAACATAATCAACTAGACTGCACATTCTCACAGAAAGCTAACAAATTGCAATGCCAACCACACTGATACGAACACAATACCGCAAAAAACTATTTTTAAAAAATGCGAGAGTGAAAAGAAAATTCAATTACAAGGAAACGGATTGTGCAATCAATCCAACATTTGACGTTCTCCCGTGATCCGCATGATTTACGACAAAAATCGTACAGTGAATATCACAATTGAGAAAGGAAGACAAAGGGGTTTGGGGTTTTAGGTATTAGTGAAACGGACCATGAAAGGCAGTCTGAACTTGGAGAGTAGGGGACAAGAGACCAGACGGCGCGGCAAAATCGGAAGCGGCGGCGGCTGCGGCAGCTGCTGCTGCAGCACTATTGGTGCCGCTGCCGACGGGGCGGCCTCTCTTGGGCGCCGGAGTGGCAGTTCCGCCAGCGGCTGCTCCTTGCTTTCCTTGCGACTTCTGCATTTTTTGTTGATAGTCCCCAACTTCCTTGCTCGGCTTTCAGACTTATCCATGTACGATTTGGGCCATGCGGCCCATATGTATGACATGCTCCTATTTTATTGAGAAAATTGGGCGAGGTCCCTTAATAAAAAAAATAGTAAGTTTAGGCTCATTTTTTCCAAAATTGTAAATATGACCCCCTATTACTATACATATGGTCCAAAGGGGGTGGAAATGTTTTTTTTAGGATTTAGGGGTTAGGAATTAGGGGTGTCAATCGGGTGGGTCGGGTCGGGTCGGGTTCGGGTCGGGTCATTTCGGATTCGGGTCAGTTCGGATTCGGGCCAATGTGTGCTATAGTAACAAGTCGGATCATGTCGGGTCGGGTCGGATATTCGTATTTCGAGTGAGATCGGATTTTCGGGTCAATTTCGATCGGGTTAATTTGGATTTCGGTCGAACTTAGGATTGTCAATCGGGCAAATCGGGTCAATTTCAGTCGGGTTAATTTGGATTTCGGTCAAACTTAGGATTGTCAATCAGACGAATCAGGTCAGTTTTAGATCGGGTCATTTTGGTTTCGGATTAATCTGGATCCGGGCTATTGCACATATTGACATGTATCTTGACAACTCAATCCAATTTGGGTCGATCGGGTCGATTGTTCATTTAATCGGGCTAAGTCGGGTATTTGGGTCAATTTCGATAGGTTATTTCGGATTACGACCGAACTAGATTTTGTGTAAATCATATTTCGGTTGAGTCGAATTTCAAATAAATATGAGTTTGAATTGTGTATATCGAATTATGGTTGAAATGTATTTCGATGGAACCGGTTTTCGTTTGAAGGCAAACATAATTAAAATAAATATATATATTCACTATAAAATCTCCTATCATTGGAGTTATATATTTAAAATTGGGTTTTGGTAAAGATGATTATTATGATAAATAGTGAGGCTAAACCTAAACATTTGAGTTTATGATCTGACGATATGAAAAAAGTCTACACTACGAGATCTATAGTGCATTTTATCTCACCGTGTAATAATTAACACAATTGTATATTTTTTGTTTCTCTCTCATATCACTTGTTATTTATGTTATGACTATGAATGTAATACTATAGTATATAAGTGTAACTATATCAAATATAATGAAATACTATAGTATATAAGTGTACCTATATCAAATATAATGAAATACTATAGTATATAAGTGTACCTATATCAAATATAATGAAATACTATAGTATATAAGTGTAACTATATCAAATATAATGAAATACTATAGTATATAAGTGTAACTATATCAAATATAATGAAATACTATAGTATATAAGTGTAACTATATCAAATATAATGAAATACTATAGTATATAAGTTTAACTATATCAAATTTAATGAAATACTATAGTATATAAGTGTAACTAAATCAAATATAATGAAATACTATAATATAAGTGTAACTAAATGAAATATAATAAAATATAATAGTATATATAAGTGTAACTATATCAAATATAATGAAATACTATAGTATATAAGTGTAACTATATCAAATATAATGAAATACTAAAGTATATAAGTGTAACTAAATCAAATATCATGAAATACTATAATATATAAGTGTAACTAAATAAAATATAATGAAATATAATAGTATATAAGTGTAACTATATCAAATATAATGAAATACTATAGTATATAAGTGTAACTATATCAAATATAATGAAATACTATAGTATATAAGTGTAACTATATCAAATATAATGAAATACTATAGTATATAAGTGTAACTATATCAAATATCATGAAATACTATAGTATACAAGTGTAACTAAATGAAATATAATGAAATACTATAGTATATAAGTGTAACTATATCAAATATAATGAAATACTATAATATATAAGTGTAACTAAATAAAATATAATAAAATATAACAGTATATATAAGTGTAACTATATCAAATATAATGAAATACTATAGTATATAAGTGTAACTATATCAAATATAATGAAATACTATAGTATATAAGTGTAGCTATATCAAATATAATGAAATAATATAGTATATAAGTGTAACTATATCAAATATAATGAAATACTATAGTATATAAGTGTAACTATATCAAATATAATGAAATACTATATATATAAGTGTAACTATATCAAATATAATGAAATACTATAGTATATAAGTGTAACTATATCAAATATAATGAAATACTATAGTATATAAGTGTAACTATATCAAATATAATGAAATACTATAGTATATAAGTGTAACTATATCAAATATAATAAAATACTATACTATATAAGTGTAACTAAATGAAATATAATAAAATATAATAGTATATATAAGTATAACTATATCAAATATAATGAAATACTATAGTATATAAGTGTAACTATATCAAATATAATAAAATACTATAGTATATAAGTGTAACTATATCAAATATAATGAAATACTATAATATATAAGTGTAACTAAATGAAATATAATAAAATATAATAGTATATATAAGTGTAACTATATCAAATATAATGAAATAATATAGTATATAAGTGTAACTACATCAAATATAATGAAATATTATAGTATATAAGTGTAACTATATCAAATATAATGAAATACTATAGTATATAAGTGTAACTATATCAAATATCATGAAATACTATAATATATAAGTATAACTAAATGAAATATAATGAAATACCCCAAATAAGATAAGGTAATGGCATTTTGGTAAATTAATTAGGGGGTTTACTTAAAAGGTGAAAATGGGAAAATTGGGGGAAAAAATCCCTAATTTTGGTTGTCTCTCTCCCGTGAGATTTCTTCACGTGAGCATCTCCCTTCCCCTTGTGCTCGGTCCCTCCTCAGCGAACCAGACCTCTTCTCCGTCGAACCAACCTCTGGTGCCAGCCAAGTTGCTCCTCCGGCGAGCCGCCTTGGACCGCGCGGTTCCTTCTCCTCCTTTGGCTGAGCACGGTTCGTTGTTTGCTGTTACGGTGGTGCCAAGAGCTGCTGGTGCTGTTGCGAGCTGTTGCGTGCTGTGCGGAGGGGCGCGTTTCTACTTCCTGGCGACGGGCAGCCAGATCCAAAGCCGCGAACCAGCTGCTGTTTGCTGGAAGTTGCTGGCTGTGTGTTGGTGTGCTGATGTTCCGGCGCCGAAGAAGACAGAACCGGGGCCGAGTTCAGCAGAACAACAAGGTAAGATCGATCTATGTGTGAGGGTTTACCTCCAATCTGAATTTTCGGGTTGGTTTGTGTTGTTGATTTAATTGTGGTTGATTGTTGTTGTTGTCCTGTGGGGACTGAATTTCTTTGCTGAATTTTGGGGTCGTTTTGGTTGATGTGCGTAGTTGGGAGTTGGACTGAATTGGGTTGATTTTGGGGTGTGATTTGCCTAATTAATTAAGGTTGAGTTTAGGGTTGAATTTGGGGGTTTATTAGTAGTGCATTTGTATGAGTTAATTAATGCCAGGGAATTGCTCGGATGGTTATTTCAGGTTTGTTCGGGTTGATTGGAGATGTCTGGAGTCGTCGTTGCGGTTCGACTTGAGGCAAGAGGATTCTTGCTAACTTATATTTTTTATAAATTGTTTTATGCCCAGTTTATTTCATAATGGGTATGTGCGTGTGATATAATTTATCTTGTATCGTATTTGATTAAATGTTGACGTGGTAGTCAATTGTGACTAAATGTGATTGATTGTTGTTGATAGTGTCTGTTGACACGTGTGTGTGTGTTAGATCGTGTGGGTGTGTTGGATTGAATGTGTGTGTGTGTGTGTGTGTGTGGATCGTATGTGTGTGTTGGATTGAATGTGTGTGTGTGTGTGTGTGTGTGTGTGTGGATCGTATGTGTGTGTTGGATTGAATGTGTGTGTGTGTGTGTGTGTGTGGATCGTATGTGTGTGTTGGATTGAATGTGTGTGTGTGTGTGTGTGTGGATCGTATGTGTGTGCTGGATTGAATGTGTGTGTGTGTGTGGATCGTATGTGTGTGTTGGATTGAATGTGTGTATGCGTGTGTTGGATTGTGTGTGTGTGAATGTGTGGGTACATTAGTAATTGTCCCGTGTTGTAGATTGACTGATGTGGATTGATTGGATTATTGATTTTAAAGTTTCTTGGTTGAATATATATATATATATATATACGTGTGTGAAAATGTGTTAATAGAGGTCGTGTGTAATAATTGATTGGTTGTCGGTATGGTGGTTGGATTGTTGTTGATTGAGAGTCCAAGGGCCAGGTGATGATAGCCTCACCAAACATCGTAGGGACCGAGTGTCGCCTACGTTGTTAAGGGCCAGTGTTAATTCAGAGTCTAAGGGTCAGGTGATGATAGTCATACCAAACCGCATAGGGTGCACGCCTACGTCGTTAAGGACCAAGGGTTGGATGGTGAAAGTCTCATCCGGAAAGTGTGGGTTGATTGTCTCACCCGGTGATGTGGTGGTAGGGACGGAGGTTGGATTGGAGGTGTTGGTGGTTGTGCGTGTTGGTTATGTGTTGATATTGGTTTTATACCGATTAAGTGGTTTTGTGTTGAATAGTGGTTGTGTACTTGAATATTGGTTGTGTGTGTGATTATTGGTTGTTTGTTGATTATTGGTTGTGTGCTCGGTTATGAGTTGTGTACTTGAATAATGGTTGTATGCTTAGTTAGTGGTTTTGTTTACGAATATTGGTGGGGTGTTTGATTATCGGTTTTGTGTTAGACTTTGGTCGCCGGTTGGTTATGTTGATTGATTAGGAAGGTTGGTTTCCCATCTGGAGGGTGTGGGTTAACATGGTTTGAAATTGAATGCATGAGTTGGGTTTGAATGTATGAGTTGGTCGTTATTTTGGTTATGATTGTATTATGTGATGATTATTTTCGTTGATGCCTATGTGTTTGTTGATGTGAAGGTTAACTGGATTTGTTGTGTAGTGCAGTAGTGAGTTCTGTATATTTGGTTAGCTTTGGTTGTAAGTCAGTAGTAAGATATGTGTATGCGCTTAGAGTTGTTGATTGAGGCATTATTAATGGAGAGGAAGTTGGATTGGATCGTTCTATTCGTTTATGCTTGCGATGAGTTTGAGGTTGGATTGAAAGAGGTTAGTATCGTGTAGAATTGGATAAGAATGGGTGATTGAACGGTTATGTATTAGTGTGTTTATGTTTGTGTTTTGTCGTGTGGTTGGTTAGTTGGTTGGCGTGATATTAGTCAAGTGTAGTTATTTGTATATTAAGTATGATCTGTTGTTGTTTGGTATTGTTTGAGTGTCGTGATAACTTTATGGTTTTGAAACTGTTTTGGCTGGGCTAATCTTGCCATAGTCTTTCACGAGACTGACCAACTACGGTTTACGTGCCGTGGTTGGGGTATCGGGTCCCTCAGTCAATCAGGCTTTTCAGGTTCAGCGCCAGCAAGGAGGTTCCTGATCACCGTCGGTTTTGGAGTCGAGAACTCTACTCTTTTGGTTTGGACTTGACTTGTTGCACGTGTCGTTTTGGTTTCGGACTTTGAATGGGTTGTATTTGTTGTATTGGTTTTGGTTTTTGGTTGTTGGTTTTTGGTTTGTAAATGGTTGTATTTCAGTATGTTAAGTTATTGGTGGTTTCAAACTCTGGACAAGTTTTACAGGTTTTCCGATATGCTGCTTTTGATATTATATATATGGGTTATTGATGTGATCCGAGCCCACCTGGATCCGCCTTCCCATGGTCTGCCTCGATCGGCGGTCTGACCCAACGGCCCAACCCACGGTCTGCCTCAATCGGCGGTCTGACCGCTGGCACCCTGATCACAGAGCAGGGCTGCAGCCCCTACACCCCAACCTGTAGGGAGGCTTGCGTCTGTTAATCCCCCAGGATGTTGGAGGGGGGAATCGAACCCCCGACCCTTTGATATGAGGGCAGTGGAATACCCATCATATCACCAATTGGGCTGCAGCTCAATTGGTGATATGATGGGTATTCCACTGCCCTCATATCAAAGGATCGGGGGTTCGATTCCCCCCTCCAACATCCTGGGGGATTAACAGGCGCAAGCCTCCCTCCAGGTTGGGGTGTAGGGGCTGCAGCCCTGCTCTGTGATCAGGGCGCCAGCGGTCAGACCGCCGATTGAGGCAGACCGTGGGCTGGGCCGCTGGGTCAGACCGCCGATCGAGGCAGACCATGGGAAGGCGGATCCAGGTGGGCTCGGATCACATCAGTTATGTTTTGCATTTTTTTCTTTTCACCCGCCTTATAATCCTTCCGGATTATGGCACTGTAGCACCACTGGCCTGGGGGTGTTACATATAATAGTATATAAGTGTAACTATATCAAATATAATGAAATACTATAGTATATAAGTGTAACTATATCAAATATAATGAAATACTATAGTATATAAGTATAACTATATCAAATATAATGAAATACTATAGTATATAAGTGTAACTATATCAAATATAATGAAATACTATAGTATATAAGTGTAACTATATTAAATATAAAGAAATATTATAGTATATAAGTGTAACTATATCAAATATAATGAAATACTATAGTATATAAGTGTAACTATATCAAATATAATGAAATACTATAGTATATATGTGTAACTATATCAAATATCATGAAATACTATAATATATAAGTGTAACTAAATGAAATATAATAGTATATAACTGTAACTATATCAAATATAATAAAATACTATAGTATATAAGTGTAACTATATCAAATATAATGAAATACTATAGTATATAAGTATAACTATATCAAATATAATGAAATACTATAGTATATAAGTGTAACTATATCAAATGTAATGAAATACTATAGTATATAAGTGTAACTATATCAAATATCATGAAATACTATAATATATAAGTGTAACTAAATGAAATATAATAGTATATAAGTGTAACTATATCAAATATAATGAAATACTATACTATATAAGTGTAACTAGATGAAATATAATAAAATACTATAGTATATAAGTGTAACTGAATCAAATGTAATGAAATACTATAGTATATAAGTGTAACTATATCAAATGTAATGAAATACTATAGTATGTAAGTGTAACTAAATGAAATATCATGAAATACTATAATATATAAGTGTAACTATATCAAATATAATGAAATACTATAATATATAAGTGTAACTATATCAAATATAATGAAATACTATAGTATATAAGTGTAACTATATCAAATATAATAAAATACTATACTATATAAGTGTAACTAAATGAAATATAATAAAATATAATAGTATATATAAGTATAACTATATCAAATATAATGAAATACTATAGTATATAAGTGTAACTATATCAAATATAATAAAATACTATAGTATATAAGTGTAACTATATCAAATATAATGAAATACTATAATATATAAGTGTAACTATATCAAATAAAATGAAATACTGTAGTATATAAGTGTAACTATATCAAATATAATGAAATACTATAGTATATAAGTTTACCTATATCAAATATAATGAAATACTATAGTATATAAGTGTAACTAAATGAAATATAATGAAATACTATATTATATAGGTGTAACTATATCAAATATAATGAAATACTATAGTATATAAGTGTAATTATATCAAATATAATGAAATACTATAGTATATAAGTATAACTATATCAAATATAATGAAATATTATAGTATATAAGTGTAACTATATCAAATGTAATGAAATACTATAATATATAAGTTTAACTAAATGAAATATCATGAAATACTATAATATATAAGTGTAACTATATCAAATATAATGAAATACTATAGTATATAAGTGTAATTATATCAAATATAATGAAATACTATAGTATATAAGTTTAACTATATCAAATATAATGAAATACTATAGTATATAAGTTTAACTATATCAAATATAATGAAATACTATAGTATATAAGTGTAACTATATCAAATATAATGAAATACTATAGTATATAAGTGTAACTATATCAAATATAATGAAATACTATAGTATATAAGTGTAACTATATCAAATATAATGAAATACTGTAGTATATAAGTGTAACTATATCAAATGTAATGAAATACTATAGTATATAAGTGTAGTTATATCAAATATCATGAAATACTATAATATATGAGTGTTACTAAATGAAATATAATAGTATATAAGTGTAACTATATCAAATATAATGAAATACTATAGTATATAAGTGTAACTATATCAAATATAATGAAATACTATATTATATAAGTATAACTATATCAAATATTGAAATACCCCAAAGGTTATAGAAATGGCAAAATGGTAAATAAAATTTTTTGGACTTCTTTAAAATCAGATTTGGGGAAGAAAAATCAGAAAAGAGGTAAAATTGGGGATCGACCCTCGTCTTCGTCTCCTGTGAGCCTTCCAGCGGAGCAGCTCGCGTCTCCTTCTCCAACTCCCTTTCGTGTTCAGCCATTCATCCCGCCGGCGAGCTCGACCCGGCCACCGCTCCCTTTCCCTGAGGCGAGAAGAGCCAGTTGATGTGCGAACTAGCCACGGTGCGAATCGCTGCTGAAGATCGAGCCACTGCTGCTGTAGACCGGACCGCTGCTGTTGTTGCTGCAGTTGTTGCTGCTGGTGGACTGATTTTCCGACGAACGGGAAGCTCAAACCGGTGGCGAGTTCAGCAGATGACAAGGTATTGTTGGTGGGAAGGGTTTTCTTCCCTTCGATCTGAATTTTTGGGGCAACCGAGTGCTACTGGACCTTCGTGTGTGCAGATTTGGCTGAATTGCAAGGGTATTGGACAGCACTTATAATTGTTTGATTGAGTTTTTGTTGAATCTGTGCAGCCCACACTTTGTTTGGAGCAATTGGGTTGATTTTGGTGGGGGTTTGCTGATTTGAATTTTGAAGGTATGATTTTAGGGTTTGAAATTTGGGGTTTATTAGTTGTGACTCAATATGAGTAATTAATGCCAGGGATTTGCTCGGATTGATTTCGCAGGTTCGTTTGAGTTGGTTGGAGGTCTCTGAGGTCGTGGTTGTCGAGTTTAAGGCAAGATGATTCTTGCTAACCCTTCGTATATTTTTTATAAAATTACTTTCGTGCTTATCTTGTTCAGTAATTGATTTTACTCTTGTCTGAGTATGTTAATTTGGATTATCGATTGTGGAGTTACTTGGTTGAATGTGTGTGTGTGTGTTAGTATTTGTCTCGTGTTGTGTTTGATTAAATGTTGACGTGGTAGTCAATCGTGACTAATGGTGATTAATTGTGATTGTTTGAAAGTGTGTGAATATGTGTGTGCATGTGTGTGTGTGTGTGTTAGTATTTGTTTCGGGTTGTGTCTGATTAAATGTTGACGTGGTAGTCAATTGTGACTAATTGTGATTGGTTGTTGATTAACTTGATGGTGAAATTCCGTTATATGATA
The DNA here is from genome assembly GCA_027886185.1 of Rheum nobile. NCBI lineage: Eukaryota > Viridiplantae > Streptophyta > Magnoliopsida > Caryophyllales > Polygonaceae > Rheum > Rheum nobile. Next base: position 179,811 of record WOAB01000901.1, on the reverse strand, counting down.
TTAGTTATTGTGTGTTGTGTTTGATTGCGGGTTGATCGTGATAGGTGGTGGGTTGTTGGTGGATTGGTGATGGTTGGTTATGGAGCCGGGGTGAGGGTGTGACCTTATCCGACCGCTTGAGGGTGTGACCTCCGTTGGTTAAGGCTAGGTTGGATGGTTGAAAGTCCCATCCGGTGGTGGGTGGTTGGTGGATTGGTGATGGTTGGTTATGGAGCCGGGATGAGGGTGTGACCTCATCCGACCGCGTGAGGGTGTGACCTCCGTTGGTTAAGGCTAGGTTGGATGGTTGAAAGTCCCATCCGGTGGTGGGTTGGATTGTGTGTTGCCAATTGTGTGTATTGACAGTTGTGTGTGTTGGATTGTGTGTGAATTGACATATGTGTGTATTGACAGTTGTGTGTGTTAGACTGTGGGTGTTGACATGTGTGTGTGTGTGTGTGCAGTTGTGTGTGTTGACACTTGTGTGTGTTGGTAGTTGTGTGTTGGATTGTGTGTGTGGACGTGTGTGTGTGTTGACACTTGTGTGTGTTGGCAGTTATGTGTTGGATTGTGTGTGTGGGTGGTTGTGTGCTCGGTTTTGGGTTGTGTGCTTGATTATTGGTTGTGTGCTTAGTTAATGGTTTTGTTTGCGGATATTGGTGGGGTGTTTGATTATTGGTTTTGTGTTAGACTTTGGTTGTCGGTTGGTTGTAGTTAGTAGTCGTTTGTTGATTGTTGTTAGTGGTGGTTGTGGGCTATTGTTGTCCATTGGTAGTGGTTGTTGGATCTTGGTGTGAATTGTTTGAGAAGATTGGTTATGTTGATTGATTAGGAAGGTTGGTTTCCCATCTTGAGGGTGTGGGTCAATATGGGTTGGGTTGAGGTGTATGGGTTGCGGTCCATGTTAACGAACAGGCGGCACCAGAAGGGTGGCTGGCCTGGGTCATTATTTTGTCATGTTTATATAAGGTGATGATTGTCTTGCTTGTGCTTATGTATTCGTTGATGCGAAGGTTGGTTGGAATGTGTTAGTACAGTAGTGAGTTCGGTATGTTTGGTTAGCCTTGGTTACGTGTTGATCGTAATATATGTATATATGTTTTGTAAAGTTGATAATTGAGGTGTTAGTAGTAAAAAGAAAGATGGATTGGATGTGTTAGTAATTTTGGATTGGATCGTCTTATCCGTTTATACTTGTGGTGAGGTTGAGGTTGGATTAAGTAATGTTAGTATATTGAAGAGTTGGATAAGAGGGGTAATGAATGATTATGTGATAGTGTGTGTTTATGTTTTGATGTGTGGTCGATATTGGTTGGTTGATATGATAGTGATATTATATATATATGGTGTGGCATGTTGTTGTTTGGTATTATTGGATTGTTGTGATAAACCTCTGAATTTTTTTTAACTGTTTTGGCTTGAGGAGTCTTGCCAGTCTTTCGCGAGACTGACCAACTTCGGTTTACGTGCCGCGGTTGGCTGGTGTATCGGGTCCACCAGTCAACTGGTCTTTGCAGGTTAGTAGCAACAAGCGGGTTCTGGATCACAAATTGGTCTTCACAGTTAAAGATTTAGTTTTGCATCGGATTTAAAAATGTTGTATTCGCTTTCGTGTTTTGGATATAAATTGATGTATTTAAACTGGATGACAGGTTTAAGTATTGATTCAATCTTGAACATGGATTATTGTTGATGATTTTTATGTAATTGGAAGAGTTTTGGATTTCTTTTCTTTTAAACCGCCTTATAGTCCTTCGGGGCTATGGCACTGTAGCACATCTGGCCCGGGGTGTTACAAATATAATGAAATACTATAGTATATAAGTGTAACTATATCAAATATAATGAAATACTATAGTATATAAGTGTAACTATATTAAATATAATGAAATACTATAGTATATAAGTATAACTATATCAAATGTAATGAAATACTATAGTATATATGTGTAACTATATCAAATATCATGAAATACTATAATATATAAGTGTAACTAAATGAAATATAATGAAATAGAATAGTATATAAGTGTAACTATATCAAATATAATGAAATACTATAGTATATAAGTGTAACTATATCAAATATAATGAAATAGAATAGTATATAAGTGTAACTATATGAAATATAATGAAATACTATAGTATATAAGTATAACTATATCAAATATAATGAAATACTATAATATATAAGTGTAACTATATCAAATATAATGAAATACTATAGTATATAAGTGTAACTATATCAAATATAATGAAATACTATAGTATATAAGTATAACTATATGAAATATAATGAAATACTATAGTATATAAGTATAACTATATCAAATATAATGAAATACTATAGTATATAAGTGTAACTATATCAAATATAATAAAATACTATAGTATATAAGTATAACTATATCAAATATAATGATTAATAGAATAGCGAGGATGAATTAAAGAATGGTTCAAAATAAAGGGTGAAACCTGTACTCAGATTTTCAAATATATGTGAAACTAAACTTTAATTGTTTAGATTTTAAGAAAATTTTGTATAGTTTTAGAGTTTATAATGAGTAATCTAAAAATTAAAAATTAAATAAAAATAGGATTAATCATAAAATAACACATATACAAAGTGGCTACATTTATTGGTATGAGCCTTATATTCAAATATTTATGAGATACCGTATCTTGTAGGATGAAGATTTTGTTAATTGGATAAATTAAGATTGCGATACTTTTCACTTATGAGATAATTAACATGAATAAAAAAATATATTAATTAATACTATATTAGATATATTTTTCTTCTTTCAGTTTGTATAAATGCTAGTACTATTTTGGCTTATATAAATTTGATAACTGATTTATTGTTTCAACTTATCTAATGCAGAACATTTAAAACATGAGTTTATCAATGATTATGTTAGTGGTAGATTTATACACGTTAATTCAATTACAAAGATTGTATTGATACTCTATTTTATATTGAATAATATGATTAGAAGGTGTAATTTTAAACGATATCATATCTTTGAATTTGCTCTTTATTTTAAAATTACATATTTAGTCAAAAACTTCATTTATCAAAAAGTTATTAAAAGATTAATATTAATACTAAAATCTCCGAGTTATTTATGTGATTTAGGATCGGGTGGCACTGGTTATTTATGTGATTTCAGACTATCGAGTTTGGGTTTTCATGATGTGATTTCAAATCAGTCAACTTTGGGTTTTCGGATGATTTCGGATTGGGGAACTTCGGGTTTCGGATGATTTCGGATCGGGGAACTTCGGGTTTCGGGTGATTTCGGATCGGACAACTTCGGGTTTTCGGGTGATTTCTGATCGAACAATTTCGGGTTTTCGGGTGATTTCGGATCGTGCAACTTCGGATTTTCGAGTGACTTCGGGTCGGGTGACTTTGGGTATCGGATTGCTAACGGGCTAGCCCGTTCGGGTTATTTTTGCGTTCGGGCTAGTCGGTTTGGATCGGGTCAGGCTCGGGTAAACATTTTTGTTGTTCTTTTCGGATATCGAACGGGTTCGGTTTCGGGCGGGTCATTCGGATCGGGTCAAGTTTTGACAGCCCTAGTTAGGATTTAGGGTTTAGGGTGTAGGATTTAGGGTTTTTAAAAGCTTAGGGGGTCAAGGAGCTAATTTATTTAATTAGGAGTCCAAACTTGCTATTTGAACCCCCTTAAGGGGTCAAAAATCCTAAGGATCGTATTTTATTTTGGTATATTTCCGTTGGTGTTCCTAAGTTTTAAGTTATTAAGATTGGTGTTTCTAAATTAATTATTTTTTCAGTTGGTGTTTAAGGTTTTAAATTTATTTACTTCGTAATTATCTCTGTATATCTACCCTTCTGGTTCGAAATAATCAAATTGAAGCTTATCATTTTTATATCCATTGTCCTTAAATTAGTAGAATTCAACTCCTAAAACACCTAAATCCATACCTGAATCATCTTGATTTGAATTTCGAAACAACAACTTATTTTCGAACCAGAATTCAAATCGGAATAGTTTGGTATGAATTTAGGTGTTTTAGGAGTTGAATCATGCTAATTTAAGGGTGATGAACACAATGGTAGGATTGGATTTGAACAATTTGAACCAGAATGATATGAATATGGAGAAGTTTGGTTACTAAACAAACAAACCCAAAACCTTAGGGATATCAACCAGAAAAAATTAATCACGAGATACCAACCAAAATATTCTTAAATTCAATGATACCATCCGAAATTTCCCATTCATTTTTTGTCACTGCAAAGTGCTTACAATGTCCTTTACCACCACACACATACTGGCATGTTTTTTTCAATAATGTATATCATAAATCCTTGCCACCTCTTGATGGCATAAAGAATGAGAAATCAATTACTGAATTTGTCATTATTACACAGAGGGTGAATTATATGAGAATGGGTATGTTAATGTGGGGACATGTACACATAGTGCAAAATATATAAATACTAGAGGGCATAGGTTATATATATATATATATTAATTTTATTGGTTTTAATTGAGAAAAGAAATTAAAAAAATTATTTTAAACATTTACAGCTTTCACAACACAAACATTGACATAACTTTGAATATTTTAGTATGTTAGGTACACAAATAACAACTCACTTTTGTTCACCAAGCTAAGCTGGAGAATTTGTCATTTTTTTATGGACAAAGACACACTCAGATGCTATTGTAGAGAATAAATAACAATTTAGAATTTGTTGCCTTCTTATTTTGTCAATCATCATGTTCAAAACGTTTTAAGTAGATCAAACATCTTATCTGCAACTCTTAGATCCAATATCGTATGAAACTAAGAAATTCATTTACCCGTGATAGCATTGTATCACTTTGATTATACATAGTAATAAGCTTTAGTAGGTTGTGATCTATTATATTTGATTTTGTATGTCTTCGTATTATACACACCATTTACAATTTTTTTTTATAGAAATGAACATGCATTTGAAAGGGTTATCGAACGGTTAAGTTATACGACAATTAATTGACATATAGAATGTTGTTAAAAAATTATGATCATAGTTTTTATTACTTGTATATATTTAGTAAAAGGGGTTACATGTTTTAAAAGTACCAAAGGAGTCACAAAGATAGATGATATTATAACAATAATTAATGATCAATTATGTATATATATACGTACAAACTTGTACTCCTATGGAGTATGTAGTAAACATATAGCAAGCAAAAATGCTTATTGCTTAAGCTATTATTCAATGAATCTCTTATTTGGCATCAAAATTTTAGATAATTAAATAATATAATAATATAAGTTAAATTTAACTTTTTTTATAGTACATATATTGTAAAAAAACCTTCATTTGTAGTGGACAATACCATCGACCACAATAATCATATATATACTCATGATCTCAATTCTTTTGGTCACTTTAGTAAATTAATTATAGTTATTGCATGTAGCCATGCAAATAATTCAGTGATCAGTTAAAACTTTCTCATTTAAGAATAAAAACATATTGCTATTTTCTTTACTAATAGAAGTTTACCAATTGATCACATATACAACGTTGTGATACCGGTAGGAAATGACCTCAAGGAATTCAAAACCATCCAAAAATCTACATTTGACAAATGTATATTTTTAGTTTTAAAGCTGTTAAAGAGTAGTAATTATTGGCTTAGTTATTATTATACAAAAAATTAATTAAATATTCTCATTGTGGCTTGAAGCTAAAGAATTTATGGGAAAAAGTATTTTGAAAAAAAAAACAGAGCTAATAAAATAGCTTAAGCTTTCAATTTGGCTCATGTGAATGAGCATCAGTAGTCCATGAGAATTGTGATAAAGTGCTCAAGAGATCGAGATTATACTTGCCACTGAACAAAATATCAACAAAAAATACACAAATATCAATTCAAATTCCAATTCATAAAATGGGGAACAAAAAAACATACAAAATTTCAATTACAACTCATAAAATAAATATCAATAAAGTAACCATATAAAAATCTAATCCAAGTAATAATAGGAATAAAGTGTAAGAAAATCATAAGAAATGTGGATTGAGATCTTTTATTTTTTTAGAATGGATGTCTTGTATTCGAATGGCCTTTATATAGAGATAAAATTTCTCTTTATGGTCATATACATTTGTCATCTACATTAAACCTATCTCTAATCAATTAGGAGTTTGAAATATGAAGTTACGATCTATAATTTAAATTTGATTAATTGACATAGGAAACATGTATTGAAGATGTAACAGTCATAACAAAATATATTACTGTAAATTTGAAATAATGTTTAATCTAATATCTTAAATGAGTTCATTTCTTAAAAAAAAATAATAAATTTCCGTATAAAAGTTATGTACAAGTGAGTTTGAACGACCATACAATCGTTTTTAAATATATTTGTTCCCGTCAAAGTTGATGTCCAAGTGAGTTTGAATGACCCAAACGTTACTAATGTTGACATAATTATCATTGATATGAGTATATCACAAATTAGTATAATGAAATTTTCAATTTCTTGATGTTGCAATTCGATGGCCGGTAACTTTTTCATGTTCTAATCCTCTTTTTAATTACTTCTTCCAAAATGTATACTTTTATTGATAATATTTTTTCTTAAGTGACTATTAATTATTATTTATTATATACAATAGGGGAATATGTTACACATTTTTCAAATCAGTTACATTTCTAAGATAACGTTTGCAACAAACTTATCCTACCAAATAATCTTCCATTAACTTGGTTTTCTCCCTATATTGAATTTGATAGTTGATGTCTATTCGTTGATTTTAATTTTATAATTTATTTCGATTTACACAAAAATAATTGAAGGATTTTAGAACTACATTGGGTTTGTAACGTGAAAATTGAAAAGTAGTCATTTAGAGTTATGGAAATAAAAAATATTACAATAAGTATGAAAAATGCAATGTATGCATTAAAATTAGGTGTTTAAGTTTGAATGTTGGTAGTGGATTTGAGAGTTTTATGAAGATTATATTGGCCTGTTTTAACTTGAATGAGTTTAACTTGAATGAGGTAAGTAGTATTTTAATTTTTAAGTGATTAGCTAAATTATTACATTAAAATAATTTGTAATTTAATCCTGATAAGGTGGATACAATATTTGTTTTGGTACTCAAGTGGATACAATTTTTTATATTCGAATTATGTTATTTGGATTTGTAATGTCTTAATTTTGATATATTGTTTTACATTTAATTATGTATTTTTATGTTATATAGAGATTTTGATTTATATATGTAGAGTAAGGTTCAAGTGCATAATGATCTTAGGATGTAAAGTGAGAAATAATTAGGGTCATTAGATCTAATAGATGGATGTATAAGATTGGAGTAATAAAATTATAAATATTATTATTTTCATAATATTTTTTATTAAATTTTTTTTGAAATTAATATTTTTTTTTAAAAATGATTTTTTTTCCCGAAAATTAATTTTTTTCCCCCAAAATATTTTTTTCAATTTTTTTTTCTTTTCTTTTTTTCAAAATATATTTTGCTTAATTGTATTGTATATCAAGTGCATAAATAAGCATTAAAAGTACATCTATAATGAATATAAAGTGCATATATAAGCATATTTTTAATTGTCACATAGAGTGCATCTTTAATAGGATAAAGTGCATAATATAATATGTAAATGTGCATGTTTAACATATATATTAAATGTGCACATTATAAGCAGTGTATGTTTAATATGTTAAAAGTGCATATGTTAATATGTTAAAGTGCATATTTATCATGTTAAAGTGCATACTTAATATGTTAAAAAGTGCATATGTAATTATGTTAAAATGGATGCTCAATATTCCAAATTAAGTGCATGCATGTGTGAGTATATTAAAGTGCATGTTTAGTAATCTAAAGTTAAGTACATATGTAAATATATTAAAGTGTATGAATAGCATGTTAAAGTGCATGATTAAAATGCTAAAGTGCATGGTACTAATTTTTTAAGGAAAATATTCGTGAAAAAATAAGAATATATTTTTTGGAAAAAAATATTTTAAAAAAAAAAATTGGAAAAAAAAATATTTTTTGAAATTTTTTCAGAAATTAAAAAAAATATAAAATTTAAAAAGTTGGTTATATTTACAAGTTTGTTACTCCATGTGTTTTAATCTTAATTCTCCATTCTTACAATCTAATGGCTAAAATTACTCCTTATTTTACACCCTAAACACTCTCCTCATATGATCCTTACTCTATATATGTAACTATGAGTAGTACAAAAATAAATTGTTTAGTTAGGCATGAAGAAGACCATAAAACAAATAAAAATATATAATCTAATTGTGATTTGAATTTTTCAATTGCATTTACCAAACCACCTCAAATTGTCTACCTTTTTTGTAAAAATCTCACATTGTTTACTTAGGTATGAAGAAGACAATAAATGTATTCGTATTTCCTTTTTAGGTTTTTTTTTCTTTTTTTTGGTTTTTTAATGTTACTTTTAGGTTTACTTATTGATATAATTATCAAGTCCTATAGATTTTAGTGGCTGATTTAAAAAAATTAAATAACTCCTTAGGTTTAGGGAAAAAATATCAAAAATTAAATTGTTTCTAAGAAGAATTGAACTTTCAACTTTTTGTTTTATAATTTATGAAGTCACTTCACTAAATCATTGAGATAAAATAAAATATTTGACTTCTAGTGGAACGTACAAATAAAATGAGATGGAATTTATGAAGCATTAAATAGGCAAAATGTCTACTTTATATATTTATAGATAGATAGGATGTTGATCCGGTGAGAAATGACGCTTATGTGAGAACGTGAGAATACGCACATACAGGTAAAAATCCATGAACATCATAAGATATGCATGAAATTTTGTCTGTATGTACATGAGTTTTCACTTACACATAGTCACATATATAGTCAAAAACATATGCACATACAGGAAACAATCCATGCACATCTCGAGGTGTGCATGAATTTTCGTCTGTATGTGCATGAGTTTTAACTTACACATAGTAAAAAATATATGTACATGTAGGTAAAAATTCATGCACATATTGTGATGTGATGAATTTTTGCCTGTATGTGCATGAGTTTTCACTTACACTGAGTCACCATGTAGTCACAAATTTATGCGCATACAGGCAAAAATCCATGCACATCTTAAGGTGTGCATGGATTTTTGCTTGTATATGCATCAGTTTTCACCTACCAAAGTCATGCACATACAGTCATAAATCCATATACATTCGGCATTCTCACGTTCTCACCTAAGCGTCCATTCTCACATGAACCTTTTCCTTTATGAATATGAGAAAATAAATGGCACTAACGTATTATATTGAAAAAATGTATAACATATGCGCATATATTTTATATTGTAATATGTATTCATTTATTTTGTATTGTATGTATATTTCTTGTGTGATGTCTGTGCAAAAAATATGAGTATTGTACTATAACGCATGTAATTAATTAGACATCTCCATGTCCCTATAGCCCGTGAAACTTGGCACTATCAATCAACTTACATAATAGCATGTATTGAGTCATTTATGTCCAATTTAATGACTTAGACTACAGACAACTCATAATTCATAATATCAGTTCACTTAATAGGGTTTCATCCACCATAACTTTTATGATGATCCTATTTGATGATTATAAATTATTAGGATATTTTATTTAATTCCAAACCATAATTAAATAATAATGAAACTTTATTTCAAAAACAAACATGATGCAATGTTTCAACAATCATGAAATCATCATTCATAATCTCAAAACAATACAATCTCAAAGTCATTCTCCAATGTGCTTGAGACTCTTAGCCCTAGTGATTGTCACGCTTGGGCTTAGGTAGAGGTTTAGTCAACGGATCTACAATGTTGTCATCCGTATATATTTTGCAAAACTTCACATCTCCTTAACGACTAACTCATCATCTCCTCCATACACCAAGAGATCATCTTTAGTGCTTCTTAAGTACTTTAGGATGTTCTTAGCTATATTTCAGTGTGCTTCATCTGGATTCGATTGATATCTGATGCACATACTCAAAGCAAAAGCAACATCTAGGCGAGTACAAATCATGACATACATGATGGATCCTACTGCTGATGCATAAGGAATCCTGCTCATTCTCTCTTGCTCAGCATGTGTCACTGGATACTGCTTCTTGCTGAGATGTAAGTCACGCAGCATAGGCAATAATCCCTTCTTGGAGTTCTTCATATTGAACCTATCAAGAACTTTATCCACATATGTTCCTTGACTTAGTCCAATAAGTCTCTTAGACCTATCTCTATAGATCATGATGCCTAATATGTACTCGGCATCTCCTAAGTCCTTCAAGCCATTACTTAACAGACTCCAGCATATGAATGTCATTTCCAAAGAGTAGTATGTCATCCACATACAAGACCAGGAAGACCACTTTGCTCCCACTATGCCTTTTGTCAATACAAGGTTCTTCTTCACATCTGATGAAGTCAAACTGTTTGACCACTTCATCAAATCAAAGGTTCTAACTCCTTGATGCTTGCTTAAGTCCATAAATGTACTTCTTAAGCTTGCATATTTTTCTAGGATTCTTTGGATCCTCAAAACCCTCAGGCTGTGTCATGTATACATCATCTTCTAAATATCCATTTAGAAAAGCGGTCTTGACATCCATTTGCCAGATCTCATAATCATAATGAGCTGCAATTGCTAGGAGTATCCGAATGGATTTAATCACGACGAATGGAGAGAAGGTTTCATCATAGTCAGTATCATGAATCTGTTTAAAGCCTTTTGCAACCAGTCTCGCTTTGAAAACTGTTACGTTTCCATCCTTATCTGTTTTGAGTTTGTAAACCCATTTGCACCCTGTCCCTATGGGTACTACCCCATCTGGTAAATCTATCAAGTCTCATATGTGATTCTCAAACATGGAATCCATTTCAGACTTCATGGCAATACGCCATTTCTCAGAGTCTGGACTCGCCACAACTTGCTTGTATGTATTAGGCTCATCGCTTTCTAAAAGCAGGATGATGCGACCATGCCCCCCTTGACGGCCATAGAAGAAGAAGCCATGACTGTGAGCTCAGAAGGGCCAAGTACGAAGACTGCGATCTTCCTTCCACTACTCGCATCGAGCACAGAGACCGCGATCTTCGTCATACTTCTCGCATCTGGTACAGAGACCGCGATCTCCTTCAAGCGTCTCCAGCCAAGCCCAGAGATCGCGTTCTATCTCAAGATCCTCGCATTCAATGATGAACGCGTTCTTTGAATTGTTTTGTATTTATTGAACATTATTATTTTCAGTGTTTTTCTTTGGGGTGTGTGTTCCACGCGTGTCGCGTGGGCCAACCCATTAAGCGAGACTCAGCCCATCCGAGTCCCGCTATCTCCTATAAAAGGCCATCTCGACCTTTTATATTAGGTTACGTCTAATTTGAATCAAAGCTTAAGTTTGAGAGCCTATCGCCTCCTTCCTTTGATTGGACGTCAACACCTCTGACTTCTCATCTCCTTCACTCCGCCGCCGACGCTACGGCAATCGCTTGATTCTTCAAGCCAAGTCTTTCTTCGCATCTCCCTTCACTCTGCTGCCGATGCTACGGCCCAAGACTTGTCTTTTCAAGTCATCTATCCCCTCCAACAATCGCTTCCGCCATCGCAATACCACCATCAATCATCGCGTTCACCAACTCACACGAGGCCCCAAACACCGTGTTCCACTCATCCAACCACAGAAGCAACCCACGCGACTTCCCATCAAGATCATCGATCCAACATTCACAAGCAGGAACGCATCACAGGATGTCCAAACTCGCACTCATTATGAAATCAATGTATCTATTTGGTTGCGCTTTGGGCCTATCTGATCTATGTGTGGGCTGAACAACAAGAGGTTCTGCCATAACATTTTATGGACCCTCATTGGAATCAGATTCCGAAGAAACAATAGGAAAGGGGTCTTGCGACTCAACTACCTCCGGCGTATGAGTTCCCTCTCCTTGCAGGATTAGGTCCTCAAATATCATCGTCTCTGACATAGAGTAATCCATGTCACCTTATTGCTCAGTTTGTTGCTCTTCTAGAACTTCTTTGAGATCAACATTTCTCCCACTTGACTTTTTGGAAACAAATTCTTTTTCCATAAAGACATTATCCCTAGCAACAAATACTTTGTGCTCACTAGGATTGTAGAAGTAGTATCATTTAGTTTCCTTAGGATACCCTATAAAGAAGCACTTATCTGATTTGGGTGCAAGCTTATCTACTAGTAAACGTTTTACATAAGCTTCACATCCCCAGATCTTTAGAAAATACAAACTTGGCATCGACATAAAAGATAGTATCTTTGAAAATAGAAAAACGCTGACCTTTAAGAGTAAAATCATAGCCTTCTAAATCCAAAACACAAGTCACAATCATGTTTCTAGTAATAGACGAGACAAAATAACAATTATTAAGTTCTAATACTAAACCAGAAGGTAAAAGTAAACTATAATCTCTAAGTGCAGCAACCCTTGCCCCATTTCCAATGCGTACGTCTACCTCTCCTTTAGCTAAGCTTCTACTTCTTCTTAGTCTCTCCACATTCGAAATAATGTGAGAACCGCATCATGAGTCCAATACCCAAGTTAAAGCTTTAGCTGTTAGGACTTCTATAACATATGTACCTAAATTGGAACTCACAGTTCCATTCTTTTTATCTTCCATGTATTTCAGGCAGTTCCTCTTCCAATGACCCTTGGCATGGCAGTAGAAACAGTCATGGTCAACCGCTACTTTATCCTTTTCAGAAGTCTACTTGGGTTGTGCAACTTGCTTGCCCTTCCCTTGCACGTTCTTCTTCTACTGTCCAGATGCCCCTTTCTTGAACCATCTTCCCTTGTTGACCATCAAGATCTCTTTCTTGGTGTCAACAAGGAGATTTTGCTCAGCTGTTTTGACCTTCCCATGTAGCTCTTCAAGTGTTTTTCCAACTCCATTCATATTGAAGTTCAACTTGAATTGAGCAAATCTATCATGCAAAGAGTGGAATATGATGTATGTAGCCAACTCTTAACTATAGGGGTGGCCAAGCCTTTCCATGTTCTCAAAATGTCCAATCATATTGAACATATGAGCACTAACTGGCTTGCCTTTCTCAAGCTTGCAATCAAGAATTGCCTTATGAGTCTCATACCTCTCCATTCTCGCTTGCTCCTGAAACATAACTTTTAGGTTGCAAATGATGGGGTAGGCGTCCATCCTCTCAAACCTCTTTTGAAGGCTCGATTCCATGGAAGTCAACATAAGACAAGTGACAATCACTGACTTATCTTTGATATGCTTTTCCTCTACTATCTCCTCTGGAGTAGACATAGCAGTCAATGTTGGGATAAGGGTGTCAAGGACATTCTCTCTTCCTTCAGACCTGAGAACAATTCTCATATTTCTTTCCCAATCGAGGAAGTTGTTTCCGTTCAGCTTATTCTTCTCAAGAATCGAACGTAAGTTTATGATGGTTGGGTTATCGTTTCTAGAAATGATATCTACAACAGAAATAACATGCAAAATGTAAATCATGCTTGTCATGCAATAACTTAAAATTTTTTAAACATGTTTTAAACATAAATAAGCTAGTTCCATTTTATCCATTTTAAATTCCCTTTTGAATAAAATGATTCCAAGATCCTATTTCATATAAGACTTTAGGCGTACTTTGGCACTTTCTTAAATCCTATGTGATCAAGGTAAGTAACTTTTACTAGTTATAACATTTATAACTCTTGGTTGATAGATTACATCTTATGTCAAATCTATCCCATGCATCAAAATCCAAAACTTTATCTTTTGGTATTTTGTTGAGTATAACCAAATCAAGGTTGTAAACCTCTTATATAGATTAACCCGTACTATCCCAAGGTCAAAGTATGAACACCTTGCTTTGGCAAAACCTATCCATCAAATTCCAAGGGCCTCGTAGCTTATGATTTGGAAAGACAAAATCTCAATTTTCTTTTAAGGGAACTAGGTTTATCATACAAGTCTATTTACTAGTGAACTAAATAGCATAAATTAACAAGCAAGTATAAACTTAGAGATATTTAAAGCAAAACAAATGCAATAAATAAATGTGATCCTAGTATAGACCCTAAAAATCCATAAGATCTAATCTTCATAGATATTTCTTGTCTCTTGGAGCTCCATCATTGATTCTCCTCCGGATCTCCATCCATGAATCTTCATAGGATCTTCTTCTCTTGTATTACATAATGTAAATCTAATCTAATTTCTTGAAAATTAAATTACAAAAATACATAACGATACGCAGATCGTGTACAAGAAAACAATAATGATACGCAAATCGTATTTTCTATCCTATTTGGGCCATACCAGTCACCGCATGCAATAATAATATCATAATATTAAATCATACATGCAAAATATAATATCAAATATTAAGAGACAATAATAGACTATCAATCGTATTAATAGACTTTCAAGATTAAATTAATTAAATTATCCAATAAAATCATTAATCCAATCTTCTTATTATTTTAATTCAATAAAATTATATATGGAATTAATACCAATATTAATCATTATCATGTATAATTGGATAAAATATACTCTAGAGATAAAGATATCTTGTTATCATATCGAATTAAGGTAGTTAGAATCTTATGTTAACAAACCCTAACCCTAATTCAGTCCCCACCCTAGCTGCACCATGCATCCACCACCCCATCCAGCCCGTGGAGACAGCCGCCCCCTCGGATCGCCGCCGCACCACCCCCGGCCTGCCGCTGGCCACCATGCACCGCCGTGAGCCACTTTTGGCCACCCAGCCACGGTTTTACCCCTTCTCCCACTCAAATTTTGTAACAATTACACATTTTGATGATTTTAAGGATAATATGGTGTAATTTTCAGAAATTTAATATTTTGAAAAATTAATGTATGAACCAATTTCATACAAAATTAATCAACTTTGAGCATTCAAGACATGAAATTCTAAATTTCTAGGGTTTGAATCAATTTTCACTAACATGAAAAATCAATTATTTTTATGTGTGATTATGATTTATACAAGAAATCATATCTCTTGTATAAATTAAACATACAAATCGATTTTAAGGTCAAAATTAAGCAAAAAAATCGGAATTTTAGCATGCATAATTTCGGTCAAGTGGCTGAAATTTTCCGAGTATATTAAGCACACAAAAGTCACAACTTTATGCATCCAATCAATTAAAATCACAATTTTAATCATACAAGTTAATCTATACATCAATTTTACCACTAGATTGAACCAAAATAATAAATAACATGCATCAAAATTAACAACTTTAATCATGATTAAAAAACTATCTAAAATATCTGGATTATTAATCTCCATTATAATTCTATTCTATTATTAGTAATTGTCATCTTGGTTAAAGAACACATATTCCTTCATGGTGATTCCAAAATCTTGTTAGCCTTGGTGAGAGTTTTTCACAGTGATCTTGTTATGGGGTAACTTTACCAACTGCTAGTGCTCGTTCGGTTGAACTTCGGATCAAATTCATGTTTGAAGATGTGGAATTCTCAAGAAACATCGGCCTGCTAGTGCATTATGCTCTCTCATCGATCTCTTACATTTATTGTCAATCTTAAAAATCATATTATTCATGGTTGATGGTCAGAGATGGGTTGGATTGCCCAGAAGAGAGTTACTGGCTAGGCGCCCGGTTAAGTTGAACCTGTTCAAACTTGTAATGCTAACTTGTCTATGCACAAGATAGAGCTTTCCAATGTAACAGGTGATGTCAACAACAGCTTTTCCTATAACATCATGATTCATGAATTTGTTCGATTCTTTTTTCACTAGGATCTTCACAAGATGAGGGGAGAAGGGTTAAGGAATATGAAAAATCTACTACACAACAACTTTCAATTGCTTTTGAAAAGCTCCAAATGTAAATGGTGACTAACGTATATAGTGAGCCACCTCCTGTTAACGAGTGTGTTGACTACAATATCCAGCAGCTGCAGCCTTTTGGTTCTTGGGCTCCTTCGAACCAACGATCCCATGATGGATTCACAGGGCCGATCGTTCTGCCAGTCGAGCATGAGAACAGCATGTAAGCAAAAAGAGTTGGTTGGTTTGAAGAAATTTCAAGACTATTGATAAGAGGCATTTACTCTGGCAGCAGCGGATCAGGTTTGGCTTCCACCGTGGTATGCAAACTGAAAGTTGCAAAACAAACGAAATTGAAGACCATCTTTTCCACCATTGCCCAAAGCAACAATTAAAATGTCTCATCATATTGAGTACTTACTCTTTACAGCCTGCTGAGGCTTTCTCCATCTTCTCCAGCTGATCCAATTCTCCCTATACACAAAAATCAACACTACTGGTCTTTAGGTAGGTTACATGTTCTCATGCTTCATCCTGCATTACTTGATCACTCGGCTTTCACAATAACGAGCAACCGAGACTACACCAACTATACGCTATGCATCAGCACCAACAGGAACAGGGAGTTAGGAGAGCAAGGCCTATAACTTTACAAGCAAGATCCAGAGAAGGGCTCATAACAATACACTAGCTCTACTAGCATCTTGTGATTATCCCCATTTATGCAGAGAGCTTAGCACAAGGAGAATCCCTCAAACATAAGCAAAGCACTATCTATCACTTACTATATCAAGAGAAGCTCAAAAGGTTATGAATTTTGAGATCAAGTACATAAATTAAATCAATTACAGAGCCAGCAATTATGAGACAACCACCATATGGACAGCCCTTCCACACTCTCAAATTACACCAAGTTATATATATTTAATGTCAGATACTATATAGTTTATTAAAGAGACTCAGGAACAGATATCTAAAATCCCACAACACCCATCACCGAAGTTCAAGCACACCTCAATTAGATTAATATTAAGACCATTGTACACCCACAAATTTCACCCTCTCTAAAATTATCGGTCATCTAAAACAAAATTGGGAAAAAAAACCCATAGTTATCTAGTCAACAAATGGAATATGAAAAGATGAAAACTTTGCAAAAAGAAGAAAGAAGAAAGGCACCTCAAGAAAGCCGGCTTCTTGTTCAAGGCGCTTCAGCTCGGCGAGAATTCGGTGTTTCCCTCTGTTCTCAGCGGCAGGATCCTGCCGATTCATACTTGCTCCTCCACTGATAAAAAAACCCTAATTTGGAGCAACCAAGCAAGCAGAGCTTCAAAAGTATAAGAAACCGAGGGAAGGCATTGTGACTGTGGTAGAGACTTCAGAAACGTAGAATTGGGGAGAAGAGAGGAGGAGATAGAGAAGAGAAGGTTCGTGAAAGACTTGTCGAATGTGTATGTGGTTTCTTCCTTTTTGTTTCTTCTGCTCCCTGGGCCTGTGAATAGGAAGAAGAAGAAGAAAAACTTTTGGTTCTTTCTCCACAGAGAGCAGGGGAAAAGCTGGTTTTCTTTATTTCATTTGTTAATTGAGAAAATGGTGTAGAACTTTATTTTATGTTAGTGTAGGGATTGTTTGGCAAATAAACACTACTGTAATGTAAATGATGATTCGTTGTCGTCTGGTTCAATAATGTATCATATACCTAAGTGCAAATAGGATCATAACTAGCAATATGTTTTGGTTAATAAAATATAAAACTAAAGTATTATCAAATATTTGTGGAAATTAATATGGTAAGTTATAATTCTAATTATCATACGTTTTTGTATGATTGACGGGCTAGAAATGCGCAATGCAAATATCGTTGATTAACCTAGTCAAAGTAAATGTCCTAACAGACCTACTAAACAGATGTATAGTAAGCAAGTAAGGGTCGAACCCACATGAAAGATCTGATGCAGTATGTAATTGTGATTGACAAGTAACAATAAATGGGGGTTTTAGTAATCAAGCAGAGCAAAATAAACAAGTTTAGTTGATAAGAAAATATGATTGGGAAAATAGTCCTACTAGAATGAGATCCACAATACAGAGTTATAATTTGATCACAGAAATCTATTCAATCCAAGTTCTTTTATTATTCTTATAGTTGTTCCCACCCTGATCTTAAGTACTACCAATTCTCACAGTTGTTGATAGACTTATCACTACATCAATGGAAAAGTACCTCCGATTCTCACAGTTGTCGGTGTACTTTACCACTAACACAACAATAGCAATGCACACAAGGATACTATACACAACAATCGTGTATGCTACTAGATATGCACTCGTATTCCACTATATGCAAATCCTAACAATTGATAAAAAGTATTCAACCTAGTTGATCAGGCTATGAAGAATAACAAGAAATCAATATTCAATATAACCAAGAGAATCAAACCAACACTTATAAGAATAAGAACAAGGAATATAAATCTCACAAATACATCAACTTTATTGCTTCAAACGTCTAGTAGAACAAAGGGAAAGTTAGTTTTCCATTCAGATGAGAATGAAAACCTAATGAAAAGTAAAACTGCGTACGAAGTAAAGTGCAAAGTAGTCTCTGCCTCTTAACCTAGAAAGATGACTTAAATAGGTTTTGGAAAATAAAGTTAACCCAATGCCAAATAACAAAGGAAACAAAATAATAAAATAACAAAGTCCGAAATTAAATAAAGGAAATAAATGTCTTTTGGACGCGCGACATTTAACACGGCCACCGCGGGGTGATGTGGCGAAAACCTACCCACAAGTGTATGGGGTCAGTTGTAGCTGTTCAAGTGTCGTTCCCACGAGGACAATGTAGTATCTATTATAGCTAAACTGGTAAGCTAAGTCGTAAGAAAGATTTGTTTGATTAAACTAAATAACAAGGATTGCAAATATAAGCAAACTCAAAGGATGTAAATTATCTAGGATTAAGGATCCCCACAATAAAGCCTTGGTAAGTTATCAAATATCACTACTAATTCCTTTCAGACAATAGTAGATGTATCTAAACTCCAACTAACAATCGCTGTCGCACAAAACTAATTAAATTTAGACCCATTGAGCACTTAGAATCTAGGATAAAACCGGGTTAACATTCACTTTCGTGCTCCGCTAATTCCAGACTAACCTAGGGTTTCTATGATAACTTAGAACTCCGCAAGAACAAACAAGTTTATTCAGGTTTAATTCTTAGTAATTCCAACAATAGTAATCTCCTTTCAGACTCATACCTTGTCTAATTCATTCATTAGGTTTCTCCTTTCAGACTCAACCTAATAGAACTCTAATTGATAAATTACCAATAGCATTATGAACCCTAGAATTGAATCAAATAAGAACTCATGCTACCAATTAAGATAAACACAATTTGCAAGCCTACCAATTCATTATTGGGATCACCCCAACCCTAGATAAAAGGGGTTTAGCCTAGCATGCTTGGAAAATCAATCAAAAACATTGTAGGAATCAGGAAAATCATTCAATTAGATTAGAAGAAGAGGAATACTTGATCGAATCCCGGAAACAATCTCCAATCTTCAACAATCTTCAAGAGAAATCTCCAAACCACAACTAGGGTTCTATGAATCTCTCAAAAACGATTAGAATAGCATAAGGGGTCTCTAAAAACCGGTCAAAAAAAGTATATATAGTCCCTCAAATAAAGAAAGGTCGAAAGAAACGAAATGTCACAAAAATTACATCGAGCACGGTTAACAGCCGTTTGGCACGGTTAAGGGTTAACCGTGCAAAATTACTGAGAGCTCCATATTCAACTCATGTGCAACTGCACGGTTAGCACCAGTTTGGCACGGTTAAGGGTTAACCGTGCAAAATTACTGAGAGCTCCATCTTCCACCTCATGTGCCATGCGATCCATCCTTTCCGCCCCCGTTGCCTGATAGCATCCTAGTGAACTCCAATGCGCATCCAAAGACCAGCAAATCCACCTGAAACATGCAAAAACTTGTGTAGACATCTAAACTCAACAAAACAATGAAACTAACTAGAAAAGATGGAAGAACACAAGAGAACAACCTATTCTAACACCTAAATGCACGTCCTAAATCTATATGAAATGGATGCTATCAAATTCCCTCTGTAACACCCCCAAATTTAACACTATTTGAAAGCGTTACTGCCGATGACCCCGGACGTAAACCCCGAAGTCACCCCAGGCTTTTCCAACGACATAACTGTCTTAAACATAGTTACAATACTAAAATCATAACTTTTATTAAACCACATGATCGCGGAATTTCACGATTCCAACAACGACCCAAATACATCATCAGAATAATTACAACGGAAGACTTTAAAATATTACGAAAAGGGTTGTGATCGTAGTGATCACCTGCCCAAGGATCTTAACCTGATTAAAAACAATAAAAACATCCAAAACCACCGTTCATCTTCATAGTCGTTCTAGCCTTCGCGGAACAGCAACCTACCTGATGTGCCGAATCGAACGGATGACACCAGCCAACCATGCAAGGAATATAACGGTTGGTTAGTCTAAATGAATAGACTAGCAAGGGTACAAAGCAGAGTGGTTCGAAGCAGTCGTATTAGGTTAGACTCATCGTCCCTCGAATAATAACCGAGTACGCTAGTCAACCATCATACTCCTACTAACATATATAAAACAGCATGAACAAGAGAAGATTCTGGAGACCGAGTCTCACAGCAATCAATCCCAAAAGAAGACTCCAAAAGAAATGAGCCTTATAGGAAAATATGACAAATGTTGGAAAACATTAATTTATAGAATACAAACAATCACAGAATCTCAAAGTATCGCATTCGAGCGACTAATAGTTAAGACGAGCTTTCCCTAGCTGCACTAGCGTCTAGCTGCACTACTCGCCCAATGTATATTAATTATGTGCGACAAAGGCACTTATCTAATTAATTTCCAAAACACACGCATCACGTTATAAGCTTTTAGATATATGTGTCGCCATGAGTGACATATATCGACGGAATGGACCTCACGGGACCAAACCTAAATACACATCACCGTTGGTCATGACCAGAAATTTGGCATAGGGACATGAACGCCCTGTTATTTGCCAGTTATAAAGAAACGAATGAACCTCGCAGAGTCCAAGCGATCCTACGAATACTCGTGCTAACTAACAGTTCAGCACAGTCATATATCACATCACATCAAAGCCATCAAGGCCAACATCATAGATCTAACAATCTATATATATATATATATCAAAATAGCATTGTTACTAACAATATATGCAACCTATTATAATCCTTTTATATGAAGTTCATATTTAAAATCCACACAAAACCATTACGAACATAATAGCGTTGTATCTAGCAATATACAACCTATTATAACAGCACTTCTTTTTATCAAATTATTTATCAAAACTGTTCCCAACATAAACAGTAAATCATCCCAAATTAATTAACAACAAACAATTGATAATTAATGAAAGTATGGAATGATGAGCAAGAGCGAACCGCCACTTGCCTGGAATAGATTCGGCGATGAATCTGGACGAGACGACTATCGAAAATACCCTTTCTGAGGATATGGCATATGCTTCAGATTATTCCTAGCAGAGTACGAGTCCACACGCGACCCAACAGATCACGATCTAACTGATAAATTAATTATCTATCAATTAATCTGACTGGACGAATTTAAGGAATTATATTTAATATACTTTTTATGATATTAATCATAAAAATATTTATTAAATTTTCCTGAAGAGAAATACGGATAAAAGGGAATCGAAATTATACCGCTCGAATAATTTCGGGTCAAATCTGGACTGGAAGCTTAATGGGCTAATCGGCCCAACAACAACACAATTCAACAAGGGGGACCCACTCGCCTACTGTTCATCTGCCTTCAACCCCGAATTTCAACAACACGACTTCAGCAACACAACAACACACAGCACGAAGAACAACAACACGGCAACACCATCACGATGCACCAGCAGCACCAGCACAACCGCCACCAACACCGCTCGGCACCAGCAGCACCAGCCCAGAACAGGGGAGGTTCGACGACGGGGAGAAGGCGGTGGATCCAAAGTTCAGCAGCAACGCAACACCGCGGGTCTGCTCGCGGCTTGGCTCTGTGCAGCAACGAACCAACACCCACACCACACCACCACGGAGGAGGAGAAGGGGCGGCGACTTGGCTGGGCAGAGGAGCTCACCAGTCTGAGGTCGCAACCGCAGCTGGAGGCGAACCGAGGAGCGACGCCGGAGAAGCTTCACTAGCGGGAGACAAGAGGGAGGGAGAGCTCACAGAGATGACGAGAGGAACAAGGGAGACGATCCGGGATGGGCTTCTCGACGCCAGCCACCAGCAGTAGCACCGCGACGCGACAGCACAACAAGGCTCGCCGGAGACGACGTCGGGAAAGGAGAAGGAGCTCGTCGGGACTTCGCCATCCACCTTGCTCTCGTCGTCGTGATGAGCGTCACGACGCCGGGGAGGGCAGCACAACGGCTATGGACATCAGCTCCTCAACACAACAACGCCGGGGAAGGAGAAGGAGCTCGCCGGCGGGAGAGATGGCCGGGAAGTAGATCGGGAGAGAGAGAGAGAGAGAAAAATGAGAGAGGAGAGAGAGATTGGCTATTTATAGCCAAGATATTTTGGAGATATTTATACAAATATCTCGTATAAATATCTCACATAAATATCTTACACAAATATCTTGCATAAATATCTTACACAAATATCTTGCGTAAATATCTTACACAAATATCTTGCGTAAATATCTAAGCCCTGAAATTACATCGAATGTAATTTATTCCACTCAGAGAATTATTTCGGAGATCATGGATATTACTGAAAATCCAAACTCCAATGAAAGCGAAATAATTAATCGAACGAAGGATGAGAAAAATTACCCAAATACCCTTAAAAATTACGGGGTGTTACACCCTCAAGCTTAACCCTTGCTTGTCCCAAGCAAGTACATGACGATGAGTCCTCAAAATATGCAACAACTGTTTCTATCCAAAAGTCATATGAATAATAACCATGAAAGGCCAAACACACGACAACTTCCATCCTAGCATGCTTCTCAATCAATGACAAGAGTACAATCAACTCCTCCTCTCTAGGCCTCACCAGAACATAAAACAAGTCACTCACACTCAAGTGTTTAGGCATGTGTTTCACTCATATATCAATTCTCATATTTGAATGCTAAACTACCATAAGCTTGCAACAGTGTTCTTAATCTCCACCACTAAAGACCATGCACACAACAAAAATCATGAGGGCTTTTCCAAGGTTGTAATGGGGCCAAGGTATAACAAAGGGCATAGGAATATTTAGGCCATGGGGAGCTAAATCCGGGGAAGAGGATCTTACCAAGACAACACCAAGCGAAAATAACCTTTAATTGAATTTCAACCTTCAAACCCATGCAACTTAACCCTTACATATGACATGGTCTCCTTTCTTTTACTTGACTTCTTCTTCTTCTTCTTTGTTTCAATCTTTCTTTCTTTTTTCTGCTTTTTCTTTTCTTTCTTTTTTTCCTTTTTTTTTTAGAAGTCAAAGAAGAAACATGGAAAGGATACACATTACAAATTTATACACATTTCTAACCACCATATATGTAACCTCCCCCAAGCTTGGCTAAAATCCACTCTAGCAACAACAATTCAACTATCCTAATCCCCGGATGGGAAGGATGAACTTATAGGCTCGGTATGCTTTTGTGGAGTTTCCAAAGAATAGTCAATAAGGCACAATGGGCTTCAAGCAAAGGATACATGAATAGGGTGGCCAAGGATGAAAAAGGTTAATAAAAACAATGCCTCAATCCTATTAATGTCATGCACATAAGTCGTGAGCGTGGCCTCAAAGAAGATATTAATGCAAGTTCTAGAGTTAGCATACAAAGAGAGTTCACACACCTGAAAAAAAATGAGAGGACTTTTGCAAATGTAGTCCAAAGAAGGCCAACGAGCTCACCAGGACATTTTGTCTAGAGTGTCGGTTCTAACATATCTTAGTCAAAGTCCACATGCTTAGGTCATTGTCATAGGTTTGATCAATCATATCATGCTCATAATGCAATTGCAATATCAACAACCAAAACATATTAAGAGGATTCATAACTCATGCATTACAAGAAAAACAACCAGAAGGAAACAAGCAAAAAGGGTCAAATCCAACATCCATAATGCAATGCAAGGAAACAAGTTCATAATGAAAAAAAGATTCAATTTTTTTTCATCGACAACTAAATCTAGGATGAACTAAGATGATCATGCAAGTCTACATGTGGATTGCTCCCCCAAGCTAAAACCTACATTGTCCCAATGTAGAAAAATAACAAAAGAAGAGGAAACTCACATCTAGAGTCTTGGGTTGCTTCCCAAGCAGCGCTTCTTTTGGGTCATTAGCTTGACCTCCTACCACTTTCAAGTACTCGGATCGGGAGGGTCGGTGGTACCCTGCTTGATCGGATCAGGCGTGACAACATGCTTCAATCGACGACTATGCACCTTAAACTTTCCAGGGTTCTTATGCCATAACTCAATTTTCCCACCTTTTAGAACTCGAGTGACCCTATACGGTCCTGACCATCTTGTCCCTTTAGAGCTTGGAAACATGTTGGATTTTTCATGGGATAACAACACCATATTTCCACTCTTGAACTCAACCTTTGTCTTGGCCTCCTTCCTTTTCGCTGGTGTTTGCCTTTTCTTTGCACTGGCATTCTCATAAGCATCCAAGTCCAGATTTTCCAAACACTCATCAAGCAAACCAGCTATGTCCGATAAGATCTCATCTTGCCCAGGATCAACCTCAATCTTACAGCAGGTACCTGTGATAGGAACTGGTGGAGTGTCTTTGTATATCTCAAGAAAGTAGTCCTTGAAATATTTATACTCAATCTTCTCTTCCCCTATTGTGAATGAGAGCTTCCCATTCTTGACATCAATATTAGCCCCAGCAGTGGCTAAAATTGGTCTCCCAAGGATGATGGGAGTTTTATCACTAACCTCCATGTCAAGTATCACAAAATCTCCTGGTATGAAAAACTTTCCCACTTTCACAGGAACATTTTCTATTATGCCCACAGGATGAGTAACAGACCTATAAGCCATTATGAGACGCATCTTGGATGGAACAGGCTCACCCAATTTCAGTTCTTTGCAGATTGACAAAGGCAATCCATTGTCAGGGCCAATTGACACTAGATCCGAGATCGCAAAGACAATTGAAAGTCAGATTGCCAAAATATGCAGGGATAAAGAATTCACTCGGATCTTGTAGTTTCTTTGGCATCTTCTCAGCGCAGTCCATTGTCAGGGCCACATTCTCATAGTCCTCCAGCCTTCTCTTCTTGATCAGAATCTCTTTCAAGAACTTAGCATATGCAGGCATCTGCGTGAGGACATCTGTGAAAGGTATGTCAACATACAACTTCTTCATCATCTCCTTAAACTTCACAAATTGGTGCTCTAGCTGTATCTGAATCCTTCTCTGAGGAAAAGGCAGAGGTGGCTTGTATGGCAGGGGAGCAACATACTTGGGTTCTTCTTCTTGTGGTTTCTCCACAGGCTCCTTTATCGCTTCTTTTTCTCTTGGACTGTTCTCTTCCAACTGTTTTTCTTCACTCAGAGAGACAGCCCTGCAATGCTTCCTAGGGTTGACTTCAAGTTGACCAGGAAGTTGACCAGCATGCCTAGGAACATTCATAGCAATTTGGGACAACTGATTCTCCAATTGGTCCATCCTCTTAGGCAAGCTCTCAAAGTTGTTAGCCATCTTGGATAGGGCTTCCAACTGAGAAGCCATGGTCCCTTGATTTTTAGCCATTTCCATCAACACAGACTGAAGTGCGGAATTATCAAAAGTCTGAGCGGGTGCTTGATTTTGCGGATGAGAGACTCTCGGTTGGAACCCTGGAGGTGGTCTTTGCTGAGCATCGTCATTCTTATAGGAGAAGTTTGGATGATTCCTCCACCCAGGATTATAGGTATTGGAATACAGATCATTCCTAGGTCCCCTGTTGAAGTTGTTCATGTAGTTCACATCCTCTTGAGATTCATTCTGGGAAGCAAAGAGGTGACATGAGGAGATAGTGTGATCCACTTCACCACAAAACTGACAAGCAACTCTAGAAACACTCTGTGTAGATGACCCTGTATTCTGCCCTTGAAACTTTTGCATTTGCAAATTCAGCCTCTTAATCTCTTGTGCCATAGCATCAATCTGAGCCTGAGCATGTGTGTCAATACTAACCTCATATATCCCTGCAGGCTTCTTTGAAGTCGAGCGAGCATCACTGTAATAATGAGAGTGTTGAGCAGTGTTCTCAATCTTCTCCCAAGCTTCATCAACTTCCATTGCCATAATTCTACCACTAGCTGAAGCATCGATAATCAGTCGAGTTGAACTATCAACAGCGTTGTAGAAGACATGTAGCAAGGTCCATTTCTCTTGCCCGTGATGAGGGCACAACATCAGTAGCTCTTTAAATCTCTCCCAACCTTCATAAAGAGACTCGTCATCTTTCATCTTGAAAGCAAGAATTTGATTTCTCATCTCAGCTGTCTTCTTAGGTGGGAAGTACTTGTTGAGAAATGCCTTGGCTAACTCATCCCAAGTGGTAATAGAGCCTTCAGGTAAGGCCTTGAACCAAGCCTTGGCCCTATCTCGTAGAGAGAATGAGAAGGCTCGTAGATTGAGCGCATCTTGGGACACTTCATGGATCTTCACTGTGTCCATCAACTCAATAAAGGTAGCCAGATGCTGGTGTGGATTTTCAGAAGGTAGACCTCCAAATTGATTCTGTTGAACCATGTTGAGCAGGGAAGCTTTCAGCTCGAAGTTACGGGCTGCCACCGGAGGTCGGACCACACCAGAAATAGGTCCAAGGTGATTTGGCATCACATAATCACCAAGAGTCATACGCGGCTGCTCTTCGTTACCCAACAAACCACCGTTCCCTCTACCAGCCATCTCTTGCACTCTAATTTCACGTTGTTGCCTTATTCTTAAGCGAAAAGTACGCTCAGGTTCGGGATCAAAGTCGTCGAGATTATTAGCACTCAAGACTCTCCGCATCCGAAGAAAACAAACCTGAAACCAAAGTCAAAAGGAAAAGGATCAAATCACACAAAAGACTTAGTCGAACCAGTTGTAGGGAATACAACCGATACTAGCAATAGTCCCCGGCAACGGCGCCAAAAACTTGATGTGACGAAAACCTACCCACAAGTGTATGGGGTCAGTTGTAGTTGTTCAAGTGTCGTTCCCACGAGGACAATGTAGTATCTATTGTAGCTAAACTGGTAGCTAAGTCGTAAGAAATATTTGTTTGATTAAACTAAATAACAAGGATTGCAAATATAAGCAAATTCAAAGGATGGAAATTATCTAGGATTAAGGATCCCCACAATAAAGCCTTGGTAAACTTAAGTGTGTTTATCTTAGGATAGCATGAACTCTCTTGACGGTAAGTTATCAAATATCACTACTAATTCCTTTCAGACAATAGTAGATGTATCTAAACTCCAACTAACAATCGTTGTCGCGCAAAGCTAATTAAATTTAGACCCATTGAGCACTTAGAATCTAGGATAAAACCGGGTTAACATTCATTTTCGTGCTCCGCTAATTCCAGACTAACCTAGGGTTTCTATGATAACTTAGAACTCCGTAAGAACAAACAAGTTTATTCAGGTTCAATTCTTAGTAATTCCAACAATAGTAATCTCCTTTCAGACTCATACCTTGTCTAATTCATTCATTAGGTTTCTCCTTTCAGACTCAACCTAATAGAACTCTAATTGATAAATTACCAATAGCATTATGAACCCTAGAATTGAATCAAATAAGAACTCATGCTACCAATTAAGATAAACACAATTTACAAGCCTACCAATTCATTATTGGGATCACCCCAACCCTAGATAAAAGGGGTTTAGCCTAGCATGCTTGGAAAATCAATCAAAAACATTATAGGAATCAGGAAAATCATTCAATTAGATTAGAAGAAGAGGAATACTTGATCGAATCCCGGAAACAATCTCCAATCTTCAACAATCTTCAAGAGAAATCTCCAAAACACAACTAGGGTTCTATGAATCTCTAAAAAACGATTATAATAGCATAAGGGGTCTCTAAAAACCGGTCAAAAAAAGTATATATAGTCCCCCAAATAAAGAAAGGTCGGAAGAAACGAAACGTCACAAAAATTACATCGAGCACGGTTAACAGCCGTTTGGCACGGTTAAGGGTTAACCGTGCAAAATTACTGAGAGCTCCATCTTCAACTCATGTGCAACTGCACGGTTAGCACCAGTTTGGCACGGTTAAGGGTTAACCGTGCAAAATTACTGAGAGCTCCACCGCATGGTTAGCACCAGTTTGGCGCGGTTAACCGTGCCAAACTGTGCACGGTTAGCACCAGTTTGGCCATGCATGGTTAGCGCCAGTTTGGCGCGGGGCGGTGAGATCCACCGCGGGGCGTCAGGCTCCCACCGCGGGGCGGTGGCTTCCTCTTGGCGCGACCCTCAATCTTCTCTGAGAACCACCGCCGGGTCGCGGTGATCCTGGCGCGGGGCGGTGACGTCACCCACTCCTCTTCAGCTCTTCTTCTCGTCTGCTGTTCTTCATTACTACCAAGTGTTGGTAGTCTTCTCCATGTATGCTTCAGCAGCTCCATCTCCATCCTCATGTCTCCATCTAAGCTGTAAATCCTGGGATATCTTCACTTCTCTCCATAACTTCTGGATCATAGACTTAGCCTAAAAACCACTCATAAACTCCTCTCAATCATGCTAATAACTGCTAGTAAAGGTGTATGAAATAACACCTATCAAATTCTCCCATACTTAGACCTTTACTCGTCCCGAGTAAGCTAAAGAAAAACCTACTCCCTCAATCAACACCAAGGTCTCAGGAAGTATAAGAAAATATGACACCAGCAACTATAACATATCAACAATAAGCTCCAGACAACCAAAACAAGTGATACAAAGATAATTCTAATCCTAACTCCAGTCTAGCTCATTATCGCTCCAGAGTGGCCTACCCGAGTCCTCCTTATGACTCCTCTTCTTATGACGCCTCGCCAAGAATAATGAGAAATCCTAGAATCACTCTTCTTCTTTTACGCTAATCTTGCCTAGGCGCCCTCTCGGGTTTTCACCTTGCCACTCATTTCATTTTGCTAGATATCTCACATATACTCGCATCACTCCAGTCCATTTTTGCACCGGTCTATACCAATCGGACTACCTGCTTTTTACCTGAACCGCCCTATCGGGTTTTCAGCTCATCCCAGGATTTTGATTGCCTTTTTTCACATCTTTTTGGCTTTTTTTTTGAAATAAAATACTCGAACAAAAATTACAGAACATAAAACAAAACAACGCTATATACACTAGCTAGATAGATAGCAAGTCTAAATCCCTCCCCCATACTTAAACCGTACATTGTCCTCAATGCAGAAAAGAGAACATCAAATGAAATAGGGGAAGAAGAAATAAACTCACTGCGGGCCTGATGGTGGTGGTGGTGGGAACCTCCCGAAGTAGTCCCTCATATGAGCGTCCATACCGTCCAGACGCTCATCTATATCAGCACGGAACTGGGTCTGCCAAGTTTGCAGATCGGTCTCTACTCGGGTGTTCCAATGAGTCTGCTGCACTGAGAATGCATCAAATCTTGCATACAACTCCTGCCAAGGCGTGACAGGACCATAAGAAGACGAGGGCGCATCAAACTGAGTCGGCATAGGAGTATCCGCACCCACAAACTCAGCAGCAATAGCCTCAAAACCAGCACTAGGGCCCTCTCCAAACGGACCCGAAGGAGCAGCAATAGGGGTATCATCAGCCATAACTCTGCTATCACTGGGAATCCACCAATCCGCAAATGAAGGAGAATAAGTGAAAACCCGGGGAAGAATCATAATGTGACCGTCGTATGAAGACCAAACTAAATCACCATCCCTGCCTAGTGGCTTCAGCATCGAGCACACCTTCATGTGCGCCATATCATACACCGCGTGAGCAACAGGTCGAGGAATCCGATCGATAGCTATAATATCAGCACAAAGAAGGGTGATCAAACCACCCCCACAAATATCACGTGGCTCACCATCACGAATCCTCTTCAGGGAACCCAGAAAGAGGGTAGCCCAACACGGTGTGTACGTAACAAGCTCCAAGATGCTCAAAAACCACTGGAAATCCTTCAAAGGGACCTTGCCATCATCAGCATGGCCAAAGAAATCTCTCATCATCACCTTGTGGATCAACCTTAGGCAAGGGTTCACCATCTTCGAGTTCACTTCCTGGCCCTTCTTGAACGTCCTATGCGTGGCAGCCTCCCAAAACTCCATCATATCTATCTCAATGATGCCACCAGACCACCCATCGGATGGCTCCTTTGTAATGCCCAGGGCACCACGAATCTCCTCAGCAGACAAAGCATAATCACGACCATTGTATGTGAACGTGACTTTCATCAATCTCTTGTCGGCGGAGCCATCAGAATACCTCTTAAACGAGGCAATGAACTGGTAACACAGCTCGGGATAAGCATCAGCGGCCTTGTTCAAGAAGGTCCCCAGACCATACTCTGCTAAACACAGGGATACACACTCCAACATACCAAACTCAACCAACGTCGGCTTGTCAAAGAATTTAGTAGCCAAAACCTTCCTCTCCTTCACAATATTGTAGACCTCATTCTCATCCCTCGTAGACACTTGCTTCCTACCTCTAGGTGCCATAAGTAATGAATTGAAGTGCTCAAAACAAAGGGCATCCAAGAGGACTTACAAACGAGCAAACACACGAAGCCTGAAAGTCTCGATGCGGGGCAGTGGAATAGTCGCCGGGTCGCGGTGAGAACAACTGGGAATTCTGGCCGGGTCGCGGTGGGGGTCGACGCGGGGCGGTGACAGCAGCGACGCGAGGTAAAACAACGCGAGGCGGGGCAGCGCGAGGTGGGGCGACAGCGACGCGGCGAGGTTGTGTTTGGCTTGTTTGTGAGGCTAGACTCCAAATTGGGCAAGGAAACTCAAGGTTTAGGCAATTTGGGGGGCTAGATCGGATCAAGGACAAGAGGGATTTGTGGGAGAATGGGGGATTTGGCTTGGAGAGCTTGAGAGGGGTGTTGGAAATGGAGGGCTTTTGTGAGAGTGGGGGCTAGGTTAGGGAAAAGGAAGCAAAGGGGATGATGGGGCCAACTGTTACAATGGCCCATAGAGAAGTCTCGGCCCAAAAAAATGGGGGCCCAATCCGTGAAAACCTTATTTACCACTCAAGAAATAAAAATTTTACTCACCCGTTTAAGGTTTTTTCGGGGCCCTTTATTCTTGTTTTTTTTTCCGGAGTTGAGAAGGTATACCAGACATCCACCGCGGGGCGGTGAGGATCGTCGCGGGGCGGTGGGACGAACTGAGAACATCGTCTCCTCTCCATTAACTTTCGTACCTGAAATGTTAGTGACAAGCGAACGAAAGAAAACAAAAGAAATTATGAAATTAATCTAAGGGAAAGGAAAAATCAAAGAAAAACTACCTCGGGTTGCCTCCCGGACAGCGCCTTGGTTAACGTCATTGGCTCGACGTACTGCAGGTCAACTACCACCTGGAATAGGATCCCCTCGGAATCCTCTTACTCGTCTCTTCCTGTCGAGACTTCCCATGGAAAGGTTGAGACCTTAGACCATGTTCCCTCTTGGCCAATGACTTCATGATTACTTCCTTTGGAGCATCTCCCCCATACTTAGAGCGATGTGGGGGCCGATATGGCTCAACCTGAATATACTGTACGTTACTAGATAAAAGCTTACAACCTTGTATGGTTAGTGTAGGGGGACAAGTGCCCAAAATAGAGGGAATGGAATCCCCTATGTCATCCAGCAAGACATCATCAACATGCAATTCATGCAACTCAATAGGTTCATCAATAGTAGAACACTCAACTATGGTCTCTACTGCACCAGTTTTAACATTTTCATGCACATGATCATCAATATCACTAATGCAGCAAGGGGAAGGCAATTCAATGGAGTTAGCTTTATGAATATTATGTTCAAAAATTATTCCATCGAATTCCATAGTTAAAGTTCCACTATCTACATCAATCTTTGTCATGGATGTTTTCATAAAAGGTCGACCTAATATAACAGGAGCAACCTGCTCATCATAGTCCATATCCATAACAAATAAATCATCAGGGAAAATCAAAGGACTTATCCTCACAAGAACATCCTCCACAATACCCTTAGGGGGCACACAAGAACCATCAGCAAGTTGTATCACAATGTTAGAATCATGCAAGGGTCCTATTCCTAAATCCTCAGTCAAAGAATAAGGCAACACATTAATAGAGGCACCCAAGTCTAACAAGGCTTTCTCAAATCGATGCTCACCTATAGTAATAGGAATGGTAAATGTACCTGGATCCTTGCACTTCTCAGGCATGCGCCTTTGAAATACCGCCGAGACATGCTTACCAACTGGAACCTTCTTCTGAACCTTCAGCTTTTGTGTCCTCTTAACGGTGCATAGCTCCTTCAAAAACTTGGCATATCGAGGGACAACCTTGATAAGCTTGATCAGGGGAATGTTCACCTCACAGTCCTGAAATGTCTCGAACAGATCGCTATCTTCAGCTACTCTCTTGGCCTTCAGCGCCTCAGGGAAAGGTGCTGGTGGCTTCTCAGAACCCAAAGGAGGAAACACGGGGCGAACATAGTCATCAACACATAACTCATCAGCGGAGCTGGATTGTTGGGGACCGGGTCATTTCCTCTTTGTTATCGCCATGGAATACCTTGTTCATACTCTCTCCCTTGAATCACAATGTCCCCATAATAAAATAGGTATTCGACTAACTATTGGTGAAATTTGTGTATTCCATATCTTAACTTTGTTGATGACGAACTAATTTTAGCAAATGCTTCTATGGACAAAATGTTACATATTAAGGCTATCCTAGATAAATTCTCACAAAAAAGTGGCATCGTTATTAATTTTCATAAAAGTAGCTTCCAAAAACTTGATGTGGCTAAAACCTACCCGCAAGTGTACGAGATCAGTTGTAGTAGTCAAGTGTCGATCCCACAGAGACCAATGTAATATTAATTGAAACGCTATCAGTGAACTAGGCCGAAAAGATAAGGAATTGATGAAATCTGTAACTAAATTAATAAAGCAAAAAAAAAGATATAGAAATCAGTGGGATAAATGTGTCTAAGGTTAAGGATCACCGCAACGATGCAACAGTAAAGAGAATCACACTTCACCTGAATCTAGTCCAAATTATTTAAAGGTAGGCTATCTAAGGTAATCTACTAACTCATTTCAGACGATAGTAAACGTGCCTGTACTAAACTAACAATCGCTCTCGCGCAGAGCTAATCTCATCCAACTCCTTTAACGCACTTAGAGTCTATGGATAAACTGAAATAACATTCGCTGTTGCGCTCCGCTAATCCAACTCAAATATAGAACATATGCGATAGTCTATTAACCCTCAAGAATAATTAAGTTGCTGTCGCACAAATAACACTCAGGTTCAATTCCTAGGATTCTAGTAGAAGTTATCACCTCTCAGTCTCAAACCCTACCTGACTACCTATTAAAGTTATCACCTTTCAGTCTCAAACCCCAATAGGATCCATTTTGCATAAGTTACCATAGGCATAAAGCATCTAGGATCGAATCAAATATATTTCAATTCAGGCAAATAAATAATTCTAATTACATACGCATCGTCGGGATCACCATAACCCTAGAACTAGAAATTTAGCCAAGCATGATCGAAGACATCAATAGATTTAAACTAGTCATCAATATATATGGATTATGCAATAAACACTGGAAATAAAATTGAATCTCAATAACAAAATAATCCAAATTGACAAAAGACTAGAACAATAATACCAATCTTCGAATTGTGCACGGGCTTAAAATTCCTTCATGAAATCCAATCTCTGACTGCGGCTAACACAAACTAAAACTCCAAAGCAAAAAAAACTCTAAAGTAACGTCCCAGTCCAAAAACTCCCCTTTTCTTAATATATTAAACTAATCCCCAAAACCGAGAGCTCCCTCCAGCTGCTCCCTTTCGTCCAATTCCGAGCAAATTGATCCGCCGGTTCCATGGGCCCAATTGAATATTTGAAGTGCGGCCCATTAACATCCGTTTGCTTCATGTGTATTTTGATCCTTTGAAAATAGTCTTGTATCATCTTTTAAATTAGACCAAAAATGCCTGAAATATATAAAAACACAGGTGTAGATTCCGAATGCAAAATAATACAAAATTAATAATAAAAGATATAAAATATGCATGCAAATGAACTATTCTAATATGCAACTAGACTCCTAAAATATGTATAAATTGGATGTTATCACATGTTTCTTCTAATATCTCCAAATCACAAGCAATATTTTTGTCTAATGTTCTAAATATCCACTTCATCGCATCTATGGAAAAATACCTAGGCATCCATATTATCAAAGGTCGAGTTAATAATAAATTTTTTGTTGAATCCATTCTATCTCTTAAAAAGCAACTTTCAAATGGAAAGCTAATTATTTATCTCAAGTAGGTAGAACAATTCTTATACAATCTAATCTTCTTTCAAAAGTGAATTACTTAATACAAATCTTCTTACTTCGCAAAGGTGTGTCTGCGCGCGGAAATTTTAATAAAATTAGCAAAGATTCTTTTTGGAACAAAATTAACCCTCATTTTCATCCACTTATTAATTGTGATAAAATATGTACCCCAAGTGTATAGGAGCTTAAACCTTAGAAAGACACAAATATTGCTCTCCAAATGAAATTACATTAGACACTCTTAGTTGAACCACATAATATGTGGATTCGACTTATCTATGAAAATACTTATGATCGACACAACTAGTTTCTTGATCATAAAAAGTCAACTAAGCATTCTTGGCAGTTATGAAAACTTTTAAACTTAATTGACACCTTTAAAATATGCTTTTCTGACAACTAGGCAATGACCAACACATTACTTTTTAGAAAGATAACTGGATTAAAAGTCATAATTTGTTCTCATTTTCTAATGGCCAGGATCATAACACTAAGGTATGTGAATTTATTATAGGTAATAAGAACATGGATTACCAAAAACTTAATCAATTGATTCCTTCGTATATTGTGTCTAAAATTATGTTGATTCGTATCCCTAGCACTGATATTCCTGACAAATTAATATGTGCTCCTTCGCCTGATGGGAGTTTTAGTGTTAAATCGGCTAGGCTCCTCCAAATCTTACTCCTAATAATATTATGTTCTCATGGATTTGGAAACTTAATATACCCCACAAAATAAAAAAAATTCTTACGGAAATGTTGTTCTAATTGTCTGCCGACAATTGAAAGCCCTAATAGATTCTATAATCGAGTCTTATCTCAGTGTATTCTTTGCAATTAAGACACCTATCATATTTTCTTTGATTGTAAATTCTATCTCCACATGTTTCATGAACTTTATCAAAAACTTGGAATCTCTTACTCTGTGTCGAATGAAAACACTCTCTTGGATAACTTGGATCTTTTCCATAAATCTAATACCAATTTGGAGTTACCCTATTTCTTACGGTGGAATATCTGAAAACACATAAATAATATTTTATTCAGACCATTTGATTCATGCTCTACTATGTCCCCCTCTCACTATGCCATTACCAATTTCAACGAATGGAGATCCATCCACTTGGATAAACCAAAGAATAAAAAGTCAAATCGACACTCCAAATCATTGATATGAACAAAAAACCCACCTCATCTCTTCAGTTAAAATTTTGAGGGATCTAAAAGGAATAATAACTTCACGTTGCATATTGGTTAAATTTTTAGGGATAGTTATTGATATGTTATATATATTGACAAAAAACATATTCTAATAACTTTGTTTTACAAACTAAGGCTTATGCTTTTCTTGAAGGCCTTCATCAGGCCTTACGATTAAATAAAAAAAAAAATTATTTGTGAAGGCGACAATTTAACTGTCATCAAATGTGCTAATAAGTTATGGAAAATCCCTTTGGAAGTAAGAATCATTATTATTGACATTCTTTTCTTGTTGAATTACTTTGATACTTCCACGATTTTTCACTGCTACATGGAATGTAATGCGATTGATGATTTGCTCGCATCAAATGACATCAATATAGCTCGCCTTAGACATTGGGTCACCAAGAATTCGCCCTCTATAGTTAATGTTGAGCTTTGAAATTTCAGAAGAGAACTCCACGCCATGAGTTTTACCATTGATTCTTGCATTAGAGATTTTATGAAGATCACTCGAATCAATGATTTAGGTTGGCCTTGTACCTAGCGAGGAGTCTAGTGTTTTCTTGTGAAGAAAAAATTTGTCACGAATTTCGTCGCACTTGGCCGCGAGAGAATCCTGGTATAAATGTTGCTTTTAAATATCACTACGTTATATAAGGGGTGAGCAAACGGATATATCCGATCTGGTCCGGTATACCAGATATCCGATATTTTTTTTTATCTAAAATCTTGATCCGTATGATCCGTATCTTGCCAGATATCCGGCAAACAATATCCGATTCGGATAACCCGAAATTATCGGGTTACTAAATTTTATTTTATAATTCAATCAAATTTCCTTGATCAATGGATATTCGACTCAGATATCCAAGTTATCCGATTACTATAAAACTTAAATTAAAAGAAATTAGAAAATTTTGTAGAAAATTTAGCAAAATTGAACCGGATCAATTACTCACAAGGTTTCAAAAACACTCTCATGAACATTTAAACTAGGAGAATATTCTTTAATGTTTCTAAAAACATGTATATAATATATCAATTGTACCACATCACCGGACACCCCGTAAATATAAAACACCGATTCATATTCGATCCGAATATCCGAAAAAATCATCCTAATAAAATTGGATACGAATAAAATTTAAACGTATATTTAGACAACGAACCGAAACCGATAAATCTGATCACTCTAGCGTTATATTAGTGCTTTCGTACTCAATCGTGTGTGCTTAATTTACTCACCCCGGCCTTTTACAGACTTATGTGTTATTTCCTTTTTTTGGGGTAGATTTATGTGTTATTTCCTGGTTTAACTCACTTGCGTTTGCACGTGGTTCACTCAAAATTCGAAATGGTTTAAATAGCATATATATTTGGTTTTCTTATGTGTAATATATTTCCTAGTTTAACTATATATTGAGGTTTTCAATTTCTGAGCAAGTTCAACTCAAATTATGACCGGATCGTCTTTTATCTCCGCGTGTTTATCTTGAATTGTTAGTGTCACGTTTGAAGAAATAAATATTTCGTTCCCAAAGAATATACACTAAAATAAACATAAAAAATATAAATTTTATAAAACAATATTTAAATTAAAAAACTTTAAATAGCAAACTATTCACTTAGAGAAAAATCACTACCATCTAACTTTTAGTAGAGAGTATTTAAAATAGGTCTACTTATTTTATTGAGTTTTTGTTCGCTTACAAGTGTAGCTCGGACTCAATCCTAAACTTCTCACATAGTCTTGAATCACTCCTATCACTGCAACTCACAGACTCAATCTGTAAAGACTCGATGGCTTTTCTCACAGTTACACTGGTGCTTTGGTTCAACTTCGTTAACCATCAAAATGGAATTCCCATCCACTTATATACGGTCTCCTAAACAAACCTAGACACGAAATGAGCTCTTTTCTTGCTTTCCTAGAAAGCGAAAGATATCCTAACCAAAATCTATCTTAATTGAATATTACATAGAGTAATTAATATCATAATATATAGTCTAAAGATAAGAAGAATCTTTTCTCTCACCTTTCTTCTTCAAATCCACCAATGATCACGATCTTCATCCTTTCTTAGTCTTCTGCTCGTGATCGTATCATATCCTGACGAAATCTTATCCAAAAAAGTAACTTCCTTTTTTTATCAAAGCCTCCATCAATATTTCAACGACCTTGTTCCTTTCTTGGTAACCATCCGTCAGGCGCTATTGTTCCATGTGACATACTTAAAACACTCAATAAACATATTAGCTAGATATTTGTTACTATCAAAACTCAAGGATTTCAACAAATTTTCCCTTCTGGTGGTGACAAACATCCCTGGACAAAAATGAGCAAAAAGTATTGAAGAAATATTCCCCTCAAGACATGCATAGTTCTTCTGGTGGTGACAAACATCCCTGGACAAAAATGAGCAAAAAGTATTGAAGAAATATTCCCCTCAAGACATGCATAGTTCCCCCTAAGAACAAGAATAAAACTAAGTGTGTTTTCCCTTTTGGTATCATAAGAAACAAGCAGAACATCAAAATAAGGACAAAACATAGCTAATAAGGCAATCGACTAACCTTGTCATTTAATATTGTAAAATGTGCCAAACCTACCGGCACATACATCCATACAAAATAAATACAACAAACACTAGTACGAACCATACAAGGCATTCACATGAACCAGTCAATAAAAGAAAAACAACTTGCATAATTAGAGAATGGAACAAAATAGGGGATCTGTTAGCTGGTAGGGAACTGATTAGACATCTGTCATGCCATCAGAAGGAGTGACCCATGACTTTCCAAGCTTGTGCACGTCAGTTCTCAACGCATTCAGTATCTCTTGCATCCTCCATTGTTGCTTAGTTAGCAGCTCAATCAAGCTTCTTAACAGTGTACCACTGAGATCATATAAAATATTTGCTTCCCCAGATAGTTCATCCTTGGGGATGTCAGTGTTCCCTTCCTCAGTTCATTCCTCGTCACTCTCGCTTGATGATAGCATTGTAGTCATAATCCTTTGGCCATTGCCCTTTGAGATACTCCTCATATCCGGCATGAGGATGACACTCAACTCAAGACTAGAGAGGAACTAAGTGACACCATTCATCTTGTAACTCCCCAGAACCCTATGGGGCCTAGCTCATCTTTGTCACAATGGTGGAATAGAACTCCCTGATTTGTTCCTCATTTACCACAACCTCCTTGGTGAACAAGTGATCCCACTTATGTGCCTTGAGGCAGTTCCCAGCGTGGGGGATCAAGCAACAATTCCTTCACAAACAGCTTCCTGGACATATCCTTGAACTCATTCTCCTCTTTGGGTTGTTCCTTCATAGCCTTCTTCCTTGCACTTTTCCGAGTGCATGTGGGAACAATTTTTGCCTTCTTTCCCTTGGGCATTGGCTCGTCTTCCTCATCGCCAAAATACAGTCCAAGGTTTTCACCTTTACAACCCCATGGTCTTCTTTCTTTTTTGAGCTGCCGAGGGGCCCGATAATTGTTGCTTTAACACCTCCTCAAAGATGGAGATTAAGCTCTTTTTCAAGATTTTGCACCACTTTGGAGACGTTGGCTTTGTCCTCGGCTACATCATTCACCTCGTCTCTGATTTTTCCTATTGTTCCTCCATTTTTTTAACAGAGGGGTTTGCTCCAAGAGCGATGAGCTTCTGAAGCAGGGTGTTGGGGCTCTCTATTCCATCAATGGTAACGACGAGGTTGGATGAAGAGTGGGAGGCCGTTGGAGAGTTTTTGGGAGAGGAGAGCTTGAGAATTGGAGAGAGGCATTTTTGGGTAAAGAGATCGTAACCTGTAGCCTCCTTTTTATAGAGAGATAAACTCTGTTTTCCCTTCCAGTTAAAATTTCTTCCTTCCAAAAATCAAGCAATCCAAACGGCGAAGATCTCTTTCTATCTTTTCAAAATAGTTCCTTCTTTATTTAATCTCCATAGCCCGCGGAGATTTAATGTCCATCACATCACTTCTCTTCCTAATGCTTCGTTTTCCCTTTCCTTACACATACAGATACATCATCACAGTCTCCCCTCATAAATGTTGATCAAAGCGACAAAGTTACTTTTTAGAGGACAACAAATGCCCTTTCAATTCCCACAACGTTTTAGATATAATAAAAGGGTGTGATGCAGGGATAATGTTATCAAAGAGGAAATCAGATAACATCACACAAAAGTATCATGAATATAAATTTTGTCAATTAAGATGAGAGGATCCCAGTTATGGATGATTAGATGGGCTCTTAGGGATCTTCATACATGATAGACTAGGTTAGGTCATTGAGTCAACTATTATTTAGGCTTGTATTGAGGGATCATAACATCAAGTTGACACTTTTAGGTTGAAAGAAATATTATTTCATATAAAAGCATGCAAGCAAAGAGTAACATGTTCAAAATTCAATAATCAGATATAAGTACAAGTAGATAAGATAAGAAAGAAGAATCAATGAACGAGAAAGTGGTTGCAAAATTAGACATGACTCAACAAATCTGAAGTAGAACAAGTAGCTTCAACCAGTCATCAAGGGAACAAGGGGGGGGGGGGGGGGGGGGGGGGGGGGGATACTCATTAGTTGAGGGAGATCATACCTAGTTCTATTCGGAATTGTTCAAAGGGTTCTCTATTGAGTACCATGGACACCAACCCTTTCTCTACACAATCATGTAAGAAGTAATGTCTTATCTCTATGTGCTTAGTTCTTGAGTGTTGCACAGGATTCTTAGAAATATTTATAGCACTAGTATTGTCACATAGAATGGGAAGATAACCAAGAAGAATACCACAGTCATTGAGTTGTTGTTTCAGTCATAGGAGTTGAATACAACATGCGGCAACAACTATATATTCTGCTTCAGCTGTGGATAGAGCAATAGAATTTTGCTTCTTTGATCCCGAAGAAACAAGACAAGGCTTAAGAAACTAGCCATTCCAGATGTAGATATCATTTCCACTTTGTTCCCTGCGAAGTAAGCATTTGTGCACCCGACTAGATTTAAATCACATCCCCTCGGGTACCATAAGACGGGATCGTCTGCGCCCTTCAAGTATCTTAGAATCCTCTTCACTGCCTCGAGGTGTGTTTCGTTAGGATCTGCCTGAGAGCTAGCACACAAACACACACTATACATAGTATCCGATCTACTAGCAATGAGATAGAGTAACGAACATGTGATCTCGTGATAGAGCGTCAAGTCTACTCTTTCATGCTCGTCTTTTCCCATTAGATTGGGGGTAAAGAAAGGTTTGGCATCAGACATACCAAACTTCTTGACGCATTCTATGATATACTTCTATTGATAAATTCTAGTACTATCTTCTCCTTGAACAACTTGGAGTCCCAAGAAGAACTTCAGTTTCCCCACCATACTCATTTCGAATTCGCTCTCCATGAGATTAATAAACTTCTTGACCAAAGCATCATTTATAGATCTAAAGATGATATCATTAGAGTGTTTTTTCCTTCCTTCAGTAGGAACAAAGTCTTATCAACCTCACCACGTACATATCCGGTAGACAAAAGAAATTATGACAATCTATCATACCAGGCTCTAGGAGCCTGCTTAAGACCACGCAATGCCTTATCAAGGATATATACATGATTCGATTGAGAAGAGTCCTTAAAGCCAAGGGTTTGTTCTATGTTAATTTCCTCTTTGAGAACTCCATTTAAGAATGTGATCTTGACATCCATTTTTTGCGACTTAAAACCATGGTAAGCTGAATAAGCAATTAACAAACGAATGACTTCTAACCTTGCAACTAGAGCAAAACTCTAATCATAATCGATTCCTTCTTGTTGATTGTATTCTTTTACCATAAATTTGGCTTTGTTCCTTGTCACTTGACCTTGATCATCAAGTTTGTTCTTGAATACCCATTTTGTTCCTATCACAATTTTGTTTGTAGGATGAGGAACAAGACGACAGACTTTGTTCCTCTCAAACTGATGAAGTTCTTATTGCATCACAATCACCCAGGATGGATCCTTAAGTGCTTCACCTACAATTTTAGGCTCTCACAAAGACAATAATGCATTAAAAGCACAATAATTATGTAAGGAAGAGTGAGTAAGAGTTCCCTTCCTATAATCAGTGATGATTAGATCCACTGGATGTGCACTTTTTTGCTGGTAGTTTCTCACATTTAGTTTTGTGAGATCAAAGACATTTGAGTAGGCATCTTCAGCAACTGGATTATCTAGAACAGAAGATGTGTCTTGATTCTAAGGAATCTCTGGACTTTGTTCCCCCAGTGAGACATCAAAGGTAGTTTTTTTTCTGGAGCATGTTTCATAATTCTTTGTTCCTTCTTCAAGGTTTGTTCCTTCAATGCGTTTAAAATGACTTACCTTTCCCAGACCAAAAACTTCTCCCTTACTCTCAGGGACGGACGCAGGAATTTAATACAGTGGGGGCAAAAATAAACTATTATTACATTATATATAATATAAATACTAAATATCATATTAATTTTTTTTTACTCATTAGTTGAGGGAGATCATACCTAGTTCTATTCGGAATTGTTCAAAGGGTTCTCTATTGAGTACCATGGACACCAACCCTTTCTCTACACAATCATGTAAGAAGTAATGTCTTATCTCTATGTGCTTAGTTCTTGAGTGTTGCACAGGATTCTTAGAAATATTTATAGCACTAGTATTGTCACATAGAATGGGAAGATAACCAAGAAGAATACCACAGTCATTGAGTTGTTGTTTCAGTCATAGGAGTTGAATACAACATGCGGCAACAACTATATATTCTGCTTCAGCTGTGGATAGAGCAATAGAATTTTGCTTCTTTGATCCCGAAGAAACAAGACAAGGCTTAAGAAACTAGCCATTCCAGATGTAGATATCATTTCCACTTTGTTCCCTGCGAAGTAAGCATTTGTGCACCCGACTAGATTTAAATCACATCCCCTCGGGTACCATAAGACGGGATCGTCTGCGCCCTTCAAGTATCTTAGAATCCTCTTCACTGCCTCGAGGTGTGTTTCGTTAGGATCTGCCTGAGAGCTAGCACACAAACACACACTATACATAGTATCCGATCTACTAGCAATGAGATAGAGTAACGAACATGTGATCTCGTGATAGAGCGTCAAGTCTACTCTTTCATGCTCGTCTTTTCCCATTAGATTGGGGGTAAAGAAAGGTTTGGCATCAGACATACCAAACTTCTTGACGCATTCTATGATATACTTCTATTGATAAATTCTAGTACTATCTTCTCCTTGAACAACTTGGAGTCCCAAGAAGAACTTCAGTTTCCCCACCATACTCATTTCGAATTCGCTCTCCATGAGATTAATAAACTTCTTGACCAAAGCATCATTTATAGATCTAAAGATGATATCATTAGAGTGTTTTTTCCTTCCTTCAGTAGGAACAAAGTCTTATCAACCTCACCACGTACATATCCGGTAGACAAAAGAAATT
Source organism: Rheum nobile (assembly GCA_027886185.1). Taxonomy (NCBI): domain Eukaryota; kingdom Viridiplantae; phylum Streptophyta; class Magnoliopsida; order Caryophyllales; family Polygonaceae; genus Rheum; species Rheum nobile. The sequence continues at coordinate 136,647 of WOAB01000901.1, read as the reverse complement.
ATGACAATCTATCATACCAGGCTCTAGGAGCCTGCTTAAGACCACGCAATGCCTTATCAAGGATATATACATGATTCGATTGAGAAGAGTCCTTAAAGCCAAGGGTTTGTTCTATGTTAATTTCCTCTTTGAGAACTCCATTTAAGAATGTGATCTTGACATCCATTTTTTGCGACTTAAAACCATGGTAAGCTGAATAAGCAATTAACAAACGAATGACTTCTAACCTTGCAACTAGAGCAAAACTCTAATCATAATCGATTCCTTCTTGTTGATTGTATTCTTTTACCATAAATTTGGCTTTGTTCCTTGTCACTTGACCTTGATCATCAAGTTTGTTCTTGAATACCCATTTTGTTCCTATCACAATTTTGTTTGTAGGATGAGGAACAAGACGACAGACTTTGTTCCTCTCAAACTGATGAAGTTCTTATTGCATCACAATCACCCAGGATGGATCCTTAAGTGCTTCACCTACAATTTTAGGCTCTCACAAAGACAATAATGCATTAAAAGCACAATAATTATGTAAGGAAGAGTGAGTAAGAGTTCCCTTCCTATAATCAGTGATGATTAGATCCACTGGATGTGCACTTTTTTGCTGGTAGTTTCTCACATTTAGTTTTGTGAGATCAAAGACATTTGAGTAGGCATCTTCAGCAACTGGATTATCTAGAACAGAAGATGTGTCTTGATTCTAAGGAATCTCTGGACTTTGTTCCCCCAGTGAGACATCAAAGGTAGTTTTTTTTCTGGAGCATGTTTCATAATTCTTTGTTCCTTCTTCAAGGTTTGTTCCTTCAATGCGTTTAAAATGACTTACCTTTCCCAGACCAAAAACTTCTCCCTTACTCTCAGGGACGGACGCAGGAATTTAATACAGTGGGGGCAAAAATAAACTATTATTACATTATATATAATATAAATACTAAATATCATATTAATTTTTTTTTACTCATTAGTTGAGGGAGATCATACCTAGTTCTATTCGGAATTGTTCAAAGGGTTCTCTATTGAGTACCATGGACACCAACCCTTTCTCTACACAATCATGTAAGAAGTAATGTCTTATCTCTATGTGCTTAGTTCTTGAGTGTTGCACAGGATTCTTAGAAATATTTATAGCACTAGTATTGTCACATAGAATGGGAAGATAACCAAGAAGAATACCACAGTCATTGAGTTGTTGTTTCAGTCATAGGAGTTGAATACAACATGCGGCAACAACTATATTCTGCTTCAGCTGTGGATAGAGCAATAGAATTTTGCTTCTTTGATCCCGAAGAAACAAGACAAGGCTTAAGAAACTAGCCATTCCAGATGTAGATATCATTTCCACTTTGTTCCCTGCGAAGTAAGCATTTGTGCACCCGACTAGATTTAAATCACATCCCCTCGGGTACCATAAGACGGGATCGTCTGCGCCCTTCAAGTATCTTAGAATCCTCTTCACTGCCTCGAGGTGTGTTTCGTTAGGATCTGCCTGAGAGCTAGCACACAAACACACACTATACATAGTATCCGATCTACTAGCAATGAGATAGAGTAACGAACATGTGATCTCGTGATAGAGCGTCAAGTCTACTCTTTCATGCTCGTCTTTTCCCATTAGATTGGGGGTAAAGAAAGGTTTGGCATCAGACATACCAAACTTCTTGACGCATTCTATGATATACTTCTATTGATAAATTCTAGTACTATCTTCTCCTTGAACAACTTGGAGTCCCAAGAAGAACTTCAGTTTCCCCACCATACTCATTTCGAATTCGCTCTCCATGAGATTAATAAACTTCTTGACCAAAGCATCATTTATAGATCTAAAGATGATATCATTAGAGTGTTTTTTCCTTCCTTCAGTAGGAACAAAGTCTTATCAACCTCACCACGTACATATCCGGTAGACAAAAGAAATTATGACAATCTATCATACCAGGCTCTAGGAGCCTGCTTAAGACCACGCAATGCCTTATCAAGGATATATACATGATTCGATTGAGAAGAGTCCTTAAAGCCAAGGGTTTGTTCTATGTTAATTTCCTCTTTGAGAACTCCATTTAAGAATGTGATCTTGACATCCATTTTTTGCGACTTAAAACCATGGTAAGCTGAATAAGCAATTAACAAACGAATGACTTCTAACCTTGCAACTAGAGCAAAACTCTAATCATAATCGATTCCTTCTTGTTGATTGTATTCTTTTACCATAAATTTGGCTTTGTTCCTTGTCACTTGACCTTGATCATCAAGTTTGTTCTTGAATACCCATTTTGTTCCTATCACAATTTTGTTTGTAGGATGAGGAACAAGACGACAGACTTTGTTCCTCTCAAACTGATGAAGTTCTTATTGCATCACAATCACCCAGGATGGATCCTTAAGTGCTTCACCTACAATTTTAGGCTCTCACAAAGACAATAATGCATTAAAAGCACAATAATTATGTAAGGAAGAGTGAGTAAGAGTTCCCTTCCTATAATCAGTGATGATTAGATCCACTGGATGTGCACTTTTTTGCTGGTAGTTTCTCACATTTAGTTTTGTGAGATCAAAGACATTTGAGTAGGCATCTTCAGCAACTGGATTATCTAGAACAGAAGATGTGTCTTGATTCTAAGGAATCTCTGGACTTTGTTCCCCCAGTGAGACATCAAAGGTAGTTTTTTTTCTGGAGCATGTTTCATAATTCTTTGTTCCTTCTTCAAGGTTTGTTCCTTCAATGCGTTTAAAATGACTTACCTTTCCCAGACCAAAAACTTCTCCCTTACTCTCAGGGACGGACGCAGGAATTTAATACAGTGGGGGCAAAAATAAACTATTATTACATTATATATAATATAAATACTAAATATCATATTAATTTTTTTTTACTCATTAGTTGAGGGAGATCATACCTAGTTCTATTCGGAATTGTTCAAAGGGTTCTCTATTGAGTACCATGGACACCAACCCTTTCTCTACACAATCATGTAAGAAGTAATGTCTTATCTCTATGTGCTTAGTTCTTGAGTGTTGCACAGGATTCTTAGAAATATTTATAGCACTAGTATTGTCACATAGAATGGGAAGATAACCAAGAAGAATACCACAGTCATTGAGTTGTTGTTTCAGTCATAGGAGTTGAATACAACATGCGGCAACAACTATATATTCTGCTTCAGCTGTGGATAGAGCAATAGAATTTTGCTTCTTTGATCCCGAAGAAACAAGACAAGGCTTAAGAAACTAGCCATTCCAGATGTAGATATCATTTCCACTTTGTTCCCTGCGAAGTAAGCATTTGTGCACCCGACTAGATTTAAATCACATCCCCTCGGGTACCATAAGACGGGATCGTCTGCGCCCTTCAAGTATCTTAGAATCCTCTTCACTGCCTCGAGGTGTGTTTCGTTAGGATCTGCCTGAGAGCTAGCACACAAACACACACTATACATAGTATCCGATCTACTAGCAATGAGATAGAGTAACGAACATGTGATCTCGTGATAGAGCGTCAAGTCTACTCTTTCATGCTCGTCTTTTCCCATTAGATTGGGGGTAAAGAAAGGTTTGGCATCAGACATACCAAACTTCTTGACGCATTCTATGATATACTTCTATTGATAAATTCTAGTACTATCTTCTCCTTGAACAACTTGGAGTCCCAAGAAGAACTTCAGTTTCCCCACCATACTCATTTCGAATTCGCTCTCCATGAGATTAATAAACTTCTTGACCAAAGCATCATTTATAGATCTAAAGATGATATCATTAGAGTGTTTTTTCCTTCCTTCAGTAGGAACAAAGTCTTATCAACCTCACCACGTACATATCCGGTAGACAAAAGAAATTATGACAATCTATCATACCAGGCTCTAGGAGCCTGCTTAAGACCACGCAATGCCTTATCAAGGATATATACATGATTCGATTGAGAAGAGTCCTTAAAGCCAAGGGTTTGTTCTATGTTAATTTCCTCTTTGAGAACTCCATTTAAGAATGTGATCTTGACATCCATTTTTTGCGACTTAAAACCATGGTAAGCTGAATAAGCAATTAACAAACGAATGACTTCTAACCTTGCAACTAGAGCAAAACTCTAATCATAATCGATTCCTTCTTGTTGATTGTATTCTTTTACCATAAATTTGGCTTTGTTCCTTGTCACTTGACCTTGATCATCAAGTTTGTTCTTGAATACCCATTTTGTTCCTATCACAATTTTGTTTGTAGGATGAGGAACAAGACGACAGACTTTGTTCCTCTCAAACTGATGAAGTTCTTATTGCATCACAATCACCCAGGATGGATCCTTAAGTGCTTCACCTACAATTTTAGGCTCTCACAAAGACAATAATGCATTAAAAGCACAATAATTATGTAAGGAAGAGTGAGTAAGAGTTCCCTTCCTATAATCAGTGATGATTAGATCCACTGGATGTGCACTTTTTTGCTGGTAGTTTCTCACATTTAGTTTTGTGAGATCAAAGACATTTGAGTAGGCATCTTCAGCAACTGGATTATCTAGAACAGAAGATGTGTCTTGATTCTAAGGAATCTCTGGACTTTGTTCCCCCAGTGAGACATCAAAGGTAGTTTTTTTTCTGGAGCATGTTTCATAATTCTTTGTTCCTTCTTCAAGGTTTGTTCCTTCAATGCGTTTAAAATGACTTACCTTTCCCAGACCAAAAACTTCTCCCTTACTCTCAGGGACGGACGCAGGAATTTAATACAGTGGGGGCAAAAATAAACTATTATTACATTATATATAATATAAATACTAAATATCATATTAATTTTTTTTTACTTATAATCGATTTATCACATTCTGAAATCTCACAATAATATCTTCAATCTCAATAAATGTCACTAATCTTTCTCAATATACGTTTTAGTTTCTTAACTAACAACTTGATTAGAGAGTCGTAATAAGCACAAAATATAGAGAATCAACACAAACTAAATTCTAATGGTATAAAACAGTTTAAAAAAATATTTGCAATGCATTATAAATTAAACAAAGTCTTTGAAACTAGTTAGAAAAATAATGTTTTTTGTCATAAAAAAATATATGAAAGACATATTTTGTTTCAAATAAATTTCTTTATTTCTAATCTTTATAAGACATAATACATGGTTCATTAAATAATTGGCCTAATAAAAAATCTACCTCCATATATTATAATCTTTCAATACTAATTTTATTAAACTTTTTTTATATTTTTATTTTTAAAAAGAAAATCAGTGGGGCCTAGTGGGGGCAACAGCCCCCTCTGGGCCCCATGTATGTTCGTCACTGCTTACACTTGTTTCCAAGGTTATGGAACCTCCGGAGTGCTAACAAAGTGAGACGTACCATTTTTTGTCCCATGTCATGTGACTTGTGCATGCATTATCTATGTACCAGAAATTGTTCCTCACTTCATCCTGAATGTAGGAGAATAGTTTTTACGAACCCAGATAAGCTTAGGCTTACTAGGTTTAGGAGTAAAGTATATGATCTTAACATAGCACATATTCTGATTTGATCGAGCAATACGTGCCTTTTCCACATTTTGTTTTCTAAGTTAACAATCTTGTTTGTAATGTCATGCTTTACCGTAGTTCCAACAAACTCTATGACATTTCCTATTCACGTATTTGCTCTGACTTGGCCAGATGAGTGGATTGACAATTCATGATTGAAAGTTGATTTGTACAGTTGGTTTGGTGTTTTGTACTTGTTTCAACCATATAGAGTGAGCTTTCTATCCGCAATACCATGGTTTGTTCCCCTCAGCAGAATTGTCCCTTCCATCTGTAGAAGTATTGGGATCGTTCCCTTTATAGGAACTAGCACAACATTCTTTGACTAGAAGTTTTCCTTCAGCCTTAGAGAGACCTTCTATAGTACCTTTAACAAAATTCTAACCAATATAGCTATGACTAGTACGTGGCACAATTGTTTTTGAGAAGTTTCCCTTCTCCCTTTCAGCATTAGATGCTATAAACTCATTTATTTATGTATTTTTTTTATGTTCTTCATTAGCCCTTGAATCCTCTAGATCACTAGATGACTTAGTATTACTTAGCTTTATCATGAGATTCTCATATTCTAAAGAAGTAATAGAGTTTTCTAGTGAGCTTATTTTTTCTTTCAATTCCGGGCATTTCTCACACATAGACCTAATCAAACACGGGTTCGGGCTGAGCTATACCTGTTTTTCCGACCCGTTTATATGGGTCGGGCCCAGGTCAGGCCCGTTATTCGGGTTGCTAAACATGTTTGTACCCGCCCGGGTGTCCGAGTCGGGCCGGCCCGCAGACTGTCCGTTTTCTGTATTTTTTCCCTTTTAAAAGGAATTTTTTAATGTTTATGCAAAAATTAAAAACACCCAAAATAATTAGTTGCTTAATAAAAAACCAAGTACCCATCTTCATTTAACTCTAATTCCACAAGTATGTAAGGAGTAAAAGATTACTAAAAATTAACACTCAACAGTAAGCATAATAAACTAATTAATCAATTGAAAGTTCAAAACACCTAAAAGTCAATAAAGTGATCCATTTGTTCTTCATGTTAAGCGGCGAAAATGGATCTGTAAAAAGTTTGACATACATTAGAGGCGAAAACAAATAAGGTATTATACTAAGAGGCAAAAAGTAGATCTGAAAACAAAACACTTTGAATCTGGGATAATGATATAAAGTAAAGTGGAATTTTATATGTACATATAATATATAGTAAATAAATCTAGGTCGGGCCGATCGGCCCGTTAGGGCTTGTACCTTTGCCCTTACATGTCTCGCTTACCCGTCATGGCAGGGCCAAACGGCCCGTTAACCCTCCTACCCTTGTCCAAGCCCGTAATTTTCTTCGGGCAGGCGGTATGGGTCGGGCGGGACAGCCCGCATTTGCCTAGGTCTACTCACACATCCTTGAAGAAAAAGATCATACATTCTCCAAACTGGTGACCTTTTAATCCCAAACCTTGTTGTCACCTATTAGATTAGAGATTGGGTCATCCTTTTTCTAAAGTTGCTCATTAAGTTCACTTTTCTCTTTGTCAAGTTTTTTAATATGAGTAATGAATCGATCTTTTGACTTTTCAACTTAGCAAAGATATCATAATCGTTTACCTTAGTGTCTGTTAAACCACTATCAGCCATGAGACAGAAGTTCTTGAAGTAAGATTCACATTCTTAAGAATTTGACACACTACCAACGACCATGAGAAAAAAAACCTTGGAATGAGAATCCCCGTCATCATCTGCAGGTTCACCCCATGAAGCTACCATGGCATGTTTATCTTCACGAGCTGGAGGTTCACCAACTTTCTTTTTGAAGCAGTTCTTAGCAAAGTGCCCCTTGTTTTGATAGTGATAGCACACGATATTCTTCAGATTTATGTTATGTTCAGTGAACGATTTGATCATTTGCTTCATGACCAGATTCTCTTCATGGCCCTTGTAATGAGAGCTATATCGCCATCTTCTACTTCATCATCCTCTTGAGACAAATCGAAAGCTTTCTTGACCTTGAGAGCAATACTTTGAGTCTTCTCAGTTTCTTTTTGTTCCATCTTGCGTTGATGAACTCCATCATTACTTTAAAGATAAGCCACAAGTTCTTCCGCAGTGAGAGTCTTGATGTCACTCTGAGCATGGAGTGCTAGAGCAATTACATCCCATTTATGTTTAGTCCTTGCATAAAGTGATGTGTTAACTTCTAATCAAGAAGCTTTTCTGTGAGGAACTCAAGTTGACCTACCAATCCCTGAAATCTAGAATAGAAATCTTAAATAGACTCAGTCTTTTCTTGAGAAAGAGTGTGATAGTCCTTCAACAGAGCAAGAATTATGTTCCTCTTGACATCTTCATTTCAAACGCTTAAGAGCATCCTAGATTTCGATCTTTAGCACTTTTACAATAGCTTATTTTCTTCAAATTAGCAAGAAGGAGTGCATTGTGCAAGATTTTATTGGCCCTTCTATTCTTCTCCAACTTCTTATAGTCATCGTCATCATAATCAGCCCTCTCCTTGGGTTTAGGTGAATCTTTTGCATCAAGAATTGGTTAGAAACCTTTCTCGATGATCTTCCAGATTTGACCATCGAAGGACCATACATGAGATTCCATCTATTCCACCCACCAATCATATTCTCCAGGGCTCAAAATAGGTGATTTCCAGAACGAATCATTGATTTCCATGCTTAAAGACGTCTTTCTTGCAAACTAAACGAACACAATCTAGAGACCATGTTCTGATGTCAATTGTTTGATCGTTAGTGTTCCCTTTGAGAGAACAAATACTTTGTTTTCAAAGAATATGAAACGGAATAAACACAAGAAGGATGAACTTTGACTATAGTACTAAGAGTGGAAAACTCCAAATAACCAACTAGTTACTTAGAGAAAAATCACTACCTTCTAGCTTTCACTAGAGTGGATTTAGAAGATGTCTACTTATCTTATTACTTTCTTGTTCGCTTACAAATGTAGCTCAGACTCAACCCTAGACTTTCCACCTAGTATTGAATCACTTCTACCATTGTAACTCACAAAATCAATCTACAAAGACTCGAAGGCTTCTTGTCGCAGTTGCACTGGTGCTTTGGTTTGACTTCGTTAACCATTAAAATGGAATTCTCATCCACTTATATACAATTTCCTAAACAAACCTAAACACAAAATAAGATATTTTCTTGCTATCCCAACAAGCAAAAGACATGCTAACCAAAATCTATCTTAACCAAAGATTACATAAAATAGTTAATATGCTAAATTATAATCTAAAAATAAGAAGAATATTTTCTCTCTCATTTCTTCTTCAAAAGCACCAAGGATCACGATCTTTATCCTTTCTCAGTATTCTGATCATGATCATATCATATTTTGACAATATGTTATCTAAAAAAAGTAACTTCTTCTTTATCACTTTTACGTGTATATTTAATAAAATTTTATGTTAAAGTGATGTATTTGTATATAGTTTATGAAGAAATATTAATCATAAACTCACAATATTAGTAAAAAAGAAAGAAAATTTGAATAATATTATTCACATGTATCATGATAAATTTGTAAAAACTAAACGGAAAATGATATGATAAAGGATATATTATCACATCAATATATAATATTAGAAGATATTTCATTGAGCATACCAAAAAAATAAATATTTGATGAAAAATATGGTAGCTTTTTGTGGTAAGAATTAGGGCTGTTCAAAATCGGCCCGGATCGGAAAACCGGACCGGACCGGAAATGACCGGACCGATGAAAATACGGTTCGGTCTCCGGTCCAGATAATTTCCTTAATCCAGTTCCGGGACCGGTGGACCGGATTTTTTTAAAAAAAAAATATTTTTTGTAATTTATATGTTTTTTTGGAGATTTATATGTATTTTTTTATAGATATTTTTCTTAATTTAATAAGTTAGGAGTATATATGTTTTTTAGATATTTGTTTAGATATTTTTTATAGATTTTAAATAAGAATTTAATTATTTTTTAAAAAAAAAATCCGGTCTAAACTGGACCGGACCGAATAGGTCCGGTCCGGTCTCCGGTCCGGACTTTTGGAAAAATCCGGTCCATCAGACCGGATGAACACCCCTAGTAAGAATGATCTCTTTAATAAAAACCATGTTTTATCAATTCAATATATATAAAATTTTATATATATTGAATTTATTGACTCAACGATATTGTTCCTATTGCAATGATAAAAGTAAATGTTATTTTATATGAATGTTGAGTAATTTTCCATTTATCAGTATTTTCTTCAACAGAAAAATTTGATATTTTGTATATGGAATACTCCTTGATCATTTGTGAAAATTTGTTGACAAAATAACTTGGGATGGTAGATTCAATCCACGAATTCTGCATGAAAAAAATAATAGTTCATTAGTAATGTATATAATAAAAATTAATTGCTGAAAATGAAAATATAATATAGTGTCTCTAAAATATATTAACCTTTTCATCTATCATAACCATGTGAATTCCGTCTCTTCCTTTATAATTTTTTTTCTTCCACATGCCAACAATACGAACTTTGAGTGTCCAAACACATTTCACTTCAGTAATTTCTTCAATATAATTGGCCATTGGAATACCTAAATAATGTAAACATGCATTTTTAGATATATGTGAACAGGATGCAATACATATAAATGTCATATTGTAAGCTTAAAAAAGTAAATAGAGATGCATACACTGATTCTCAAATATCAAACTTCTGCTCCAATACGTAATGCACTACATAGACCGAAATAATCTATATATAAGAATCTGAACTTTTTTTTCCCTTTTTCTTATATAAAAAGGGAAGATATGATTTACTAATTGTGGACAGATATGTAAATCAAATCAAAGAACATAGTTTTTTGGAAGAATTCAGTTTTGTTTTGAACTCAAATAACAGAACCGATTTTTTAGGCATAATTCAGTTTTATAATTATATCAGATTTGGTTTTAATAATTGTGGACAGATATGTAAATCACATGGGTTTTAATTGAAAATTAAAAAAAAAAGTTCAGCAATGTAGGATAAAATTTCAAGTTCAAAGATTTGTTAGGATAAAAGTTCATCAACGTAGGTTTTAATTCAAAGATTTGTTAGACATTTAAATGATTAGTTCTTCTTAAAAAAAATAGAATGTGGTGAGATTTATAGATGGGCTGCATTCAGTTATTGTTGTGAGATTTCATTAAACAACAATATCTAATTGGGCTTTACATGAAAATTTAAAAAAACTTCAGCTACATAGGATAAAATTTCAAATTCAAAAGTTGGTTAATGCTAGTAAATAATCAGAGGCATTAAATTTTGTTATTATAATCATAAGCTACACAAATAATCGGGTTTGGTTTTGTACTCAAATCACAGAACCGATTTGTTACGTTGTTGTAAGATTTCACTCTTTTTTTTAATGAAAGATTATTTTGAGATTTTACTTTTTTTAAAGGTTGTTGTGAGATTTCATTAATCAACAATATCCTATTGTTTGTTTTTTAATAAAAAATATGAGCTTATTGTTATATAAATATAAGCTTTGATATATTAGTTATATAAATATAATCTTATTGTTTGTATTTTTTTTTATAAAAAACTTATCACATTCATATATATAAACATTCAACAAAGTTGTATATATATATGATTTATAGATTCAAAGTTAGTTATGATTATATAAGCTTATTAGTTATATAAGCTTATACGGTGGTCAAAGTTCAAATATATAAGCTTTGATATATTAGTTATATAAATATAAGCTTATTGTTTGTATTTTTTATAAAACATTCATCACCTTCATGTATACAAATATTCAATAAAGTTATATATATATATATATGATTTATAGATTTAAAGGTAGTTATGATTAATATTGTGATTTAAATTAAATAGAATTGTTAATATTTAAAAAACGTGAATTAACTTCAAAATGACACGTAGAATTTGCGGGGCCGGAATCAATATGGTGGATAAATATGGATAAAATAAAGAATATTAAAAATAATTATTGAAAAATAAGGTGGAACTCAATGTAATTAGTAATATTAGCTACTGTATTATACCTTCAAACTAAGTTTTGGTTAAACATGGATAAAATAAAATAAGCTGAAGATTTTAAAATTATAAAAAATAAAATTATATATGTATAATTAATGAATAAGGCCAATGTAAATTTAAAAAAAAAAAATTATATTAAAATAAGATTTATGTTTTTCAAGAAAATATATGTAGCTAAACAATGAGGATCCGAAATTGTTGTTACACCTTCAACGATACTTGTAAAAATCACAATATAAAACAATGATTTTTTAATATTTACGAAAATAATAATATACGTAAGGTTACGAAACCAATATTTATCATAGCAAGCTACTTTATGATATAAAATATTATGTTGTAGATATTTCATTTGCATATGGAAAAGAACTAAAGAAGTGACATCAACCTAATAAACATGATATTATCTCGTATGTATTTATTATAATGAATATTAAAAATAGTTATTGAAAAATAAGGTGGAACTCAATATTTGAATATATTTATTTCAATGATTATTAAAAAAGTATTTTTCATTTTATATACTCAAAAAAGATAAAATAAAAGGCAAGGTCAATTTAAAATTCCATGCATATATTCACAATGGATAATATATTTGACCCTTATATTAAGTTAAAATATTTATATAACAATTTTATCGTAGAATATAAATGTGAAAATTAATATCCAAATAAAAGAAAATATTTATATTAGATCAAAGGTACTGTTCATACAAAAAAATTGAGTTATTTGATGAAATTTTGAAGATTTTTATATTATAAATTTAGTTAGTTTAAGGAAAAAAGTAAACTAAAAATAGGATTAATCGCAAAATAACACGTAAGCAAAGTTGATCCATGATTGTTTTGGTGTCTCGAAGGGGGATATGAGATCAAACGAAGGGAAAAAATTAATTTTGATATTTTAACTTTTTGTTAAAATAAATATATGAAATAATTCAGCAAAATATATATAAAAAAATATTACAAATCAGCCAGATAAATCACATTTTTTTAGTTTTTTCTAATTACGTAATGGACCCGTCTAAAGTTCTAAGATTTTGATTTTAATTTATATCCTTACTTATAGAAAATGATAACTGAAAAGTTATTTGAATAATTAATTAATGAGTAGTGGCTGATTTATGTAGGTGTAAAGTTATCTCAAATTCAAATACTTTTAAAATTTGTATACGTACTACATTTAATTTACTTTTGATAATGTGTATAATCATATGAAATTGAAAGTTTGATACAGCAAAGATTTAGCTAGATTTTTTAGTTGAAACTTTTTGTTTGATTTAACAAAATTTTCTTGGTAATTTATAATTGATATTTCACGGTTTGTTAGTGAATATTTTCTTGGTGATTAACAAACTCAATTTAATTTTTAAAAACTGAAAATTACATTTTGCAAAATGATAAGTAATAAGCCCATAGAAACATTGTAAAATCGGAAAATGGAGATCATGTATTTTTTTATAGAAAATTACAATCAAATAAAAATTGTTAAATGGGAACGTACAATATACATTCGTTAAAAATCTGATAGGATATCATTGTTGTTAAAATTGAAAGGTTTAGAAGAAAATCTCAAGATTATATAAATTAAGTTTGTTAAGATACATTAGTCTAAAATTTCACTAAATTGTTAATAAAATATGTATGTGTAATAATATAATATAGTGGGTTGAATTATAAAAGCACATATACTGTGAGTTGAAAATTGTATATATTGTATGATTTTGGCCCATAAATTTATATATATATCATACTATATATGCAAAGTCATAAAAATAATATTACTAATTACATAAATGAATATAAGATGTACTTTATATATAAGTTTAGTAGGAATTCTATCATATATTAGTTTGACAAATATAAGCTTATTTTTTGCAATTTGTAGAGATCAAAATTTTTAAAAAAATGTATAAGCATTCAACAAAGTTGTATATAGTTTTTATATATTTGAAGTTAGGTGTGATTAGATATTATGGTTTAAATTAAAATATAATGTTAAGAAAAAAAAATGCATTAATAACAAAATGACATGTAAGATTTGTGGGGCCGAAAGCATTTTGGTGGCTCAAAATTCAATAGCTTTAATATATATAGATGGACCATAAAATTTATTCGGGTCATTTTACTCTAAATGGACCATAAATTTGTATGTGTAATAATATAATATAGTGGGCTAGATTATAAAAGCACATGTACTATTAGTTGGAAATTGTATATATTGTATGATTTTGGCCCATAAATTTTTATAGGTCAAATTATATATGCAAACGCATGAAACTAATATTACTAATTACATAAATGAATATAAGATGTATTTTATATATAAGTTTAGTAAGAAATCTATCATATATTATAAGCTTATTGTATGTGTAATTTGTAGAAATTAAATTTTATAAAAAAGTTGTATATAGTTTTTATATATTTGAAGTTAGTTGTGATTAGATATTGTGATTTAAAATTGTAAATATTTAAAGTTAGTTGTGATTAGATATTGTGATTTAAATTAAATAGAATTATTAATATAAAAATAAATTGGATTAACCACAAATTGACACTTAGGATTTATGGGGCCATAATCAATATGATGGCTTTAAATTCCTTTGCTTTAATATATATATAGATGATGGAAATTAGGATTTCTCTAGTCTTTGTTTGTTTAATTAGTTTAGTTTTTTTATGAGGGACAATAAGTAAGAAGAAAGGTTAAAAAGTAAATATATGTTGCTTGCTTGTAAAGCTATAAATTTAGTTGATATAGGTAGAATATTTTTCGTTCATTTGATATATTTTTAAACGATTCTATTTTTCTAATATTCTATAACGCTTTTCGGTGATTGAAAGAAATTAAGGAAATTTTGGACCACTATAGTATAGTTTAGAATAATTTTCTTTTTTGCTGTATCTTAATTGTTGAAAAATTATGTTTAGACCTTTTTTGAGTTATTGTATAATTAATTACTTTCTATTATTTATCTCCTATTTTTGATGGTTTGTGGAATACTTTTTTATCATAATGAATGATTTTTAAAGTATTTAATATTGTTATTTTATTACATGACATAAGCTTGTATTTGTATTATAATTACTTTAATTGTGTTTTTTTGGTAGATACATTTTCATATATTTAGCATATGATTTTTCTTCTATAAATTTAGAATACGCTTTTAATATTTGTATATGACCTCCATAATTTATTGGACGGCCCTGCCTATTACCACTATGAAGAGCCAAATACCTAAAGAGCTAGATATCAAATTAACTATTGCCAAAAAATGACATCTGCTGACCGCAGATCAATATAAAATAGTATAGCATAGTTGATGGAAAATTTTAAATCTCAAATATACGATTCCCTGTTGGCTTCTTTTTGCACCATACAAAAGGCTTTGCCACTTTACTGAAAGATAGTTTGTATTTTATTTGGATACAGTCAAATAATAATCCTCGTACGAAAAAATATTTAGATTGTCAAATTTCATATCATGTGGGACTTATGATTATAGCATAGTTAATATTCGGTCGGCGGTGCATTTCTTTCCAACTAAGAATGTCAACTTTATGTGTATACTAATTTTAGATTCTGATAGGAAAATTCCTTGATATGAACTTTTGAGATACGGTAGTGTTTTCTAGCAATTCAAATCACTTCGGAATATGAGGACCAAGAAATTTTACTTTGGAACATTATAAATTTTGAACACGATAACATTATTGACCTGAGTTGTACCAATATATAATAAATGCACCTGATAAGTAATTTATATAAGGACCCAAATGAATGAACTTTTGAATATTATGAAATTAATTTGAACATGGTATTTATCATTGAACATGCAAAAGAACATGCATGATGTGTTTTACTCATAAACATTAATAATATATTGGTCGAAAAAAGTTGTTAGTGTAGCACTTATTTTTATTTTTGATAAAGTAAAAATTTAAGACTCCAGAACAACCAAACCTGGAGACTTGAGAGGTCGAATAAACAGCATCGGAACACCCGACAAGCAACCAACAAATAGACCAAACAACAAACACAACAACAAAAATAAAACAATAACGGGCACAACAAAAAACAAAATACAGACACAACTGCGCAAGCAACCAACAAGGCAAATCAACGAGAAAGTCTTCAAACAGGAGTTGGAAAACACCAACAGGTCGTTTGAAGCAGCCGGAAAGAAGAAACAAGACACAATCTGGAGGCAAAACGTCAGAAAGGCCACCAGGGATCACACGATCACTATCTTGTCTCGAACCGAACAACAATCTCACATCAAAACCAAAGGAATCACTTTACGTGTATATTTTTATTAGGGTGATGTTTTAGTATAGCTTTAATATCACTTTTACGTGTATATTTAATAAAATTTTATGTTAAAGTGATGTATTTGTATATAGTTTATGAAGAAATATTAATCATAAACTCACAATATTAGTAAAAAAGAAAGAAAATTTGAATAATATTATTCACATGTATCGTGATAAATTTGTAAAAACTAAACGGAAAATGATATGATAAAGGATATATTATCACATCAATATATAATATTAGAAGATATTTCATTGAGCATACCAAAAAAATAAATATTTGATGAAAAATATGGTAGCTTTTTGTGGTAAGAATTAGGGCTGTTCAAAATCGGCCCGGATCGGAAAACCGGACCGGACCGGAAATGACCGGACCGATGAAAATACGGTTCGGTCTCCGGTCCAGATAATTTCCTTAATCCAGTTCCGGGACCGGTGGACCGGATTTTTTTTTAAAAAAAATATTTTTTGTAATTTATATGTTTTTTTGGAGATTTATATGTATTTTTTTATAGATATTTTTCTTAATTTAATAAGTTAGGAGTATATATGTTTTTTAGATATTTGTTTAGATATTTTTTATAGATTTTAAATAAGAATTTAATTATTTTTTAAAAAAAAATCCGGTCTAAACTGGACCGGACCGAATAGGTCCGGTCCGGTCTCCGGTCCGGACTTTTGGAAAAATCCGGTCCATCAGACCGGATGAACACCCCTAGTAAGAATGATCTCTTTAATAAAAACCATGTTTTATCAATTCAATATATATAAAATTTTATATATATTGAATTTATTGACTCAACGATATTGTTCCTATTGCAATGATAAAAGTAAATGTTATTTTATATGAATGTTGAGTAATTTTCCATTTATCAGTATTTTCTTCAACAGAAAAATTTGATATTTTGTATATGGAATACTCCTTGATCATTTGTGAAAATTTGTTGACAAAATAACTTGGGATGGTAGATTCAATCCACGAATTCTGCATGAAAAAAATAATAGTTCATTAGTAATGTATATAATAAAAATTAATTGCTGAAAATGAAAATATAATATAGTGTCTCTAAAATATATTAACTTTTTCATCTATCATAACCATGTGAATTCCGTCTCTTCCTTTATAATTTTTTTTCTTCCACATGCCAACAATACGAACTTTGAGTGTCCAAACACATTTCACTTCAGTAATTTCTTCAATATAATTGGCCATTGGAATACCTAAATAATGTAAACATGCATTTTTAGATATATGTGAACAGGATGCAATACATATAAATGTCATATTGTAAGCTTAAAAAAGTAAATAGAGATGCATACACTGATTCTCAAATATCAAACTTCTGCTCCAATACGTAATGCACTACATAGACCGAAATAATCTATATATAAGAATCTGAACTTTTTTTTCCCTTTTTCTTATATAAAAAGGGAAGATATGATTTACTAATTGTGGACAGATATGTAAATCAAATCAAAGAACATAGTTTTTTGGAAGAATTCAGTTTTGTTTTGAACTCAAATAACAGAACCGATTTTTTAGGCATAATTCAGTTTTATAATTATATCAGATTTGGTTTTAATAATTGTGGACAGATATGTAAATCACATGGGTTTTAATTGAAAATTAAAAAAAAAAGTTCAGCAATGTAGGATAAAATTTCAAGTTCAAAGATTTGTTAGGATAAAAGTTCATCAACGTAGGTTTTAATTCAAAGATTTGTTAGACATTTAAATGATTAGTTCTTCTTAAAAAAAATAGAATGTGGTGAGATTTATAGATGGGCTGCATTCAGTTATTGTTGTGAGATTTCATTAAACAACAATATCTAATTGGGCTTTACATGAAAATTTAAAAAAACTTCAGCTACATAGGATAAAATTTCAAATTCAAAAGTTGGTTAATGCTAGTAAATAATCGGAGGCATTAAATTTTGTTATTATAATCATAAGCTACACAAATAATCGGGTTTGGTTTTGTACTCAAATCACAGAACCGATTTGTTACGTTGTTGTAAGATTTCACTCTTTTTTTTAATGAAAGATTATTTTGAGATTTTACTTTTTTTAAAGGTTGTTGTGAGATTTCATTAATCAACCATATCCTATTGTTTGTTTTTTAATAAAAAATATGAGCTTATTGTTATATAAATATAAGCTTTGATATATTAGTTATATAAATATAATCTTATTGTTTGTATTTTTTTTTATAAAAAACTTATCACATTCATATATATAAACATTCAACAAAGTTGTATATATATATGATTTATAGATTCAAAGTTAGTTATGATTATATAAGCTTATTAGTTATATAAGCTTATACGGTGGTCAAAGTTCAAATATATAAGCTTTGATATATTAGTTATATAAATATAAGCTTATTGTTTGTATTTTTTATAAAACATTCATCACCTTCATGTATACAAATATTCAATAAAGTTATATATATATATATATATATGATTTATAGATTTAAAGGTAGTTATGATTAATATTGTGATTTAAATTAAATAGAATTGTTAATATTTAAAAAACGTGAATTAACTTCAAAATGACACGTAGAATTTGCGGGGCCGGAATCAATATGGTGGATAAATATGGATAAAATAAAGAATATTAAAAATAATTATTGAAAAATAAGGTGGAACTCAATGTAATTAGTAATATTAGCTACTGTATTATACCTTCAAACTAAGTTTTGGTTAAACATGGATAAAATAAAATAAGCTGAAGATTTTAAAATTATAAAAAATAAAATTATATATGTATAATTAATGAATAAGGCCAATGTAAATTAAAAAAAAAAAATTATATTAAAATAAGATTTATGTTTTTCAAGAAAATATATGTAGCTAAACAATGAGGATCCGAAATTGTTGTTACACCTTCAACGATACTTGTAAAAATCACAATATAAAACAATGATTTTTTAATATTTACGAAAATAATAATATACGTAAGGTTACGAAACCAATATTTATCATAGCAAGCTACTTTATGATATAAAATATTATGTTGTAGATATTTCATTTGCATATGGAAAAGAACTAAAGAAGTGACATCAACCTAATAAACATGATATTATCTCGTATGTATTTATTATAATGAATATTAAAAATAGTTATTGAAAAATAAGGTGGAACTCAATATTTGAATATATTTATTTCAATGATTATTAAAAAAGTATTTTTCATTTTATATACTCAAAAAAGATAAAATAAAAGGCAAGGTCAATTTAAAATTCCATGCATATATTCACAATGGATAATATATTTGACCCTTATATTAAGTTAAAATATTTATATAACAATTTTATCGTAGAATATAAATGTGAAAATTAATATCCAAATAAAAGAAAATATTTATATTAGATCAAAGGTACTGTTCATACAAAAAAATTGAGTTATTTGATGAAATTTTGAAGATTTTTATATTATAAATTTAGTTAGTTTAAGGAAAAAAGTAAACTAAAAATAGGATTAATCGCAAAATAACACGTAAGCAAAGTTGATCCATGATTGTTTTGGTGTCTCGAAGGGGGATATGAGATCAAACGAAGGGAAAAAATTAATTTTGATATTTTAACTTTTTGTTAAAATAAATATATGAAATAATTCAGCAAAATATATATAAAAAATATTACAAATCAGCCAGATAAATCACATTTTTTTAGTTTTTTCTAATTACGTAATGGACCCGTCTAAAGTTCTAAGATTTTGATTTTAATTTATATCCTTACTTATAGAAAATGATAACTGAAAAGTTATTTGAATAATTAATTAATGAGTAGTGGCTGATTTATGTAGGTGTAAAGTTATCTCAAATTCAAATACTTTTAAAATTTGTATACGTACTACATTTAATTTACTTTTGATAATGTGTATAATCATATGAAATTGAAAGTTTGATACAGCAAAGATTTAGCTAGATTTTTTAGTTGAAACTTTTTGTTTGATTTAACAAAATTTTCTTGGTAATTTATAATTGATATTTCACGGTTTGTTAGTGAATATTTTCTTGGTGATTAACAAACTCAATTTAATTTTTAAAAACTGAAAATTACATTTTGCAAAATGATAAGTAATAAGCCCATAGAAACATTGTAAAATCGGAAAATGGAGATCATGTATTTTTTTATAGAAAATTACAATCAAATAAAAATTGTTAAATGGGAACGTACAATATACATTCGTTAAAAATCTGATAGGATATCATTGTTGTTAAAATTGAAAGGTTTAGAAGAAAATCTCAAGATTATATAAATTAAGTTTGTTAAGATACATTAGTCTAAAATTTCACTAAATTGTTAATAAAATATGTATGTGTAATAATATAATATAGTGGGTTGAATTATAAAAGCACATGTACTGTGAGTTGAAAATTGTATATATTGTATGATTTTGGCCCATAAATTTATATATATATCATACTATATATGCAAAGTCATAAAAATAATATTACTAATTACATAAATGAATATAAGATGTACTTTATATATAAGTTTAGTAGGAATTCTATCATATATTAGTTTGACAAATATAAGCTTATTTTTTGCAATTTGTAGAGATCAAAATTTTTAAAAAAATGTATAAGCATTCAACAAAGTTGTATATAGTTTTTATATATTTGAAGTTAGGTGTGATTAGATATTATGGTTTAAATTAAAATATAATGTTAAGAAAAAAAAATGCATTAATAACAAAATGACATGTAAGATTTGTGGGGCCGAAAACATTTTGGTGGCTCAAAATTCAATAGCTTTAATATATATAGATGGACCATAAAATTTATTCGGGTCATTTTACTCTAAATGGACCATAAATTTGTATGTGTAATAATATAATATAGTGGGCTAGATTATAAAAGCACATGTACTATTAGTTGGAAATTGTATATATTGTATGATTTTGGCCCATAAATTTTTATAGGTCAAATTATATATGCAAACGCATGAAACTAATATTACTAATTACATAAATGAATATAAGATGTATTTTATATATAAGTTTAGTAAGAAATCTATCATATATTATAAGCTTATTGTATGTGTAATTTGTAGAAATTAAATTTTATAAAAAAGTTGTATATAGTTTTTATATATTTGAAGTTAGTTGTGATTAGATATTGTGATTTAAAATTGTAAATATTTAAAGTTAGTTGTGATTAGATATTGTGATTTAAATTAAATAGAATTATTAATATAAAAATAAATTGGATTAACCACAAATTGACACTTAGGATTTATGGGGCCATAATCAATATGATGGCTTTAAATTCCTTTGCTTTAATATATATATAGATGATGGAAATTAGGATTTCTCTAGTCTTTGTTTGTTTAATTAGTTTAGTTTTTTTATGAGGGACAATAAGTAAGAAGAAAGGTTAAAAAGTAAATATATGTTGCTTGCTTGTAAAGCTATAAATTTAGTTGATATAGGTAGAATATTTTTCGTTCATTTGATATATTTTTAAACGATTCTATTTTTCTAATATTCTATAACGCTTTTCGGTGATTGAAAGAAATTAAGGAAATTTTGGACCACTATAGTATAGTTTAGAATAATTTTCTTTTTTGCTGTATCTTAATTGTTGAAAAATTATGTTTAGACCTTTTTTGAGTTATTGTATAATTAATTACTTTCTATTATTTATCTCCTATTTTTGATGGTTTGTGGAATACTTTTTTATCATAATGAATGATTTTTAAAGTATTTAATATTGTTATTTTATTACATGACATAAGCTTGTATTTGTATTATAATTACTTTAATTGTGTTTTTTTGGTAGATACATTTTCATATATTTAGCATATGATTTTTCTTCTATAAATTTAGAATACGCTTTTAATATTTGTATATGACCTCCATAATTTATTGGACGGCCCTGCCTATTACCACTATGAAGAGCCAAATACCTAAAGAGCTAGATATCAAATTAACTATTGCCAAAAAATGACATCTGCTGACCGCAGATCAATATAAAATAGTATAGCATAGTTGATGGAAAATTTTAAATCTCAAATATACGATTCCCTGTTGGCTTCTTTTTGCACCATACAAAAGGCTTTGCCACTTTACTGAAAGATAGTTTGTATTTTATTTGGATACAGTCAAATAATAATCCTCGTACGAAAAAATATTTAGATTGTCAAATTTCATATCATGTGGGACTTATGATTATAGCATAGTTAATATTCGGTCGGCGGTGCATTTCTTTCCAACTAAGAATGTCAACTTTATGTGTATACTAATTTTAGATTCTGATAGGAAAATTCCTTGATATGAACTTTTGAGATACGGTAGTGTTTTCTAGCAATTCAAATCACTTCGGAATATGAGGACCAAGAAATTTTACTTTGGAACATTATAAATTTTGAACACGATAACATTATTGACCTGAGTTGTACCAATATATAATAAATGCACCTGATAAGTAATTTATATAAGGACCCAAATGAATGAACTTTTGAATATTATGAAATTAATTTGAACATGGTATTTATCATTGAACATGCAAAAGAACATGCATGATGTGTTTTACTCATAAACATTAATAATATATTGGTCGAAAAAAGTTGTTAGTGTAGCACTTATTTTTATTTTTGATAAAGTAAAAATTTAAGACTCCAGAACAACCAAACCTGGAGACTTGAGAGGTCGAATAAACAGCATCGGAACACCCGACAAGCAACCAACAAACAGACCAAACAACAAACACAACAACAAAAATAAAACAATAACGGGCACAACAAAAAACAAAATACAGACACAACTGCGCAAGCAACCAACAAGGCAAATCAACGAGAAAGTCTTCAAACAGGAGTTGGAAAACACCAACAGGTCGTTTGAAGCAGCCGGAAAGAAGAAACAAGACACAATCTGGAGGCAAAACGTCAGAAAGGCCACCAGGGATCACACGATCACTATCTTGTCTCGAACCGAAACAACAATCTCACATCAAAACCAAAGGAATCACCTGCAACAAAACAGAGACGAGGAAGGCGAGGGACAAGGGAAAGAAAACACGGCAAGGGATAGGGGAGGGAGGAGGGCAGCGGAAGAGGAGGAGGGAAAAAGGGGAAGACAAGGGGAAGGGTGGCGGCGGACAGAGAGGGAGGGCAGAGAGGATGAAAAGACCCAAACTGGATCTGGATTCGAGGCTCAAGCCGTCGTGGTTCATAGGCTCTGGTGGACCCGAACTCCCGAGAAGACAAGAGGAAAGAGGGGAAAGAAAGAAGGGGCGGTCTGGATCTGGGAGAAAGGAGGCAGCGGAAAAGGGGAGGTAGGAGAGGAGAGGGAGGCGGTGGGGGGAGAGGAGCTGGCGGCGGGAGCCCAGGAACGGTGCTCGGTGAGGCGGAGCTGCTGGTGGTGGCTAGGCTCGGTCGGAGCAAGCTCGGTCGAAGCGGGCTCGGAGCAGGGGGGAGGATCTCGGTCAGAGCAGGGGTGAGGCAGGGTGCCGGTGAGGCGGCTTGTCTCCGGTGGGCGCTGTCCTCCGGTAGCCATGGATGGCTTCCTAGGAAACGCTCCCTTCTGGGAGCGTTTCTAGGGCCGACTTTCACTAATTTTTCGTCTTTTTTGTTTGTAAAGATTTAAACTTAGAGTTAGTGTAGCACTTATTGAATGAAACGGGTACCTCATTCATGAGGATTATTTTACAAAATTATTTTTATTAAAGAAATGTTAAATTGATATATTATAAGCCTCATGGAATGAAACGGGTACCACGCTCGTCTCTCGGCCTGCAAACGATCTTTCAAGCCACGAGTTTTTTTCTTGCTTGATTTATTACTAGACCTGATCAAACCCGGATTCGGGCGGGAATCGGGCCGGGCTTTGGACAAAAATTATGTTCGGATGGGCGGGCCGGATCTGGACAAGCCAAAGAAACGGGCTGAGGAGGCTTTCCGGATCCGTCCGGATCCGGATAGCCCCCGGATCCCATTAAGCCCGCGAGACAAGACAAATCTGTCATAAAACGAAACATAGCAAATATAATTTTACATACAATACCCATAAAAAGTATCTTTTTATTACAAACGGTAAACATAATTATTGTTACAAACTTGTCATAACAAATTTCCCACAAAATAACACAACATTACACAATTAAGCAAATTTCAAAAGAAAATGGAGTTTGTTGTATCTTTTTGTTGCCTCCAACGTAGTGCATACATCACACAATCACACCTTAGTTGAATTTTCTTTGTCCTCAAACTCGTCATAACCAACATCGTCAATTTTAAGTGTCTTGTGGGTATAAATATTAGGTTGCTTACGGTATAAATAAATATTTCTTTTATATGAATTTTATTATATATAAGAATTTATTTATTTTTAAAAATTTATTCGGGCTTCCGAGCGGACTAAATGGGATATTATCAGTGACCGTATCCCGCCCATATAAACGGACGGGCCGGACTATCCAAGCAAAATGGGATAAATATAATAATCATATACGTCCATTTATGCCGGGCGGGCGGGCGAGTCGGCCCGCGTTTGCTCAGGTCTATTCATTACGAGCCCATAAGTAACTCAAGAATCCTTTTGATAAGATTCTTTGGGAAATTAAAAACTTGACTCCGACAGTTGTAGATTCTATAAGAAAAAATTAATCTAATCAAAATCTTACTCGCTAGCCGATTGATGAGCCCCGTAAAAATAAGTAACCTTAATTGGGTCATTTAGAGTACAATGGAACCCCCAAATCATACTTAGAGTATGGCGTTTAGTGAAGTAATCCACTCCACATCGAAGTTATGGCTTCTAACGGTTAGTCCCGAAACAAAAGCTAACTCATCAAGGGCATGTTTTATCAAAATGATAGAGCTATCATTTCCATCGATCATATATAGAATAAAAAAAGGGGATCAACGAAAATGAAGTTTTATTGCTAGCATTAATTTGAACAAGTCTACGGACCACAAACAAATATGGAGCCGAGCGAGGGGGTCTCCATGCCTTAACTGATCAGAAGCCTTTGACCTCATCTCTATTATTGGGTTGATCCGCGCGCATCACCATGAATGAGTTCAACAATTAATGTCTTTGTACAGAATAGAGCAACAATGCATGTCTATTATCTCTTTTAGTCATTTACCATCTTAAAAATTAGATATATCAAAGAAGACCTATTTCACTTTTGTAGCTGTAAACGGCTTCACCAAAGCATGTCCCATATCATTATCCAACAAAGGCCCTTGCTGATCCATAAACCTTTAAATCACATTCTTGTACGAAACCTGACGCCCAAGCAAGCCTTACAAATATTTTGTAACAAGGTGCTTTCACTATAGCTGCTACTCTCATCACAAAATACTACAAAAATGACACCGGCCTAGTGACCCAGACATCCTATGTTTTACACCCTCTTATAATTTCCGGTTTAATTGTATCACTTTTGCACCTACTAAGTATCATCCCAAACTTTACATATTGTATCAATATAACATTACAAGTGTAAGAAAACAATATCATGCACCTTCAAAACACATGCCTTTTAAAATGGTTTTCCCATTCTTTTGTATGTAATTTGTCCATCTAGTCGAAAAATCAAGTTGGAAAACTTTTAGATTGGGATTCTTGGATTAGATGAGTTGGGTACTTATGAACCCAATAGGTTAAGATTTCAAATTTGCGCTATTTTGAGGTTATTATAATTAAGTAACTAATTTGGAATTTGAAATACTCATGTGAATATATCGGAATTTTTTTATTTTGGTTGAAAGATTATTCAACTAGCAATTAAATTGGGGAGGGGTGGTTGAGTCTTTAAGTTAGGATTTTTTATGCGAAATCCAAATACAATTAATAATTGTTCATAAACAGTGACAAAATTAGATGGACAACTAAAAGTACAGTAGGGAGTAACGATAATGCGGAAATGCCAATCGACATGAAATAAAAGTAACAAGCAACAGAACATCATAAATTTTACGTGAAACCCCAAATTAGGGAAAAAAACCACGGGACCTTTGAAGGTACCAAACTTTCACTATTAACAAAGATTATAAGTGGGTACAAACTCTCTAGATAGAACTAGAGGAACAAACAATCATCAAGGCACCAATTTTGGCATACAAAAGCACTAAACTTCACCTATAGAGATGGGAATGTCAACAAGAAGAGCAAAATAGACAGATCTAAAGAACCTGAGCTAAAGGGTACCAAATCACGATCCAACCGTTATGTGAATCTCTTAGTGGCATGAACAACATACTAAAAGTGCAGTCCGATCAAAGTTGATCTTGACGTTGATCAAAAATAGGTGTCACAACACCTATAGGATTTTCCACTACTTTCTCCCTCTCTTTCGTAGCTCTCTTTCGTCTCTCTCTTAACCCTAAAAAGTCTATTTCTTCCCTATAAATATGAGGACAATCTTCTAGGGCAAGCTTAGTGGGGCATCATTTGGGTTGGCCCAAATGGAAGACAAATTAAGCCCATTAAGCATAATGGCTCTTCCTCCATATAGGAGGAAAAACATAACAAACTTTCCCTTCACTCCTATATGGGGAAATCGACCAAGCCCGCTCTCAAGCGAGAAGCAACAAGCTTCTCCTTTGGTATGGTCTTCGTTAGCATATCTGACCCGTTGTCATTGATGTGGATCTTCACCAAATCAAAGTCTTCATATTCCACCCTCTCTCGCAACCAATGATACCTCCTTTATATGTGTTTGGTTGGAGAATGGTAGGTGGCGTTCTTAGCAAGGTGGATGGCACTCTGGTTGTCACAATGAAGTGAATTTTTTTCTTGCTCTACTCCTAACTCTTCTAGGAAATCCCTCATCCATATCAGCTCCTTGACGGCCTCAACTACAGCATATACTCGGTTTCTGTGGTTGACAAAGCCACCCATTCATGCAATCTTGATTGCCATGACACAGCTCTCCCTACAAATGTCATCAAATAACCTGACGTGGATCGGTTGGAATCAAATCATTCAACATGTCTGTAATATCCCGTATATTTGCACGAATAAAAATTTCGAATTTTTCTTAAGCCATATTGCTAGTCAGATTAATTTTGAAGAGATACGAACATTCTGTGTAATGTTTGGCTTCTGTAATATTTTTCTGAGCAATATAAAATACAGTTAAGGTATTTTTGGCTTAAAAGCTCGTTCGTGTACAAATATATTTAACCCGGGGTTAAGTAAAATTACCACTTAAGGTAAAAAAGGACAAATGGGGAATTCGGCCTAATGCCTTAGCCTCCACACAGCTCACGAAATCAACAGCTGGAAGGCCACTTGGGGCAGCTGGAAACTAGCCTTGGTGACTTGCCAAAGCTAGGGGGCATAGCTTGTCCACCTCTTGGTACACATGTCTTCATATTGGTCTTCCTTGTTTGCCTATAAAAGAAGAGGACAAGTCGTGAGAAGGGTCAGAAGTTAGCTCCTCAGCACGTTTTTGCTGTCAAAACAGCCCAGAAATATGTTTCATGAGCTGAACTTCGTGATCGATTTCTGATCGATTCACTCATTCGTTTGGCGAGATCAAAGTTGCATATTGAAGGTGAAGTGTTGCTTAAGAGGGTGAGAAGAATATCCAAGTTCGAATCGAACCCGAGGTCGATCGAAAGTGGGTAAGAAATCCCTTGAAAGTCACTGTTTTTCCCTTCAAAATCCGTGATTTTGCTGAACTTTGAATCCGTTTTTCGTGGTTGTTCTGGCCTTGTTTTGATCTGTTCTCAGGGGCCTTTTGAAGCTTGTTGGAAGCTTAATAAGGTGGTAGAAACAAACCAAGGAGAATCGAAGCCAAGGGGGTTCGATTTGGAAGGATTTATTATCCTAGATCTGTCCCAGTTTTGGACTTGGAAACCCTTTAATTCTAAGCGTGCGAAGCTTTCATCGGATCTAAGGCAAGTGGCGGTTCGCTCTTGCTTATCATTCCATATTTCCATTAATTATCAATTGCTTAATTGTTAATTAATTTGGATTGATCATTGTTAATGTCTGGGAACAGTTTTATGAAACTATCTTTGGAAATTAAGATGGATATTATAATAGGTTGTATATCTGCTAGAACAACGCTATTATATATATATATATAGACCTAGATTGAAATATATCTATGATGTTAGCCGTGATGGCTTTAATATGATTATTTGACTGTTCTGAACTGTTTAGTTAGAACGAGTATTTGTGGGAACGTTACTGAGGCCCTAGAGTCCAGTCGTTTCTTTATAATCAGGTAGAGAGGTGGCTCGTCCCCACCTAATACCAATTGGATGGTCATGACCTACCTCTTTACTCGGGTGAAGAGGTGGTGCACTTAAACAGTGTCATAAATCTTGGGAGTGTTCCCAAAAGATCTCTCGTCTCGGGACGAGCTGATCCTAAAAGTTTATAACGTAATTGTGTGTTTTGGAATTAAATAAGATAAGTGTCGTAGGTTCGCACATGATTAATATACCTCGACGAGTAGCGCAGCTAAGTAATAGTGCGGCTAGGAAAACTCGTTTAGACTTGAATGTAGTACGTTCTCTTTCCAATCTGGAGTCGTATCATGCGGTGATTCGCATTATACGGTGAGGTTGGTCGTGAACCGAAGCATCTCAGTCAGTTTTTAACGTTATGTATATACATATGAAACTATAATGTTCCAGACTTGTCATATTTCCTTAAGACTCAATCTCTTGGAGTCTCTTTCGGGTCGGTCACTGTGGAGATTCAGTCTTCCAGAGTCGTCTCTTCTGCATACCTCTTGTTGTTATTCCGTGAAAGTGTCGGGTTATGTATCATCCCTTCGGTTATCATTCGAGGGATAATGATAGTAAACGGTTACGATCACTCGAACCACTCTGCTTTTTACCCTTGCTAGTCTATTCAAGTAGACTAACCCACGAACATTGTTCTTTGCATGTGGGCTGGTGTCATCCGTTCAATTCGGCACATCAGACAAGTTGCCACCCAGTGAAGGCTAAGAACGACTATGACGAACAATGTTTTTGATAAGTTTATTCAGGTTGAGATCCTTGGCATTGATCGCTATGGTCAAAACTTGTTTTACCTTTAAAGACTTCCGTTATGTATTTACTCTGAAACAATGTTTTATCCTACGGGGATTGGGTTGTAATCCCCTGACTTATGTTTTAATGGATGGTTTGTGGATTACATAAATGTTATTTATGATTTAAATAATCCGGTTTAGCCTTGGGTGGTTTCGGAGGTGAAATCCGGGATCACTGGCGGTAATGCCTTTCCAAAGGGGTTATGAATTTGGGGGTGTTACAGATTTGGTATCAGAGCCAAAAGTTTTTAAAACGGGTTGGATATTTGAAAACCATTTACTCGTTTTAAATTGAAAAGTGTTTTCAAGGGCTCTGAATTTTCAAAACGGTACAAATTTCAAACCGTTCATAGTCATGCCTTCTCTCTAGTCTGATATAGGAAGTTGCTTCCATATCTAGAAAGACTAATTCTTTTCTCATTGCCCATGAGATATGGGTGCGTTCTGTTTTCTTCAGAGGAACTCGGAAGAAGCTGAGATGGCGAATCTCTATATAGGCTTGAGTTCCCGGTTCTCTCGTTATGCTTTGAGGTTGTAGAACCTAGTAGTCCACCGAGAAGGTGAAGACCGTACTCTCTGAGTCGGTAGGAGTAGTGTCCGATAGACCAAGGTTCCTGAGACAGAACCGAGGAAGGACATTGAGGAAAAGGAATATGTGCTAAGTTTAGCAGTTCCCTTTCCTAGGGCTTTGTTGTCAGAGCTATCAACTCGGTTTGAATTCATCCATGAAAATTTACCAAGTTTGATCTATTCCAAGTCAATTTTATTACATTAAATATATTGGAAAGATATTAATGTATAAAATACTTGGAACTTGATCAGTAAACAGATGGTGAATACTATAAACCCTATGGAAGAACAAGAGTCTGTTGCTCACAACAATTCAGGAGGCAGTGACCAAGCTCAGGTCAATGCTCCAATGGCATTTGACGCAGCAACAGTTGAGGCAATTCGGGGAATGGTGATACAGGCAGTCACCGATATCCTGCGACCAGTTGCGCCTCAGGCACAAGACGTGCCAATTCCTCCAGTAATTCCTAGAGTTGTGGAACCAAATGTCCAAGTACATCGAGAAGAGGTGGTCAGGAACGGAGGCAATTATGTCCGTGCACTAAAGGCCATAAACTCTATGAGGCCTGACAGCTATGATGGCAAGGGAGAACCAGTCAGAGTAGCATATTGGTTCTCACACATGGAACGGTTGTTCCGCAACATTGAATGCACTGAAGCTGAGAAGGTGCATATTGCTTCTCTCCATCTGAAAGAGAAAGCTAGTGAGTGGTGGGAAAGCACCGGACTAGCTGATCATCCAGGATTGAACTGGGGAATGTTCAAAGCCAAGATGACCGACCGTTTCTTCTCTCGTGCTATGAGGGATGAGAAACACAAGGAATTCCTTTATCCGAAGACGGGAGGATTAACAGTGACTGAACTTGCGACCAAGTTTAATCACCTATTGCAATACGCTGGATCAGATGTGTCTAGCGAAGAACAGAAAATCTGGCATTTCCACGAGTGGATGAGCCCAGATATTAAGCCATGGATGGTGCGTCACGGATGCTCTACTTTGGAGCAATACGTGGATGCAGCTTATAAAGTGGAGGTGACTCTAGAGGAGTCAACGAAGAAGCGTAATCATCAAAAGTTGATGCAAAATCCATCTCAGGCAAGTGGATTTAAACGTCCCGCGCCACCATCTAACTTTGTCAAGTCTAGCAAAGCAAGGACGGATATGACTCAAGGAGGGTCAACACAGCAGTTGGGTCAGGGCAAGAGTCCGATCCAGTGCTATAATTGTGGCACAACTGGGCATAAGAGCAGTGTGTGTCAGCAGGAAAGGAGAGTATGCTTTGGCTGTGGAAGGGAAGGTCATATGCAGAAGTTCTGTCGACAAGGGGAGCAGAAAGAAACTGAGTTACACCAAGGGTCTGTTAACCAGAACAATCGACCCAGGTTTAGACCAGTGGAAGCTCATAGTCCTTCAATGCAGACAACTGCGCAAAACAAGGGGAAGACCCCAGTTGCTTCTGGAAGTCAGGGTCAACGTCTTTACGTGATGCGTGAGGCGGATGGACTTGATGCTCCAATTGCTTAAAGTACTCGGCAAGGCTAGCAAAGTTTAGTCTTTTGTACTACCTCTGTGATATGATGTGGACTTAGGTGTTATCCAGTCTTTTGTTTCTGATAGTTATATTAGTAAGTTTAAGTATGCAACAAGGTTCGTAAACCTTTTGTTGTAAATATTCTTTCTAATATAAACGTATGGTTCAAACCAATCGTCTGTTAGAATTTTGGTTACCTTTTTGGATAAGAAATTCGAAGAGGAATCGATCTGAATGACCATGGTTCCATGCGACATTTTCTCAGTATGGATTAGCTGACGCGTCATGAGGCGGTCATCGATTTTAGTTCGAAGACTATGACGATGTCATCTAGAGGCCACGTGATTAATGAGAAATGAGGTTATGGTTGATCCCCAGAAGATTGAAGCGGTAGCTGATTGGAAGCGGCCTCAGGATGTGAATGAGGTGCGCAGTTTCCTTGGACTTGTTGAACATTACAGACGGTTCATGGAAGGATTTTCTAAAATCACTCTACCCATGACCGATTTGCTCCACAAGGTCCACAAGAAGTTTGTCTGGAGTGACAAGTACAAGGCCAATTTTCAAGAAGTTGAAAAAGTGTCTGACCTCGACATCGGTTGTAGCGCTGCCAAAAGAGGATGATGATTATATAGTCTATAGTGATGCTTCGAAGAGCAGGTTGAGATATGTCTTGGTGCAAAGAGGCAAGGTTTTTGCATACGCATCTAGACAACTGAAAACCTATGAAGCAAACTATCTGACGTATGATCTAGATCTTGCATCAATAGTGTTTGCATTGGAAACTGAGGTTACTTGGGAAACCTGAGAAACTGAGGCGGATATGCTTAGACACTTTCCCGAGTTATTTTCGGCCAAGTTTCGGGGTCGAAACTTCTTTTAAGGGGGGAGTGATGTAATATCCCGTATATTTGCACGAATAAAAATTTCGAATTTTTCTTAAGCCATATTGCTAGTCAGATTAATTTTGAAGAGATACGAACATTCTGTGTAATGTTTGGCTTTTGTAATATTTTTCTGAGCAATATAAAATACAGTTAAGGTATTTTTGGCTTAAAAGCTCGTTCGTGTACAAATATATTTAACCCGGGGTTAAGTAAAATTACCACTTAAGGTAAAAAAAGGACAAATGGGGAATTCGGCCTAATGCCTTAGCCTCCACACAGCTCACGAAATCAACAGCTGGAAGGCCACTTGGGGCAGCTGGAAACTAGCCTTGGTGACTTGCCAAAGCTAGGGGGCATAGCTTGTCCACCTCTTGGTACACATGTCTTCATATTGGTCTTCCTTGTTTGCCTATAAAAGAAGAGGACAAGTCGTGAGAAGGGCCAGAAGTTAGCTCCTCAGCACGTTTTTGCTGTCAAAACAGCCCAGAAATCTGTTTCATGAGCTGAACTTCGTGATCGATTTCTGATCGATTCACTCATTCGTTTGGCGAGATCAAAGTTGAATATTGAAGGTGAAGTGTTGCTTAAGAGGGTGAGAAGAATATCCAAGTTCGAATCGAACCCGAGGTCGATCGAAAGTGGGTAAGAAATCCCTTGAAAGTCACTGTTTTTCCCTTCAAAATCCGTGATTTTGCTGAACTTTGAATCCGTTTTTCGTGGTTGTTCTGGCCTTGTTTTGATCTGTTCTCAGGGGCCTTTTGAAGCTTGTTGGAAGCTTAATAAGGTGGTAGAAACAAACCAAGGAGAATCGAAGCCAAGGGGGTTCGATTTGAAAGGATTTATTATCCCAGATCTGTCCCAGTTTTGGACTTGGAAACCCTTTAATTCTAAGCGTGCGAAGCTTTCATCGGATCTAAGGCAAGTGGCGGTTCGCTCTTGCTTATCATTCCATATTTTCATTAATTATCAATTGCTTAATTGTTAATTAATTTGGATTGATCATTGTTCATGTCTGGGAACAGTTTTATGAAACTATCTTTGGAAATTAAGATGGATATTATAATAGGTTGTATATCTGCTAGAACAACGCTATTATATATATATAGACCTAGATTGAAATATATCTATGATGTTAGCCGTGATGGCTTTAATATGATTATTTGACTGTTCTGAACTGTTTAGTTAGAACGAGTATTCGTGGGAACGTTACTGAGGCCCTGGAGTCCAGTCGTTTCTTTATAATCAGGTAGAGAGGTGGCTCGTCCCCACCTAATACCAATTGGATGATCATGACCTACCTCTTTACTCGGGTGAAGAGGTGGTGCACTTAAACAGTGTCACAAATCTTGGGAGTGTTCCCAAAAGATCTCTCGTCTCGGGACGAGCTGATCCTAAAAGTTTATAACGTAATTGTGTGTTTTGGAATTAAATAAGATAAGTGTCGTAGGTTCGCACATGATTAATATACCTCGACGAGTAGCACAGCTAAGTAATAGTGCGGCTAGGAAAACTCGTTTAGACTTGAATGTAGTACGTTCTCTTTCCAATCTGAAGTCGTATCATGCGGTGATTCGCATTATACGGTGAGGTTGGTCGTGAACCGAAGCATCTCAGTCAGTTTTTAACGTTATGTATATACATATGAAACTATAATGTTCCAGACTTGTCATATTTCCTTAAGACTCAATCTCTTGGAGTCTCTTTCGGGTCGGTCTCTGTGGAGATTCAGTCTTCCAGAGTCGTCTCTTCTGCATACCTCTTGTTGTTATTCCGTGAAAGTGCCGGGTTATGTATCGTCCCTTCGGTTATCATTCGAGGGACAATGATAGTAAACGGTTACGATCACTCGAACCACTCTGCTTTTTACCCTTGCTAGTCTATTCAAGTAGACTAACCCACGAACATTGTTCTTTGCATGTGGGCTGGTGTCATCCGTTCGATTCGGCACATCAGACAAGTTGCCACCCAGTGAAGGCTAAGAACGACTATGACGAACAATGTTTTTGATAAGTTTATTCAGGTTGAGATCCTTGGCGTTGATCGCTATGGTCAAAACTTGTTTTACCTTTAAAGACTTCCGTTATGTATTTACTCTGAAATAATGTTTTATCCTACGGGGATTGGGTTGTAATCCCCTGACTTATGTTTTAATGGATGGTTTGTGGATTACATAAATGTTATTTATGATTTAAATAATCCGGTTTAGCCTTGGGTGGTTTCGGAGGTGAAATCTGGGATCACTGGCGGTAATGCCTTTCCAAAGGGGTTATGAATTTGGGGGTGTTACAATGTCAGCATATGTAAAGCCATCACGCATCAGCTTTTCAGGATTGAATTACAAGCATAATCTGGAAGTGCCTCTGAGATACTTGAGGATCCATTTAACTACAGTCCAATGCTCATTTTCAAGATTACTCATGAACATGCTACCAAACCCTACAACGAAGGCAATGTTTGGCCTAGTGCAAACCATGGCGTACATCAAACTATCCACGGTTGAACCATAAGGCACCTTCTTCATCTCTACCTTTTCTTTCTCACTTTTCGAACATTGGCTGGAACTCACTTCATGTTCCTAGGCAGTGGAGAGCTAACGGGTTTGGCCTTGTTACTGTTGAAACTCTGTAGGACCGTT
The DNA here is from genome assembly GCA_027886185.1 of Rheum nobile. Lineage (NCBI taxonomy): Eukaryota > Viridiplantae > Streptophyta > Magnoliopsida > Caryophyllales > Polygonaceae > Rheum > Rheum nobile. The sequence goes on along the minus strand of WOAB01000901.1, from coordinate 102,160 downwards.
GACACGTATCTCTCTTGTGACACCCACAACATATGTGTCTTCCTATCACGGGCTATGTGCATTCCTAAAAGCGTTCTTGCACGACCTAAGTCCTTCATGGAAAAGGACTTTCTCAAAGCTTTCTTCAAGCTGGCAATCTTGTTGGTGTCACGACGAACAATCAACATATCATACACATATAGAAACAGAATAAGGAAATCACCTTCATGGAAGTTCTTCACAAACACACATTGGTCGACTTGTGTCTTGTGTCTTGTGGAATTCATGCTCAATCATGAAGGACTCAAACTTCTTATACCATTATCGAGGAGTTTACTTAAGGCCATATAAGTTGTTTCTTAATTGACATACAAGCTTCTTTTTTTCCCTTGATCTCAAAACCCTCAGGTTTCTCCAACTAAATCTCATCTTCAATATCACCATGAAGGAATGCGATCTTCATATGTAGTTGCTCAATCTCTAGATTCATGCTTGGAGCTAGGCTTATAACAATCAAGTTGTATGACATCTTTACAACCGGAGAGAAAATCTCATCAAAATCAACACCCTTCTTCTGTTGGAATCCCTTCACCACAATGCGGGCCTTGTACCTGGGTGGACAACCATATTCTTCAGTTTTCAGTTTGAAAACCTATTTGTTCTTAAGGGCTCTCTTGCCCTTGGGCAACTTCATCAAGTCATAAGTGTGGTTCTCACGAAAGGAATTCATCTCATCTTGCATGCAATTGTACCACTCTTTCTGATGTACATCTGTCATAGCTTTATCAAAGCTCTCTGGCTCTCCTTCATCAATCAACAAAACATACTCATTGTTTGGGTATCTTGAGGAAGTTTGTCTCTCTCTAGTGGATCTCCTCAACTCAAAAGTTGGTTCTTCAGGTGGTTCTTGCAACTGAGTCTCAACAGGATATGGTGGCTCAACATCACCAACATCATCAACTTCATGCACATCTTCTTGTTGAACTACATCTGACTGCTGAACATCGACACGACGAACAAAACTGGTGCTTGGGAAAAAGGGGACCTGTGATAGTGGCAGGTGTGGAAGAGGACACTAGTTGCTTCTACTTCCAGTCTTAAATCGTCATGTCTTCCATGAACATCTTGTCTTATAGATCCCACAATCTGTACCTAAACTCACCTTTTGAGTACCCAAGAAATATGCATGGTTTTGTCTTGCTATCAAGCTTCGACCTCGATCTCTAGCGATATACACATATGTCAGGCATCCAAACACCCTCAAATGCTTGTAGGAAACATCCCTTCCAGTCCAAACCCTCTTTGGAACATCACCATCAAGAGGAACTGAAGGAGATCTATTGATGAGGTATACATTAGTCATCATTGCCTCCGCCTAATATGACTTTGGCAGCTTAGCATGTGACAACATGCTTCTCACTCTTTCTGCTATGGTTCCGTTCATCTTGTCTGCAAACCCATTCAGCTGAGGTGTCTTAGGAATTGTCTTCTAAAGCTTGATTCCATGACTTGCAATATTCCTCAAACGAACCCCTATATTCTCCACCATTATCAGACCTGATAGATTTTAGATTTCGTCCAAATTCTCTTTCAACTTTGGCATGAAACTTCTTGAATGTCGACAATACATGATCTTTTCTTTTCAGCACGAAAGCCCGTAACTTTCTGGAGTAGTCATCAATAAATGTGACAAAGTATTGTGCACCACTATGTGACTTGCCATCCATAGAACACGCATCAGTATGAACAAGCTCTAATGCATGTCTTCTCCTAACTGAAGGACAAGAATGAAAGGATGCTCTATTTTGCTTTGAAGCTAAATAGTCTACACAAGGTTTAAGAGTCATACCTTTCACTTCTGCGAGGATGTCCTTCTTGGATAGCTTCTACAGCTCCCTCTCACTCATGTGACCAAGCCTCTTGTTCCATAACTCGCCAGCTGAGTCAGCCACCACATTGGCTTCATCTCTGCATAACTTTTCTTGTATCACGTACAATGAATTTTGCTTCTGTGCTCGGGCAACAATCAAACTTCCCTTGAAGACCTTTCATTTACCACCATTGAGGGTACAAAGGTAGCCCTCACCATCAAGTCTACCAGCAGATATCAAATTCAGCCTGACATCAGGAACATGGAAAACATCCCTCAAGACCAATATGCAACCAATGGATGTCATCAAACAAACATTGCCCATGCCCATAATGTTGCACGAGCCATCATTCCCCATCCTGCATAGCCATAATCTCCACAAGTGTAGGACGAGAAATACTATCTCCGCGGAGTATTCTAAGAAGATACCTTCATCACTTTGTGGGTCAAACTTTCCCAAGTTGTCCTTCCCATTTTGTGAATGAAACACCTACAACCAAAATCACGCAAGTGGTATATATTGTGCTTGTGAATCCTGATTAGTTCATAGGAAGTTTTATTAAGTAGGGGATGAAACATAGCGCGATTAAGGATATAGCATGAAGTGTTGATCGCCTCAGCCTAGAAGATTCGAGGAAGATTGTTAGCAATGAGCAAGATTGTTAGCAATGAGCAAGGTTTATTCCCTATCCTTGATTTCTCTACGTTCAGAAATGGACAACTCTTGTTCCTCACTCTTGTTCTTATCACTCGAGTACCCAATGATTATAAGCATTGGAAGTGACAATGGTCGTTGGCATAAAATAAACCATTATGTTTCTAGTGTAGAATCATAGGACGATGTCATAGATCATGCTCATCAAAAAAAATTATGCATGTGAAATGGGAAAAGATTTCTAACTTAGATCATGCATGGAGTATGTTTCGAAAGGAACAAAAGTGGAGAAGTACAGTACAAGCTCCATGATAGGTACGATGTTGGGTTGGCATGATAGAAAGCACTAATTGTATGCATTAAGAGTGAAAAAATTGTCCAACTGCATGGAAATGTTAGTATGCACACGAGAATGGAAAACCAACTATTGTGTTTGAAGTTGTTGCGTCATACGACCAATGGATTTGGGATGCTCTTTTTTGGAACAATAGATACGTGAAATGATATTAATGTTCTTGATCATTCTCTTGTATTTGATGATGTTTTGCATACAAAGATCCCAAAGTAGATTTCAGTGTAAATGAGCATAGATACAATATGGGATATTGATAGGCGTTGTCGTGACACCTAAATAAAATAATCCTAACAAACCTAAACAAGTAGTTTGGGCAAGTAAGGGTCGAATCACACAGAGAATCAGATTATCAATTCAAGTAATTGCAAGTCACCAACTAGGAACTAGGGGGGGTTTGTATGATTTTCGTAACCAAATAACAAGTAGACAAGTAAACAGATTCGCAGGCAAAGGTTGTGAATATGATTGGGAAAAGCGTCACACCTGACAAAGATCCACACAACAAGAGATATGGTTGATCACTGAATTCTATCAATCTCAAGTTCTTATATTTCCTTTAGTTGTTCTTATCCCGATCATATGTAACTATTAGTTCCACCAACCCGTTACTATAAGCATGTAATTAACTCTCTCTCACGATGAACACTCGCAACCCGCTTATGTAAATCGTGTTTGCTACTAGATATGCAACCCAAACCCGGAATCACAAGTCCTAGCTATATGGATAATATCAATAAACCTAGGTGATCAGTCTAGATAAACCAATAAGATTCAATAAACATTCAAGCGCAAGAGAATTAATACAACTAGATAGGAAAACGAACAAAAGTAGAAAACTCACAACCAATCAATTGAAGGCTTCAAAACGTCAAGTGCAACAATGGAAGTTTAGTTCTCCATAGGGTTTTTGAGAGAAAAAACTATGAAAGGTGGCAACTAGGTTAACCTAAACAAAGTCTAGGTTAGATCCTTAAATACTAGGGCAAATAATTCAGAAAATAAATAAAAGGAAATAACAAACTTGGAAACAAAGTTTCAGAAATAAAATAAAAAGGAAATAGAAATTCCGGAAATAAATTCGGGAAAGTCTTCAGCGCATCGTCACCGTTGGGTGCGGCAACCCCCACCGCGGGTGCGGTGGGTCTCCAGAGATTCATATGCCAACTTCTGCTTGCTCACCGCGGGTGCGGTGGTGTTGGCCGCGGGTGCGGTGGAGCCTCCAGCTTCTGCCACACTTCCGTAAAAACGCCATAACTTTTTATTCCCAACTCGGATTGCGCTCATATTTTGAGGGCTTGCAGTAGACTTAAAGAGATAACTCCTCGAATTAGAATCACTCCATTTGGATATCTGAGTAAAGAGAACGAACCAATTGAATTCAACACACTATCCTTCTACTCTTCAATGCACCTCAAACCTCTGTAAATCCCATGATTTCTTCACTTCTAGTCTTCTCTTCCGGATTACAGAACTACCATCAAATCATATCCAAACATCATCTAAATCATGCTAATAACCACTAGATGCGCTATACAATATATCGCATATCAAATTCCCCCATGATTAAACCTTGCTCGTCCTCGAGTAAGCTAAAGTCAACCTACTCCTCCAAATTCAACCCCAAGGCTTCAGGAAGCAGAAGAAAATATGACACTAGTAGTATCAACACATTCACAATAAGCTCCAAGACAACCAAAACAAGTGATGCAAAATTTCTCTAATCCTAACTCCATCTAATCACCTTATTCCTCCAAAAGTGGCCTACCCGAATCCTCCTTATAACTCCTCTTCTTATGTCGCCACGCCAGACAAAATGAGGATTCCTAAAATTCACTCTTCTTCTTTTCACTCATTTTGCCAAAGCGCCCTTTCGGGTTTTCACCAAGCCACTCATTTCATTTTTCAATAGATGGGCTCACATATACTCACATCACTCTTGACCAATTATTACCCCAGCCTAATGCTGGTCCAAGCCACCTGCTTCTTACCTAAGTCGCCCTTTCGGGTTTTCGACTTATCCTAGGATTTCAATTTTTGCCTTTTTTCAAATTTTTGGCTTTTTCAATTTTTTTATTTTTCTCCTCAACAACGTAACAAGTATAGAACTCTCCCCCATGCTTAAACATTGCATTGTCCTCAATGTAATGAAAGACAAAAAGAATAGAAGTACAGGGAAAAGCAAAAAAATAACTCACAACATCGCCGAGCTGCTTGGACACTTTCGTTGTTGCTGGCGGTATACTCAGTAACGCCCAGGTCTCCAGTGTTGGGCGGGTGTCTTCATCAACTCCATAGTTTTCTCCTACCGTGCAACCAAGAGGAAACCACTTTGGTGAGTAGTGGCTTTGCAAAGATGTCGGGGTTGCACGGCCTTCAACGAACACATGGTAGAGCCCAGATGTAATCGTGATGGGGGCTCTAGTGTTCCTCCTCCTCAGCTGTCAATTGTAGGGCCATCATCGTTGCCAAATAATGTGTAGGGCTAATGTCTCCTCCTTTGACAACATGATGCGCACCGTCTCTCCATGGGAAACTCTTTTTTGTTGTTTTTTCGATTTTTTTTTCTATCCTCGTTTAAGGTTTTTTCGGGGATTTTATTTAGTGCAGGGCAAAAGAAGACTTACAATGGTGTGGGAAACACCTTCTTCAATTCGCATAGGGTCTCCTCCCTGCAGGTTAGTCGGAAACAAAGAAAAACAAAAACAAAGCAAGAATACACTAAAAACAAATACAAAAACAAAGAAGGAAAAGCAAAGAAAGAAAAACATAGCTCGGGTTGCCTCCCGGATAGCGCCTTAGTTATTGTCATGGCTTGACTTGGTATTCTCCCTCTCAACCTGGTTCACTCACCTCCACTGAGCACTCGAGGTTCCCATCTGGAGGGTGTCTCTTTGTATACTCCATGTTTAGCCTTTCCCCCATGTTTGTGCACTTACTGTTGGTTGGACCGCTGGTCATACCCATGAATGCACTTGCCATCTTCAGAAATGGCCTACCCAACATCTCAGGTGCTGCATGTTTGTCCTGCCCCATATCCAGCGTGTAGAAATCCGCCACTTGAATCAAGGCCTCCTTCTTGTACTTCCCCTTTGGTTTCTTTTTGATATTGCCCAGCGCCCTTAAAATTTCTGTGCAGCGAGGGACGCTGTTTGCCAGTGTGACCAAAGGAACGTTCGCCTTGCAGCTACTGAAGGTGTCAAATAAACCTTTGTCGTTCTCCACCTTTTGGGTGTCCTTCAGAGCCTCAGGGAAGGGTGTGGGAGGCTTCTCAGAACCGAGAGGGGGAAAGTACGGACGAACATAGGTGTCGACGTAGGGCTCTTTCACAACTCCAGAAGGTCCACCGCGGGTGCGGTCAGAATCCACCGTGGCTGCGGTCCTCCCGACAGAAAAGTCTTAGAATTCTGGGGCTCCGTCACCGCGGGGTGCGGTGGTGTGGCCGCTGGGTGCGGCGAAAGTGGCGCGGGGTGCGGTGATCTCGACTGAGAGCTCAGTTGCTCTTCTGTAGTCCCACCGCGGGTGCGGTCTTCTTGCCGCGGGTGCGGTTTTCCAAACTGAGAATTCTCGTTTTCTGTGTCGTCCTCTTCAGCACTAGGGGCCACATTCAATTGCTTACCACTTCGAAGCATCACAGCACTAACATTTGCTCGTGGGTTCACTACCGTTTGAGATGGTAGATTTCCCGAAATCTTTGCATCGATCCTTGTGATGGCTTCAGCCATTTGGCTCATCTGATTCTCTAAATTCTTTATGCTCGACCCCGTAGCTTGAACATGAGTAGTGAAATGTTTCGTCAAAGCTTGGAGCATATCTTCAGTTGACATAGAGGAACTTGGATTGGACACTGGCGGGCTATGCTCATAGGCCGGATTGTACTGCCGTGGAGTACCCTGCTGGTAGAACGATTGTGGCTCCGAGTAGAACTCCTGGTAGTCATGACCATATGGAGGGTATTGCTGGTACCCATAACTCGAATTGGGGTAATCTCTCCACCCTGGAGTGTATGCGTAGGAGTATGGGTCATATCGCGGCTCTCCTCAGAACTCCATATCTGTAACAAAGAAAAAGAAATCAGTAGCACGAGTGTGGACCGTAAGATAGGTCCACACGAAAGTTGGTAACAAACAAAAACACAAAAACAAAAATTTTGATTCCCCGGCAACGGCGCCAAATTTGATAGGCGTTGTCGTGACACCTAAACAAAATAATCCTAACAAACCTAAACAAGTAGTTTGGGCAAGTAAGGGTCGAATCCCACAGAGAATCAGATTATCATTTCAAGTAATTGCAAGTCACCAACTAGGAACTAGGGGGGGTTTGTATGATTTTTGTAACCAAATAACAAGTAGACAAGTAAACAGATTCGCATGCAAAGGTTGTGAATATGATTGGGAAAAGCGTCACACCTGACAAAGATCCACACAACAAGAGATATGGTTGATCACTGAATTCTATCAATCTCAAGTTCTTATCTTTCCTTTAGTTGTTCTTATCCCGATCATATGTAACTATTAGTTCTACCAGCCCTAATAGTACTTATTATTAAATCAAATCCGAAAACCTTCAACACTCAACAAAGCAATAGCATTCAACCAAGGATTCAACAAGATACATGCAATAGAAACAACCCGTTACTATAAGCATGCAATTAACTCTCTCTCATGATGAACACTCGCAACCCGCTTATGTAAATCGTGTTTGCTACTAGATATGCAACCCGAACCCGGAATCACAAGTCCTAGCTATATGGATAATATCAATAAACCTAGGTGATCAGTCTAGATAAACCAATAAGATTCAATAAACATTCAAGCGCAAGAGAATTAATACAACTAGATAGGAAAACGAACAAGAGTAGAAAACTCACAACCAATCAATTGAAGGCTTCAAAACGTCAAGTGCAACAATGGAGGTTTAGTTCTCCATAGGGTTTTTGAGAGAAAAAACTATGAAAGGTGGCAACTAGGTTAACCTAAACAAAGTCTAGGTTAGATCCTTAAATACTAGGGCAAATAATTCAGAAAATAAATAAAAGAAAATAACAAACTTGGAAACAAAGTTTCAGAAATAAAATAAAAAGGAAATAGAAATTCCGGAAATAAATCCGGGAAAGTCTTCAGCGCATCGTCACCGCTGGGTGCGCCAACCCCCACCGCGGGTGCGGTGGGTCTCCAGAGATTCAGATGCCAACTTCTGCTTGCTCACCGCGGGTGCGGTGGTGTTGGCCGCGGGTGCGGTGGCGCCTCCAGCTTCTGCGACACTTCCGTCAAAATGCCATAACTTTTTATTCCCAACTCGGATTGTGCTCATATTTTGAGGGCTTGCAGTAGACTTCAAGAGATAACTCCTCGAATTGGAATCACTCCATTTGGATATCTGAGTAAAGAGAACGAACCAATTGAATTCAACACAATGTCCTTCTACTCTTCAATGCACCTCAAACCTCTGTAAATCTCATGATTTCTTCACTTCTAGTCTTCTCTTCCGGATTACAGAATTACCATCAAATCATATCCAAACATCATCTAAATTATGCTAATAACCACTAGATGCGCTATACAATATATCGCATATCAGATATTATCTCACTAATGGCCTTTACCCAGCTTGGGGTTCATTCATTCAGTCAATTCTTCATCCTTATGGGGATAAAGATAAATTGTTTGGTGAGAAGCAAGAGTCAACTCATAAAGATGTGAAACTAACTTTTGGCGTGCTACAAGCTCGTTTTACTATAATACGTCACCCATCGCATGTGTGGAACTTTAATTTGGTTGGGAAGATTATGAGAGCACATATCATATTACATAATTATGATAATGGAAGACGATCGATATACATATATTATATATTATGACTTGTCTGAGTTTAATCAAGTAGAAGACCATGGCACAACCATCGCCACCAATTGAGATAGGAGAATGCATTGCAAATAGGGTTCCCCTTTGAGATATGGGTATACTGTACACATCAACATCTTAAGTCATACTGGGTTTAGCATATATGGCAAAAATTTGATACCCCAGATGATGACAATTAACATATGTTATTTATTATACGAATTCCGCTATGTGAATTTAGATATTATTTATTAATCGTAGTATGGTCTGGTTTTCAGTATTTTGTAAATTTATGTGTAGAATTTAAGTTTTATGTTATCTAGCATATGTCTAATAATATTTAAAATCATGCTTTTACTAATGGAGAATTTATCGTAAATTTTATAGTAATACTTTTATTTAATTCCCAATTATAAAAATAAATACTAGTCAATATTTAACATATAATATAGGTAAAAGTTATGATAAATAAAGAAAGGAAAAAATATATTTGAATATCTAGAAACAGATCTTTGATGTGGGGGTGGGGGTGGGGGGAAGAGATGAAATCTTGAGTTGATGTGGCGAAAAGATAAAACTAAAAAGGTGTTTGAAGAATCAAAAAAAAAAATCACTACCATGGTTGGCGTTGCTCTTATTCACAAGTAATTGACTTCCTTGGTTCCTTTATCATTGAAAAACACCCCACAATTTAGCTCGGCTTGACATTAAAGGACCAGAATGGGGTACTCTGGAGGATCCTTTGCTTCACAAAATGTTTAAAAAAAGTAAATAAACCTGAGAAGGAAAATAATACTCTCCAACTCATTTATAATTGTCTCTTTAGAATTAAACACATGTATTAAGAAATTTATTAAATGTGTAAAAAAATTAAAAATTTTAAAATCTAATAAGAACCAACAGATGAAGAGAAAAAAGTCATGTTAATCAAATATTGATACAAATATTATAATTTTTATATAATAAATTATCTTAAAAACTTACAAAGACAAATGTAAGTGAGTAAAATTTAAAGGGGCTAAAGAGACAACTAAAAATGAATGAAGTTAAGTACTCCCTCTGTCCCAATATGTTCTTCTCATTTGGATATAACACATTTGTCGAGACATATTTTGTATCGTTAATATTTCTAATTACATATTAGTAAAAATTATAATTTTTTGATATTATAAAAGTACTCGTTGAGACGAATCAAACAAGACCCCATATGACTATGTTTTTTCTTATATATTGGAAGAAATCTTGAAGATTCTCTTCTACTATAAATAGTATACAAAACCGAAACATGAAGAATATTATGGGACGGAGGGAGTAGTATTTATTAGAAAAGGACGGAGGGAGTAATATTTATTAGAGTGATTGTCTTACCTAGAGGGTAGAAAACCCTTTTGCCATTTCAGCTACCTTTTGCCAACTCATTTAATAATTTAATGTTGTTTATATAATATTTTATTCTTAATTATTAAATGTCTGCAACTTCTAAAAAGTAAAAAAAAAGCTATTTATTTCTAGGCAATGGCTAAATACACGCGAATATTCATCTAAATGGACGCGAAACTACACGCTTAAGCTAAGCGTCCGGTTTTACACGCTTAGCTTAAGCGTGTATGGGTATTATTGGAATTTTAAAAAAAAAAGTCCACGGTTCTTACACGCTTAAGCTAAGCGTATTCCCACACGTTTAGCTTAAGCGTGTTTTTTTTTTTGCAAGTTTAAAAACACACGCTTACCTTAGGCGTACAGTAAAAAAATGTTTTTTTCCCAAAAATGCATTTTTTTCCATAATCATGTAGAGAATTTCAATACGAGTCCGTACATATAAAATTCGTCCAAAACGGACATCGTTTGCCCCTCCAAAAGCCCAAAAAACGAAGTCTTTAACCCGTACGCATAGCTTCTTCGAGCAGCCCATCCATAAGCTTTTATAAGCTTCAATGGAGCATTTGGCAAATTTCTTGGGTCCGATTGAAGCCATTAACTATTGGGCATTTAAGAGGACCTTATCATACACGTAATTCCACATTTAATCGGATTGAATGTCGATTAAAATCGTAGAATTTTATCCCCAAAGCCACCGTGTCGTCCAAAGGGCCGATTTGAACAAATCCAAAATTGGATCAAATCATCTTCAATTGGAGGGCATGAACCATAGGGCCTTGTTGAGGGTGTCCTAAGATTTAAAATGCCTATAAAATCCCCTTCAATCGTTGCCCCCAATGCATCCAATTTCGAAGTCAAAACTCATGAATCCTAAATCCCGTTACCGGTTGTTCTTGACCGAAATTCGAGCACATGGAAGCTTTATTCTTGCAATTGTTGGTACTACTAGCCTTGAAAATTGGTCCTCTTTCAAAGCCCTCTCTTTACATCGCCGGAAAAAGACCACTTTCATTCAATTTGGAGTTTTTCCGACGAGGTGTCAAGAAGGTATTCCGGCGGGATTGAATTTGTGCCCATTTTGCGATTTTTGGGGTATTTTTCATTTGTTTTGTCTTAATCTTGGTTAAGTTAATTAATCTAGATTAGTGAAAAATATTTTATGATCAATTTGGTGCCCGGCATATAATATGTAAGTAATAAGTTTATAATATTTAACCATAATGTGTAACTATAGTATGTAAGTAATAAGTTCATAATATTTAACTATAATACATAGTATATAAGTAATAAATTCATAAATATTTAACCATAATGTTTAACTATAGTATATAAGTAATAAGTATGTAATACTTAATAATAATGCATAACTATACTTTATAACTAATATATTTTGTAATACTTAACTATAATACATAACTATAGTATATAAGTAATAAGTTTATAATACTTAACCACAATGTGTAACTATAGTATATAAGTAATAAGTTCGTAATACTTAATTATAATGAAATACTATAGTAAATAAGTGTAACTATATGAAATTTCATGAAGTACTATAGTAAATAAGTCTAAGTATACTAGATTTAATGAAATATTATAGTAAATAAGTGTAACTATATGAAATTTCATGAAGTACTATAGTAAATAAGTCTAAGTATACTAGATTTAAAGAAATATTATAGTATATAAGTTTAAGTATACTAGATTTAATGAAATACTATAGTATATAAGTCTAAGTATATTGGATTTAATGAAATATTATAGTATATAAGTGTAACTATATGAAATATAATAAAATACTATAATATATAAGTTTAAGTATACTAGATTTAATGAAATACTATACTATATAAGTGTAACTATATGAATTGTAATGAAATACTATAGTACATAAGTGTAACTATATAAAATACTATAATTTTATTAAATCTAGTATACTTAGATTTATATACTATAGTATTTCATTATATTTCATATAGTTACACGTATATACTATAGTATTTCATTATATTTCATATAGTTACGCTTATGTACTATAGTATTTCATTATATTTCATATAGTTACACTTATATAGTATAGTATTTCATTAAATATAGTATACTTAGACTTATATACTATAGTATTTTATTATATTTCATATAGTTATACTTATATACTATAGTATTTCATAAAATTTCATATAGTTACACTTATATACTATAGTATTTCATTATATATCATATAGTTACACTTATGTACTATTGTAATTCATTATATTTCATATAGTTACACTTATGTACTATAGTATTTCATTAAATCTAGTATACTTAGACTTATATACTATATTATTTCATTATATTTCATATAGTTACACGTATATATTATAGTATTTTATTATATTTCATATAGTTACACTTATGTACTATAGTATTTCATTATATTTCATATAGTTACACTTATATACTATAGTATTTCATTAAATCTAGTATACTTAGACTTATATACTATAGTATTTTATTATATTTCATATAGTTACACTTATATACTATAGTATTTCATAAAATTTCATATAGTTACACTTATATACTATAGTATTTCATTATATATCATATAGTTACACTTATGTACTATTGTAATTCATTATATTTCATATAGTTACACTTATGTACTATAGTATTTTATTAAATCTAGTATATTTAGACTTATATATTATAATATTTCATTATATTTTATATAGTTACACGTATATACTATATTATTTCATTATATTTTATATAGTTACACTTATGTACTATAGTATTTAATTACATTTCATATAGTTACACTTATATAGTATAGTACTTCATTAAATCTAGTATACTTAAACTTATATATTATAGTATTTTATTATATTTCATATAGTTACACTTATATAGTATAGTATTTCATTAAATCTAGTATACTTAAACTTATATATTATAGTATTTTATTATATTTCATATAGTTATACTTATATACTATAGTATTTCATTAAATCCAGTATACTTAGACTTATATACTATAGTATTTTATTAAATCTAGTATACTTAGACTTATATACTATAGTATTTCATTAAATCTAGTATACTTAGACTTATATACTATAGTATTTCATTAAATTTCATATAGTTACACTTATGTACTATAATATTTCATTAAATCTAGTATACTTAGACTTATTTACTATAGTACTTCATGAAATTTCATATAGTTACACTTATTTACTATAGTATTTCATTATAATTAAGTATTACGAACTTATTACTTATATACTATAGTTACACATTATGGTTAAGTATTATGAACTTATTACTTATATACTATAGTTATGTATTATAGTTAAGTATTACAAAATATATTAGTTATAAAGTATAGTTATGCATTATAATTAAGTATTACGTACTTATTACTTATATACTATAGTTAAACATTATGGTTAAATATTATAAACTTATTACTTACATATTATATGTCGGGCACCAAATTGATCCTAAAATATTTTTCACTAATCTAGATTAATTAATTTAACCAAGATTAAGACAAAACAAATGAAAAATACCCCAAAAATCGCAAAATGGGCACAAATTCAATCCCGCCGGAATACCTTCTTGACACCTCGTCGGAAAAACTCCAAATTGAATGAAAGTGGTCTTTTTCCGGCGATGTAAAGAGAGGGTTTTGAAAGAGGACCAATTTTCAAGGCTAGTAGTACCAACAATTGCAAGAATAAAGCTTTCAGGTGCTCGAATTTCGGTCAAGAACAACCGGTAACGGGATTTAGGGTTCATGAGTTTTGACTTCAAAATTGGATGCATTGGGGCAACGATTGAAGGGGATTTTATAGGCATTTTGAATCTTAGGACACCCTCAACAAGGCCCTATGGTTCATGCCCTCCAATTGAAGATGATTTGATCCAATTTTGGATTTGTTCAAATCGGCCCCTTGGACGACACGGTGGCTTTGGGGATAAAATTCTACGATTTTAATCGACATTCAATCCGATTAAATGTGGAATTACGTGTATGATAAGGTCCTCTTAAATGTCCAATAGTTAATGGCTTCAATCGGATCCAAGAAATTTGCTAAATGCTCCATTGAAGCTTATAAAAGCTTACGGATGGACTGCTCGAAGAAGCTATGCGCACGGGTTGAAGGTTTCGTTTTTTGGAGGGGCAAACAATGTCCGTTTTGGACGAATTTTATATGTACGGACTCGTATTGAAATTCTCTACATGATTATGGGGAAAAAAAACAATTTTGGGGAAAAAAAAATTGTACTGTACGCCTAAGGTAAGCGTGTGCTTTTAAACTTGCAAAAAAAAAAAAACTACACGCTTAAGCTAAGCGTGTGGGCACACATTTAACTTAAGCGTGTAAGAACCGTGGGCTGTTTTTTTAAAATACCAAAATTTCCCCTACACGCTTAAGCTAAGCGTGTAAAACCGGACATTTAGCTTAAGCATATAGTTTCGCGTCCATTTAGATGAATATTCGCGTGTATTTAGCTTATCCGTTATTTCTAATCTAATCCAGAAGGAGTTGAAAAGGTGTATTATTTAAAATGGGTATCTAACCTCTGTGTTCATCTTCCTCCTTTTTATCTATTTGGCCTCTTTTTTTTCTTCCAGAACATGGTGCTTAATATATTATAGATGTGGCGACAGTATATTAAGTTCTTCCAGAGCTACGTTCCTAATGAATTTTTGCTATAATATATTAAGCACCTAGAAGTATCAAGGTTCTTAGTGTAATTTTTTTCCCGTCAAATGAAAAACTTTGTTACTATTATCTTCAACCATAGCTATTGTGAATTCAAAACCCTTTCGTTACCTACTTTATCCCCAAATTAGCTATAAGCCTATAAATATTAGGTATTTTTGTTGGTTTCGGATAACTTTTGATAAAGAATAACTTGCTTTCATCCATTAGAATCAAATGATAAAATAAACATTTGACCATAATTATAAAAAAACAACTATATTTTATAAAGGATTAATTATACAAGTTATATATGAATATCATTAACCATCTTCTATAAGTACTTATAAAAAAAGATTTTCTGTCTGGTAATATCGCTTAATTCGCACGATATCCCAAAATTTAACATATTTCACGCGGTAACCCTGAGATTCGTTTTCTTTCCGCGAAATACCCAAACGTTAAAAACCTAACGTTTCCGTTTATTATTAAAAAAGAAAAAGAGAAAAATCCCAAAAAAATATTAGACTTCTTCGTCCTCCTCGTCTCGCAAAATACCCAACCCGACTCTCATCCTCTTCGTCTCTCCTCTTCTTCCTGGTTGGAGCGTCGGCGTCTCCTGGTTCGATCGGCGAGTGCGGTGGCGCCGGCAAAGCGTTGGCCTGAACTCGGTCAAGACGATCTTCCATCTCATTCGTCACTTTTGTCCGCGAAGTCGAGCTCTCCTTCGTCGTCCCAACGTCGTCTTGTCTCTCCAGGTATGTAGCTTCAATCCATTAAAGGGGTTTAAGGGGATTGATGGGTTTTGAAAAATTAGGGTTTATGGGATTTATGAATTTGGGACTTTTATGAATTTGTGAATTTAGTCAATCCAAAATTGTTGTATAGTCGTATAGAATAAAGCAAACTACTTCTTGCCCGTACTCTCCAATATCTGTTTTGGTCAGGGGCGGAGCTACGTTGGGCTCAGGGGGCTATAGCCCCTCTGGAGAAAAAAAAAACTTTTTTTTTCAAAAAAAAAATTAAACTTTTTTTATCCTTATTGAATCTGAAAATGTAATTTCAGTCAGCCCTAATAAATTTAAGTCATGAAAATGAAATTACCTTAAATTTTTCCCTCTCATCTCATCTGAACAATTTCAGTCAATTCTAACAGATTTAAGTCAAAAAAATAAAATTACTTAAGTTTTTTTCCCCTCATGTGAAAATTACCTTAAGCTTCATAAAAAAAATATTGATTTTTGCAAAATAGAATTTAAGTCACGTTGAATTTAAGTCACATAAAAAAAATCGCACAGGATTTTAGCCCCTTCTGGGGTAAAATCCTGGCTCCGCCCCTGGTTTTGGTCTTTATAATTTTGTTGTAGTATCCTTGTTGGTAGGACAGATAAGTATTTGTTATTTCTCTAGAACATTATTCATTTTCTTTTATAGTTGATGTGTTTTGCATTGGCTTTTGGATAATGAGATCTCAATCTTGAATGTATATGGCAGTGGAGTTTCATGTTATTTATGTATTTATTTGTTTCAGTATTTGGCAAACTAATAAACTAATTTCATATATTCCATCTCCATGAGTTGCTAAACATTTCCATGTTGATTGACAAGAGCTTATCGAATATGGAACTTCCATATCCCCTCTAGCGATGCAGCTATCCTCTATGGATGGTTCTAGTAGAGGTGTAGTTTTCTTGATTTATGCTATGTAGAAACATCTTTCAGTTTTGACCAGTTATGATGTTATATATCATAATTTTATTGCTAATTAACAATATCTTCCAACAATAGGTGCTCAGAAGCTTGCAAGAATTCGGGCGAACAACAAACTTTTTCATGTCAAAATTGCAGAATATGGGGGTTCTTGGGGATAATGATTCCCCTATAATGCCGATGATGCTTTACAACCCCGTGAAAATCCCTGCATTTTCTAGAGAGTGTCTAAAGCATAATGTAAGAATCACTTTTTAATACAATGTTGTATTACTCTGATCTCAACCTTACTTTTTTGGCATATAACTAAGTTTAGTTCTTCTGGTGTCCTAGGTGGTGGTGGTTGTTTTCCCAGCTACTACTTTGTTGTTGGCTAGAGCACGTATTTGTATACTCGTTTCTCTCTGTAAACCCCATGTTTGTACATGATGTTTACCACACCTTATATATGAAAACGTGGGGGATCAATAGATGTACATTTATTCTCTCGAGCTCATCTTATGTTTTGTGTTTATTACAGGTTATTAGTGAAGTCGAGACCTGGTGGGGATAAAATACTTCCCTGCAGAGCCAAACAAATAACACCGAGAGAATGGAGCAATCAGATTGGACTAGCAACTTAACAAAATGTATCTTCAAGGTGCTTTCCAGTAGCCATATTTGGCGTTTGATTTGTATAGATTGGGGATAAAATACTTGTAAGCTGGTTTCCAGAGGTTATCAATCATTGTATCGTTTCGCTATGCCCCTCACGGAACCAACACATTTGCAGCCTCTTCCCTTTGAACAAGTTCTCTTTGTTAAGATGCAATCTTTTCATATAATTTGTACACTTCTCAGCACAAGAAATATTATGTCAAAGAAGGCATCTTTTTCTGTATATATACAACAGCTAATCCTTGTAACCCTATACCTCCATTTGTAGAATTCAGTTGAGTTTTTGTAACACCAGTAGAATAAAATTGTAGGAAGTCGAAATGTCACAAGCCCGATGACTCCATCTAAAGTCAAATGTGATATCTAAACTCAAAGAGAATTTCAAACATAGTGCACCTCAGTCGAATTAGCATTGTTGTTGGAACTGTAATGGAGTCTAAAATGAACCTTATAAAAGCATTTGAAAACATGATTTCTACCCCCATAATCCATTACTAAGTCGTATAACTTAAATTCATAACCATATGTGATTCATAAACAACTGATACTAGTTATATGACAAGTCATTTGCAATATTGTAAGTGCAGAACGACGTGTTATATCTGTTGCTAAGAACTCACACCAAAGAAAAAGAAGCATATACCTAAAAGCCTAAAATGGATCTTCAAAAAAAACCTAAAATAGAGGCTTCTCATATATCTAATCAGTTATAACAGATTATAACATCACGACAAACATGCCCTAAACACCGTAATTATACTGAGATGCTCCGGAAAAAAAAAACACAATTACAATTACAAATTACATGAAGAGTCAGTAGAGAATAAGAAACAGTGTTTCATCAACATCTAATAGTAAGAAAGATAAGAAATGCTTGTCAAAATTGACTTAGACAACTATGTACTTCAGCAAGAACACAACAAAATACAAATAGTCGCCTTATTTGCAATCTATAGGTGCAAAAGCATGGAATTGTGGTAGACGGTGTTTACTCAAACCTTGGGTTGCATTTTGTCGCATTCATCCCGGATTGAATTGAATAAAACATTGGACAAGTAACGCCATTCTGCATCAGGGATGATTGAATTGAACTCACACCAAAGAATTTCTGATTGTTTTCAGCTCAAACCTGATGGGATGATTTTCATCTGCATCAGGGAAAGGCTGCTCTCAAATGCATAGTTGCGAATGTTTTAGAATCTGAAATCTGACAGGCGATGACGCATTCCTTGGGGTTCAACCGGTTAAGGCTCTTGGTTACAATATCCAAATATTCATGATAAATGTACCCCAATCTCAACAATATATTATCTTCCATTCTACAACAGAGAAACAAGTATCAATTTTCAAGTATGATTATAAAGATTAGAATCATAAGAATTCACAGTGAAATCGAGTATATGCAATCAAGTATATTCAACAAAGAAACAAGTATGCTTTATAAGCTTCAATGTCTAAAACTCATGTTCTTGAACGCACCAACACCAACAAGGTCTATTTCTGCCTTGTTCTATTTTCTTCTTTTAAAATTCCTGAACTAGACTACAATGTTTTTGCATATGTGGAAATGGAATCTTTTTCAGTTAACATGTCTGGATTTCTTGATTTTGGTAATTTA
Organism: Rheum nobile; assembly: GCA_027886185.1. Taxonomy (NCBI): domain Eukaryota; kingdom Viridiplantae; phylum Streptophyta; class Magnoliopsida; order Caryophyllales; family Polygonaceae; genus Rheum; species Rheum nobile. The sequence continues at coordinate 83,399 of WOAB01000901.1, read as the reverse complement.
ATGTGGCTAGCTGTCCTTGCCATTGTAAATTGATTTGCCGATCTTCTAATTTATGATGTTTCGGTCCTTTCCCCTGAAATGGATTGTAAGTATTACATGCGTGCGGAATGAATACGTTTTGATGGTTGATTTTGGCAATGTAATGCGACTAGCTTGATAGTTGAACTGTTAATTTTGGATTGACAAAATACTAAATTCACAAATTCATAAAGCCTGAATTCATAAAGCCCTAAATTCATAAACGCCCCAAATTTATATATGCCATAAACCCTAAATCTACAAAACCTTTCAATCCCCTTAAATCCTTTTAATGGGTTGAAGCTACATACCGGGAGAGGCAGACCGACGTTGGGACGACGGAGGAGATGGAGGATTGTCTTGACCAAGTTCAGGCCGACGCTTCGCCGGCGCCACTGCACTCGCCGCTCGAACCAGGAGACACCGGCGCTCCAACCAGGAAGAAGAGGAGTATCTAAGAAGATGAAGAAGAGGAGAGACGAAGAGGATGGGAGTCGAGTTGGGTATTTCGCGAGACAAGGAGGACGAAGAAGTCTGATATTCTTTTTTGGATTTATCCCTTTTTCTTTTTAAAAAAATAAACGAAAAACGCTAGGTTTTTAACATTTGGGTATTTCACAAAAAAAAAAAAAAAAGTTCAAGTTACCGCGTAAATTATGTTAAAGTTTGGGATATCGCGTGAATTAAGCGATATCTCAGGATTATCAGGTGAAAAATCCGTTATAAAAATAAAGTTAACATCTTTCTACATATAAAAATATAATAAAAGTATCTTCAAATCATGTTTCGTGTACACAATTTTACATATAAAATAAACATTTTTCAAAACATTAATATCATAACTTTAAATTCATTGTGCTTAAATCAAAGAAAATATTCAAATTAATAGAATTACTGAGTCTAATACAAATCTATATCTATTATATATATTAAAGGTGGCTTATTTTAAGTCTCTAGAGTGTTTTTAGACCAAGTAGTTAACTTTTCTATTTTTCTATTCTTTTATTTATCTATATATATATATATTAAAGCAAAAGAATTTAGAGCCACCATATTCATTCCGGCCCCGCAAATCCTAGGTGTCAATTTGTGGTTAATCTAATTTATTTTTATATTAATAATTCTATTTAATTTAAATTACAATATCTAATCATAACTAACTTTAAATCTATAAATCATATATATATATAACTTTATTGAATGTTTATATACATGAAGGTGATAAATTTTTTACAAAACAAATACAAATAATAAGCTTATATTTATATAACTAATATATGAAAACTTATATATTTAAAGTTGGACCACCGTATAAGTTTATATAACTAATAATCAACTAGAATTTTTTAATATATGCATGATTCCATCGTCTACTTATGATGAACCTTTTAAAGTGCTGATGAACCTAATAATCAACTAGAATTTTTAATATATGCAGGAAGCTTATATAAGTAATAATCAAGCTTATATACTTTTTGTTCCAAATAAGCTTATATATATGACGAACCTTTTATAACATTTCAAAAGGAAATGAAAAAGCATCTAAATCTTACGCATGATTTAGATGCTTCCTGCATATATGATGAACCATTAATAATTGAAAGGAAATGAAAAAGCATCTAAATCGGTGAGATTAAAGTCATATTATTAATTTCTATTAATATATTATGATTTATTTATTGTTAATTAAAAATTAATTAGATATAGTTGTTTAAAGAAATCTCACCACTTTCAATTTTGGATTCTACGTACTATTGTTAACAAACTTTTGAATTTGAATATTTATTATTTGATAATAATCCACTTTTTGAATTTGAGTGAACTCACTGATTTACATATATGTTAGCAACCAAAATACACATCTTAAATTATGTTGTTAGCAACCAAAATCTATATTAAAGTAAAAGAATTTAGAGTCATTATATTGATTTCGGTTCCTGTCAATTTATAGTTAATCCTTAAAAATAAATTATAAATATTTTAACTTTTAAATACTTATCAAATATAATGTTGCTTTGATATCGGATTTATAGTTTATAATGTTTTGTAGTTTGTTAGGAGATTTTTAGAAGTTTTTTTTTCCTATTTTTTTGTTGACAAGCCGTAGAAATCTAGGAAATTGATATTATAGGTACAATTTGTGGTTATTTTAAATTATTTTTACATTATAATTTTAAAATTCAAAATTAAACTAGATACTTTAAGATTTGATTTAACTAATTTGGATATCTTAACAAATTTTATTATGGATCCCAACTAAACTAACATATGAATCTTAATATACAGACCTTATACACACATGTTATATATAAAAAAATACATCTAAACTAATATTATGAGCAGTTTAAATTGTATTTTATTTAAACATTTATATATATATTAAAGCTATTGAATTTTGAGCCACCAAAATACTTTTGGCCCCGCAAATTCTATGTGTCATTTTGGGATTAATCCTTAAAAATAAATTATAAATATTTTAGCTTTTAAATGCTTATCAAGTACTCCCTCCGTCCCACAATGTTTGTCCTGTTTGACTTTTGGGCACTGTTCACCGTTGCGGAGAATCTTCAAGATCTCTCCCAATATATAAGAAAAAAACATAGTCATGTGGGGTCTTGTTTGATTCGTCTCAACGAGTACTTTGATAATATCAAAAAATTATAATTTTTAGAGTTATGTAATTAGAGATATTAACGATACAAAACTCGCCTCGACAAGTATGTCCGATCAAAACAGGACAAACATTTTGGGACGGAGGGAGTATAATTTTGCTTTTAAGAATTATGGGGCCACCATATTGTGGAGCCATCATATTGATTTCGGCCCCACAAATCTCATGTGTCAATTTGTGGTTAATCCTTAAAAATAAATTATAAATATTTTAACTTTTAAATGCTTATCAAATATAATTTTGCTTTGATACCAAATTTATATTTTATAACTTTTTGTTTTGTAGTTTGTTAGGAGATTTTTAAAACTTTTTTTTCTATTTTTTTATTGCCAAGCCGTACAATTTTATGGTTATTTTAAATTATTTTTACATTATAATTTTAAAATTCAAAATTAAACTAGATACTTTAAGATTTGATTTACTAATTTGGAAATCTTAACAAATTTTATTATGGACCCAAACTAAACTAACATATGAATCTTAATATATAGACTTTATAGATACATATTATATATAATAAAAATACATCTAAACTAATACTATGAGCAATTTAAATCGTATTTTATTTAAACATTTATCTATATATATATATATATATATATTAAAGCTAATGTATTTAGAGCCACCACAATGCTTCTTGCCCCACAAATCCTACGTGTAATTTTCTTATTAATCCACTTTTTTTGCATTAATATTATATTTTAATTTAAATCACAATATCTAATCACAACTAACTTCAAATATATAAAAATTGAAATCACAATATCTAATCATAACTAACTTCAAATATATAAAAACTATATATATCTTTTTTGTAAATATTATTTCTATAAATTACACATACAATTAGCTTATATATATGTCAAAATAATATATGATAGATTTCCTACTAAACTTATATATAAAATACATCTTCTATTCATTTATGTAATTAGTAATATTATTTTTCATGAATTTGCATATATATTTTGACCTATATAAATTTATGGGCCAAAATCATACAATACATGTTGCTCTGTTTCATATTTTATTTAACTATAAACCGGAAAATATTATCAAATATAAAATAATAATGTTTATTTTTAAGAGGAAGAAAAATCTATATAACTAACTAAAAACTTGTGATTTTGCAATTAGTTTTTCATTTCCGATTTTTTGGGTTTTCAAATTGACTATCTCAATTTTGTCACGTAGATGTTAAAGTTTTAGAACTTTAATTATAATGCATTCACATTTTGATATGTAATCTCACGCGAATCTGATAAGCATAAAAAATCTCATTTCATAGATTTCACGTTTAAAGATTTAAAAATAAATTATTTATCAACTTGAAATTATTAATGATAAATAAGAAAAATTTCATATAGAATATGATATGTAATTTGAAAAATAATTGAAGTGGGTTTTATATCAACAAATAAATTTTACAAAATTAATTTTAAATGCTAAGTAATTATTTAATAATTTATATTTTTCTTTTTAAAGTATACGTTTAAAAAATATAAGAATATTGTCATTTGATTAGAGTATACGGTCATATATAAAAATCAAACAACCATAAATTCTTAGTTTGAAGTAATAAAATTATATTTGCAAGTTTAATTTTAATAAGGTCTCACATTTTTTTTGTAACAGGTCTCACATATTTAATCTATCTATCTATATTATATATATATATATATTAAAGTTCACACATTTAGAGACTCTATAATGATTCTGAGTCCAACATGTTTATGTGTCAATTTATGAGTAATTCTCTTTAAAAAAATTGAAGAGTAATTTATATTAACCCAGATTTTTTGTGAGATTTTAAATAAAATCTTATCTAACAAACTTAGAGACTTTAGCATTAATATTAATCTTTTAAAACTTTTTTGTTTGATAAATGTATCTTTTGACTAAATATGTAAAAAAAATATAAGGATCGGATTCAAATATATGATGTAGTTTAAAATTACACCTTCTAATCATATTATTCAATATAAAAAATAGAGTTCAAAAGCCGATACATTAGTATCATCTTTGTCATTGAATTAACGTGCATAAATCTACCACTAGCATAATCATTGATAAACTCATGTTTTAAATGTTATGCATTAGATAAATTAAAACAACAAATCAATTAATTGTAACTAATCAAATTTATATAAGCTGAAATAGTACTAGCATTTAGACAAACTGAAAGAAGAAAAATATATCAGTCAATTCTCAATTTTTATCTTTCTTTCTTTTTTTTCAAATTATTGTAAATTTTATTTTTCCACTAACAAACTTTAATTAGATATAATTTTGAAAAGTTTGTTATATATAAATCACTTAGAAAATTTATTCAAATCATTCTAATCTTTCAACAAAAAATAAACCATTTAAATGAAAATTATCCGTGTCATTTAGAATTAGAAAATTTGTTGTAACTAACTTTCAATTTTAGTCTTAATTCAAATTTAAAATCTGTATTTTTTTGTTTGTTATGTGGTTAAATAGATCTTCACCCTATAAAATATTAAATGTGTGCTTTTTATTGGCAATGGAAGAAGTCAATGTGTTTGTTCATCATATACTTTATAAATATCAAATCTCCATTTTCAAGTCTATTAGAATTATAATATCACGAGTTCTAATTGACCAAAGGGTAAATAATTTACCACTACTTATTTCATAATTTATAAATTCATGTATATATTTTGTCAACACTCAACATTGTCTTATATAGTTTATTGTAATGCACTTAAGTTTATTATTTCCATTGGTTTGGTATCTTTATTTGTCATTAATTTAGATCATATTTTAAATTTTGTATTTTTACTATATCCGTGCATGGCACGGGTAATACACTAGTATATATTAAAGTTATTGAATTTAGAGTCATCACAATGCTTCTGACCCAAAAAATCCTATGTGTCAATTTCTTATTAATCCATTTTTTTTGCATTGATATTATATTTTAATTTAAATCACAATATCTAATCACAACTAACTTCAAATATTTAAAAATTTAAATCACAATATCTAATCACAGCTAACTTCAAATATATAAAAATTATATACAACTTTTTTTATAAAATATTATTTCTACAAATTACACATACAATAAACTTATAATATATGTCAAACTAATATATGATAGATTTCCTACTAAACTTATATATAAAATACATGTTATATTCATTTATGTAATATTTAGTAATATTATTTTCATGAGTTTGCATATATAATTTGACCTATATAAATTTATGGGCCAAAATCATATAATATATACAATTTCCAACTCATAGTACACGTGTTTTTATAATTTAGCCCACTATGTTATATTATTGCACATATATATTTTATATCCATCTATATATCTATATTAAAGCTCTCACTTTTTAAGCCACCACAATGCTTTTGGGCCCACATTATTGATGTGTCATTTTGTGATAAATTCTCTATAATAAATTAGACACTTTGTACTATAATTTTGTTAAATTCTAATCAAATCTAATTTTTATTATATGATTTGTTACCTAATTTCTAGGCTCCGATTCAAATCTTAAAATTACAAATTTTTATTTTGTGATTTGCTATGTGATTTACTTATGATATAAGCCGTATATTTGATATTATTAATATTTAAATTTAGGACAAATCATATAATTAGCTACATCTTTTTTACTCAAATCTGGAACATAAGTCATACAAATTTTTTTCATATACAAAATTGTGTGCATTATTGTTTTGATTACAAAATGAATATTGATATATATATATTTTTGTGAAAGAAAATTTTGGGTGAGGGATGGTACCCCAGTCCAAGAACAAGAAAGACTAAAAGACTCAAAGAGCACTTATAGAGGGAATATTGATATATATATTTATAGTTTAAAAACTAATTGTCCATATTTTATTGAAAGATACGGCTAATTGTCCATATCCATATCTTTTATACGACTTATATCAAAGATACGGCTAATTTTCATTTTGTGATTTACTAAAACAAATCTAATTTTTATTATGTGATTTGTTACCTAATTTCTAGGCTCCTATTCAAATCTTAAAATTCCAAGTTTTTATTTTGTGATTTGCTATGTGATTTACTTATGATTTAAGTCGTATCTTTGATATTATTAATATTTATATTTAGGACAAGTCATATAAATAGTTACATCTTTTTTACACAAATTTGAAACGATAAGTCATACAATTTTTAGAAAAATATTATTTTGGATATTATAGTTAGATAAACCGTTTTGAAATATGAAATAAGTATGATACGTACAAAGATGTAATTTCGTATCAAATATACATTTATAAAAAAAAGGGATTCAACATAGATACAAATTAATAATATTTAATCAATATATAGTTACGAATGCATCATAGCTAGAGTTGTCAATCGGGTCGGTCAAGTCGGGTTCGATTATTTTGGGTTCGGGTTGAGAACGGGTCGGGTCATTTCAGATAACATGTCAAGTCGGTCGGGTCATTACAGGTCAGCGGGCGGTTCGGGTTAACCAACGGGTCAAGATCGTCATTTTTTAAATATTTTGTTCACTATTTAAATATTATTAAATAATTAAAAACTAATTTAAATATGTCAAAATAAGTTGAAATGAATTAAAATAATAATAATATTATTACTTATTTTAATGTAATTGATATTAGTAGACCAAATGATAATTTATTTTTATTTTTATTTTTTATTATATTAATTTATAAATTTCTACATTATAAAAAATTATATAAGTACATCAATGTTCTTTTTTTAGGATATTAAGCATATTATCGTTATTTATATGTCATTTATCATATATAATTTATGTTATATTTTTTTAATACTCCATATTTATTCGTTAATCGGGTCGGGTTCGGGTTGGTCGGTTTCGGTCTCGGTAAATTCGGGTTCGGTAACTTCGGATTATCAAAAATTTCGGTCAGGTCGGGTCGAGTCTAAAAGTGGGTCGATCAGGTCGGTAAAACGGGTTCGGTCACTTTTTGACACCTCTAATCATAGCCACCTATCTTAATTTTGAAATTTTACTTCATATTTGATATTTTACTTTAAATTGAGTAATGAAATCTATTTGTTTGAAGTTGCATTAGAACAACTTATTTGTACTTTAAAAAATAATTATCCAAATTATAAACCAAAATCTTATATAATTATGTGCTTTATTTTCGAAAATTGATTCATAAATTTGTTTAAATTTGTTTTGAACTAGATATCATTTATTTCATATATGATTTGTTTTCTTAATTTTGATTTATTAATTTTTGTGGCTATCGGTTATAAGATATAAATTGCCCTGATTTGTAAATACATACTTACTAAATGCTATCCGATTAAGATCTTAATTTAAACAGTTATCAATATGAAAACCATATTTTTTTATTTTTCTTATGTCATCCTATACATATGTGTGTCTTTGCATCATTATGTTCAACTCCATTTAGGAGGCTCGATCTATCATTGTTCTCCATCCATGTTTCCTGTATTTTTTTTCCTTTTTTATATTTTTTCACCGTTTTGTCAATAATTATGTTTATTGAATCTTAATTTATTTCAATGTTTGAACTTCAGTTTAAAAGAGTTTCATGCAAGTGAAATATGAAAACTTCAATCATAATGTTGTTAAAGTAATCGCTTCATATTTTATAGCTTTTAGAGGTGATTTTAATAATATATATAGATTTATGAGTTTCAAACAATCGTGGATGACATGGGTATTGTACTAGTTATTATATTAAATAACCAGCAAAATATAAATTAACAAGACCTTAACAAGATTTGCACCAACAAATACAAATATTTATAATTGTTATTTTTTTACATGAATAAAAATTATTTCTAACAAAAATAATTTTATGGACATAAACATGAAATCTCACAACATTATAAGCAAAACTATATAGTCTTTCACTCAACATATCCAATTTTAAATTATAAAAATGAATTTACTTAAATCAAATTATTATTATAATACATGTAAATAATATTTTTATCCATTACTCTTTTTCACTAATATTATGAGTAATATTTATAATATGAAGTAGACACATAATTTGAATATCTTTTGTGATATGATATATAGGTTTATTAGAAATGCACGAGGAATTAAATTAATACTATATTAAAAAAATTATAAATATATATCGTGTATGACATGGTTACTGAACTAGTCTCTATATTAAAGCGGATTCTTTTCGAGCCTTCAAAACGTTTCTGGACCCACAGTATTGAGGTGTTAATTTGTAGTGTTTTTCAATTTATTTAATATATATATTAATAATTTAGCAAATAATTCTAACAAAATTAGTTACCAAATCAGATAGATTTGATTACGTTTAAAGATTAAAGATTGTTTATATATTTATACTAGATAATAACAACCAATTTCATTTGATTACAATTATTTTTTTACAATCAGTTTGTTTCAATTAGTTTTACAAATAAACATTAAGATAATTTAAGAGACATAAAATACGATTCCTCACTAAACTGACATTATTATAAAATCAATTACAGATACATATTTGTGTATACCATATTTTTGTTAAACAAGATGGTAATTGATTATATTATCATATATGTCTATTCTTTTTTAAAACAAAAAAGTCATAATTTTAGAGTTCTCATTGAATAATTAATTAATTTAGTCAATTGCCTCGTGATTTAATTAGTTATACTCCATACATTTTTTTGAATTTAAAAAATCCATATTTAGTTTTGGATTTTACCTTGCTGATATTATTCACACTTGTTGATATAATAAAAGTATCTTCCATCCGGATTAGCCATGGTCTGAATAAAGTTTGAGAGCTCCGCCTCTCACTTAGCAAAAAAAAAATAAAAAATAAAAATAAAAGTATCTTCCCTCTCCTTACTTTGTAAATTCAAATAAACTTTTCTCGTAATTCCCCCTTCCTAATGAAATACTGAGAGTAAGGTAGTATTTATTGCTAGTAATAATTACTCCTATTATCTTTTAAAAGCAAAATGTAAATAAATCTAATTTATTAAAAGTAGTGATGACTAGGCAGCCAACTCATGAGGGTAGTCTACCCATTAGGGGTGTTCATAATTATCCGATCCGGTCGATCCGATCCGGTCGATCCGATCCACCAATCCGATTCTAAAATATCCGAGTCCAGTGGAATACTATCCGAATCCGATCCGATCCGGAGAAATTTTCCGGATCACCGGATCGGATACGGATCGGGGCTAGATATCCGGGGATATGCCACTATTATAATATTTATATAAAAAATAATATATATTACTTGAAAATTAAATATGCCAATTGTTTTCCCATTTTTATAAATGTGTAAACATTAATATTTTCATTAGGATTGAAAGTATTGAAGTTTAGACATTTAAATATTATGTTTTGAACTCGAATTAGTGGATTTTGAAATTATTTTTGTTGTTTTTCGGTGGTTTGTTTGAAATTGTATATTGATTAAACTACTAGGTATTTTGTTTGAATTTATATGTTTGAACTTGTAGCTAATATAGTTAATGAATTATAAATTTGTGATAATATTTTTAAAAATAGAATAATTTTTATATTAATTTATATATAAATTAGATATTTAGGATATCCGATATGGATATCCAATCCGATTCGAGATTTTCGGATATCCGGAATTTCTGGATACTGTTATGAATAGCTATTTTAGAATTTTTTATGGCCCATACTATTCGGCGCATACCCAAAATTGTCTTTCAGCGCATAGGGTAGAGACGTAACGCTCCATGAAGCTCCTCACGTAACGCTGAATGAAGCTCCTCACGTAACGCTCCATGAAGCTTCAGGCGTAACGCGGCGGACCAACCCTGGATTTAAAAACAGAACTCTCTCCCTTCTCCTCCATTCCGCCGCTGCTCACTCAAAAAACAGAAATCGAACCCTAAACCTCTCTCGTTACGCGCCATTGGTATCGGTTCGTTAAGAATCAACAAATCTCTCCCGTTACGCAATCATCCAAGGTTAGTTACACTACATTCCATCTCTTGAAATATTAGTTGCTTTTTGTTAATTTAGAAGTAGTTAAGTGTTTATGTTTAATGTTTGTGAATTAGTGTGAATTTTAAAGGTATCTTTGTATGAGGTAGTGTTATTTTAGGTATTTTTAGGTAGATTTATTAAATAAATTTGATTTTTTTAAGAAATGTTGAAAGATAAGGCATCGCCGGAATCTGGAATTGTCGTCGGAATAGCCGGTGAAATATCGCCTGTCGCAATCCGGTGAATTGCCATTGCACAGTACGTAACGAGTGGAAGCCTTCCAACCGTTACGAGCTGTCGGCTTCTGTGCGTAACGTGTGGTCATAGAACAAGCGTTACGTGCTGTTGGCCTCCCGGCGATGACTTTCCAGCGACTACTCTTTTCACAAAAATAAAAATTTGCATATGTATGTTTAGGGTATTTTAGACATTTGTATGAAATTTGAAATTTTGATGGATTTGTATGAAAGGGTTTAGGGTTTGTTGGATATGTTTAAAAACTTTATCGGATTGTTTATTGTGGTAGATGGAGCCTGGTGAGAGAACGAGGCGTAGAGCCAGACGAGACCTCGTTCGGGCTGCTTCGTATCGGACTGAGCGTGAGCTATCCCATAGGTTTATGGGTGTTGCCCAAGATGCGGGAGGGCACGGGCAGGCGGGCTATGCTGACCCCCTTGTGTTCCCGTTTGGGCCATCTTATGTGGCGGGAGGCCCTGCAGATTCGGACCCGCAGTTGTACCCACAGTACAACGTGAGTCCACTCCATTGTTATTCTGATACGATCGATCAGAATAACTATTATGGTCCTTTATTGAGTCCGCCACCACCCCAGCAAAGTCAGCACCAGAGCCCAATCGCCCATCAGAGCCCTCACGGGTCCACGTCGCATCACAGCCCCTTATATTATGAAGGCGGCGCAAATGACGACATGGATTACAATCCGTGGGAGAGCTTGGGGGTCAACCCGAATGCACCGCTGAATATGGTAAGTAGCCCTAATATATGTAAATATGATTGTATGAAAAAAATGTAATTGCTTATCATTTGTTTAAAAACATGTAGGAGGAAGACAATCAGGCATGGGCTCCAAGAGCTCAACCTGATGATGATGATATGGACGAGGAGCAACAAGAAGGCACCTCTTCGCAGGCAAGACCACCCCGAAGCAAAAAAAAGGGGAGATATGAGCCGGAATTACAGATCAGAGTCTATGGAGGTCCGGAGAATCCCGAGCTGCTGAAGGGTTTTGCCAATCACCTGGCGTACACCATTTATCAGCGCATTGTAAGTTGCATGAAAAACCTTATTCTTTTCATTTTACGTTTTTATATAAATATGTCAAAGCGACTCCTTACACTAGTTTAAAAATGCAAATGTCTGTAGCCTGTCCCACCGTTGAAGTTTCAGCAACGAGGCAAGCAGACACGCGCATGGCGCCTGGAGTCGTCAACGCCATGGGGTAATCTGGCACAGAGTTCAGGCTTGTGTCATATTCCGCATGTGATACATGAGCATGTGCACGAGACGCTGCTTCTTGCGTTTGTTGAGCGGTGGCAACCTGAGACCAGCTCGTTCCATATGCCATGGGGAGAGATGACCATAACTCTCCATGACGTATTGTTGATCCTTGGGCTCAACATCCATGGAAGAGACTTAGCACCTCCACGGGGTTCTCTGACGGTGACTGATTTGAAGAAGGCGGTGGTGGCTCAGGCAACGGGATTTGATGCGATTCTTGGTGGACCCCACAGGCCATGGACTCACCTGGGTCCTGTGGGCTGTTAGCCACCCAGCCAGTCCCTCAGTCGGAGCACGCCGGCTGGCGAGGCCTAGCCCAACCAAGAACGCCATGGGCTGCAGCCCATACACCCCAACCTGCAAGGGCCTATTAGGCTTTAATTGCAGGATGTTGCCAGGGGGGATCGAACCCCTGACCTTTGACATATTCCCAATTCCATGGGAGATATGCCAACCAACTACACTGCAGTGTAGTTGGTTGGCATATCTCCCATGGAATTGGGAATATGTCAAAGGTCAGGGGTTCGATCCCCCCTGGCAACATCCTGCAATTAAAGCCTAATAGGCCCTTGCAGGTTGGGGTGTATGGGCTGCAGCCCATGGCGTTCTTGGTTGGGCTAGGCCTCGCCAGCTGGCGTGCTCCGACTGAGGGACTGGCTGGGTGGTTGACAGCCCACAGGACCCAGGTGAGTCCATGGCCTGTGGGGTCCACCAAGAATCGCATCAGGATTCTTTGGGTTGGCTGCTCAGGATGTGTCATCTGCTACTGTAGTTGCTGAATTCTTCCAAAGGCATTGCAGGGGTCTGAATGACGAGAAGCGTGCTTCTGGGTACTTACTACACTTGTTGGGCTCTTGCCTATTTCCGGACAAGACCCAGCACAGATTGCCGCTCTACTATCAGCTGTTTCTGGAGGATCACTCGTGCAGTAGTGAATATGCATGGGGTGCTGCCGTTCTTGCTCACGTGTACCGCAGCTTGGGCGAGTGCACAAGAAAGGAAGCGAGAGTGATGTCCACGTACTATACTCTGATTCAGGTATTTTTCTAAATTAAAAAAACCCTCAGTTTCACCTTATTGTTGTATCTGTATTTATTCAATAACAATGATTGCTTGCGTAAATTCTATTTCAGGCGTGGATATATCAGTATTTCCCCATGTTCAGACATGCATTGAGTAGACATTGGAACTCTGATGAAGCGGTCGCCTACGCTACTCGATGGGACTTGACCGAGAAACCCTACCCGATGAGAAACTACAGAGTGGAGCTCGATACGATGACTGCGGACATGGTATGTACATATATTTATGTTTATGTTGCTTGGATGTCGTTCGTATTAACAGATAAGTTTTTTTAGGTTGATTGGAGTCCGTAAGGTACGATTGACTTCAGCGATCCGAGATTCGCTCCTACTCGCTTCCATGGAGTTATCTCGTGTCTGTGGATAACCGAGCCGTACATGCCAGACCGTGTGGCGAGACAGTTTCGCCGTGTGTAGCAGATTCCACGAGCTCCTATAGAGCCTCTACGGGCTTGGAGAGCAGTAAAGATTATCAGTTACAAGGTTGAGTACGACGCTGCTCGATTTGCATGGGATGCATAGAATGTACATTCCATGACCCTGGATGCGATGGGCCCTCCAATCCAGCAAGGCCATGACTGCAGTGATGATTACATGGAATGGTACATCCCACATACACATCCATTCGTCAACCCCCCTACCATTGAGGACGCGACACGGGTATGAATTTGACTGTTTTGCTCTTTTGTTTAATGTTTGGTTAAATCTTATCCATAATTTTTTATTACGCATCAACGTTTTTGTGTTGTGTGCAGGCATTTGATCGGGTGTACAATGAGCTTGAGCAACATCGCAACCATGAATGTGAAGATGTAGCAGAGTCTGTACGCCGGTCGTTTGAGCATATGTATCCCTTCCTTCCCAATCATTGAGGAAGTGGTTTTAGACTTGTTTCAGGATTAAACTTGTTTCATTTTATGGATGTTATGAGTGTATTTGAATGTTTGTGATGACTTGTTTGGGTTATGAAAATTATGAAAGCTATGACTCTTGAATGAATGTTTTTTATGAGTTGTTTGGATTTAGGGATGTTTGGAATAGATCGTTTCATTACATAATTCATACATATCATTCATTACATAAATCGATCGTTTCAACCTTCTTCTTTCGTCTTGTCTTCTTTTCGGCCTTGTCTGCTTCGTAATCACACGTCCGAGATATAATCCTTTCATCTACATAATCATCCGCATACTGGTCATGATGAAACATCCACCCCGTGTAAATATTAGGCAAGGGCGAAATTTCTTCCAGGCCAATCTACATCAAAGTCAATGCATCATTAGTGCTAACACGAGATAGTATCAACAAATGGGATTGTATTAACGTACCGCAATAAAATGTTTCTCTTTCTCGACATGGCATATGCATACCGTCTTCAGAATCTCACCAATTGATGCTTCGTTTGGCTTCCCCCTCATAGGCAGGTATGTCATGCCCGCACCACCACCGACGGTAACGAACACACATGTGAATGCCGTTGCCACCAAACATCCCATATCCGGGAGGTCCAACCACGTCTCCGGTGGGGCCGGCCTATTCGGCGAAGGAAAACATGCAAGCTTCGCCTCCATTGCCTCAAGTGTCATCGTAGCCACCCAAAGTGGCGCGAGTAGCTCATACTCTTGTCTCAACGTAGCGATCATGGTACGTCGAACAAAAGCCCACTGATCTTGCCCTAAACCCAGACCATGCGCAATTGCTCTGTACCCGCAGTTTCCATCACCCTCTATCTCATACCATCCTCCAAAGTGTGGTCTCATACACTTGGGCAACTGGGTTTGATAGCGCCACGGGTTCTTGATCAATGACGTGGCACCACATGGTAAGGGTAGGCCCTTCTTCGGTGATCTTCCTTTTTGCTTTTTCGGAGGTGTTCCGTCCATCTGTTGGTCAGTGTGCTCCCATGATGATGGTTGTCTTTTGGTGGCAAAGTTCAGAGCTCCTTGAGGCCAACCCTTATGCCTGACTTTGGCTGGCTCTTGCAGAGTAGTCTGCTCTGGATGTGCTATACTTCTAAGTGTGCATACTGCTCTTTGTTGAACCTCCACTGGCAATGTGGGGAAGACGCTTCGGGCAAATTCGTCAAGCAAAGATCTATTCACGTTGCGTGTGCAGACTTCTTCCTGTTCTACTGTCTTCACTTCTGACAATGTCAGTTGCCTCCAGAACGGATGCAATGAGCTAGGTTCAATTGGGGTCTGGCTCCTCACATTTTGCGCCATGTCATGCACGCAAGGCAAGCCATCTCTGACCCTCATCTGGCATCTGCATATAGTGCTCCACAATGGAGCTTCTCATTTCCTGTATTCCTCAATCAAACGAGCTAGTGCAACCGCAGAGACCTTGAAGTGCAGCTTGGAGAAAAGATGTGCCTTCGTTAGCAGCGTATATCTCTTTCCAATGCTCTCATTGAATGCCCCCTTATCTCACCAATATGACTGCACAACCGTGTATGATATTGATCGAACACAGTGCAAAGGTTGCCATCGTTGCTTGTGAAGAAGCTTTTCAGACTAGAATGGCCCCCTTCAACCCTGTATTACAATCAAGAATCTGAAATTAGTATATTGCTGTAAAGGTCTAACTAAGTTCAAATAACTAGCTAAATTTAGAAAAATTGTTGATGCACATACCTGTTAGTGGTGGTAGTACCGAGCGTGAACACTGTATCTTTCCATACGGAGACGATTCTTTCCTTGTAGGGGTCCAGCCAGTTTTTTTGTAGGTACTGCAGACATTTTGGAGATTTCTTCCAATCACACTTCAGCTTCCATAGTTTTTCTTCGTACCCTTGCATGGTCGTTTCCTTGAAGAGTTTCATGCAGTCTTTGGAAAACGTTGTGCCCCTAAACTTGTCCATGGCCTTCTTCCCAAAGTCTTCAATATTTTTCCTCACATGCCGCCTACATAGGAGGAATTTGCTTCTGGAAACTGCTTCTCTAAGGCGTTCATCAACGCCTTCTCCCGATCAGTGACCAAACATGTGGGTGCCCGTTGCACCTTGCCAAACAACTTTGCAAGTTGCTCTATGGCCCACTTGTAACTGTCTTCGTCCTCCTTCTCCAGAAATGCCTCGACAATATTGTAGTTTTTCCAAACATATGTGATACCGACAATTTCAAGGAAGGGCAAATTGTAGCTGCACACATAATCATATATATAATATGATGGCACCCTAACCTTGACATGAACAAATGAAGAGTATAATAGATATGTATGTTACTAACCAGTTAGTTGCATATGTAGAGTCCAGCAGCACAATGTACGGAAATGCTTTCAGCAACGACAACTGATCTTGGCTTGCGAAGAAGATATCTGTTATCTTGTTGGTCTCCTTGTTGAATCTGTACTCCATGAAGTATCCCTTCTCATTGCACTCATAGAAGAACTGTTGCACAACTGTTCTCTCTTCCATGCCCTTCTTTCGTATCTCGTGCATGATATTGTAGACTTGCTTCATCTTGGTCAAATTTTCAGGAGACGAATGGATTGTAGTATGAATCTTTTGCGGCTTGCAATGGTTGACCGTCATCACCTTAATAATTTCCTTCTCTTCAGCGGTTGGTCGCCCAGCTAATGCACTACCATACAATGAATCTGCTATGACATGATTGTGAGTTCCATGTTGTACAATGATCCTCCACAATCCCTTCGGCCCTTCTTTCAGCCTCAACATAAAGGGACACCCACACTTCTTTGACCTTGTGATGTCTCTCACTTGGTCAGCTCCTTTAGGCACGTTTTGTCCATGCCTATCACACGGTAACCAAGTTCCCCCAAGGGCTTTTGGGGTGGAGGGTTTATTCCTCCACTTTTTGATGCAGAAGTGTTTACACATAGCCATATCCCGCGCCCACAAAAAAGCTTCTTCTCTAGACTCCCAGATTTTATCAGTTGTAAAGAAGCTTGAATAATCGACAGAGACGTAAACATCCTCCTCCGGTGGTACACTAAACTGAGGTTGTGTGTGTATGGATGGAAAGCAAAACTGTGGGGTAGCATAAGATGGTATATCAATATATGGTTGAGGCGTGTTCCAAACCTGCACCTTTTGCGGCGTTTCCCAAACCGGAAATGTCTTCTCTGGAGTGCTCCAGTCATTGAGGGAGATATTATTTAACCCCTCGTACAAACAATAGTTCGTCTGCATACACATTAAATCATCTCATCAAATAGTGCACAAACCCTAAACCTAAATCTATATTTTTCTGTAAAATGGAACGGTTTGTGATAAACCGTGCCATTTTACAGATTAAACCCACAACCAGTATTAGCTCCATACGTTACGAATGGCTCTAATGCACACGTTACGTGTCAAAGCGTTCCACGCGTTACGTGAAAACCATATTTCCACGTAACGTGTGGAACTGTTCTTCAATGTAACAGCGATTTCGCTGCCCTAAGCCCTAAACAACAACGTTTGCACAATCTTTGTTTCTATCTCCTAAACAAAATCAGATCTTTAACTTTAAACAACAAATAAGAGCCTACACTAAACCCTAAAAATTAAATATTAAAAGCTCCTAAACCCTAAATCATCAAACTCAAAACGTAAAACAACAAGTTCATAACAAGAAAAAAGAGCACTTTATGGTTAAAGAATAGAAATTACCTCATTCCAAAGTGGGATATCTTCTCCATTGTTGCACCAATACTCATTGTTGTTGGTATTGTCCATTTCTTTTTCAAAAATTTAGAGTGTAAAACAATTTTTTGTAAGTGTTTGAAATGGGTTTAAGCTCAAAGTTGATCGTTATATTGAAGAAGAAGCTGGGACCATTAATACCGTTAGGTGGGGACAAGACAGTTAATTCAATGCGTTTCGCCACAGACAGGTCCACACGTAACGCGGCATACCTCTCTCCACGTTACGTCTGTGTTACATGGAGACGTAACATGGAACACTGTTCCTCACATAACGTCTGGTTCGAGGGTTTGTAGGGTAGGGTTAGGGTTTAGGGTTTAGGTTAGAAAGGGGTTTCAGTTTAGGGTTTAGGGTTTGGTGGATTTGTTAGGTTGACTTTAGGGTTTAGGTTTTAGGGTTTAGGGTTAGGGTTTAGGGTTGTTCAAAATTGTCATTCAATGCTAGTTGTTGAGGGTTGTTCAAAAGTTTTTAATGATAGTGGTTGAGGTCATTAATGCTAGTGGTTGAGGTCATTATATACTACAGTTGTATACAACTGTATATTAGCTATCAAACACATTCCTTTTCACTATATAAGAGGCATTAGGGTTGTTTGTTCACTACAACAAGTCCAACACAAGCGGGTTTTGAAGATTCATTTGTGGGTAAGCTTCTTCTTCCAGTTTCTTTCGATTTAAGAGGCATTAGGGTTGTTTGTTCACTACAACAAGTCCAACACAAGCGGGGCTTGAAGATTCATTTGTGGGTAAGCTTCTTCTTCCAGTTTCTTTCGATTTAGTAACCCTAATTGGCCTTTTCATATTAATGGATTTGTAGGAAATCAAGCACTACAACAAATAATGGCATCTTCATCCGAATCATCAACAAACCCAAATAGGCACCATCAGCAAATAAGTGCTCCACAATGCGAGTGTAATTTGAAAACAATTGTCCGTACTTGGGATTTGCAGTGGAACTACGGAAGGAGGTATTGGGGATGCCCAAGACTGGGGTGTTTATACAGGAAGTATATTGATTCTACGTACGAGGACAGGGCACACGCGGTTATTCGACAACAATGGCGGGAAAAACAAGATCTTGTTAAAGAAAATCAAGATCTTGTTAAGCAGAATCAAGAACTTTTACAAGATGCGGATAAGATGCGTAGGTATAACCTCAATCTATATAATGATGTACATCGTATACTGCCTTGATGTCGTATCTTTTGTGTAATGTTGTTTACGTACTATCAACCTTTGTAGGGAGCAAGCAATTTTATCAAAGCAGAGACATGATAGGAAGTGAACTTTTACCAGAGACTATCCTAATTTCTTCAAATGCAACTAGACGATGTCATTTATTTTGTGTTAGGGTTTCTAAGTTTATGAAAAACTTGTATTATTTCATGTATTGTGAGCTAAATGTGGTTGTAGTCATCCAGCGTAATGAACAATTCTATTTCGTCTTCTATGTTGATTCTTTTGGGGTATTTCTTTTATTAATTCTAGATAATCAAATAAATACTAAAAATACACAATAATATGATACAACATTCATACACAACATATATGTAAAATAATCAATAATTCAACATTGAACAACAAATAAATACTACAAATATACAATAATCATTATTTTAACATTGAACCACAAATAAATATACATATACACATACCACAACATTATAATACACTAAAATACCATACGTTACGTGTGATATATACCCACACGTAACGTGTGTTAGAGCTCAGCCCGTAACGCATGAGACGCTGAAATGGTCTGCTTTCAGACGTTACGTGGTGAGACACTCCACGCGTAACGTCTGGGCCCTATGCGCTGAAAGGCAAAAATCCCTATGCACCGAAAAGTAATCGTGTTTTTTATTTGAGGATTTCCAATCCGATAATGAATAGCCCTATAGGTAAGACAAACATTTTCCCCGTTCGGATGTCAAGTTGAAAGACAAATTCACTTTATAGCACCGCATCACCTGAATGTAGACTCTTTGGGAAACCATTTTATATTGCAGTGTTTCGGGATTCCTAATGCATTCAATTCACAATTTCGTGACTCTTCTTATTATTGGTATACCGTTCTGTCCCAGCTAGGGGTGGGCATGGTCAACATCGGTTAACCGGACTTCGGTTAACCGAGATTTCGATTAGTTCATTTATCATACCGTTAACCCCGGTTAATCATACATCAGTTAATCATCGGTTTCGATACGGTTATTCGGTTTATCAAAAAACCGTAATGTTAAAAAATAAATGTATTTTAGTGTTCTAGTGAAGCTTACTACTATTAGTTTTTTTAACTTTATTATTATTACAACTTGTTGTACAATGCATAAAAGTAAAATAAAAAAACATCAATCATAAAATAAAAATCGAGTTATTTAGTTTATCACCCCTATAATCTTGACACGAAACAAAATAATCTACTATATAATAACTAAAGCAGAATCGCGTCTGCACATGCACGCGCCCCCAGAATGCACTCAAAAATTACGTTGACACGTGTCATAGTACTATTGTTTTGGACACGTGTCAAGCTACTGTTTTTTGGTTGTTTTGTCAAAAAAAAATCAGAAAAACAAAGATTTCAACCTATTTTTGTCGGATTTGTCAACAGGCTTGACTTTTTTGTATACTCTAAATATTTTTAAAAATTAACCAATTAATATTTTGCACCATAATTAGTGTATAGAATCAAATCTCTAATTATGAATAATTGGCAAAGAAATATTGGACAAACTCACGGACAAAACCTACAAAACTTGCATGACTAAACCTGCATATATATGACAAAACAATGCACAAAACCTGCATATATATTACAAAACATGAAGCACACACAAATCACCCTAAAAACATTTGCACAATTACTGAACCTACGCAATATTAAAACTTGAAAGACTAAACCTGAAGCACAAAATAAAATTACACAGCCCGTATGGCTCAAAACACACATTTTGGAAATGTTGTCTCAAAACACATATTCTGCAGATCTGAACCTGTCCATAAACAATATGCGTATCTTATTAAAAAAAAATCTGATTGCAAGATCTGCACAATAAATGCAAAAATATTATAGGATCATCACAGCCGTGCATACTATGTTTAAAAAGATTACAATTGGAAGATATGCTACAGAAAATCTATGTGTTCCAAATTTTAAAAAAGATAAACTTTTTTCTAGCAAAACTTGTCTTACAAGATAGTATAACTCATTCATACATGCGGCTATAAAACTACAACCTCTCAGTTAATTTAAGTACAAACTACAACATCTCAGTTAGTCATTGAGCAGGTAATAACATCCAGAAATTATATATGCTGATCTTGAACCTACATGTTGATATATACGTTGATATTTATTTGTTTCGTTCTTTAAGTTATTTTCAGTACAAACAAGCCTCTCAGTTACTCATTTACCAGGTAATAACATCCAGAAAGGCTTCCAATTATTTCCAGTATATATATGTTGATATTGATTTGTTTCGTCCTTTCTGTACAAAATTTAAGTTGTTTCAGTATATTGCTACAATTTCTTTCTGCACAAAGAATTTAGTGTAAAAAACTGTATTCCAACAGATCTAAGCTCTAGAAGAAAGGTACCTTTATATATACTATTGTTATGAATATATTTGTTTAAAAATATAGAAATTTTATATAATATATGATTATAGCATTTCGAATGTATATCAAACACAAACCCTAAATATAAGTATCCAAGCTATTACAGTGAACTAAGATTGATTTAAGACATTTCAAATTCTATATCAAACTTGCATTTGGTCAAAAAACATATATCATACTTAAACCAAAAAAGAATCAAACAAATTAACAAATTTACACCAAACATGCAATAATTTTCTAAAATAACCTATGTATAATCAATGAAACAGAAGACGGAGAATAAAAGACAGAGAAAGATTTTATATGAGTATAGATTTAGTTGATGACGGTAGGGAGATACCTGCATAACTTCCTCCTTGAAACTGTACGTTTGGTGGTGGAAAGTGCTTTTGGTTGAAAGTGCTTTTGGTTGAACCCTCGAAGACAAAGAAGTTAAAAAAAATCAGATTTGTAAACTCATACAGAGAGAGATAAAGAGAGAGAGATAGAGATAGAGATGGAGATATATATAGATAGATAGACAGAAACTCTATGTGTTCCAAATTTTAAAAAAGATAATTTTTTTTCTAGCAAAACTTGTCTTACAAGACTGTATAACTCATTCATACACGCGGCTATAAAACTACAACCTCTCAGTTATTTTAAGTACAAACTACAACATCTCAGTTAGTCATTTAGCAGGTAATAACATCCAGAAATTATATATGCTGATCTTGAACCTACATGTTGATATATACGTTGATATTGATTTGTTTCGTTCTTTCAGTTATTTTCAGTACAAACAACTACAGCCTCTCAGTTACTCATTTACCAGGTAATAACATCCAGAAAGGCTCCCAATTATTTTCAGTATATATATATGTTGATATTGATTTGTTTCGTCCTTTCTGCACAAAACTTAAGTTGTTTCAGTATATTGCTACAATTTCTTTCTGCACAAAGAATTTAGTGTCGAAAATTGTATTCCAACAGATCTACGCTCTAGAAGAAAGGTAACCTATGTATAATCAATGAAACAGAAGACAAAGAATAAAAGACATAGAGAAAGATTTTATATGAGTATAGGATTAGTTGATGACGGTAGGGAGATACCTACATAACTTCCTCCTTGAAACTGTACGTTTGGTGGTGGAAAGTGCTTTTGGTTGAAAGTGCTTTTGGTTGAACCCTCGAAGACAAAGAAGTTAAAAAAAATCAGATTTGTAAACTCATACACATAGAGATAAAGAGAGAGAGATAGAGAGAGAGAGATGGAGATATATATATAGATAGATAGACAGAAACTCTATGTGTTCCAAATTTTAAAAAAGATAATTTTTTTTCTAGCAAAACTTGTCTTACAAGACTGTATAACTCATTAATACATGCGGCTATAAAACTACAACCTCTCAGTTATTTTAAGTACAAACTACAACATCTCAGTTAGTCATTTAGCATGTAATAACATCCAGAAATTATATATGCTGATCTTGAACCTACATGTTGATATATACGTTGATATTGATTTGTTTCGTTCTTTCAGTATAAACAAGCCTCTCAGTTACTCATTTACCAGGTAATAACATCCAGAAAGGCTCCCAATTATTTTCAGTATGTATATATATGTTGATATTGATTTGTTTCGTCCTTTCTGCACAAAATTCAAGTTGTTTCAGTATATTGCTACAATTTCTTTCTGCACAAAGAATTTAGTGTCGAAAATTGTATTCCAACAGATCTAAGCTCTAGAAGAAAGGTACCTATGTATAATCAATTAAACAGAAGACGGAGAATAAAAGACATAGAGAAAGATTTTATATGAGTATAGATTTAGTTGATGACGGTAGGGAGATACCTGCATAACTTCCTCCTTGAAACTGTACGTTTGGTGGTGGAAAATTTATTGAATCAGTCATCACACTAGAGTAGAAGATCATACAGATAGGCTAAGTTTTTATGTCAGAAGTACTACCTTGGACAATATGAGCCAAAGTGACCTTAATATTGTGGCTATCTGATTTCCAGTTGAGAAACATCTATAATTGCAAAAGTTTAAAAGTAAGTAATTTGAATATAAATTAAGAAGTCAAAAATCTAAAATGGAATGTCACAAGGACTACCTTGCATACTATGTGCAGAATGAAATTTAAATTCCCAAATGTAATATTCAGTGTTGTTATCAGGGACACCTCACGTGCTCACATGCAATGAGAGATAGGAAACAATTGCAAAATTGAAATCAAATATTGTACGACAACAACATTGCCTACAGATCTAAGAAAAATGTATTGTCTCTTATACATACATTGCAACATATATATTTCAACACTTATAGTTTTCCTTAATATATATATGATTACAGAGTTTCAAATTATAAATCATACTTGCACAAACATAAACAGACAGCTAAAGAAAATATTATCTAATTATAGGCAAAAAAGAATAAATATTTATTAAAGGACTGCAGAAAGCAAAATTTTATGAAATGATGAGTGATTTCATAAATAAACCTAAAAAAATTAAAAACTTGAGTCCTTTAGGGTTTAGGTTAACAGATCATGCTAATTAATGAACAAAACCTAAATAAACCTAAGACGAAGTTACATCACAAATTAACTATTTGTCACTATTTGTTCCGCACATACAAAGTTATAGAAAATTTATTTGGCCGTATTAGCCCATATGTTTCTTTCACTGTCATTAATACATATAGTATATTCAATGGGTCAATAAGCCATTTAAAGTTACTGAAACAATAAATTTGGCATCTGTCTTCAATTAATCAATTCATGCCATACAGTTATGAAAAAGAAATCATGCCAAGAACATATATCAGACTTAAACAAAAAAGAATGAAATAAAAAAACAGATCTAACCAAACATGCATTGTCTTTTTCTAAAAGAATCTATGTGAAATTATATTATTTATAAGGTGTAAAATCAATGAACCAGAATAGAACGACTCATAAGAAATCATTGTTTTGATTCATATACTTAATGACAAAAAAATCAATATTATTCAGTAGAACGGGTGGAGGATTTCAAACCGAAGGGGTCGAGAGAGAGAGAGAGAGAGAGAGAGAGAGAGAGAGAGAGAGAGAGAGAGAGAGAGAGAGAGAGAGAGAGAGAGAGAGAGAGAGAGAGAGAGAGAGAGAGAGATGTTGAAGCTGTAAATAGAAATCTTCATGGTTCTGGAATGTTGAGAAGGAAAGAAAATATTTAAATCTAAAAAAAAGAGTGAGAGAAAGCGAAACATCAAAATGAAATAAGGGAAGAGATAGGGTTTGCAAATGTATAGATGGATCTGGAAGCTTTGAATTTTTTTATTTTTATAAAGCGAAATAGTAGATTACAGATACCAATGTGAAGCCCATTAAACCAATTGGAATTGGGCTTATAATATTTTTTCAGGTCTATGAGCCCATTTAATATAATCAAGTGATGAATATATACTATTAAACATGTAATGGGCCAATAAGCCCATTACTTATTTTTTTGTTTAAAAAATAAACATATAACAAACTATTTAGTCGGTAGTAGTGAATTTTATATATTGCAGAGTGGGTCGATTTTTTTTGCCGGACTTTACATATAAATAATTTTAAATTACCCCATTAAAATTTAGCAGCCTAATTACAAGTATTAAGTATTAAATGGGCTAATAAATTCATTTAAAAGTGTATACTACATATCTTGGAATATTTGCCAGATATATAGGTTTGGGCCGCAAATAGAATTTTGTCAATTTTTTAATTGGGCCTAAAAGCCCATTACAGTTTATGAAGCAATATAAAGTTTAATCGATTGTATTAAATTTTACATATACATATTCGGCCAGACTTAGAAATTATATATATACATATTAAAATTTAATGGGCCAATAAGCCCAGTACATAGAATGAAATAGATATAAAATAATTAGAAGCCCATTTAAATTTAGTTGTCATTTTGTTTCAAAAATCAATACTTATTTACAATACTCTTATATTTATATATAACATATTTTTTCAGAAACCAATTTGAAGTCCATTAAACAAATTGAGTTTGCCTGATATTGTTATTTCTGGTTTATGAGCCCAATTAATACTATTAAACAAGTAATGGGCCAATAAGCCCATTACTTAAATTTTTTTGGTCGAAAATTACTTAGTTTTTTTAAACAACAAATATATAAATCAATTTTTAGTCTGTTGTACTACTTTTTAATTGGGCCAATAAGCCCATTAAGTTTATAACACTTATTTAAAATGTAATCTGTTGTATTCAAATTTAATGGGCCTAGAAGCCCATAATATCCTACCAGCGTAAAAAAATATTACACTTTTCTAGAGGCTTCTTATCTGTAATTTTTTGTTGTTAAAGTAGATTTTTTTTCCTGAAATCAATTTTTTAATCCGTATATGATTGAATCAATTCATTAGTTTAATAAAAAAAAATCATGACTCAGAGTAAATCCAAAAACATTTATACAAAAAAACACATAGGTTGTTATGTGAAAAAAAAATAGTATATTGTATGGGCCAGTAAAAAGAAATCAAGACCAAATGAAATTAAAATCCCACATGAAAATTGATTGTAATACAACGAAAATCAAGACCTAATGAAATTAAAACAATGAACATAAGGCAGTCAATTTTTTTTAAAAACACCAAAATCAAAAAGATGCAAGTAGATATACAGATTACCTTCATGACGGTAGGGAGAGCGCCAGAGCCTCCTTATTCAAGATACAATCCTCAGCAATGTCCAGAAGTCCTCGTATCATCGTATGAAAAAAAAATGTCAGTATATGCGAAAGTGATGAAGCAGGAAAAAAATCAACACATAATGAAATCCAAAATCGCCCATAATATTGTTTGCTCAATTTTCAAAGTGAACAAGCCAGTCGAGCATTTAAAAATGAATATGTAGCCGGAGATAGAGATAAATAGAGAGAGATGTTACATACCTTATTTTAATGAACATGAATGGTTAGATCTGTCAGAAAATTAGGGTTTAGGTAACCCTTCATTGTCAAGCTCCAGATCTCCGTTGGTGTCCTTTGCATGGTACACAGATAATGTAGATTAGATGTTTTTTTCGATCTGAGAGAGAAAGTCGCTAGATCTGAAAGAGATTCTAGAGTAATCTCATGTTTTTTTGTGGATCTGTGAGTTCTAGGTCAAAGAAAGGCGGTTGTGCGATGTAGATATCCATCAGAGTGTTTTGTGTGGAAAAAAACTCGGATATGGAACCTCTAGATCAGGGTGTTTTTTTATGAGCAACAAACTTCGATCTCGAAGATTTTAAAAAAACAAGACGAAGGCTTGGACGACATTTACAGAAAGAGAAAAATGGAAGGTTGAAAGTGGAAAGAAAATTGGCGATGGAACTGGAAAGATTGAAAGAGGAAAGACAGTTCTTGAAACTTCAAGAAAAAGATAAAGAGAAACCGCAAACGGCGGAGAAATGAAATTGATGAAATGAGGAGAGTGATAGGGTAGGGTTTCCGGCTTCCAGCTTCTTTTTTCTTATTTTATTTTTAATTTATTTTTAATACAAAAGAAAATAAATAGTAAATGGACGAGATTTTGTATTTGGGGTTGGGCCATTTGGTTAGATCAAGACATGGTAATTGGGCCTTGAAACCCATTAACTCATTTCGATTTCATCTATCCTATACCATTAAAACGTGGGCCCATTAGTCCATTTTGTATTTAAAAATATGTATTTTTTTAATTATATTAAAATAAATAATTAGTATGTACATTTTTTAAATTATTTACATTTGTTTATATATAATTATATAATTAAAACAAATGTTTAGTTTGTATATTTCTTTATTTTATTTGGAATATATATCTCAAAATTTCTAGTGACAGTGTTATGGACGAATTAAACCAAAATAATATAATGTTGAGATTTGGTGGTATTAGAGAAAAATGACAAGGGACAAATTAAATTTAATACAAATAATAACTTTTTATATAAACCGGGGTTTTTGAGTTGGGCGTCTATTTCACTTCTGGATGTATTCTACTTGGGCCTAAAAGCCCATTAAACCAATTCAAATTTGTATTAAAAATTTACAGTTTATAAAAATATGATTTGGGCCCATAAGTCCATTTAGTATTTACAAAATTATATTATATTTTTTTAATACTAAAATAAATAATTAAAATTGAATTTTATTTGGAATACTTATATTAAGTAGTTACACATGTTTATGTATTTTTATAATATTAAAATAATTGATTAGTATGTAGATTTATTTTTTTAACTTTGAATATATCTTAGATTGGCAGGGTGATTTTATTATGGACGAATTAACCCGACATAACAAAACGTTGAGATTGGCTGCTATTAGAGAGAAACGACAACGAACAAATTCAAATCGATCAGGTTAATAAATTGCATTCAATTCTTTGACATTTTTCCCGATAAATTGAAATATGAACTTTAATATAATTACTAATTATGCAGGATATATTCTCGGAGTTAGTCACAATTCTTTCGTTACTGATGGTATTCCTATGTCCGACATTTCAAATGGTTAGTAATGGTTATTCTATAAAGTATCTCTTTACTTCGATTTGTCCATCTATATTGTAATCAGTGTTTGATGTTCGATAATACAATATATCTTTAATTTCATGATGACGGAAAAAAATTAATGTCTAAAATAAACTTAACTATGTTTATAACTATTAAAAAATATAATTGTTGCTTTATATTGTTTCCTTATACGTAAAGTTTGTAAAACATATCCATCTATTTATGCAGTAAACCAGAATATTACACCGTCGGCTCTACATTTGCCCCAAAGTGATCAAAACATTCATAATTCACTTTTACCTATTAACCAAAATTTTATGCAGACAATATACTTGGAAATATTAGCAACTTTATATTTACCCAAGCTACATCATTATCTATTACAGTTTATGGTTAGTCATTAATGAAATTTATTATCTAATATACTTTTATACATGCATGGTCTTAAGTTCGAGGTTATTAATAGTCGATTAGTCATTTTTTTAAAATAACTAATCGAATATATATTGAACCAATGACTCATCGATAATTAAAATATACTATTTTTAAAAATGTAAGAAAAAATAAACAAATCTCGTGCAAGGCACGGGTATTACACTAATATAATACTAAAGCCGAAGAACGAATAGACTTGTTCAACCCAATGACCCTATTAATACTCTCTTTCTTACTTTCTTCTCTTATATGAGTTATCTCCACTAGGTTGGTGTTCGACATCTATATAACTAAAACAAGATTAACATCATTCAATATTAATTAGTATTCTAACCTAAATCTCCCTCAATTCCAATATCTTATACTGATAAACTTTGTTTTTTTCTCTTATTGCTCAATTTTTAAATCCAAATATATTCGTTATATTATATATTCTACTAATATATTAAATATGTTAACAAATAAGTAAAATAAATGGATGAAAAACTCAACACTTTGAATATGAAATTAATTAGTAGTATATTGTTCTAACTTTTGTCCCTTTCACTTAACAAAATTACTTGTTCACCTTTCAATATTAATTAGTACTCTAAATCACTCTCAATTTCATTGTCTTGTGCCTATGAGCCACACTCACTATTTCATTTATACATAACAAAAAATGAAATGGGGTTGCGTCTAGAGAGATTTGAACCAAGGCAAAACACCCCATTTCATTGTAGATTGTGTCCACTACTAGTAGGTCGAGGTGGGTTCAAGTAAAACGAGATTTGTGGTAAAATAGTAGTATCAATCAAGAGCGTATGATGAGAAAAAATAAATGGCTAGATCTTGAGGTTCTATAGAGGGTATATGTGTGAAATTACATGCTACAATAATAAGTGAGAGATAATGTCCTAAAATTAAGGAGATGGTTGCCAAAATTAAGAAAATGAATATTAGGAGAGAGAAATTTGATCTTCCATATCAATTTAAATTAGAAATTATACATTGGTGTGAATATCTCCGTAAATTCGTTCTTGTTGCTTCTGCCATTGTTTCTTGAATATCATCCATGTTTGTATGAATATCTTTGTTTAAAATGTGAATATTTAATTTCGTATAGACATGAATATCACCACTTAAAACATGAATATCACTACTTGATAATATGAATATCACACTCAATAACATGAATATCACCACCCAATTTATGAATATTGATCACCACCCAATTACATTAATATCACCACCTAACTACATGAATATCGCCACCTAATATCGTGAATATCGCCATTTAATATCGTGAATATCATCTCTCTGTCGACTTTTTTGAAGCTTCGATTCATGGCGGTTAACAATGACGTTGTCGCCTTGGAACTAGGCTCACGCATTCACGAGGCTTGCGATCAGGCTTCTTTATATTCTTCAACCTTAATATAACTATCAATCATATAAGAATGAATATCAAATAAATAAGCGTGAATATCAATCAAGTTCTAAGGAATGTCGAACAAATCAACGTAAATACCAATCAACCTTTAATAAATCGCAATTGATAGTTATAAAATATAAAAATGACACGAGACCCAATTCCCAGAAATTTGCAAAAAAAATAAACATTAACAATAGAAACTACAACACAGTTTAGAGGCAGAATCAACATAGCAATAAGCCAAATCAACCTTTGAATAATAATTTCCACACAATAAAAGACAACCATTACTCATCAAATGGACCTCACTTTGATGAACCTCACCCGCCACTATCCAATCGTCATAAGGGAAACAAACCTAAGTTATTTGCATAAGAAAAAGAAAATATTTAAAACACCAATTATCCCTTACAAGTTACAACCACTGTATAATGCCCAAATCATGATTTGGGAGTATGGATTAAAAAAAATCAACTTACTGGGGTTTGAATGGAGAAGAAAGGTGGACATCTGATGGGGACTTACGGCTCATACAATGTCGTGATGGCGGTGAAAAGGGACGACCGAGCTTGGGTTTAGGGGTTTGGACTTGAACTTAGGCACACCCGACCCGTCGAAACGTCCCAAGATCAGCGAACTTGCAACATCGTTGGTGGAGAGCGTGTTTCCCCGGTGTCGAGGGAGTTATTGAGATCGGAGGAATTTACAAACATGATCGATTGGAAGATATTTGGAAGAGAGATTTAGAGATTTGCTAGGGTTATGGAAACTGATTCGAATTGAATGAGGATAGAATGAGTAAGTTGTGGGCTTAAATGAAATTGTTTTGGGATGAAAATCATTTTAATGATTTGATTAATTACTAAGTAATATATTATTTTAGATTGGAGAGAAAAAAATCCTAAAATATCTTCCATATAAATTATCATGTGAAATTCATCCTAAAATTTTATTTGCATCCGTTTTTAAACAAATCTCTACCATTAAAAGAATATGATCTAAAGGCCCATAATAGTACATCCGTTTTACCGTAATAGCTCATTTTACCCGATCCTAATACCTAGTAGGTCACACTAGTTATTTTGTTAATTGTTATAATTCTAAAAATATATTTTTATAATATCGATTAGTCGATTAACCAATACCAAAAAAAACCCTAACCATTACTATACCAAATATCAGGAAGTTACTTCAATCGGTTAACCGAAATCAAAAGTCGGTTTTTCTTCGGTAAGGTTAACCAAAGAAAAAGGTTTTCCGTGCCCACTCCTACCGTTCTCATCGTATATCTGAATATAGAGCACCGGACCTGGGATTTGGTCAACTGAATAGACAGAAATCCAAAAATGCCTGACATAAAAAACCCAAAACATATACTATTATAAATGTGGTTCAATACAGAGCCGAAGGCATAGTCCCAGCCGAAGTTCTTCTCTTACAGATGTTACAAACTTATAAGAAAAATGACCTCCCTTTAATGATACAAGATATTCTTTCTAGAGGTGGACAGATTTCAATTATGTTACTACATGGAAATGTTCTAATCACCCAATAACTACAAATAAACACACGATTGATTGCATAGATAAGAAATGATATTGCAAATGAAACAAAGACGGAAGCACAGATGTGCTCTTCAGCCTCACAATCACCAGGAGACCCGAAACACTGCGAGGATTCAGCATGGTTCTTTCTTTGATGGTCTCCAGCCTGGATCTTCATCTAGATTCAGGGACGAAAGAGGGAAGATAGGGAATTTGCATCCCACAAGATGATCTCTTTAACTTCATGAACTACTGAATGAGCTCGTCTTTGAAGCCAACAACTCGTAAAGATCTGCTGCTGAAGGGCGATCAGTTGGACTCCCTTCTGTACACTTGCGGTACACGTCAACTAGGAAGCTCAAAGCTTCTAATTCGGCATCTGTTGTGCCCTCCAACTTCTCGCGGTTTCTCGCCTCGGTGGGATTTTCCATTGATCCGAGTACTAGTAGTTCGTCAGTTAATGGAGGTCGCTCTCCATTCTGTTCCAATACAAGTAAACTTAGTATATGATACAAACCAAACTAGAGAAAAATGCTTCTCAGGTTTGTTTTAGAAGGAGCTCTATTATCTGCAGTAAGGAGAACAACTTGGAAACATTGAGAATTCAGAGAGAGGGAACAAATGATTACTTGAAGAAGTTCTTGGATCTCTGAGTCTGGCAACCCAAAATAAGGGACTTGCAAGGTCAGCAGTTCTAATAGCAAGCATCCATATGACCAGATATCAACTTCCTGCAATAGAAGATGGATCAAATCAACAAAGAGCGGCAGTAGTGGAAGGCTTATACATCCTAACAGAGAAGCACAATAAGGAGAACTTCAAACATCAGAATAAGACGGAATCTCTGTATTGCTAATTCATTTCGTAATCACACGGATGATGGGGGAGGAAAGCGATGGATTACGGAGTTATGCAATCTACAACACTGTTGTATCACCAATTTCATAGCAGTATGTATAGTACTGTCATTTTTAACCAATCACTAAGTTAGCAACAAGTTGTACAAGACCATCATTACAAGTCAACAGAGCAGAAGCTTTATTAATCAGCGTCTAAGACACCTAAAAAAATTGTTTTTTAAAATAAAATTCAAAGTACTTTAATTCTACTTACAAATGTCTCAATACACTTCAGGAAACATTACCAGACTAACAAGAAACATATTTTCCATAGACTAATTAATTACCACCCAGATTTTAAAGAGAAGACTACCAAAAAATGCACACTTATATAAAGCATAGTTAAGCATATCCTACAGCTCATTTATGGACATGGAATTAGAAAAAGAAAGTCAGCATGTCACACCGTTTGTCAATATTACTTTAGCAATATACAAAGACAAGCCCATTTAGTTCCAATCGCAAATTTGAATAAGAATCATACCAGTCCATATGGATTGCGTTCATGCATTGCATGTAGTACCTCCGGAGCCATCCAACGAGGAGTTCCAACACAAATATCAGGCGTATGTATTCCAATGTGAGAAATACAGCATGAATGCAATGAAGATCTAAGAGGAACTGCTCTATCAAAATCACATATCTTGACAAGAGGTGAGCCATCATCTTTCTTGCTACCTAAATCAATTAAAACGTTTTCACTTTTGATGTCTCGATGAATAATGTGTTTAGAATGTAGCTCCTTCAGCCCACAAGCAACATCTCTAGCAATTGTTAACGCTAACTCCACTCGAACATGCTTCTCACCAGCTTCTGACAGTTGGTCAATGTATCTCTGTTTGACATGAATCACCAGAAGATATAAGATAAGAAATAATATTGCTATATTAAAGGCACAGATTATTGAGGAAATTAATGCACTTGTAGTCTCTCCTAAAGGGTTGAAGTTTTACCTTCAAGGAACCACCTTGCACATATTCCAACAGGATTGCAGACTGTAGGACACGATGCTCAGGGGTTTCATCAGATGAATGAACCCATTTACTAGAAATCCGATGCCCGTACATCTCAACTATGCAGGGATGGCTTTTTACAGCACCCAAAATCCGTACTTCCCCCATGCAAGCATATTCAAAACACTTAATCACGTCTCCTGAGGCTTCAAACAATTCCAAATTGCGGACCTGTGCAATAGTTCAGTTAAAAGAGACACTGTAACATCTCCCTAGTTTGAAATAAATGAACACTATACATTTTCTACCCTGTAGTGGTAACAAATTCTTTCAAGGGAACTAGAAAACCAGGAAAATAGTACTCCCTCTCAACCATCCAAAAGACAAACCTTTGCAACAGCTTCAGCAGATCCAACTTTGCAAAGGATGAGAGAACTTTTAGCAACCTTTTCAACTTCTTCACATGTGGAAAGAGTGGGGAAATTTGACAGGGAAGCAATGTTGCTATCACCGGCCAAGATGGCATCAACCCGAGTAAGGGGGATGTACCTGTAATTATGTTCAACATAAGAAACAAGGTATTCCAAACCCACATGTTGAACAGAATGGATCAATCTAGCACAGAATTCTACTAAGGAAAGCATTGCCTAGAAGCAATGAACCTGCAAAAGTATTCTGGGTCTGTTTCTTCCCGTATATCATGTGGGCGACAGGCATCAACGATTACGCGAACCAATGATCCAGCCTTCTTAACAAGAATGGCATTCCAGGCATGAGGAAAGAAGTCTAAGTAACCTCGAATAAGCTCACAGGGAACAGGAGGCTCCATACGGTCACACAAGTACTGAGAAGAAAATGAAATTGTTACTTTAGATCAGTTTAAGGTATGAAGTCCAAAACTCTTACAGTGAATTTGTCAGAGACTCACTTTCATAAGCAGAGCCCTGTGCCTACAGACACCAAATTGCAACGACCCTATAGGCACGATTACTGAATTGCGTCTTGCTTTAATAGATCGAATAGATTTCTCACAGATTTCACGAAATAGAATATCCTCGACAGTTTCAGCACTCTCTCTGGAGGATTCCATGGTGCTCTCACTATTCCCCGTAGAGCATGTACAGACAAAAGGCTTCGAATAATTTATGCCAGACGCATCTTTCCTAGCCCTCTCAACTAATGAACTTCTATCACTGCCACCAAAGTGGTCTGAAACAAAGAGTGCAAGCACTGAGGCAACCAGCAGGTTATTATCAGGAATGGGATCCATCGATTGTCTGGAACCAAATAACTGCTTCAACCGATGCACAGATGCTTGCGCCGACAGTGTAATGGCATCTAGCTCCTCATCCTGATCCCTGAAGATACGACCAAATTCACATAAATAGTTACAAATGAGCTTCTATATAGATGGATTCGAGTTTACAAGTATATCACATACTAACCTGTCCACCAGAATAACTTCACGGGAATCTAAATCCAAGCTTTCTTCGTAATTTCGCAGCGACATGAAGGGACGATCACGTCCTGCGTCATAAAATCCATCTGATAAATATTCCTCAATGCCACAGAATGATTTGGCACTATATTTACGAGATATATCCAGCTGAAGATCAACTGATCTTGGACATTTTCTTGGCTTAGGATTACCAAGAAATTGGTCTGAGTGCCTTTTCGACTTTGCAGTACTCGTAGAAACCACAACTGATGAGCGTTTTTTATTGCCTGGAGCAACATTTACTAAGCAAGTTGAAAGATCTGACTCATCACATTTCTCATTTATGTCAGAATCTGCACTGATGTTAGCACACGAGCAATTCTCTAAATTGATCCCCTTTGAATCAATAATGTCATCTTCCGCATTATCCACCACATTCTCTATGGTAGGATCTCCAGTGAAAGACAGCTTATTCTTGGTATGATAGCATGTTGAGCCTGAATCACATTTGGAAGGTGGCTTAGATGATGTTGCTTCTACACAAACTCTACACATCTCATCAGCCTTTACAGTCAAAACATTAGCATTTCCATCAACTTTCAATTTTCTACTACTGTTTAAACGTTCTTGACGAGCTCTACGTTGCAGGTACTGTCTACGTTTCCATCTCTTACTCAACCTTCGTGTTGCAAAACATTTCATGTTTGATGAGGATCCAACTTGAGTGGATGATGAGTTCGAAGTCACTGGATCAGATCAAATTGCCTATTATTAGTTTCATTGAAGTAAACGTACAATATTTGACCATGAAGAGCACTAATTACATCAAATTGTGAAGATACCAACCATTGGATGGACATCTCTCATCATGTTGGGCACTTGACTCAATTACATCCATCTCAACAGCAGAGTTGATAAGCTCCTCACTCTCATCTTCAATATTTCCATCCACTTTGCAGCGTATCCATACAGGTATTTGACAACAACTGAGAAGCTTATTGTACTTAAACAATGATAAAGATTTAAAAATAAGCATGTTAGGTTTGCAGAGCAAAGACAAGGATGTAAATACACAAATGCATCTCAAGACAAACAGGAGAGACCAACCAATTCAACTTAGAGGATAATAAACACATATTGTCAGGACAAGGAGAAGGCTACCATATTCCAGCTTCTACTAACAGGTTTAGGAGATAGAGATAATAGATGATAGCAACGCAATTCAAAGTTCATCCACTGCCACCAAGTTGCAACTCGCAAATCAAGGAAGCAACTTAAAATGATATCCAGAAAGTTCAGTTATCTACCAATCTACCATAAGAAGCAACCAAGACAATGCAAGTAATAGATAAAGCATCCGTGAGAGGTTCCTAGGAGAAGACTATGTGAGGAAAGATCCTATAAATTAAAAGCAACGTGGTTTTTTTATAATCACAAAATGGCACATATAAGGGGTATGATGAATCCCCCAAGTTAAAAAGATCTAGTGGCTAGAAGAACAGTAAGCTTTCAAAAAGCAAAACATCTCACTCCTCTTAGTTATCATTAAAGAGAGAAATGATTAACTTTAGCAGCCCAAACAATGAAAGACTGAACATGTTGAGAAGGATTACTAGATCAGATCCTCTTAAGCTCTACAAACAAATTGTAGAACAAAGAAGTAAAAAGCTTGATTATATATGTAAAAATAAAAACATTGGTGTTCAAATATGTACCTGAAGGTTCAACTCCTCCAATTTATGCATTGAGCTGAGTTCCAAAGCACCTAATGACGTCAGTCTATTACTTGACAGGTCTAAGTTTTCCAATCTCTGGAGTGAGGACATACCCAATGGTAATTCCACCAGCTTGTTGTTAGCAACCTTTAAATACTTCAAGGCATTTAAAAAACATATCTCCTCCGGTAACCTTGTTAACTTATTGAAGGAAATATCTAGATATTCTAATTTATTTAAAGAGCCAATTTCAGGAGGAAGGTATCTGCAAAACAACCACAGTAGCATAACAATATCAGCAAAACAAGTACATCCACAGAAATCAGACAAATTAATTGTGAAAAACAAATTGAGGTCAAAGTAATATGGCTCCCCGCATAAAAAATAGAGGTAAAAAACAGAAAAGATACAAGAAGTCAAGAAGTAATGATTAGTTGTGACTCGGGAATCAGCAATTTTATAGCATAGTACCTAGAATAGCAAAATGTACATTAGATGAGGCCATTCAGCATGAGCTGAATACCATGCCTGTTACACCTAAGCACTCATCCACATCAGCTAAGATGTACATTAGATAAACCCTAGCAAAGAACTTAATAAGAAAGAGATGTACTAATTTGTCTCTTCCCCCGCTGATCCTGCAAAAAATACCCTGATAACCCCCATGTCTCACCCTACCAGGATGGCCACACATTACACAGCTAGAAATCAAAACTAAAGAGTACGAGTCGATAGAACCTGAGTACCAAAATAGGACGTGTTCATATCCTAACTTGAAAGAGAGCTATAGCAATCAATTCAAGGTCAATCTCAATTATATCCAATCCAGCTGATCAAGAAAAAAAAAGATCACTATTATCTTTATGCCGATCCTGAACACCTAAGAAGTTCTGGTCATTCATCCATAATATGTGTTCAAGTTGAATTTGAAAAAGCTTCAATAACCCTAAATTAAAAGAGACAGCTATCGTAGTCAATCCAAGGTGGATCTAGATATACCCCTCCCAGCTGACCTGAAAAATTACATAACTATTGTCTTTATGCCTGATAAAGGCCGCAAAAAAAGTTGCTAGCCCACAAATATCTTAAAAGCGCCCAGCCACGAGAATATAAATATACACATAGTTTTACAACAACAACACTCTTCTAGCAAAACTTTTTGTTGAACCCATAAAACAATAAACTGATACAAAGAGTGTCTCTAGCCTTCCTCAATCAATGTTAACCTGTCAGAAAGTCTTTCAATGATCAGATGTGCAGTCTATGAGCATAAACATATAGTGTCTTACTAAAGAGTCTCATCGCAGCAACCTGAGACATCAACTAGCTCAAGGATTCTTTGCAATTTGCATATAAATATAGTCTAAGCAACACTCCCCCATCCCTTGTTTAAAGGTATATATTTAAAAAATATATATATATTGTTATATGTTAACTAAAACAAGTGATTTCGACAAAGCTTTTCCCCAATATCCAAAGCAAGCGGCCTACCTTAGTTAAGAGCTGAGCTTATAGCCATGCTATTACAGCAACTCATCTACCCATATTGTTAAAACATATTCAACAATCACACTAGTTTTGGCATGGTCTACCGAAATTAATTATCTTATCTTACATTTACTAAACTCTATTGTTGCACTCAGACATTGCCTCTTGCCAACTATAGTGCACACCAATTACTCTACTTCTATCCCAAATTTTTTTTTGAACAAACATATAATAGTTCACGATGTAACTACTTTTCTTAATCTGTTATGCAGTCTCCAGAAAGTCCTAATTGCCAACTATAGTGCACACCAATTACTCTACTTCTATCCCAAATTTTTTTTTGAACAAACATATAATAGTTCACGATGTAACTACTTTTCTTAATCTGTTATTACAGCAACTCATCTACCCATATTGTTAAAACATATTCAACAATCACACTAGTTTTGGCATGGTCTACCGAAATTAATTATCTTATCTTACATTTACTAAACTCTATTGTTGCACTCAGACATTGCCTCTTGCCAACTATAGTGCACACCAATTACTCTACTTCTATCCCAATTTTTTTTTTGAACAAACATATAATAGTTCACGATGTAACTACTTTTCTTAATCTGTTATGCAGTCTCCAGAAAGTCCTAATCAGGCTCCATAACATATCAAGCATTCTTTAAGAGTTAAAAATAATATTTACTAGGCATAATTTAATCAAGAATAGCCTCATATTGAAATCAGAATAAATTTGCATTCAAAATGTTAATTTGAGCTCCATATAACTATTTATCCGGAAGTCTCAAATTCATAACTTTGAGTAAGACGTTATGTAGGTAATATCCAAACACATCATTTGAAATGCATAAATTCAAGTGGCACTGAAACAAAAATATAAACCAGGAAGATCCTACTCACTCCCCCCCCCCCCCCCCCCCCAACACACACACACAAATATCTTAAAAGCGCCCAGCCTTATCTAAATACAAGTAAACATATTTGGCATCATTACCTGTATGAAATTTTTGCATATCACATTCGGAAATCAGAAACGGAAAAAGGGAAATTCCACGACTTTACTGACCTGATAGAAAAATGGCAAACTGATAGCCTGGTAAGGCAACTAAGCCCCGCAATCTCAGTAAGAAGGGGAGACGACGAAGGCCTTGGAGAGGCTTTAGACAACTCCAGCTCCCTCAAACCCTTCAACTTGTGCAAAGGAAGGCCATTAAACCCTAGAGGAGAAACCCTAACTTGTAACCTCTCGAGCTCAACCAAATCCCTCAGCTCCTCCGGGAACAAATTCACCTCATTGGCGAAAAACTTCAACGTCTTCAGCCTCCGGCCAAGGCTCCCCAGAGACTTCGGGATCAAATTGAACACATTTCTGTACACGTACAACCCCTCAACCGATTTGGAAGCTTTCACAGCACCGTCTCCGTCGAACAAGGAAAGCTCCAAGCTTTTTCCAGAAATGTCAACTACGGAATCAATTTCTTCGATGTCGGAGCTCGAATTATCCTCCGACCCCCTGCTGTCCTTGTGGTGTTTTGGTGCGATGGGCACATCGACGGCGTCGGCTTGTGTGGCTTGCATTATGAGCAATTGGAGAGGTGGTAGAGACCAATCTCTCCAGGGCTAAATTGAGTATGTGGGAAAACAAGGTGTGGAGAGAAGGAAAGGGGAGCAATAACGGCGGTGGAGTGTAAGAGGAGCGGTGGAGCTATGGGGTAGAGAGGGAAAGAGAAACACCGCTCCTTCGGAATGAAAACCCTAGAATTTGAGAGACGTTGATGGTGGTTCGGAGTTAAAAAGATCTTTCTTTTTCGTTTTTCCCTTTTTGTGCGTCAAAATTATTAATTGACAGATTTTTTTCTTCCTTTGATGGACGCGTAGGTGAAAATGACCATACTACCCGCCTCCTAGAAGACGCGGAATTCAAAATACCCGTCGTGTAGGTAAAATTAGTTGGAGATTTGGAAGTGGTTTCGGGTATTTTATTTAAAATTAAAATATCTTTTTGAAATGTATTTAAAATTAAAAATGAGTATGGATTCTGAAATTTTACAACACATACTTTCCTTATATATATTTTTCTGTGTAATATCAGATTTTCAAATTTTATCGTAACAAATTGATGATGCATTCTTGTTATCCTGAATTTTATTTAAAAATTGAGTTAAGAAATTAAGAAATATTATTATTATATTATATCATTTTTTGTTATGAGGTAAACGTAAGGCCTCTTTTAGATAAAGGGCATGCATAAATCATCACTACGGATGATTTTTATTTTTACAAAATTTTAACATTGAAGAACACTTCTAGAATTATGTGTGGAATATTCTAGTTTAATTCCCGTGTATGCGGTCATGTTAGATTCCCTGCAATCTACTAAATCTACTATATATATACTAAATTAGAACTTAATTACGTCATATGGCACTCTCTCATTAAAACCGTCATATGTCATATCTGTTTTTTTTTAAATAAATTTAATTATAAATCAAATATTATTATCCTAAATGTGTCACTAATTTTTTTTCTAATTTAAATACAAATCAAGCACAAAGATTACAAGTTAATCACAAAGATTACAAATTCAAAATTTCCTAATTATATACAAATCCAAAATTTCCTAATTATATGGATGATTGAGATACAAAATTATGATCCGAATCTGATTTTGATATCAATATTATCTAAATCTATTTTCTATTCAATATATATGACGTAAAAACTCGTGCCTGACACGGGAATTACATTAGTAATCTAGTATATATCTACTAAATATAAAATTTCATTATGCCACACGACACATTCACAATGAAAATGTCACATGTCATTTTCTTTAAATTTCACATTTTAAAAAAATCTAAATTTTAAAACAAAACTTGTATCATAAATCTAAATATCTCCTAATTTAGATATAAATCAATCACACAAATGAACTAATCACTTTCTAATTTACATACAATTTCCTAATTTAGATACAAAATAATCACATAAATAAACTAATCACTTCCTAATTTATATAAAAATGCATCACACAAATCAATAACAAAGATTACCAATACAAAACTTCTACAACAATCTATTATATATATAGACTAAACTAGAATCTAAATAAGTCACATGACACTCCCTAATTAAGTCACCTTATTTGTCATGTGTCATTCTCTCTTTCTTTTTTTACTTTGTTTTAGTATATTAAATTATAAATTAAAATTTTCTGTCCTAAACCTAGCACTAATTTCTTCCAAATGTAACCCTAAACCTATCACTAAGGGTGTGTTTGGTAGAAATTCAAGTTTGGGTTGGGTTGAGATATCAAGTTAAAAATGTATGGTTTTTAAACCCCATATTTAAAGTTGTGTGTTTGATTTCAATTTTGGATTCAAACTAGGCTTCACAATTTAAATTCTATCTTTTCAACCCACCCAAATCCAAGAAAATTGGGAATTTTCCTAACCCCATTCTAAGGGGGTTGGGAATCCCAAACCCATTCCAAAAATCTCAAACAAACAATAACAATTGGATTGTGATTCTCTAACCCCTCCCAACCACAAAGCTCATACCCAAACTCCTCTTACCGAAGACTAGACCTGAGCAAAGGTGGGACGACCCGCTTGCCCGCCCGCATAAATGGATGGATATGATCACTATATTTAGCCCATTTTGACCAGATAGCCCGGTCGGCCCGTATAAACGGGCGGGATCCAATCACTGATAATATCCCATTTAGCTCGGATAATCCGCCCGGAAGCCCAAATTTATTTATTTTTAAAATAAAATAAATATGTTTTTATGAGTGTCTACTTTTATTGTTGGACTAGTTTGGTTTGTAACCGCATCTTCAAAGTACTGGACATATTTCTCATGGGCATTTTTGTTGGACAAGTTTGTAACAGACATCATGTATACCGTTTGTAACAAAGGGATAACTTTTTATGGGCAATGTGCATTAGATTGGATTTGTTATGTTTCGTTTTTGACAGGTTTGTCATGTCTCGTAGGCTATATGGGACCCGCAGGCTACCTGGGTCGGGATGTCCGGGCGAATCTGGGAAGCCTCCCTAGCCCGTTTCCTTGGCTTCCCTGGATCGGGACGCCCATCCGGGCATGAATTTTGGTCAAAGCCCAACCCGTATCTCGCGCGGATCCGGGTTTGCTCAGGTCTACCAAAGACACCTAATATCTTTTTCAATTAAATTTATTTAAAAATCAAATTTATATTGTTATCTACGTGTATACATAACTACACACATATTTATATACTTGCGTGCGGTGGTGTACTAGTGTGTCACCCTCTGATGCGATTCTTGGTGGACCCCACAGGCCATGGACTCACCTGGGTCCTGTGGGCTGTTAGCCACCCAGCCAGTCCCTCAGTCGGAGCACGCCGGCTGGCGAGGCCTAGCCCAACCAAGAACGCCATGGGCTGCAGCCCATACACCCCAACCTGCAAGGGCCTATTAGGCTTTAATTGCAGGATGTTGCCAGGGGGGATCGAACCCCTGACCTTTGACATATTCCCAATTCCATGGGAGATATGCCAACCAACTACACTGCAGTGTAGTTGGTTGGCATATCTCCCATGGAATTGGGAATATGTCAAAGGTCAGGGGTTCGATCCCCCCTGGCAACATCCTGCAATTAAAGCCTAATAGGCCCTTGCAGGTTGGGGTGTATGGGCTGCAGCCCATGGCGTTCTTGGTTGGGCTAGGCCTCGCCAGCCGGCGTGCTCCGACTGAGGGACTGGCTGGGTGGCTAACAGCCCACAGGACCCAGGTGAGTCCATGGCCTGTGGGGTCCACCAAGAATCGCATCATAAAAGTGCACTTTTATGATGCGATTCTTGGTGGACCCCACAGGCCATGGACTCACCTGGGTCCTGTGGGCTGTTAGCCACCCAGCCAGTCCACCAAGAATCGCATCATAAAAGTGCACTTTTATGATGCGATTCTTGGTGGACCCCACAGGCCATGGACTCACCTGGGTCCTGTGGGCTGTCAACCACCCAGTCAGTCCCTCAGTCGGAGCACGCTAGCTGGCGAGGCCTAGCCCAACCAAGAACGCCATGGGCTGCAGCCCATACACCCCAACCTGCAAGGGCCTATTAGGCTTTAATTGCAGGATGTTGCCAGGGGGGATCGAACCCCTGACCTTTGACATATTCCCAATTCCATGGGAGATATGCCAACCAACTACACTCCCTTGCAGGTTGGGGTGTATGGGCTGCAGCCCATGGCGTTCTTGGTTGGGCTAGGCCTCGCCAGCCGGCGTGCTCCGACTGAGGGACTGGCTGGGTGGCTAACAGCCCACAGGACCCAGGTGAGTCCATGGCCTGTGGGGT
The DNA here is from genome assembly GCA_027886185.1 of Rheum nobile. Lineage (NCBI taxonomy): Eukaryota > Viridiplantae > Streptophyta > Magnoliopsida > Caryophyllales > Polygonaceae > Rheum > Rheum nobile. Next base: position 40,111 of record WOAB01000901.1, on the reverse strand, counting down.
CCACCAAGAATCGCATCACCCTCTCTACCCTTCTAGCTATTAATACAATTTTTATGGAAATATTTATATATTCAGCATTTTCTTATATATTATTGTGTGTATATTAAGTGATTTATTTTTCCCTTTAACCATATATATATATATATATAGGATTAGCTTCATGTGAGGAGCTAGCTTAGAGTGAGAAATGAGGAAGAGTGTGGAGCGTTGGATCAGACGATGGAGAGGCGACACACTGGTGAAGTTAACGACCGTTTCATTAATGGCAATTTTATAATATCGTTGGCACCGTTTCATTAATGGCATTTTTGTAATTTTTGGACGTTAGGTTTGTTATTTTGGGGGCGCGCTGTGAATTCAGATATTTTGTTCTTCTTCTCTTTGCTCTCTGAATCAATTCCGCGATTCGCTCCCTTTCATTGTAGATCGGTGCTTCGATGTTTGATTTTGAAGAATCTCGCTCAATCGATTTGTTGTTATCGTGTAAGTTATCGTTTCTCTTATGCATTGTTTTTACTATTTCGCACTTCGTATAACGTTATGATATTCTTCTCTTCGTTCTCGATTTAGGTGTTTGAAGATCTTTGTTTTGTCGTAGATTTTGTTCCGTGAAGACTCATACCGCGTTGAATTTGCAATGGAAATTGGTTTGGCTATAGTTCTTTCGTTTCTCGTTTGTTTTTATATGTTTTTTGTTTATCATGTTTGTGTTATGAGGTTGGATCTGTGTTCGTTGATGCGTTAAAGTTGTTTGCTTTCGTGCTTTGCTTAGTCGTAGTCTTATTGTTGTACAATACGCATACGTATTTGAACTATGTTTTGTTTTATTTGAATTTCACGTGTTCCATATATTTCTTTTGAAGTTGACTTTGAATTCTAAGACAGCTGAACAATATACAGTTATATTTGAACTATATATAAATATTGTTGCATAATTTACGTGACTGAACAATTAGTTGTTGGTTTTGAACAATTCGTCGATGCAGTTGAACAATTTAAGTAGATAAGTTGTTAAGTGACATGTTTTTAAGGTTATTGAAGTTTTAATATATTTTTATTACATATGTGTAATTTGTTTCGCATGTGGTAGTAGTGTATCAAGTGATAATGCTTCAAGCTCTATGGGATGTAATGATGTTGGTGTTGATGATGTTGTTGCACAGTACACTCCTAATAATAGTACCGTATATTAGATCCCAAGCTGTTCAGCTGAATCGAAGCCTTTTGTTGGACAACAGTTTGGTACTCTAGATGATGCCGTTTGTTTTTACAAAAGTTATGTTGATTCATCTAGTTTTGAGGTTCGTCACGGCACCGTCCACAAGTCTCGGGATGGTGTTGTAGTTTTAAAGTATATGTTATGCAGTAGGCCTGGTTACAAAGTTGGTAAGAACAACACTGGGAAGCGTAGGCGTGTTACTAATCGTGTTGGTTGCACTACGAAAATAATATTGAAGTTTATTGGTGATGGTCGATATGTTGTCAAAATGTTTGTTGATCGTCACACACATATATTTTGTGACGAAGATTTATAGGCACTTTATGAGATCGAACCGGATTGTGAATGTTGCGCATCAAAAATTTGTGATGAGCTATGCCAAGGCAAATATGGGTTATGTTAAGAGTTGTCGACTTTACAAACAGTTGGTCGGAGGCTATCCAAACATTGGTGCTCTGTCGTCAGACTTCAAAAACGTGAAGAGAGACTTGTTGGCTTTTATTGGAGGTGTTGATGCTTAGATGGTTATTGACAAATTCTTCCAGAAAAAAAGAGATATGTTCAGCATTCTACTTTGACTATGATGTTGACAGTGCAGATCAGTTGACACGGTTGTTTTGGGCCAATCCAGTGTCGATTAAGAATTATTCTATATTTGGAGACGTCGTTTCATTTGACTCAACATATAGAACGAACATGTAATTTTTTGTTTAATAACGTCCTTGTATATTTGAAATTTATGTGATCTTGATTGAGATAGCATGTTAATTTTATTTTTGAACAAACCATGAATATTGTTGAACAATGTGTGACAACCTTTGAATGAATGTTTTGTGTGTTTACTTTCTTCTTACAATTTAACTTATTACATGTATAACATGATGTTTGCACCATTTACTGGGTTGGATAGTCACCAAAAGTGTGTGACGTTTGGTGTTGCATTGTTATTGAAAGAAGATATCCCTTCTTACACTTGGTTGTTTGATACATTTTTTAAAGCTATGGGTGGCAAAGAACCGAGAATTTTGGTAACTGATCAAGATTCGGCAATGAAAGTTGCAATTCAAACGGTGTTTAATCACACTCGCCATAGGTTCTGTATGTGCCATATCATGACCAAAGCATCTGAGAAGATTGGCCCTTCAATGAACAAGTCATGTGATTTTTTAACAAAGTTGAATGGTCTAGTTTGGAGCCATACGATTGAACCTGAAGTGTTTGAGGAGAGGTGGACTGCATTAATGTTGGAATTCAATATGCAAGATCACAGTTGGTTTAGACAAATCTTTGAAATTCGCAGCAATTGGATCCTGGCTTTTTTCCGTGATGTGCTTCTATCTTAGTACTTTCGCACCACATCGATTTCTGAGTCTCAAAATTGTTTTTTTGGAAATTATAACAACCGTGCTTTTAGCCTTGTGGAGCTTGTAATGCTTTTCGATGGTGCTATGGAATCACAAAGGTATTAAAACATATCCTTTTTTCGTTTTAGTTGTTTCAGCAACTTCGAACCAAATATATTTTGTACATGGTTGGTTCTGTATGTTTGAACAAACCATCAAGATATTTGAATATTATATTAGAGTTGTTGAACAAACAATGCTTATTATTGAACATTGTGATATGATTGAACAAACCTCTATTAGGTTTGAACAATATGTTATCGTTTATGCCAATTAAATATGCCAATTGTTTTCCCATTTTTATAAATGTGTAAACATTAATATTTTCATTAGGATTGAAAGTATTGAAGTTTAGACATTTAAATATTATGTTTTGAACTCGAATTAGTGGATTTTGAAATTATTTTTGTTGTTTTTCGGTGGTTTGTTTGAAATTGTATATTGATTAAACTACTAGGTATTTTGTTTGAATTTATATGTTTGAACTTGTAGCTAATATAGTTAATGAATTATAAATTTGTGATAATATTTTTAAAAATAGAATAATTTTTATATTAATTTATATATAAATTAGATATTTAGGATATCCGATATGGATATCCAATCCGATTCGAGATTTTCGGATATCCGGAATTTCTGGATACTGTTATGAATAGCTATTTTAGAATTTTTTATGGCCCATACTATTCGGCGCATACCCAAAATTGTCTTTCAGCGCATAGGGTAGAGACGTAACGCTCCATGAAGCTCCTCACGTAACGCTGAATGAAGCTCCTCACGTAACGCTCCATGAAGCTTCAGGCGTAACGCGGCGGACCAACCCTGGATTTAAAAACAGAACTCTCTCCCTTCTCCTCCATTCCGCCGCTGCTCACTCAAAAAACAGAAATCGAACCCTAAACCTCTCTCGTTACGCGCCATTGGTATCGGTTCGTTAAGAATCAACAAATCTCTCCCGTTACGCAATCATCCAAGGTTAGTTACACTACATTCCATCTCTTGAAATATTAGTTGCTTTTTGTTAATTTAGAAGTAGTTAAGTGTTTATGTTTAATGTTTGTGAATTAGTGTGAATTTTAAAGGTATCTTTGTATGAGGTAGTGTTATTTTAGGTATTTTTAGGTAGATTTATTAAATAAATTTGATTTTTTTAAGAAATGTTGAAAGATAAGGCATCGCCGGAATCTGGAATTGTCGTCGGAATAGCCGGTGAAATATCGCCTGTCGCAATCCGGTGAATTGCCATTGCACAGTACGTAACGAGTGGAAGCCTTCCAACCGTTACGAGCTGTCGGCTTCTGTGCGTAACGTGTGGTCATAGAACAAGCGTTACGTGCTGTTGGCCTCCCGGCGATGACTTTCCAGCGACTACTCTTTTCACAAAAATAAAAATTTGCATATGTATGTTTAGGGTATTTTAGACATTTGTATGAAATTTGAAATTTTGATGGATTTGTATGAAAGGGTTTAGGGTTTGTTGGATATGTTTAAAAACTTTATCGGATTGTTTATTGTGGTAGATGGAGCCTGGTGAGAGAACGAGGCGTAGAGCCAGACGAGACCTCGTTCGGGCTGCTTCGTATCGGACTGAGCGTGAGCTATCCCATAGGTTTATGGGTGTTGCCCAAGATGCGGGAGGGCACGGGCAGGCGGGCTATGCTGACCCCCTTGTGTTCCCGTTTGGGCCATCTTATGTGGCGGGAGGCCCTGCAGATTCGGACCCGCAGTTGTACCCACAGTACAACGTGAGTCCACTCCATTGTTATTCTGATACGATCGATCAGAATAACTATTATGGTCCTTTATTGAGTCCGCCACCACCCCAGCAAAGTCAGCACCAGAGCCCAATCGCCCATCAGAGCCCTCACGGGTCCACGTCGCATCACAGCCCCTTATATTATGAAGGCGGCGCAAATGACGACATGGATTACAATCCGTGGGAGAGCTTGGGGGTCAACCCGAATGCACCGCTGAATATGGTAAGTAGCCCTAATATATGTAAATATGATTGTATGAAAAAAATGTAATTGCTTATCATTTGTTTAAAAACATGTAGGAGGAAGACAATCAGGCATGGGCTCCAAGAGCTCAACCTGATGATGATGATATGGACGAGGAGCAACAAGAAGGCACCTCTTCGCAGGCAAGACCACCCCGAAGCAAAAAAAAGGGGAGATATGAGCCGGAATTACAGATCAGAGTCTATGGAGGTCCGGAGAATCCCGAGCTGCTGAAGGGTTTTGCCAATCACCTGGCGTACACCATTTATCAGCGCATTGTAAGTTGCATGAAAAACCTTATTCTTTTCATTTTACGTTTTTATATAAATATGTCAAAGCGACTCCTTACACTAGTTTAAAAATGCAAATGTCTGTAGCCTGTCCCACCGTTGAAGTTTCAACAACGAGGCAAGCAGACACGCGCATGGCGCCTGGAGTCGTCAACGCCATGGGGTAATCTGGCACATAGTTCAGGCTTGTGTCATATTCCGCATGTGATACATGAGCATGTGCACGAGACGCTGCTTCTTGCGTTTGTTGAGCGGTGGCAACCTGAGACCAGCTCGTTCCATATGCCATGGGGAGAGATGACCATAACTCTCCATGACGTATTGTTGATCCTTGGGCTCAACATCCATGGAAGAGACTTAGCACCTCCACGGGGTTCTCTGACGGTGACTGATTTGAAGAAGGCGGTGGTGGCTCAGGCAACGGGATTTGATGCGATTCTTGGTGGACCCCACAGGCCATGGACTCACCTGGGTCCTGTGGGCTGTTAGCCACCCAGCCAGTCCCTCAGTCGGAGCACGCCGGCTGGCGAGGCCTAGCCCAACCAAGAACGCCATGGGCTGCAGCCCATACACCCCAACCTGCAAGGGCCTATTAGGCTTTAATTGCAGGATGTTGCCAGGGGGGATCGAACCCCTGACCTTTGACATATTCCCAATTCCATGGGAGATATGCCAACCAACTACACTGCAGTGTAGTTGGTTGGCATATCTCCCATGGAATTGGGAATATGTCAAAGGTCAGGGGTTCGATCCCCCCTGGCAACATCCTGCAATTAAAGCCTAATAGGCCCTTGCAGGTTGGGGTGTATGGGCTACAGCCCATGGCGTTCTTGGTTGGGCTAGGCCTCGCCAGCCGGCGTGCTCCGACTGAGGGACTGGCTGGGTGGCTAACAGCCCACAGGACCCAGGTGAGTCCATGGCCTGTGGGGTCCACCAAGAATCGCATCATAAAAGTGCACTTTTATGATGCGATTCTTGGTGGACCCCACAGGCCATGGACTCACCTGGGTCCTGTGGGCTGTTAGCCACCCAGCCAGTCCACCAAGAATCGCATCATAAAAGTGCACTTTTATGATGCGATTCTTGGTGGACCCCACAGGCCATGGACTCACCTGGGTCCTGTGGGCTGTCAACCACCCAGCCAGTCCCTCAGTCGGAGCACGCTAGCTGGCGAGGCCTAGCCCAACCAAGAACGCCATGGGCTGCAGCCCATACACCCCAACCTGCAAGGGCCTATTAGGCTTTAATTGCAGGATGTTGCCAGGGGGGATCGAACCCCTGACCTTTGACATATTCCCAATTCCATGGGAGATATGCCAACCAACTACACTCCCTTGCAGGTTGGGGTGTATGGGCTGCAGCCCATGGCGTTCTTGGTTGGGCTAGGCCTCGCCAGCCGGCGTGCTCCGACTGAGGGACTGGCTGGGTGGCTAACAACCCACAGGACCCAGGTGAGTCCATGGCCTGTGGGGTCCACCAAGAATCGCATCACCCTCTCTACCCTTCTAGCTATTAATACAATTTTTATGGAAATATTTATATATTCAGCATTTTCTTATATATTATTGTGTGTATATTAAGTGATTTATTTTTCCCTTTAACCATATATATATATATATATAGGATTAGCTTCATGTGAGGAGCTAGCTTAGAGTGAGAAATGAGGAAGAGTGTGGAGCGTTGGATCAGACGATGGAGAGGCGACACACTGGTGAAGTTAACGACCGTTTCATTAATGGCAATTTTATAATATCGTTGGCACCGTTTCATTAATGGCATTTTTGTAATTTTTGGACGTTAGGTTTGTTATTTTGGGGGCGCGCTGTGAATTCAGATATTTTGTTCTTCTTCTCTTTGCTCTCTGAATCAATTCCGCGATTCGCTCCCTTTCATTGTAGATCGGTGCTTCGATGTTTGATTTTGAAGAATCTCGCTCAATCGATTTGTTGTTATCGTGTAAGTTATCGTTTCTCTTATGCATTGTTTTTACTATTTCGCACTTCGTATAACGTTATGATATTCTTCTCTTCGTTCTCGATTTAGGTGTTTGAAGATCTTTGTTTTGTCGTAGATTTTGTTCCGTGAAGACTCATACCGCGTTGAATTTGCAATGGAAATTGGTTTGGCTATAGTTCTTTCGTTTCTCGTTTGTTTTTATATGTTTTTTGTTTATCATGTTTGTGTTATGAGGTTGGATCTGTGTTCGTTGATGCGTTAAAGTTGTTTGCTTTCGTGCTTTGCTTAGTCGTAGTCTTATTGTTGTACAATACGCATACGTATTTGAACTATGTTTTGTTTTATTTGAATTTCACGTGTTCCATATATTTCTTTTGAAGTTGACTTTGAATTCTAAGACAGCTGAACAATATACAGTTATATTTGAACTATATATAAATATTGTTGCATAATTTACGTGACTGAACAATTAGTTGTTGGTTTTGAACAATTCGTCGATGCAGTTGAACAATTTAAGTAGATAAGTTGTTAAGTGACATGTTTTTAAGGTTATTGAAGTTTTAATATATTTTTATTACATATGTGTAATTTGTTTCGCATGTGGTAGTAGTGTATCAAGTGATAATGCTTCAAGCTCTATGGGATGTAATGATGTTGGTGTTGATGATGTTGTTGCACAGTACACTCCTAATAATAGTACCGTATATTAGATCCCAAGCTGTTCAGCTGAATCGAAGCCTTTTGTTGGACAACAGTTTGGTACTCTAGATGATGCCGTTTGTTTTTACAAAAGTTATGTTGATTCATCTAGTTTTGAGGTTCGTCACGGCACCGTCCACAAGTCTCGGGATGGTGTTGTAGTTTTAAAGTATATGTTATGCAGTAGGCCTGGTTACAAAGTTGGTAAGAACAACACTGGGAAGCGTAGGCGTGTTACTAATCGTGTTGGTTGCACTACGAAAATAATATTGAAGTTTATTGGTGATGGTCGATATGTTGTCAAAATGTTTGTTGATCGTCACACACATATATTTTGTGACGAAGATTTATAGGCACTTTATGAGATCGAACCGGATTGTGAATGTTGCGCATCAAAAATTTGTGATGAGCTATGCCAAGGCAAATATGGGTTATGTTAAGAGTTGTCGACTTTACAAACAGTTGGTCGGAGGCTATCCAAACATTGGTGCTCTGTCGTCAGACTTCAAAAACGTGAAGAGAGACTTGTTGGCTTTTATTGGAGGTGTTGATGCTTAGATGGTTATTGACAAATTCTTCCAGAAAAAAAGAGATATGTTCAGCATTCTACTTTGACTATGATGTTGACAGTGCAGATCAGTTGACACGGTTGTTTTGGGCCAATCCAGTGTCGATTAAGAATTATTCTATATTTGGAGACGTCGTTTCATTTGACTCAACATATAGAACGAACATGTAATTTTTTGTTTAATAACGTCCTTGTATATTTGAAATTTATGTGATCTTGATTGAGATAGCATGTTAATTTTATTTTTGAACAAACCATGAATATTGTTGAACAATGTGTGACAACCTTTGAATGAATGTTTTGTGTGTTTACTTTCTTCTTACAATTTAACTTATTACATGTATAACATGATGTTTGCACCGTTTACTGGGTTGGATAGTCACCAAAAGTGTGTGACGTTTGGTGTTGCATTGTTATTGAAAGAAGATATCCCTTCTTACACTTGGTTGTTTGATACATTTTTTAAAGCTATGGGTGGCAAAGAACCGAGAATTTTGGTAACTGATCAAGATTCGGCAATGAAAGTTGCAATTCAAACGGTGTTTAATCACACTCGCCATAGGTTCTGTATGTGCCATATCATGACCAAAGCATCTGAGAAGATTGGCCCTTCAATGAACAAGTCATGTGATTTTTTAACAAAGTTGAATGGTCTAGTTTGGAGCCATACGATTGAACCTGAAGTGTTTGAGGAGAGGTGGACTGCATTAATGTTGGAATTCAATATGCAAGATCACAGTTGGTTTAGACAAATCTTTGAAATTCGCAGCAATTGGATCCTGGCTTTTTTCCGTGATGTGCTTCTATCTTAGTACTTTCGCACCACATCGATTTCTGAGTCTCAAAATTGTTTTTTTGGAAATTATAACAACCGTGCTTTTAGCCTTGTGGAGCTTGTAATGCTTTTCGATGGTGCTATGGAATCACAAAGGTATTAAAACATATCCTTTTTTCATTTTAGTTGTTTCAGCAACTTCGAACCAAATATATTTTGTACATGGTTGGTTCTGTATGTTTGAACAAACCATCAAGATATTTGAATATTATATTAGAGTTGTTGAACAAACAATGCTTATTATTGAACATTGTGATATGATTGAACAAACCTCTATTAGGTTTGAACAATATGTTATCGTTTATTAACTAATTTAATGTTTACATTATAGGCATGAACAATGGAGATTGAATAGTGAATCTGAGTCTAAGAAACCGGATTTCAAGACTCCTTTACCTTTGGAGAAGCATACAGCCGATGTATTTACATTGAAGTTATTCTATGAAGTTCAAGAAGAGATATATGCTGCATGTTTTTTATGTCGATTTATAAGTAAAGATGTTGAATGTGATGGTGAACTATACACCATTGGAGATCCTGGTGGCATGACTTTCAAGGTTAGATTTTCTGTATCAGATGAAGTTTCTACATGTACTTGCAAGTTGTTTGAAAGGATCGGGATTCCATGTCGTCATATGGTTCTGGTGTTTAAAGATAGATGTCTTGAACAGTTCCCAAGCAATGTTGTTCTTAACCGGTGGACAAAAAATGCAATCCTCAAACCTTTAATCGGTGTTAATGGTGTTATATTTGATCAATGTGTTGGTATGGTTGAAAGCAAGTTTGTCATTAATGATATTTGGTTAGAGGTCCATTGCTGTATTGAATTGATTGGTGATGATTGTGCTAAGCTAAAATAACTTCTATGTCTGATAAAGGATCACATATCTTGTTTGAGTAAGTGCTTGAGAAGCAATGTATCTGTTGCAGCAAGTAACGCTTCATCAAGCAAGTCTAGATCGAGCAAAGAAAAGGTTTTTGAGTCTTTTGTGGGTACAAGTGTGCCTACCAATATATCTGTTTTGCCTCCACAACCAGCAAAGAACAAGGGCAATGGTCGTCGTATCAAGCCCAGTAGAAAGGTTGCTATATCAAAAGCAAATAAGGCGACGAGGAAGTGTGAGGTATGCAAGAAATATGTTGATCACAATAGTCAGACGTGTCTAGAAAAGATATTTTAGGAGTTGAACAAAAAACTCTTATTGTTGAACAATTTGACGTTATTCTTGAACATTCTGTTATTATTGTTGAACAATTTGTCGTTATTCTTGAACATTCTGTTATTATTGTTGAACAGTTTGTCTTTATTCTTGAACATTTTGTTATTATTGTTGAACAATATGTTTTCTATGGACACATTGTGATTATACACAGATTAATATGCTTGCTACTTCGAGCATTATGTCCGGTCGGATGTGTGGAGAGGAGTTTCATGATTGAACAAAATATTGTCAAATTTGAACAAAAGTATCTTGAACTATAACTAATTTCAACGTGGAACAATTGTAGATTATATTTGAACAATATATATAATTCTTTAAACAATTATGCTTCAATGTAAATAGTTGATCGATGGTTATAGCAGATCACAATTTGTTGAATAAACTTGATTGAACTTGTCCAGCAAACTACCCAAAAGTTTTAACTGTTCAACAAACTATATTGTTTAACAAACTTGTCCATTCATGACTTTTTAAATGTAACTTCAAAAGCAAACTGCAAACAGTGGAAGAAAGTATTTGTTTCAAGATCTAAGAAACAAACTGCCAGTGGTACACAATTAGTCTGTCACTAAACATCAATGAAGTGGGGTTTCCAAGGCTTCTCCTATTACAGTTGCTCGGATTCCATTCAGTTCTGATCCAAGGATGGTTGCTAGGTATTTTGTTCGCAACGGTAACATGTTCTTCATGCTTTCTTTCTTGAATCCACATTCCCACCCGTTGGAACCTTCACCGTTGTAAGCCCTCATATGGCGCATAAGATAGACACCACAATCAAGTTTGTTCTTGCTATCGCGCCATTTTATTTTTAAAAGTTCTATTGACATTCCATCAATTAACTTCGCTATAGCTTCACTACCTTTCAACCTAAAGTAGTATGCATATATTTTCATCTGCAATCCATTTTGTCAAGTATAAAAAATGAACACTTCAGTTGACGAGCTTGAACATTAAATTAATGAAATTGAACTATTAAATAAACAACTTTGAACAATCACATTCAATAGTTGAACAATATTAATTTTGAACAACCAGTCAATCAACTTGAACATTCTATTTTTATTAGTTGAACAATTTGTGTTGCTTACCAGTCTTTCTGGTACCTCTCCATACTTGTCATCTCTTGATCCCCTGACGACGAATTATCAATGATTTCAAAGCGCATTCTCTTCAGATTGAAACATAAGGCGTAGTAATGACCGCCTGCACATATTGGAAAGAATACCTATATTACAAACAACCTTGTCAACCAGGAACAAAGTATTCTATATGTATTGAAATGAGTTTTAAAATGATGGAGGAGATACCAATGTTGCACGGTCTAGTGTTGTGTGCAACGCCATGTCCTAAACAAAATCGAACATTTCTGTGAATCTCTTCAAGTTTGTTTTATAGCCCTTTTTGTCTGGAGTCACCTCAGAGAAATCCTTGCATAGATAAAAGTGTCAGTATTTTTCAGTGAATAGTTTTCAAAGCTAGAAATTCACTAATGTACTTACAGTTGTTGCTGGAGTTACGATTTTTTTTTATGTGGATTTGTTGGACATGTACTTCTTTCTCTCAATCAGGATCACCACCCAAGCATTTATCACATTTATTGAGATCAATGATTCGCATATGATACTCCTCATGTCAGATAAGTCTGCTATAATACTTTCATGTTGAAACATTATCTCCCTACATTTATTAAAATGTTTAGTAAATGTTTTTGTATAATATAAAACCTTGAAACAGTAGGGTAAAAGAAGTTACCATATATCTTTAGGAGTTACTGTGATGTATCTAACAATCTTTTTCTCTTCATCTGTGTGTTTTTTAGTTGGGTTGATGATGCTTGGAAAGTCAGAATGCATTGTCGCACCAACTTTAGCTTCTTCATCCGCCTTCTTGGCCTTTTGAGCTTGTTCAACCACCTTCTTTGCTTTTTCTGCTTCTTCAGCCTCCTTGGCCTTTTCTGCTTCTTCAACGTCCTTGGCCTTTTGTGTGTCTTCAGCCGCCTTTTTGGCCTATTCAGCTTCTTCAGTTGCCTTTTTGGCTTTTTGTGCTTCTACAGCTGCCCTTTTGGCTTTCTGTGCTTCTTCAATGACCTTCTTGGTTTTCTCTGCATCTTCTGCTGCCTTCTTGCCTTTTTCCGCTTCCTCAACTGTCTTCTTTGCCCTTTCTTGTTCTTCAACTTCTTTCTTCGCCTTTTTCGCTTCTTCAGATGCCTTTTTCGCCTTTTCAGCTTCTTTATTCTCATTCTCCTCTTTTTCTGCCGCCTTCTTTGCTTGTTGTGCTTCTTGAGCTACCTTCTTTGCTTCTTCCATTGCCTTCTTGTCCTTTTCAGCTTCTTCAGCTGCTTTCCTTGCTTTTTCGGCTTCTTCAATTGCCTTTTTTTTTGTGCGTTCCTTGTCTTCTCTACGTAAATCCTTAGCTTTGGTATAGTTTTTTTTACTTCTTCAATGTTTTGTTGTTGTAGTGGTTGACTGTCAACTATCTTCAGTGACTGTCAGACGAATGATATATTTTTGAACATTAACACTTTGAAGTTGAACAAATAGAATATATTTTTGAACAACTTTTTGAAAGTATTGTATTATTCACCTCCCCTTCGTTCCCCATCACAGTATTGCCTTCTTCATTAGATGCCTTAGTCACTGTTGTCGTCTCCACCTATCAATTTTATATTTATAAAATTGAATAAATAACTACTTGAATGTGATAAAAAACACTATAATTTCATATATGTGTTGTTGTAGTTTACCTCTATGTTTTTTTTGTTTTATCTTGTGGTTCCTCACAAACCTCTCCTTTTGTCACCATCTCAGTAATGCCTCCTTGATTTTGTTTGTCAGTCTCTGTTGTAGTTAGCACCTGTCATTTTTATATATTATAAAATGAAAATCTATTATTTGAAGTTGAACAAAAACAATATAAAGTTAAACAAAAATACTATATAGTTCAGCAAAAACACTATATAGTTGAACAAAACACTATAAAATTGAACTCCCCAAATCTGCTTGTTGTCGTTGTGTTCTTACCTCCATGTTTGTTGTGTTTTCTTGTGTGTCTGTCTCTGTTGTAGTCATCACCTGTCATTTTTATATTTTATAAGATGAACAATTTATACTTGAATTTGAACATAAACACTATAATTTTGAACTTTTCAGACCTTGATGTAGTTGTGGTTTACCTCAATGCTTGTTGTCTTTGGTTGTGGTCCTTCAGTAATCCCTCCTTCTGGTTCTTCATTATCCACTCTTGTAATACCTTCTTGCTCTTCTTGTCCCTTTGTTGAACTTCTTCAGCCACACCTTCTCTATTGCTCTGTATTTTTAAGAATAATTTTAGTGATTGATATATTTCAGTTTTTTTAAGGAAACTGTTGAATGACATTCAAAAGGCTTCATGTTCACTTACCTGGTCTTGTCCCCACTGATCTCCAACACTTCTAGTTGGTGACTGATAAGTATGAGTTATCTCACCAATAGTCATGTTAAGGTCAACACCTGGTAGAAGGTCAAAGCTTGGTATCCCTTGGCTGTGTACTTTCTTTTCCACTGATGTTCTGTTGAATCTAAACTTCTTATGCACCCTAGTTTGTGCGTTGATTGCCTTTTCAACTTTGTTCATGCACTCGATTAGTTCTGGATGATTCCAGAATTGATCTTCAGAGTTTGACCAGATATTGTCAAAATGTGTGGCCAGGTGCTCGTTCTTTTCATTGTTGTCATCTTCACCTTTGCCAACAATTAGGTCAATTGTTGTATTGTGCATGCTTTTCATTGGTTCATCTTTTAGGTATGCCTTCAATGTTGAAATTGTTATGTTTGCCAACTCATTCAAAATAGTAGTTGTCTCCCTTGCCTTATTTGCGAGTTTCTGTATCATGTTTGTTACATAATGTCAACACAGTACAAAGAAAGCTTTTCAACAAATAATGTAAATACAAAAACCTGAACAACTACCGCATATATTTGAACAAATACCTTGAGCATTTTTTGGAAAATTAGAAGTTTGAACTATCTACTAAAAACATGAACAACTTCACAATATTTTTGAACAAACAACACATATATTTGAACATTTTCAGTAAAACTGAAAGTTTGGACTATCTCATATAAACATGAATAACATGACAAATTACTTACCTCGAAATAGTCAGCTTTCGATAGACGCTTTGCTCCTTCAATCCTTTGCACCTCCTGATTGCTTCTTGAACCCTCACCCAAAACTAGTTCTGATGTTGATGGAATAGTTTGTCTGATGTCCATATACCCAAGCCCAAACCCTCCATTGTTCATCTCGTAAAACTCTCTCTTTGTCATTTCTTTCTTTATCCAATTCATAAACGCTGGGAATGCTCGTGGTACAGTCCTTCTACCATTTACTATCCGGTCAACATAGAACAACTGTAATGAAAACGAAGTGTTAAAGTTGAACAAATTAGATATAAAGTTGAACAAATATATATTTAGGATATGTTGCAACATTAAAGCATCATTTGAACAAATTCCCCTTGAAGTTGAACAAATGTTTCTTGAAGTTGAACAAATGTTTCTTGAAGTTGAACAAATTTGCCTTAAATTTGAACAAAGCTTCAAATAACCCAGTTAAATAGTATATAGTTAAATTTGAACAATAAAGATTTAAAATTGAACAATTACTTACAGCAAGGAGCCAAGGAAGGGGAGTAATCCCTTGAACATTCCTTTAGGCTTTTTCTTCCAACTGTTTGTGGTTTTCACGAGGCAGTCAAGCAGGTAACCACACCAATTCATGTCTCTGATTCCGTTAACATCTTCCAAGCTTCTCAACAACGACATATTTGTTGTGCCATTTGAGTTTCCTTCAACCAACAATGTAACAAATAACACAATAAACGTCCGTTTGAAGAACAGACCTCCTTTCCTGCATTTTTTTAGCATGTTGTAGACATGTCGTGGTAGGATACAGTGTTCATCTTCTATGAATCGTTTAACCTAGTTGTCATGGACTTCATCGGCTTTGGTTCTCTTCTTGATTGACTTTCTCTTTATTTCTATTTTATGACTTCCTTTCGGCAATCCCATTGCAACAAGTATATCATCTTCTTCGATGTGCACAAGGTTTCCATCTTTCATTTTGAGGCTGCACTTGTTAGCATCAAAATATTCCACAAGCCAATAACCTAAAAACCTTGGTATTCCACTAAGTTTGAAGTTGAGCAGAGATCCCAAACCCATATCCATCATATCCTTTTTCTGTTCACTACTCAATTTCTTAATAGCTTTGACAAACTTACTCGGGTTTGTTCTGTATTGTATGCATGAAAAACCTCTCTTCCCCCTTGTTTTGTTGAATCTTACTTCATCCTCACTTGTAGTATCTGGACGTTTGGATTTTCCCTTAACCTTTTTTCTTTTAGATGGAAGTTGTTCATCATCATCTTCCGAGTGCTCTTCTTCATCATCACCTCTATACTGACTCTCTTCTGAATCATCTGAGCTTGTTTCAGACTCATCATGTGTTGTGTTGTTTTCAATCTCATCTCTAGCTTCTTTTTCTTCTGTTTCATCCGAGCTTTGTTGAGGTTCATTCACATTTTCTTCTGGTTCTTCTTATTGCTGACTCAATCTTTTTTGCTTCTTGTTGTGTTCGGGGTCTTGTTCTTCGGCAACCTGTTTCCTCTTCTTTTTTCGACATACACTGCAAGCGTTTCTTTGTCTGTATAGAATATAAAACAAAATAAATAGTTTTTATGTTATGTACACTCTTGTGAAGTTTTAACAAATTAAACAGAATAGACATATGCTTATTATGCAGCGCCACAGGCGCTGCATAACAAGAAGAGAATATAGTGTCTGAACAAATAAACATTATATTTGAACAAACAAATATAATGTTTGAACAAACAAACATTATATTTTATCAAACAAATATAATGTTTGAACAAACTAACATTATATTTTAACAAATAAATATAATGTTTGAACAAGCAATCATTCTATTTGAACAAACAAATGTTATATAAGAGTAATTACTATACAAAATAATATTTTTGAACAAACACAATGAAAGATATGAAATATTTTTAGAGTTTGAACTATTGTGTCAATAATATGTTACATTCTTCTTATGCAGCGTCGGAAGCGCTGCATAAGAAGACAAGAAAATATATAAAGATCAAATAGGATCAAAGTATTTTTTTAATTCGTTACCATGTTTGGTTGAGGTTGTGTGAGCCCTCTTATGTTGAATCCCCCTGTTATTCTTTTGTTTGCTTCAAATCTCTATTTGAGAGGTATAATCCTCGCCCACTATCATGGTTGCATCTCTAAACTCTATAATCTTTTGCGGTTCATTCACACTTGAAAGACGTTTTTCATTTTGATCTAGATTTGGAAGAAAGCATTTTTATATTTTGTCCCACAACAAGTAATCTTCAACTAAAAATTATGTAAATACAAAAAAAAACTGAACAACCACCACATATAATTGAAGAACTAGACATATGTCTTGAACATTTTTGGAAATTGACAATTTGAACTATCTACTGAAAACATGAACAACATCAGAATATTCTTGAACAAATAGAAGATGTATTTGAACATTTTGTGGAAAATTGAAAGTTGGAACTATTTGATAAAAATATGAACGATAACACATCATTCTTGAACAACTAGCACATATATTTGAACATTTTCTAGAAAATTTAAAGTTGGAACTATGTGATAAAAACATGAACGATAACACATCATTCTTGAACAACTAGCACATATATTTGAACAGTTTTTGAAAAATTTAAAGTTGGAACTATGTGATAAAAAAACATGAACGTCATCACATTATTCTTGAACAAACAACACATATTTTTGAACAATTTAAAGTTTGCCTTATCTGATGAAAACTCGAATTTTACATGTAAGTACTCTTCTCGCTACTGTCTTCGACCTCACCATTTTCGCTTGCTCCTGTGGAAAGATAACATAAAGCAGTAGTTAGTATTAAACTTAGAGAAATATGCGACAAAGAAAATATTGCAAATGAACAATGGAAATTGATAAATGCAACTTATATTAACTGCATTTTCTAGTTTTAGCAACGGAAATCAAAGTTTTAAGCGTCGATCGTAGTTGAAGGTCGGTTAGGTTAAGATAAACATGCAGATTTTTAGCAACGAAAATATGCAGATTTTTAGGTTAAAACTCGTTACCTTTGCTATGGATTAGAAGCTGCTTGAAATCGAAGAACCTTTTGTCTTCGTTTCGTGGAAAAATGAAGAGATTTGTGTGCCTTCGATCGTGGAAAAGCGAGTTGTAGAGAGAGAGAGAGAGATAGAGAGAGAGAGAGAGAGAGAGAGAGAGAGAGAGAGAGAGAGAGAGAGGGAGAGAGAGAGAGAGAGAGAGAGAGAGAGAGAGAGAGAGAGAGAGAGAGAGAGAGAGGCAGAGAGGGGAATATGAAGCGTCTCAGAGACGGTTGCTTATTTTTGTTTTCTTTTTGAATTTTGAAAAGTTGACAGTGTTAGTTGACGCCGTCAATGTTCTTATTTTGCTCCAGCAGAAGCGCGCGCCTCTTGGCCATTGATCATTTTGATTTAGCGCTCCACAACGCTCCTCACGTTTCACCGGAAGGCTTCGTTTCACATGAGCCTGACTCTCTCTCTCTCTCTCTCTCTCTCTCTATATATATATATATATATATATATATATATATATGAATTAACCATATATATACGAATCGATGATTTCATAAGGAGACTTTTTTTGGACATTTTCTAATAGGATTTAATCATTAGTTTTAGTTCATTTAACATCATATATATTAACTAATTTTTTTCATTTAATCTATATACTATTACTAAAGCCAAACTTCTCTTTCCTACATGTCATTTACCATCTTATCTATGACATGTAAGCAGAATTTTTTTGCCATTTACCATCTTATTCTTCATAATATTTTTAACATCCATAAATCGAGGGTTACAATGCCGTGAATCCCGAAGGCTCCACAAAGCGTTAAGTGAAAATATTAAAACAATAACCAATAGAAGGTAAACCAGATATATAAAATATAGATGTGATGGTCTTGCATAAAACACAATTTCTAAATCCATCATAAACCAAGTTTGGGTCATATGAATACAACTTTATAAGAATAAAACTCTACGGTGGTTAGGACAATAAAACTGATTACTTAAATCTCGAATATAAAACAGTTCAACAAAGACGACATCTATCGCAGCAGAAATTATGTAATCAAACAATTCTAAACGTTTGAAATAGAGTTGACCCTAGATCACCCACATAGTTAGCTCTAGTATCGTGTCCACCCTACTTGACGTCCACGCTGATCCTGAGTGGAAGAGTACATGGCGATGTATAAGACATAGCTTGTAATACCCCATTATATATTAATATAGTATATTTGTGATAACAAAATAAAAATGAGCAATAGCAGCAAAGTGGGTTAAAAAAAACCCTTCTATCTCCTTCGTTCAGAGCGCCCTTGCATTTCTTCGTCCTTCAGCTGCTCGTTTTCCACGGTGGACATGACCTCCGACTCCTGCCACCACCACCTTCTTTTCTCTGGTGCGAGACCACGGCGAGTTGCTGTGCGAGGGCTCGGCTGCTGCGCCGCCATCGACGAGCTCAGTTCTTCTGTGCGGCTGGTAGAGCACCGCCAACTGTTGTCTGGCCGCTGCTGCTATTGCACTTCCGGCGACGAGGAGCCAGTCTCGACGGCGAGAGCAAGGTTAACGACAAGGTACTGTAGTTGTTGCCTCAATTTGATGTTGGGTGCCAGATTAAATAGCTATCAGATTTGGATTTTCGACAGATTTGGATTTTGGACAGATTTGGATTTTGGACAGATTTGGATTTTGGACAGATTTGGATTTTGGATAGATTTGGATTGAATTGCAGGGGTAGGCAACCTCTCGATCTGTTTTGGAGGATTAGGTTGATTGTGTGGTTTACTAAAGTCGGTATTAATTGGAGGTATGTTTATGATTAGGGCTGAATTGGGGTTTGTAGGTAGTGGCATAGTATGAGTTAAATTAATGCAAGAAATTGTTCGATTTGTCGTCGCAGGTTCGTTCAGGATTAAATTGCGAAGTTGGTGAAATTCTAGTTATCATAAGTTTAAGGCAAGATGATTCTTGCTCTTTCTTCTTACATATCTCTTTTAATATAATTATTTTCGTATATTATCATTTTCAGTAATGATTTATGCACTTGTCCGTTAATTTAATCTAGAATTATAGGCGTAGAATTAAATGGTTGAATGTGTGGTTATTGGTTTTGTTGTTAGCTATTGTTGTTGGTTGTTGTTAGCTGTTGTTGTTGGTTGTGGTTGTTGGTTGTTAGCTATTGTTGTTGGTTGTTGTTAGCTGTTGTTGTTGGTTGTGGTTGTTGGTTGTTGTTAGCTATTATTGTTGGTTGTTGTTAGCCATTGTTGTTGGTTGTTGTTAGCTGTTGTTGTTGGTTGTAGTTGTCGGTTGCCGTTAGTTGCCAGTTGGTTGTTGGTCGTTGTTTGCTTGTTGGCTGGCTGTTATTGGATTGTGGTTGTTATTGGTTGATTGTTTGTTTCGGTTATAAGGAGGGCATGACTCCTTATAGCTGGGCCAGGGTGATGATCGCCTCACCCGACCACGTGAGGGTGTGACCTTACGTTGGTTCAAGGCCACATTTGGATGGTGAGTATCCCATCTTTAGTCTATCCATGGATAGTATTGTTACTTAGGGTGATAATCGTCTCACCCGTGTATATGATAGTATGGTTACTTAGGGTGATGATAGTATCACCCGTGTATATGTTTGTATGATTATTTAGGGTGATGATAGTCTCACCCGTTTATATATAGTGTGATTATCTAGGGTGATGATAGTCTCACCCGTTTGTACTCGCTGTGTGGTTGAGATTGGATTGAATGTGCTTAGCATATTGAAGAGTTGGATAGGAATGGTTAAGTAATGGTTATGTGATAGTAATAGTATATATTTTGATGTGTTGTTAATTGGCGTTGGTTGGATGGTATGATAATTCTTTCCTTGTTCTACTGTTTTTGCTTGATGATTCTTGCTAGTCTTTCATTAGACTAACCAACCTCAGTTTATGTTTCCGCAGTTGGCTGGTGTATCGGGTCCACCGGTCAACTAGTCTTTGCAAGTTCGGCAACAACAAGGGGGTTCTTGATCACAGATTCGTCTTCACAGTTAAAGATTTAGTTTTTGCGTCAAATTTGAAAATGTTGTATTAACTACCTGTTGTTTTAGATATAAATTGATATAGTGAACTTGATGCAAGGTTTAAATGTTGTTTCAAACTTGAAACAGGGATTTTGATGTTGATAACTTTTGTATATTTGGAAGCGTTTTGGGTTTCTCCTTCGGGCCTACGGCACTGTTACACCTCTGGCTTGGGGTGTTACAGAAATTGGTATCAGAGCCTTTACAATTGAAAATGTTTTTCAAAGGTTTGACGTGGAAAAGACTATTCTCTAAAATTGTGAAACAATCGTGTGATCGGAAACCCTTGTTGTTACTTATAGGTAAGTTTGTGTTTGATAAGTTTTATATGCGATGTTTAGTATTGATGAGTAATTACATTTTGTATGCCCCGGAAGCGGGATGTGTTTGAGGTCGAGGGCGTAGGCAAGGAGTAGATGTAGGTAGTCTAGTAGTTGATGATTCTGTAGGAAGTTGACGTATACTACTGCTATTGTCAAGGATGAGTAATGCAAGATTAAACACTTTTATAGACGGTTGTATCCTAAGATAAAACCGTTGATGGCGAGGCATAGTTGTACGACCCTTGAGCAGTATACTGATGAGTGCTTGATCAGGAAGGCTGTTATAGATGATTCTAATCAGACTATTGATGCTTGATGTGGTGAGAAATAGAGGACTTAGTCTACACTAGAAGAAGTGGGATTTCACAACAATGGGTTCGGCTGGGTTGAGGAGTAGAATGCGCATGTGACTACAGGTACGATTTTTAGTCTGTCTGAGCCGATCCGTTTATTGTTTGATTCAAGTGCTACACATTCATTTATTGTTGAGAATTGCGTTGATAGACTTGGACTAGTATGCGATTTGGAATGTGAACCTTTGTTGTCAGATTGCCTAAGGGTGATAAATTAGTAGGGACTAGGGGACTTAGAAACTTTCCAATCATCATAGGTGGTCAAGAATGAATGGTCGATCTTATAGCTATCCATATGTTGCACTACGATATCATTCTAGGTATGGATTGGTTCTCTCGCCATGGTGATGTTCTTGATTTCAGGAAGAAGACAGTTACTGTAACGACATATGAGGGTTTAGTGCATGTGTTAAAAGGTCGTGATCCTAGAGACTCGGACAAAATCATTAGTGCGATGACAGCTGCAAAACTATTAAGACAAGGTTGCGCCGGTTATGTGTGTTATGCCTTAGAAGAGAGAAATGATGAAGTAAAGTTAGAAGATATCCCCATTGCTTGCGAATATCCAGATGTATTTCCTGAGAAACTGCTAGGGCTAGCACCGAGACGTGATGTTGATCTCACTATTGAACTAGAACCAGGAACTGCCCCGTTTTCCCGAGCTTCATACCGGATGGCACCAGTAGAAATGCTAGAATTGAGGAAACAGTTAGAGGAGTTTGTTGAGTGAGGTTTTGTTAGGCCAAGTGCATCTTCTTGGAGTGCGCCTGTGTTGTTTGTTAAAAATAAGGGTGGTTCCTTTCGACTTTGCATCGACTATATGGAGTTGAATAAGGTGACAGTCAAGGATAAGTATCCGCCCCCTCGTATTGATGACTTGTTGGATCAATTGTAAGGAGCTACTGTATTTTCAAAGATTGACTTGAGATCAGGGTATCATCAGCTTAGGATTCGAGAGAAGGATATTCACAAGACTGCCTTCAGAACAAGGTATGGTCACTCTGAAATTGTGGTGATGCCTTTCGGGTTGACTAATGCTTCTGCGGGTTTTCATGGACTTAATTGAACCGATGTTTTAGAGAATACTTGGATCGCTTTGTAGTGGTTTTCATTGATGATATTCTAGTATACTCTCGGAGTAAGGAGGACCACGAGACTCACTTCAGAACTGTACTCGAAGTGTTGAGGCGACACAAACTATTTGTAAAGCTGTTTAAACGTGATTTTTGGTTACCTAAGGTAGCATTTCTTGGCCATGTGATATCTAGCGAGGGTGTGATGGTAGATCCGCAGAAAATCAAAGCAGTAGCAAATTGGAAACAATCTCAGAATGTTAAAGAAGTTAGGAGCTTTCTCGGACTGGCGGGTTACTACATGCGGTTTATGGAGGGATTTTCTAAGATTGCTCAACCGCTAACTAATCTGTTACGTAAAACTAAGAAGTTTGAATGGGACGGGAGAGGTCAGGAGAGTTTCGAAGAACTCAAGAAGTGTTTGACTAGTGTGCCAGTGTTAGCTTTACCGCAAGGAACATAAGGGTTTGTCGTTTACAGTGATGATTCTAAGCAAGGTCTGGGTTGCGTTCTAATGCAGAATGGTAAGGTCATTGCATATGCTTCTCGTCAGTTCAAACCGTATGAGGTGAATTATCCCACACATGATCTTGAACTTGCAGCTGTAGTCTTTGCCCTTCAGATTTGGCGACATTACTTGTATGGGTTAAGTTGTCTAATTTTCACTGATCACAAGAGCTTGATGTATATTTTTATTCAGAGCGAGTTGAACATGAGACAAAGACGGTGGCTAAAATTGATTAAGGATTATGATATAAATATCCTTTATCCTCCAAGAAAGGCTAATGTGGTAGCAAATGCTTTAAGTAGGAAGTCGACTCCAGAACACATGGTCGCTTGTTTGACAACTCAGCCCGAGCTACAACGAGAGCTTATAAGGAGCGAGATTGAAGTATGGATTGGAGAAGGATCGAATGCATTTAGGTGTTAGAGATTCATAGACGATCATAGAGAAGCAACCTCGTGATCCATTTTTGAGAAGGATGTGCATCGATATTGCTCAGGGGAAGGCACCGGGATTTCTTATTCATGATGAGGGGATATAAATTTCAAAATCGAATATGTGTGCCAACTGATAAAGAGATTAGAGAGTTGATTATCAAGGAAGGTCATTCTTCGGCATATCCTGTACATTCTGGAGTCAGTAAGAGGTACAAGGACTTAAGACGGAGTTATTGGTAGAGTTTACGTACAACAATAGTTGGCATACGTCGATTCAGATGGCACCTTATGAGGCTCTATATGGTTGTCGGTGTAGATCGCCACTGTGTTGGGACGATATGACCGATGTCGTTCTAGTTGCTCCCGAACTTCTGCAGAAGACTGAGGACGACATTGCGGTGATTCGTCAGAGATTGTTGTCAGCTTAGAGTCGACCGAAGTCATATGCAGATATTCGTAGACGACCCTTAGAATTCAATGTTGAAGACCACGTGTTTGTTAAAGTTCACCGACTAAAGGAGTGTTCGGATTTGGGAAACGAGGGAAGTTGAGTCCTCGTTATGTTGGTCCCTTCGAAGTTCTAAAGAGAGTTGGTGTTGTAGCTTACAGATTAGCGTTATCGCCGAAATTGAGTGGAATGCATGATGTGTTTCATGTGTCACAGATGAGGAATTGCGTGTATCACCTGACCCATGTTCTGAGATTTGAGGAGATAGAATTTCAACCTGATGGCACATTTGAAGAATCACCCGTAAAAGTTCTTGCTGTTGAGCAAAAGAAATTGAGGAATAAGGTCATTTCCTTGGTGAAAGTCTTATGGTCCAAACACGGTACAACATAAGAGACTTGGGAGTTGGAGTCGGTCATGCGAGACAGATATCTGAACCTGTTTTGATCTTAGTTTCGAGGACGAAACTGTTATAAGGGGGGAGAATGTAATACCCCATTATATATTAATATAGTATATTTGTGATAAAAAAATAAAAATGAGCAATAGCAGCAAAGTGGGTTAAAAAAAACCCTTCTATCTCCTTCGTTCAGAGCGCCCTTGCATTTCTTCGTCCTTCAGCTGCTCGTTTTCCACGGTGGACATGACCTCCGACTCCTGCCACCACCACCTCCCTTTCTCTGATGCGAGACCGCGGTGAGTTGTTGTGCGAGGGCTCGGCTGCTGCGCCGCCATCGACGAGCTCAGTTCTTCTGTGCGGTTGGTAGAGCACAGCCAACTGTTGTCTGGCCGCTGCTGCTGTTGCACTTCCGGCGACGAGGAGCCAGTCCCGGCGACGAGAGCAAGGTTAACGACAAGGTACTGTAGTTGTTGCCTCAATTTGATGTTGGGTGCCGGATTAAATAGCTATGAGATTTGGATTTTGGACAGATTTGGATTTTGGACAGATTTGGATTGAATTGCAGGGGTAGGCAACCTCTCGATCTATTTTGGAGGATTAGGTTGATTGTATGGTTTACTAAAGTCGGTATTAATTGGAGGTATGTTTATGATTAGGGCTGAATTGGGGTTTGTAGGTAGTGGCATAATATGAGTTAAATTAATGCAAGAAATTGTTCAATTTGTCATCGCAGGTTCGTTCAAGATTAAATTGCGAAGTTGGTGAAATTCTAGTTATCATAAGTTTAAGGCAAGATGATTCTTGCTCTTTCTTCTTACCTATCTCTTTTAATATAATTATTTTCGTATATTATCATTTTCAGTAATGATTTATGCACTTGTCCATTAATTTGATCTAGAATTGTAGGCGTAGAATTAAATGGTTGAATGTGTGGTTATTGGTTTTGTTGTTAGCTGTTGTTGTTGGTTGTTGTTAGCTGTTGTTGTTGGTTGTGGTTGTTGGTTGTTGTAAGCTATTGTTGTTGGTTGTTGTTAGCTGTTGTTGTGGTTGTTGGTTATTGTTAGCTATTATTGTTGGTTGTTGTTAGCCATTGTTGTTGGTTGTTGTTAGTTGTTGTTGTTGGTTGTGGTTGTTGGTTGTTGTTAGCTATTGTTGTTGGTTGTTGTTAGCTGTTGTTGTTGGTTGTGGTTGTTGGTTGTTGTTAGCCGTTGTTGTTGGTTGTTGTTAGTTGTTGTTGTTGGTTGTCGTTGGTTGTAGTTGTCGGTTGCCGGTTGGTTGTTGGTCGTTGTTTGCTTGTTGGCTGGCTGTTATTGGATTGTGGTTGTTATTGGTTGATTGTTTGTTTCGGTTATAAGGAGGGCATGAATCCTTATAGTTGGGCCGGGGTGATGATTGCCTCACCCGACCACGTGAGGGTGTGACCTTACGTTGGTTCAAGGCCACAATTGGATGGTGAGTGTCCCATCTTTAGTCTATCCATGGATAGTATGGTTACTTAGGGTGATAATCGTCTCACCCGTGTATATGATAGTATGGTTACTTAGGGTGATGATAGTCTCACCCGTGTATATGTTTGTATGATTATTTAGGGTGATGATAGTCTCACCCGTTTATATATAGTGTGATTATCTAGGGTGATGATAGTCTCACTCGTTTGTACTCGCTGTGTGGTTGAGATTGGATTGAATGTGTTTAGCATATTGAAGAGTTGGATAAGAATGGTTAAGTAATGGTTATGTGATAGTAATAGTATATATTTTGATGTGTTGTTAATTGGCGTTGGTTGGATGGTATGATAATTCTTTCCTTGTTCTACTGTTTTTGCTTGATGATTCTTGCTAGTCTTTCATTAGACTAACCAACCTCGGTTTATGTTTCCGCGATTGGCTGGTGTATCGGGTCCACTAGTCAACTAGTCTTTACAGGTTCGGCAGCAACAAGAGGGTTCTTGATCACAGATTCGTCTTCACAGTTAAAGATTTAGTTTTTGCGTCGAATTTGAAAATGTTTTATTAACTACCTGTTGTTTTGGATATAAATTGATATACTGAACTTGATGCAAGGTTTAAATGTTGTTTCAAACTTAAAACAAGGATTTTGATAACTTTTGTATATTTGGAAGTGTTTTGGGTTTCTCCTTTTTAAAATCGCCTTGTAGACCTTCGGGCCTACGGCACTGTGACACCTCTGGCTTGGGGTGTTACAGAAATTTTATGTAACGACCCAGGCCAGCCACCCAACTGGTGTCGCCTGTTCGTTAACATGGACCGCAGCCCATACACCCCAACCCATCCCATGTTGGCCCATACCCTCAAGGCAGCTCAATTGGTAACAATGGAGTGAAAGATCTCCTTGTTAAAGGGAGAGGAGGTCGCGTGTTCGACTCTCTCCAACAACCTACATGGTTGGTGTCCTGCCTTGAGGGTATGGGCCAACATGGGATGGGTTGGGGTGTATGGGCTGCGGCCCATGTTAACGAACAAGCGACACCGGTTGGGTGGCTGGCCTGGGTCGTTACATAGCTAGCCCCCACTAAATGGGGGTTAAGTCTCCATTTAGACTAGCAAATTATATAAGCCACTTAATACGTGCAATAGTGCAAGCAAGGGATCACAATTACACATGGAAAGGCACGGATAAACATGTTACAACAAGAATGTATTATATACACACATACAAATATGTAAGAAATATTACAACTAGGCATGATACATTGATAAAGTATTCTCTACAAATATACGGATATACGTGATTAGTGATAATGAAACATGGCAAGAAAGTTACAAACAATCATGACATACATGAGAGTGTTACTTCACATACATACAGATATGCAAGAAATGTTATAGCTAGAATAGTCACAACAAGAGTGTATTATCAACTCTAGAGGTCACAATACCAAATCTTCCAAGGATATATATCATGCTCACAGAGAATCCAACACTAGATCACATGAACTCCACTCAATTTCTAATCAAACCACGAGTTCCAAAGTTTTGAGAAATCATTCAAAATCTATATACTCGAGTATAGTTTTCTTTAAAAGAAAAACTCATTTACAAATCCAAGTATGAAAGCATTTTGAAAACATGTCCAAGTCTGTCTTGGACACGAAGGTACCTTCTGAACCCATATAATGGGTATTATCACCTCTATCAACGGGTCGGGAATGACATCACTAGCTAAGTGACTCGACCTCTCCTAAAATGGTAAAGTACCCTCTCGAACCGCTCCACCCGGATGGAGCCCTCTGTCGAGAAGCATATCAGTAGAAAACAGTTTAAAACCTTTTGGGATTAGAACCATTTTTACTTGCATGTATAACATACCACATTTCAATCGACATATCATTTTACTTCAAATCAACCATACAACAATGTTCATCCATATGATCATCATATCTTCATCAACATCTCATGTTAACACAATCAACATCATTTATCGACACGTCATACCATATAAAGACAATGTAGGACTCAATACGCGTAAATATGTACATGTTTAAGACACGACCAACTATCTCAACATTCACCCATAATTTGAAGTTCATTATTCAAGCATAATCTAAGATTTGATAAATATGCACAATCGAAGGTTAGATATTCATACATAATTTCATATTTAATATTCATGCATAAATCAAGATATAATACCCATGCATAGTCCATGACTCTAAACTTAAATTACAACATGTAAATCCAAAACATCCAACAACATTCATACATAGTCGTCACTCCTTTATAACAAACTACCATAATCACAATCATTCATTTATCAACACAACATGACTATATAATAAATATGAGTAATTCAATATAGATAAAGACATGCTTGAAACACGATTAAACAATTCATTACTCATACGCCATCAAGACCCTAAACTTATACTATAACACGTAAACATCACAAATAACTTGCCTTAAGGAGATTTAATGCGAAACACAACTCCACCGATTCATCTCGAGCGACGATCAAATCACCAACCTTAGTCCCTTTTCCAGCATTACGAATCACCCACCAGTTTTCCATTAATTATAGATCCAGCCCAATGATTCTAGAAATCATAGATTTGGCCCAAACGTTATAAACCTTCACAAAATTGCACAAACACAGATAACTTGTCACGTATATGTCCAAATCAAAATCCGTAAAATCCTCATACTCGTGGAAGGAATCCTCACCTTATAATCACATCCACAACTTTCCAAAAATTACAAAAAGTGCCAGATTTTCAGAAAGTGCAGAAAACGCCCTCAAATCTATCTTCATCATGTGGATCTAGCTTAGTTTACCTTCAATAACCTTCCAATCAACCCAATTAACACATATTCAACGATTTGCACAAGATCTAAACCCAATACTAGGGAAAAAACAAGATGTTACCCAAATTCTTACCTTAGGAGCTCCAACAATAGAGGAAGAGGGGATGAGGAAGAACAAGTAAGGGGAAAGCAAGGCTGCCACCAACAACTATGCCAATGTCCACCATTAACGATGGCCACCAGCCCTTTGGACACCACCAGCCCATGGACGCAACCAGCCCACGCAGCCAGCTGAGCCTCCGCTCTAGAGGAAGGATGAGAGAGAAGGAAAAGAAGGAAGAGAGGTGGAGATGTGGCCAGCCATCGCTGCGCCGCTGTGCTGCCTGGTCAGAGGATGAGGAGGAGGATAAGTGATGGGTTGTGGTGGTCTTCAAAAGGGGTTACGGCTGCACATCGGGGAGAGAGAGAAAAGAGTAAAGATGGGGATAGTTAGGAGAGAGATTTAAAATATAAAAAGGAATGAGTGGTTGTGGTGAATAAAATATGATGGGTAATTTGTCTATTTAAAATATCTAGGAATAGAGAAAAATGGGTACATTTGATAAATTAGAGGTAAATGAAAGCTATTGGGAAAATAAGAATACAAACTAATTAGGGATTAATCCCCAAACAGCCAAAGGAGTAAATCTCTCTCTTCAACAACAATCAAAGGAGTAAACCTCCCTCTTCCAAAATGTGTGTTGTTATCAACTAAATCTAAGCATCATATTTCTAAATTGATTGTGAAGCATATGATCGGTGTGGGGCTTTATCTGGTTATTTTGGTTCGAGATGTTGTTTCGGTTAAGGTCGAAGGCGTGGTTCTGTGATTCTTGTGGTCTTCTTGTGTCAGAGTTTTGCTCAGGTATTTCATCGCATTTCTAGTTGAGTGCCTTGCAGATTGCTCTCCGGTGGAACATCATACGCCTTGTTAGATTTGTTCGTTCTAATCCGCGTTTGTGTATCTCTTTGACCATCCCAGGTTTTGTCCGACTTCCGAGCCTCGCTTAGACTCTCGATCTACCAGGATATGTCTGGTATTTTGAATTCTTTCCTTATCAAAAAAAAGAAAAAAAGAATACAAACTAATTTAGAGTGGTTCAAATAATCAAAATGGGTCAAAATAGACATCTCAAAAATTCTCGAGTATTACAATATTTCATATTTACTTAAGCCAACTACTTTATTTTTGTAGAATATACTTGTAACACCCCCAAATTTTAACCCATTTGGAAAGGTATTACCGCCAGTGACCTCGGTTTCCACACCGAAGCCACCCCAGGCTTTACCATTGAAACACAATTCATAAAGAACAATTATGATACAAAATTACCATAACTTTCATTTAAAACATAGTCGCGGAATTTCAACACAATTCCAAATGCGACAAAATACAGAGTTATTACAATACAGCGGAAGACTTAAAATAATTTACAAGAGTATTGACTTCAGTAGTCAACGCCCAAAGATCGTAGCCTGATTAAAACATTTTCAAATACCGTTCATCCTCATAGTCGTTCTGGCCTTCTCAAATCCTCAACTCACCTAATGTGTCGAAACGGGCGGACGACACCAACCATGACGATGCAAATAACAAAAAATACAGGGGGTTAGTCTAAAGAATAGACTAGCAAGGGCACAAAGCAGAAAGTTCAAAGTAGTTGTATTAGGTTAGACTCATCGCTTCTCGAATAATAACCGATCAGGATAGTCAACCACCATACTCCTACTAGAATATATGAAAAGGCATGATCAAGAGATGATTCTGGAAGACCGAGTCTTACAGCAATCAATCCCAAAAGAAGACTCCAATGAATTAAGTCTTATCGGAAATATGACAAATGTCTGGAACATTAATTAATCATTCAAGCGTTCAAAAACGACTTGATGTTTCAGTTCACGACCAACCTCACCGCATAAAGCGAATCCAAATTGGAAAGAGAACGTACTACATTCAAGTCTAAACGAGTTTTCCTAGCCGCACTATTACTTAGCTGCGCTACTCGTCGAGGTATATTAATCATGTGCGAACCTACGGCACTTATCTTATTTAATTCCAAAACACACAATTACGTTATAAACTTTTAGGATCAGCTCGTCCCAAGACGAGAGATCTTTTGGAAACACTCCCAAGATTTGTGATACTGTTTAAGTGCACCACCTCTTCACCCGAGTAAAGAGGTAGGTCATGACCATCCAATTGGTATTAGGTGGGGATGAACCACCTCTCTACCTGATTATAAAGAAACGACTGGGCCCCAGGGCCTCAGTCACATTCCTACGAATACTCGTTCTAACTACACAGTTCAGAACAGTCAAATAATCATATTAAAGCCATCACGGCTAACATCATAGATATATTTCAATCTAGGTATATATATATAATAGCGTTGTTCTAGCAGATATACAACCTATTATAATATCCATTTTAATTTCCAAAGATAGTTTCATAAAACTATTCCAGACATGAACAATGATCAATCCAAATTAATTAACAATTAAGCAATTGATAATTAATGGAAATATGGAATGATAAGCAAGAGCGAACCGCCACTTGCCTGGAGTAGATTCGGCGATGAATCTAGACGAGACGACTACTGATTATATCCTTTCCGAGGATATGGCCTAAGCTTCAGATAGTTCCAACGGATTACGAGTCCACACGCGATCCAGCATATGACATATTAATTAATCTCAATTAATTTGTCTGGACGAACTCAAGGAATTAAATTCAATAAATTCTTATGATTTTAAATCATACGAATATTGATTGAATTTTCCTAAAGAAAAATACGGACGAAAGGGAATCGAAATTATACCGCTCGAATAATTTCGGGTTAAATTTGGACTGGAAGGGATATTGGGATTCTCGGCCCAACAAGAAGCTAATTAAGCTAAGGGGGACCCACTTCCTTTGCTTTCTTCTTCCCCGAATAACAACAACAGAAGCTCAACAACAACTTCAACAATGGAGGCGATGGGTCTTCGCCGGTGCTTCTTGACGCCGGGGATGAAGCAACGCCGGCGGGGAGAAGCAGTAGCAGGGGTGGAGGCGGAAGGGCAGCCACAGCAAGGGCGGTGATTCTGGTTTGCCGGCGGAAAGACGACCGAGAGGGAACGGGAGAGAGAGCTTGGGATGAGGATGAAGATGGAGGCTTACCTCCCTTTATATGGGAATGGAGGCTCCTCTAGCCGACCTCCAGCCGACGATCCCAGCAGATGCACCTCCCTCCTCCTTCAATGAAACGACGCCACGCCAAAGGGGCGAAGGTCGGTTCTGAACAGTCGACCGCGTTAGTGCCTTTTTGTCCGGGAAAAAAATATATGGGCATGGTTTTAACCCCGGAAATTATATGTTTGTGTCCAAACAATTATTCTAAGTCTCGAAAATACATTGAATGTATTTTATACCACTCAAGAAATTATTTCGGAGATCATGGATGTTACGGAAAATCCGAACTCCACTGAAAGCGAAATAATTAATTTGAACGAAGGTTGAGAAAATTACCCAAATATCCTTACAAAAATTCTGGGGTAGTACAATACTACCTACCTTAATTATAATTATGATATATCCTCATCTATTACTTAGCTTTATAATTTATGAAAAATATAATTTTGTATCACAATGGATCTCAATTAATTGCAACTTATTAGTTATTCTTTCCTATACCAGTGTATATATAATATGGAAAGTAATATTTAATAATTGATGTTCACTTATCTATCTATATCTACAGGTTAGCATTCTAGGTCATTGAATGCTAACTCATAAATTTGTCATAGAATTTAGAATGAAGATTTTGATAATTTTATAAACATATAAAGTAAAATTATTTAGCAATGTTCATACAAGTAACAATATATATTTTTTAAATAAATAAAAAGCCAATTGAGAT
The DNA here is from genome assembly GCA_027886185.1 of Rheum nobile. Taxonomy (NCBI): domain Eukaryota; kingdom Viridiplantae; phylum Streptophyta; class Magnoliopsida; order Caryophyllales; family Polygonaceae; genus Rheum; species Rheum nobile. Next base: position 7,971 of record WOAB01000901.1, on the reverse strand, counting down.
TTTGAGAAAACTTTGACCTAAAATTAAAGAAACTCAATTAAACTTTCGACTTTGTAAAATAAATAAATAAATAAACAATTGAGATTTTGAGAAAATGTTAACCTAAAATTATTGAAACTCAATTAAAATTTTGAGAAAAATATTAAACGTCAAGTAGGCGCAACGTAGTGTTTTTCCTTTATAAATCATAATATCTACTAATATACATTAAAACTTACTAATTAGTGACCATAATTATACTGAATTTTCCTTGCCTGCAATTCACATTTAAAAGCAAGCAATAATAAATTGGAAAAAATAGCTAAAACACACATTCACAATTTCGACTATTCAATTATATGAGCGAACGACGGTTGATTGTATGAGTCAATGGCCATTTTTTTAGCGGCAATGGCCATTTATGAGTGCTAAATTAGTGTCAATATTATCAAGATATCAAACCATGAAGTATGAAATTCACAATAATTGAAACGTCCTCTCAATTTTTAACTTATCTAGACTAGAAAATAAATAATACGAAGTATTGTATAATAAAAGCATTAATATGTGAAATTATACAACATAGTTAAATGCATGGACATGTACATCATATCTATAAGAATTGTAACAAAGCATGTATTCTTTTCGTAGAATGGAAGGGTCGATTTGTACTAATGATCAATTTTTAAGAACTCTATTGGGAATATTAACTGTTAAATCTATGATGATAATGATTTTAATCATTTCATTTAAACTACTTGGAAATGAATCGACATAAGCTTTTAAATAGAATTGTAACCGTGAAACCATTGATCGAGGAGTAAATGAATTGAATTGGATGTTCCTACGTATACATATGAGCTTCCTATAAATGAGGCATTGTGCTAAGGTATAAAATATAGACGTTTGTATGAAAGAACAGACGAGGGATAGAGCTTAAAAAAGTTTATATGTAAAGCTAGATGGTTGAGTTTATTCAAGTAGCTAGAGTATTATGGCATATAACCTTTGTCTTTTAAGCAGTCTGAAAATGCATGTAACATATATATACAACTCAACCTAGATTTTGTAGTTTTACATTTGGTATTTTGTAGTTTTTTATTTCTATACTATTATCATCACTATATACTATGAATTCAGTTTTGTGAATAATAAAATGCATGTAACATATATATACAACTCCACCTAGATTATAGAAATTATGTTATTACCAATTCTCAGCCATTTTACAACAAAAACTAATTATTTGATAAATATAAGGTACATTACACTTGAATCATTATACAGAGTATAAAATTTACCACACTCCATCAAAGAAAATAATATTATTCGCATATTTATAAGTGTAGAAGATTGGAAAATTAGTTTCGTGCCACAAGTAATGTATACATATAATGGAATAGTTACTTCACAATTAATGATTCTATATGAAAGGTTTCTAGATAATTAATATCTCATCTAATATATCTAAGAACAAAAATGGTAATTACAATTGTTATTTAAACAAATAAAATAATACAATGCATACTTTCCAATATAAGACCTACATTTGATCTATATATACAATATGTTAAACCATCTTATACGTTTAAAAATTAATGATAATTATAATTGTTAGTAAATCAATTCAAAATACTACAATGCATGTTAATCGGATAATATATTTACACAAATATGAATCTTACAATTGCAATAATCATGTTAGTTTGCCTACATTATACATATGTATTTTGCTAATGTAAATAAAAAAGTAAATTTAAAATGATGTAAGTCAAATTTATATATAATAAACACCATAAACATGTAAAAACTAAACATTAGAAGAAAAAAACTTGAAACCACTTACTTATGGAGTAGATTATAAATGGGATTTTTAGGTTGTATTGTCAATTTTCATATAAGCTCGCCACTGTATAATACAAATAGAGACTTTAATCGGGAATGAATATTGGCTTTTATAACTCTTTTTCTTAGTATAGATCTTGAGTTTTGTGAGGTAATTGTTAATTATAATAACATATATTTAACTTTAGGAAGAGTTACAGATGGTATAATTTAAATACGTCATATAAACATGTTGTTTTTTCGATCTATACATACCCTTCAAAGAATCTAAAATTGAAGAAGAGTTCTTTTTCAATCTTTTTACTAAAATGAGTATTCTATTGTATTTTTACTTCATTAATTTTTATTTTCTTCTAGCATTTAATTAATATAAAACTGAAGAAGAGTAATTTTTGGACAACATTGAAAAATAAAAAATAATTTTATTTTGATGTTCATATAATATACAGTTCATAATAAACTTCTTGCACAAAACAAATACATTTATTCACTTATATCTATATTTTGGTATTGTTAGAGGAATTCAATGTAACTTTGCACATGTAATATAATATTAAATGTACGTAACCTAATTTCTATTTATAAATAAAAATAGATATAATATCTATTTATATTGCTAAAAAGAACTAAAATACATAAGTTCAACACTATAAGATATGTTTTAAGAATCTAAATCATTTATAAAAAATAAAATCTTAAAGAAATTATAAAAATTAACCCGTGCGTAGCACGAGCATAATTACTAGTATCTTCAATACTTAGTACAGAGTAATTCATTATAAAAATACAATATTTTTGACAATTCAATTAGTAAAAACATAAATGCATGATATGACCACCAAATGATTAGAATGTGCATAAATTAGAATTTGGTACCGGTGAAACGGTCTTTTAGAGTAAAACACGAGTATTAATGTAAACCACCATATTAAAAAAATCAATTTATAAGATTAAAAGATATTAACTAGATGGTTGAACCCGTGCTTTCCACAAGGAAGAATATATTGTTATTTTATTTTTATGATATATAAATAATAAATTTGCATTAGTATGTATTTGCTTTTTCGTTTCATAAAAGGCCGTATGGTTTTTGCGCATGTGTGATTCAATATTTAGTTTGTAATTGTGACTAATAATGAATAGAGTATTTAATTATGTTTTTTAAAAATTGGTATATTAATATCGATGGTTTTCTAATAATTTTGATAAAGAATTTATGTTGTGTACTTCAAATTAGTAGTAATTTTATATTATTGTACAATAAAAGACATTAAGAGTTGAACTTTTTATAATATCAAATTAGCAAACAACATTATAAATTTGACTATAGTTTATTTCATGAAAAAAACTAAATTAAAAAGATGATGATGATATTTGATCATTTTTTTAAATGTATGAAAATGACATTTTTCCTATTGAATATAAACGTTTATTAGAATAGACCCTAAATCGTTTTACCTTCTATTATCATAAAAAAGTATTTTTATCATATTTCCTATTTTCATAAAGTCTAATTTTGTTATTTGCATAAAGATATTATTTAATCTTTTTTTATCTTAAATAGAGTCATTTATTGTAAAAAATGCTAACTTAAATAAAAAATTGTTATCTGCATAAAGATATTAGTTCATCTTTTATATCTTAAATAGGATCATTTATTGTGATAAAATGCTAAATTTTTATGTTATATATATACATAAGTTATAGCACACTTGCTTAATGGTAAAATTTTCTCAAAGCAATCTTTTTGGGTGATTGAGTTTTCTCTCTCCCATTTCACACAATTGAGAAAATTTAAAAAATTAAATTATTCAGGCTCTTCTCTATTGAAACCACTTTTTCAAAAATAATCAAAATTGACATTGTTGTCTACTAGCTATTGCACAATATAATTCAATGCCCGCATTGTTGTTATTTGTAGTACTTAGAAATAATTAATATATTATATATGAAGATTTAGGTTATCACATATGAATATTTTTTAATTATACTAATTAAATTTTAAAATACGAAAACGTGAATGAATAATTAATATACTAGCTATGAATAATTTAAAAGATATTTTATGGATATATAGCAAACGAAATAGGAATATTAAATATGTTATCTTTGAATGTATAAAATATTTTCTATGAATATATAGCAAACTAAATAAAATATTAAATATATTATATATAAATAATTGATATATATTTTATGAAGATATAGTTTGCATATCTTATATGAAAAATTCAAGCTATAGTGTTTGATTTTAGTAGGTGAGAAGTTAGTTGCATACCTATATGTATAGAAAATCAATCTTGTCGAAATGGGGAATAATATATTCTTCGATACAAAATATTTTATTTTCTTTTTAGTAATGGTAAATGTTATATTTATTGGAATATAAATTTCTTAATTCTATATAAAAAATTGTGTACTTATAACATATAATTTATAAGAAAAAATATTAATGGTAAATGTTATAATTATTGAAATATAATTGTATATTTTCTTAATTTTACTTCACATAACAAGAAATCTATGAAGCATAGAAAATACTAAGTTGTTTGCACTTTGAATAAGTTATTAGTTATTAAATCATATAGATATAGGATTTTATATTTTATCAAATTATTGTCAGTCATTTTTTACTATTAGTTTCTATTGAATATTCCTGGCTATTATATATGACATAATTGATATTAATTGTTTTAGTTTTATTTTGAAGTTATTGATTATTATTAATTTTAACTTTATTGCAAATTGTTATATATTATAATTAGTTATTATTTATAAATAATAAATTTTATTTTCGACATCCCGTGCAAGGCACAAGAGGCCTATCTACTAGTATATTATCTATATACAATAAAAAGTTAAGGATGGTAGTGGCGAGGGATTATCATCATGTGGATTCCTCGCAACGGAGGCGTGGCCGAATAAAGTTATTAATCACGGTGTGGGGACGGGAATATCCACAGGGATCCCCGCTAAATATATAATTAATTTTCTTAATTTTCATATCCCTAAAACCTAAATTCCATGCCCTTTCTTAAATCTCAAACCCTCTACACCCTAAACTCTAATATATATGCATGTAAACAAATAAGGTTATATATAATTTGGTTTATTTCTCTATCTACTTATATGTATCTATATCATAATTTATATAATCTAAATCTAAATTTTATAATACTGAAATATTTATTGTCTAAGGCCATATATCCCCTCATTAGGCCGCATCATTTGCAACACTTTACCGTTTTTATAATTTGACATCATTTTTTTATAAGGAAAGGAATTTGGGAGGCCTCAGTAACGACTGGAGCGCCAGCCTAGAGCATCCAAACGGATGAGATAACGAAGGATCTGGTCTTGTTGAACAAGCTCAGTGGGTGCAACATGGGAGATGTGCGTAAGCCTATCAGCCACCCGATTGACTTCTCTGAAGACATGACTAATCCGATAGTCCGAGAAATACTAGAGGTCGTGGAGGATGTCCGTCACCACCATTTCAATCTCCCAATGACAATACCAAATGCCTTTAACTATATTAATAAATGACGTGTCAAATTTCCACAAATTTGACACATCATTTATTATACTTTTGTAATATAATAGTTATATTATGTTTATTTGCAACTCTTTTATGATAATATCTTTTTATATTTCAATTTTCAAAAATATGCTTCTGTAATGAACATTTATGTTGCTTACAAATATTATTATGTCACACAATTTTATACCTTATTATCTTCCTTCGTTCTATTCAATAATGTATGAAATATATGCTTACATATCATTCTAATCTTTGAATTTTGTTAATCAATAATTGTTATTTGAATATTTTAAGTAACAATTTATTAATGAGTTGTAAAAATTTCTCTTGAAGATTGGGCAACCTAACCATTTTTCTCTTATGTCTTCAACTATTAGGTAAAATAAATATTTACAATTAACAAGTATTATTAAATGTTAATAAATTAACTAAAGAAAGAATTATTTTATTTCTAGCAATGACACTCTTAAATATATAAAATGATATTTATTACAAATATAAAGAGTAATAAATTTTACAATCTATTAAAATAAAATATCTATCTTAATAGTCATTATTTTGTTAGGTACTTCATTATGTTAAATGTTTTAAAGTGTCATCATTGATAAATAAATTATATTATTTAACTATAACTTTTTCTTAATTGCAAAATTGACATATTTTTATAATTATAAAAATTATTATTTTATAAATCCCGTGCGAGGTACAAAGATTAAGCTAGTGAAAGACTAAGACCAAATCAAAGTAATTCATAAGGGAACCAATGTACAATATAATTTGTAACACCCCCGACTTACGTCGGTAGTGCCACACGCCACTGACCTCAAACTTTAATGTCCAAAGTCACCCAAGGCTTTAATCTGAACAATATTGTTTAAATAAACAAATAAACATTAAATAATAAAAGAGTAAATAGAGGATGACTTTTTGAAACAATTACTTAACCTTTATTAAAATCTTTCCTCATAAATTGAGGAGATAAGTTTTACAACTTGAAATTACAATAGCGGAAGACTCTTAAAATAAACCCTAACTCATGACTAACTTAACTACATCTTACATTGATTTAGGAATATTAAATTAATACTAGACAACTCTAAAAAAATATTACTATTTGTTTAAATCACAATCTTCAACTGTAAGCCTTCCAAGACAAAACTACTCAAAAAACATGCCAAGATCTGGAATAAAAGTACATTTGAAATGAAATACCCCAAAAGTTACTTAATGGCAATTTGGTAAATAAATTTTGTTATTTCTAGAAATCAGAAAAAGGGGGAAAAGAAATCACAAAAAAAAAATGGATAAAGATATGGTCTTCTTCTCAAGAAGCAGGGGTCGGTTTTGAGCATTTCTTCTCCTTTGTAAAGCCCCGCTGGACAGCTTGTGCTCCTCCCAACTCTCCTTCCGAGATTCAGCCTCCTAACCGCCGGTGAGTCGGACCAGAGGTCGTGGCTGTTGGCTACTGTGTTGGAGTGGCTGCGGCTGCACGTTCCTGCGAAGAGGAGCCGTGACTGATGCGTTTGGTGCTGTTGCTCGCTGCTGCCCAGATCGGAGCTGGTGCGAGGCTGCTGCACCGCCGTTGCTGAGCCAGATCTAGAGGCGAGCCAAGTTGTTGTTGAACGAGCTGCAAGTCGCAGCTGATGTGCGTGTTGCTGCTATACTCCACTGCTGTTGCGGCTCGCTGGTGCTGCTCCGGCGAAGAGGTGCCCACTTCCGGCGAGGAGTTGCGTGGGTGAGATGTGGAAGATGGCGAGGAATGGAGCACGACCGGGATGTGTTGATCATGTGCAGACGAGAGGTTGGAAATTGGGTGATTTTGGGTGTAGTTGTTGATTTGAGAATTTGGAGGTATGATTTAGGGTTGAATTTAGGGGTTTAAATTGTTGGGTTCATTTAAATTGCGCAGGCATAAATTGATTTGAGATTGGATTGATTTTGGATGTGTTTTGGTCTAATTAATTAGGGTTGTTGATAAGGTGAAATTTGGGGATTTGTTAGTGGTGCATTTGGATGAGTAATTAATGCCAGGGATTTGCTCGGATTGATTTCGCAGGTTCGTCGAGTGGTTTGGAGACCTCTGGGATCGTTGTGGTTCGACTTAAGGCAAGATAAATCTTACTAACCCTTCGTATATTTTTATACAATACTTTGTCCCTATATCGATTCAGTAATTGATTAGCCTTGCCTGAGTAATTAATTTGGACTATTGGCTGTGAATTTGCTTGGTTGAATATGTGTGTGCGTGTGTTTGAGTAATTGTCTCTTGTCGGATATTGGTTGTAACTGCTGGTTGCCGTTGATTGTTGTGGATCGATTGATTGTGTGAGTAATCAGTGGTTCTGTGATGGATATTTATTGTTTGTTTGGTTGTTGTTTTGTTGACGGATATCGGTTATGTGTTTTGTTATTATTTATGTGCTGGGTTATTGGTTTTTGTGCGGAACCTAGTTGAAGGTTGGTTGTTGTTGCCTCATATCGTGTGCAATTAAATGTTGACGTGGTAGTCAATTGTGACTAAATGTGATTGATTGTTGTTGATAGTGTTTGTTGACACTTGTGTGTGTGTGTTGGGTTGTGTATGTCGACACCGGTGTGTGTGTTAA